>OY720448.1:56478390-57200890 GCA_963082715.1 Harpalus rubripes
TCATAAGAAAAACACCTCTAAACTTCAATTTTTGACATTTTGTAACATAAAAATTAAAGAATATGTACAACCATTTATTTATTTACTTACACATTAGTTTGAGTAGGTAGGTAGTTAGGTAACTATATATCATAAAGAAAATATTTAAAAAAAAAACAATTATCTTAGTCTATGTACTTTTACCACAAATAAACGAAGATTATATAGTGTTTCTTTGTCTTTGCTTTTATAGAAATTAGTTGAAATATTCACATGTTTCAAGTTGTCCCTATAAAATTTTAATGATCCAGAAATCGCCTTTGTTATTAAGGAAGGTACCTAGTGATGTTTGTCAAAAAACTAATTGTGCTACAAACAATAGGGGCAATAAACTACTGTATCTAAAAATATGCTATCACTCCAATTTCCATTTCCGGAATATGAAGTATTGAATTCTAAATTTCAAATGGAACATAATATATTTATCATATTTTTGTAAAGTACATAGAATTTGTTATACAATAGTGGTAAATAAAAAGTAGGCATGTACGAGTAGTGATGAGCCACAAAAAAATTCCCGCAAGGAATTTTGTTTTTTCCCGGGAAAATTCCCGAAAATTTAATAAAAATAACTTGGCTTTTTTCCCGGATTTTCTTTTTTTTCGGAACTATTATATCTTGACGCCTGTTCTTTTGCTTTGCATGTTTGTTTCTTGTGCCTGTCTGTTACCTAGTCCTACTCCTTCAACATTTATTGTGGTGCTTCGCAATATTTGAAATTCCTTGAAAATTTGTCCATTCAATTTCGGAAATTAACTCATCACTTTGTACGAGTATCTATTATGAAATAATAAAATTGCAAACGTTTAAAATATTCGATAAAATCAATTAAGTATTTGTCAAATATTTTATTGGAGCTTTTGTCCAGGGAACGCTGTATAAACATTGTTTTGAAAAAAATACTACTTTTATCATACATGAACAAAAACCAATCAAATTTTATACTCTTAATTTATTTTAGGAAGTATACTTAATACGTTCACTATTTTAATATTTCATCATACAAACTACTACTTGTATACAGAGTGTTCATTTTAAATGGGCCACCATTGCTATCTCGAGAACTATAAGAGCTACAAAGATGGTTTAATGGGCAAACAATTTGTATTTCACAAGACAAATTTAAATAAAAGAAATTATTTTTTTGGGCCAGTGGTTTTTAAAGTACGGGACATAACTTTTTAATTTTAAATAAGAACATATATTTTTTATTTTCTCATTTAGAGAATTTAATTCAAAATTCATATTTTTATACCCTTACAAAACGATTTTTTTTTTGAGAAAACTGCATGTAAAATTTTATTCTAATTTGATTAAAATATGGCTACAATAAGAGTGTCATGAATAGAAAAAATGACTACGTTTATCTCGACAATTCAAGCGCAGTGGCGGCGCCAGGATGTAAATGTAGGGTGGGCACAAGGCACAATCAAAAAACGAGTGGACATCAGGATGGGGGGGGGTCTTAATAGGTCTTGCAGATGTAACCGAAAAAAAAGGCGCCGCAGGCAAATTTTTTTTTTTTTCATTCCAGGTCAAATTGCCTTTTAATTGAAAGTTACATTTTATCAAGGGATGTGAAGCTGATAAACTGTGAAAACTGAATATCACCTGTACTTCTACTATTATAATAATTATATTTTAACTGACATCCATATTACGTAATCAACATTATTTCAAAAACAAGCCACAAATATTAACTGAGTAAAATACAATAAGTATTTAATTTTATTCTTTATCTTAAATTATAGTATTTGCGGTTGTTTGATTTTGTCATGGCAACCTTGCCCCCCCTTAGCGCAGCCACTGTTCAAGCGGCTTCAAGTATATTATGACTTGAAAAATCCTATTGGCTCGCCTATTGGTTTATCTCAGCGAATTGAAATTAGGATTGACTTATTTTCAATCTTCTTTAAATTCGTATCGACTAAAAATTTAGTTAAATAGTATATTATGCAGACAGACAGCGAGAGGTATATAATCTAATTTCATGCTGGATATGTAACCTCAAAATCTAAAAATTGTCATGTTGTTATTTGACTTTTCTTTCAAAATCATTAAAAAAGTATTTGTTTCTTCAGCACTTCAAATATTTCGCCTTTGGACAATTTTATTAAGTTTTATGTCGCGACTTTCATAAAATGTAAAATACAAATAACCAAATGATATGAATTTATTAACACTCCAACATATTGCGAATATGCGCTTGCGTAGTTCCGTTATTTGAAGCTTCACTGTTTATTTCGACAGAAGTCAAGCCTGTTATTTTATAGGCTTGACTTGACATTTTCAAGCTAATTGAAATAATAATCTAGATCGTTTATTTCGAAGATTGAAAAGGGATTTACAAAATTTAAGCAACATCAAATGTCGCGATAAACGTAGTCAATGACATGGTATTTTTATTACATAGAATTAGAGTGCCCTGACGAAAAGAAGGGAATGTTTTGTTTTTGTAAGTGATCATAAATGTCAACGTAAACAAAATATTCATGTATTTCTTTCATGGCAATATAATTCTAAGTTAATGTCTTATTATAGCCATATTTTTATCAAATTAATATGAAACTTTACATACATTTTTCTCAAAAAAATCATTATGTAAGGTAATAAAAATATATCACTGAATTCAGAATTCAATTCTCTAGCGAATGAGCAAATATAAAATATATGACCTCACTGAAAATTTAAAAGTTAACTCCTGTATTTTGATTACCAGTGATCCAAAACAATAAATTTTTTTCTTTAAATTTTTCTTGTGAAATAGAAATTGTTTGTTTTGTAACTCTTATAGTTCTCGAGATAGCAATGGTAGCCCATTTAAAATGAACACCCTGTATAGTTATTTACCCCTATCGCAAAACAAATTTTATGGACTTTTCAAAAATATAGTATTTTCCCATTTGATATTTCAAACTTATTATAGCATAGTCCAAATAAGGTTCATAAAGAAGTAACAAGTAATTCCAAATACGACAAGGACAGTGCTGTTATGTTAAAAAAAAAATATTTTTTTTGTAGATAAATGAACAAAAAACATAGACTATGTGCATAACTCGCAATAGTTTATCCACTTAAATGCTACCCTACTTGAGTTAAGTGGGTTAAACGTGCGAGATAAACAGATCGGTTTAGCGCTAAGTGAAGTCTCTTAAACAATGGGTTGGTTAACTAACCGACTTGAAATTTTGCGAGATAAAAGATTAAGGCTATGGATTAACCTCAAATTGTTTTTAAAAAGTTGTAAATAATGATTAAAAATATATATTACTAGATTACTACAATCAAGAATTCTAAAAACTGTTTGCTTCGAGGTTTGCTTCAAAATCGTGGGATTTTTGGTATAATTATTATTATAAATAGTAAACTCATACGAAGCCGTCCGCAAAATTTTCTATCTGTCCTTGTTTAACAAGAGCGGATAAACTCAAATTATCCTGTAGTCACTTTAAAACATGCGACATAAACATACAGGAATTAAGAGTTAGTTTTAAGTCACTAAATTTTTAAGCAGGTATTGGCACTGTGAGATAAACCTAGTCATAATACACTAATTACTAATTATATACCCAGTAATTTAACAAGGAATTGAAAAACATTGTGTTTTTATATTTTCTAATATTTTATTGATATGTAAAATTAACTGATTTATTGATAGTGTCACACAATAAAATGAAAATAAAAATAACTGAAAGCGCATCGGAAAGAATATTGTGTGGGAGATAGGTGGCGTGTCATGTCATCTTGCATTTGCTCCACGTTGTACTTATCAGATTTTCTTTTTCCACCGAATCACGTCATCTCATTACAGTTGACGCCACAACACAATAACCATGAAAACGTGCAGACAATGAAATTTCACTTTGAATTATACGTTGAACTGCACTTGAACATTAAAAATTCAATTAACTTTTAAAATATTTCAAAATATGCCAGAACCAATTACCTTTTAATTATTAAAAGAATATTAATATTTTAATGCACTGCCCCAAATACACAGCAGAGAGACCGAAACACAACATTCTTTCATTACTAGAAGATGCTTTTTTGAACAATATGAACCATCTGATGAATGGAATCGTTTTATCACTGGTAAGGTTATTAGCAAATGTGAAATCAAATATGTGAAAAATTAGACACTGACACAGTATTAGTGACACTGATCTACCTATACAGTGTCCCACACTATATGTTCAGTGTAGGGTCTTATGGAGTACCTATCATGTTGCCATATTTACCTGCTGTAAGTCTACAAGATAGAAAGAGAAAAATAGATGCCCAAAAAGAGATGAAATATTCTGGGTACTTCATTGAATGTATTTATGACTGGTGTACTTTCAGTGTATCTAAACAGGTGGGTGAAAAGAAAAAATAAATAAATAATAAACTGGTCAGTTTTAATTATTAAGCATTATTTTTTTTATTTAATTTATACCTACCTTCTTATTTGATAATTTACTAATATTAGACTTTATAGAAATACTGCATATATTTTACATATTTCATAAGTCTTTATTCTTTCTTTATAATCTCCAATTTGAATTTATATTTTAATATTCTAATTTCTAATACATTTGATCAAGATTAGTATGCCGAGCGGTTTTATAATATTGTATTGAAATATTACTTATTACAGGTACAAATAGCTTCAGGTGGGTGAAAAAAAATTTTTAATAATAAACTGGTCTGTTTGATAATTTACAAAAAATATAAAATAATACAAACACAAAACATAAGTAGAATCTCGAACATTAGAAGAATAAAAGGAAACTTGTTCATAGAGTGAATTAAAAAATATAAATACATATAAAGAAGATATGTGTTTTGTGTGTACCAGACATGTTAAATATGTACTATACTGAAAATTGCGAGAGGTGTTGTGCTGGCCACAACAGATTTTTTTTTAAACTTATATCTTATTTGATAATTTACTAATATTTAGGCTTGATAGAAATACTGCCTATATTTTACATAGTTCATAAGTCTTTATTCTTTCTTTATTATCTCCAATTTGAATTTATAATATTTTAATATTCTAATCTCTAATGCATTTAATCAAGATTAGTATGCCAGGCGATTTTAAAATATTGTATTGAAATATTACTTATTACAGGTACAAATAGCATCAGCATGTTTTTTACACCCCGGTTCCAACGCATCTTTTTGCGGCCTTGTATTTAAAACTATTTAGAACTGCAGACAAATTTCGGGGGAATGGTGAATACAATAAGCCCTTGGGTAAATAACAGACCCTCATAAAACTTAAATTTAGCAATGAAAATTTATGAATGTTTCAATATTACATTACATTGAAAAATTGGCAACATGGTACAGAAAAAGTTCATAAAAATAACATTGGCTATCTCCGCCACACTGAACATAGAGTGTGGGACACTGTATAGATAGTTAAGTCACCTTACGGCCACAGCTGGAAGATTCTACGTCCTCTTCGCGGTGTTGACATTTACTGTTCTCAGCTAAACTAATCTTACATAGATAGTATTTTAAAGGACAATGACCAGTAGTTCCAAGGTTCTTTTTACTGAAAGCTAATAGCTCTTTGGCGTTTGTCGACGACGGTGAAATGAATTTCTTCTACTGACTAAGGCCCGGGATGTCTCTCCAGTATAACGTTATAGCTGATTCCTTCCAGTTTTTGATCTCCTTCTTTAGAGAGAGCTCATCTGCTTCTTTATTGCCTAGAACTCCCTCGCACACATGATACACAAATAACTATTTTTACGCCCGTTAAAAAAATGCACTTTTTTATTAAAATAAATTCGTAAAGTATGTATTTTTAACATAATAAAAGCGTGGTAAAAGTCCACTTTTTAGCGCAGTTTTGCGAAAAAATTAAGCGCTCAATTGTGCAATAACCTTGGTTTACAGCACGGTGTAGTATCTATAGGTGAGAGCACGAGATGCGTTGACATGGCTCAGCAACTGGGAAACAAAATGGCGCTAACGCGACCCGTTACCATTTGACAAAAAATGTTTTGCTACAAGATGCACAACAGGGTATAGATCAAATAAAGAGAAATATAGTCTTTTTAAGGTGCCAAAAGGTGCAATTTAGCGGCAGCCAGCCACACTATAATCACAGAAACAGGTACTAAAATAAATTTCTGATTGAAAGGTGTCAATGTCAAGTGCATTTGACATATGTTGTTTTATAATTTTACTGGAAGTATAGAAACGTTTTTGTATGGAATTTGTACAAAATACATACATAGAACTGACAAAAGATAAAGGGTAATGATTGAAAATATAGAATATTATTCGTTATAGATGAATAATTTAATATTTTAAATATTTTGTGTAAAAACCGGGTCGCAACAAAACCTGACATCTAGCTGCAAACTGTATGAACTAGCCCAGTTAGTTAGCCATTCTTCGTAATGTATTAGAATACGTCGTGCACACACCTGTAGATACTCCACCGTGGTTTACATTGACACTTTTTTCACGCTTGTACTGTAGAGGTAAATAAAACTTATGCAACTAGAATAAAAAAGTGACTTATTTCACTCATAGGATTTGACGCACGAGCCGTCTATTTATGAAAAAGACTATACTTCTCACTCATGTTGCATAAATGAATAGGTTCAGTCGATCAACTATATCGTGTTTTATTTATTTTTTATTTTATTTATTTTATTTCGGCCATTCAACAGGACAAACCCAATAATAGAATGGCACAACATATAAAAAGCAAAAACAATTGAGTACGCGTGAAATTTTTAAGTTTTTTTTTTCAATTAACTACATGTAAACAAGTGTAAAAATAAATTTAATTAATAGAAGTGATATTATTGGCAATTTGATTTCGAAATGTTAACATATTAGGACTGAAAATATCAATTGAGTTATTAACAATGTATTTGTTAAAGAAAAATGGCAGTCAATTCATAGCAGAATTAAACTAGCGTTAGTCCTATTAAAATCAATATAAAAAAGTTCAGATGCTCGTATAGTATATACTGGCACACGGAGACCAAGACAACTTATCAACTCAGCACAATCTATTTTATTATTAATTAACTTGTACAAAAATGTTTCAAAAAAATGGTTACCCAGGTGAAGAGTTGATGATGAAAGTGTTGAAAAATAAAACTCTAGGAGTAGTCATTTTTTTACGTTTAATTTGATTATTTAATAGGATATGATATAATCTCGACCGATTTCGGTTTTTTAAGAAACCATCATCAGGACTGGAGACTATTACAATAAAAGAAAATACAATGTTTTTACAAACACGTTAAAAGTTTTTTGAAATAATAACAATACTTAAAATACTTACAAAAACAGAAGTACAGACTTGCATTAGATACATAACGATATTGACATAATTCTAGGCTGACCTTTGTTATTTTTAGTATATTGCTGGAAACGATTAAGATCTTATTGTATTTCAATGCAATCTGTGGTATCATTACACCTTTTAACACAGCACTTTTTAATGTACATTATGATCATTTTCTTGTATTCGCTTATTTTTCATACATTTTTTAAAGAAATTGTAAAATCAAAACATGAGAACTTCTTTTGCTATTAAACGAAACGATGGTTTGTGACGTATACATATTTGACAGAACCCACTAGCCGCTATTAATAAAAATAAAATAATAGTTGAATATCAGGTGGACTCCAAGGCGTCCAAGGTGGTCGGTTCTGCCTAAACATAATTTTTTTTAAAATAATTTTATTTGAAATCACCACTAAAGTGCACAAAAATCGTTATTAAAAGTTCAAGAATGCAGTGTTGCCAACCTTATGATAATTATTGTACGTAAGATTTGGGCAAATTCCGATCAAGAAGTTTGATATAAAACGCATAATTTTAGTTTGCTTTACAATAACTACAATGCCCAAGGTTAGCAACATTGAGTGTCAAATGTAAACATAACCTATAAAAACAATTTTTCGGCCTAAAAGTTCCTTTTTATCACTCAAGAGGTTTATTTTTCTCGGCCCTGAGAACCTCGGCAAGTAAATTCCACTGTCGTGATAAAAATTAGGACCCGTGCCTTGATACATAAATAACTATTTTCTTTCTAATATTTTTTTAATTGGAATTTAATATTCTCCACAGGAAGATTTTCTAATATTACGTATTGCGATAGGTACATATTAAATTAAATGTCATAAACATAAGATATTATATTTATTTTAAACATTTTAAGTTGAAGGTAATGAAAAGTAATATCGAAAGAAATTAATTTTCTATATTAAAAATTATGTACATACGTATAAGTATCTCTTCAAAAGAGATTGGAGTTTATTAAGCTAATAATATACATTTAATCTAGTACTCATAAAAGTTAATAAAGTACCTTTCGTATTTCAGTGTGTTTAAAAAAATCTGATGTGGCCAACAGATTACCTTCCGTCAGTTCTATGTATTTTGTAGAAATTTCATACAAAAAGTTCATTGCAAATGTAGGTAATAGATTATATTTCTTGTACATTACCTTCCGGCAGTTGTATGTATTTTATACAAATTTCATACAGAAACTTTCTAGAAAAAATCCTATATTTCCAGTAAAATTATAAAACAAACATACTATGTCAATTGCACTTGACACTGACATCTTGCAATCAGAATTTTTTTAATATAGTAGCTGTTTCCGTAGCTGGCTACTATATGAAGTTTAATTTCTTTATAACTCTATATCCATTTAATATGAAGTATAAATGCAGTCACGGATAAAATCTTCAAATGAGTATACTTCCGGTTGATCAATTTTTGTCTCTCACAAACACACCCAAACGCGCGCGCGGACACGCACAACATCATAAAAATAGTAAATAGTAAAATCGTATTCTGGGGACCCTAAACGTGCTTATTGTCTTATTGATTAAAAACTCATCATCGATTTTTTTTACCAAAGACAACTCTTGCAATACTTCGTCCATATTCCATGTAATCCTACAAAAGTGTTTTTTTCTTTTCGTATGCCATAGCTATTTATCATATGTAACTGGAATGAGCATAAAAAATTTATAAATATAATTTCAGTAACGAGCAAAATTCTTACCTTCCGTAACGCAATTAGTGCGCTGGGATGTATCACACCCCACGTGAAAATAAGTTTGTTATTTTTGTGACAGCCAGTTTGAAATTAAGAATAGGTACAAAGGATAGAATAGTACAGGAAGGTACACGGAAGCACGAAACCAGAATTACAACCGTGCAGAAATTATAAACACAAATAGACAGCTGACGTGTACCACACCCCGCCGCACTAACGCAGTGTTAGTAAATGAAAATAATAAACTAATAAATCGAAAATCATTTTTATTCTATCACGAATTCTCCATAATTCACGAAAAAATTGCTTATCGATTTGTTTTGTTGAAACATTATATCCCACAATTACACTTCCTATTTTTAGTCGCAGGAGATATGTATCACATGCTGGAGAACAGTAATAATGGGCACAGAAATTTCGCGTTCCTACAATGCTTCCTGGTGATTTTCAACGGCAAACTTTTACTATGGAATTTTCTGAGCCGCAAAATTGTTGCTTTCTGCTAACTCCACTTTGTGATTTTGTATTCATGTCGTTTTATCGAAGTTATGCTTTCCAGGGGGCATTCAACTTTCATGATATTGTCGGCTTCATATCGTTTAATTATTTGTTTATGACATTTCCAGAGCTTTCATTTGTGAAAAGCATTTTGAATATTTGTGGTTTATCATCAAAATTTTTTAATTGAAACAACAGATTGAATTGATATCAATGAAAAATACATGTGGTCAAATTAATAATCTATAAACGAAATTGGCAAATCAATTACTTTAATTGAATTGCTCCAATATTTAATTGTTATTTGGGAAAGTGCATTGAAGCGATCAGAAAATATCTAAAGTATCGTTCACAACAAAAAAAATATGGTAGCGGTAGAATTAGTGGCAGTGGTAGTGGCATGAGTGAAAGATTGAATGCGTTATAAAAAACGTATTCGTTCACATCCAAAAATTAATAATATTAATATAAGGGCAGTTACAAAGGCAGCGGTAGAAGTTTGCAAAATCCAAACTTCTACGATGACACTACTGCTACAACTTAATTTTTGACGGTTTTGGCGTTTTTTGGCATGTGATAAAATGAACAATAGCAAAATTATTGTTTTGTCGTACACATTTTACATTTCAGTGTTTGAAAAATGATGTATTTCTTAAATAAAACACAATATAACATTTCTGTTTCTGAATCAAACAAACTAATTTCTTCTAGTTCTGTCATTTTAATATCAAATGCATACAAACAAGACGATGTACTCGTACAGTTCGTAGCAGTTAGTCACATTGACGGTTTAGTGTAGATACGTGCTGCTCGGAGTTGATCTTCTTAAAAATGAAACTATAATTTCAATCAGTTTTCATTGTAAACGGATATAATTTTATATATTTATTTAAATAAATATATATTAAAAATTTACCATTAAGGAAAACAAACAACTTTTAATTTAATAAATGAAGGATATAATTTTTACTATAAATTTCGTACGCTACCGTTACCATTAATTCTATCACTGCCGCTAATTTTTATTTTTATTTTGAGCGGCCTTAATACTTTTGCTACTGCTATTTTAATTTTCTAATTCATTCAAAAACAATCCTTACAATGGCATATGTGACCAATGTGATCATAATAGAATTTCACTGATACCCAAAGCTGGGTACGCCAATCTGCTTGTATACAGATATCGGTAATGATTAATTGATTAATGATATTCGTATCGTGCGAGCGTTTACCAAACGTCACTTCACGGGCACTCATTGCTGGGCTTTAGAGTGTACCACAGGGGTCACTTTTGTGTCATTTAAAATACAAAATAATTTGGGTGTTGGTCGGGATCGAACCTGAATGCCCAGTGGCGGATTTCCGCACAGGCACAGAAAGCACGCGCTTGGGGCCTCTTGAATCGAAGAGGTCTCAAATTTCAGGTCTCAAAATAAAAAATTATTTTTTTATTTTATTATTATTTTCCTAATAAAAATAATTCATTTAATAGTATTCTCTAAATTAAATTGACAAATGAATAACGCCATATATGCCATATGTTTTGTGGCGGCCTAGCGATCATATTTCAAACTATATGCAAGTTTGCTCTCTACTGACTAGATGACCTTTATACGATGAAGATAGAATATCCTTACTACTTACTTTAAATTTGGCGCTAGTACAGTTCATTCACAACTCTTTCAAAATACAGCCTAGAAGCCTATTTGCAACTTATGTAATTCCTACTCGATTTTGACGTCATCACTTTCGGAGTCTATTTTAAACGCTGTATTTGTGAAAATTATAACTTCTTCGCTTGTAAATTTTAAAAACATGCTTTATTCTAACGGTAATCTAACGCACAGAACTCAATTTGACGAAATTCGGGTATATAATGTAATGTAAATAGATGTTATTTTTGTTCGGGTGATTGTTTCCTCATTTTCTTACTGACTTTTGGTCAGGGTAAGGGCAAAGAAATAAAAACAGTAAATAAATAGTTATTTATGTATTAAGGCACAGAAATTCTACTTTTTATCACGAGTAAGGAAAATAAACTGTATAAGTGATAAAAAGGAACGTCAGTGCCAAGGTGCATATCAAATTTATTTGAAATCAAAAATTGTGAAAATAAAAGGAATATTTATTTTTATAATGTTTACATACCTGTTTGTTTGACACTCGATATTGCTAATCTCGGACATTGAAAGTGTTGTAAACAACACTCAAACTACTTAAACAGAATTATTTAGTTTTGTTCTTCTTGTCATATATATATATATATATATATATATATATATATATATATATATATATATATATATATATATATACTTTACATCATACACCTGTCCAAATTATCTTACATGTACAATAATTATCATATGGTTGGTATCACTGCATTTGCACGAAATTGGCATGTAATGGATTACTTTAACGCCGATTTCTGAACTTTTAATGACGATTTTTGTGCATTTTAGTGGATATTCCAAATAAATATTGTTATTATTTCAATTGACAATAATTATACATACATAAAATATTTAATTCTCACTCTCAACTGAATCCGCATATATATATATATATATATATATATATATATATATATATATATATATATATATATATATATATATATATATATATATATATATATATATTATCTTGCTGTAAACACATGTATTTTTATGTAAATTACTATGTATTAGTTGTAGTAAAACTAATTTCATTGCTATAAGCAAATATCAACAATGATAATCAAATTAATAATATTTACAATTTATAAATATAAAAATAAATAAAAAATATAATATAGTTTTTAATTAATTCATATTTATTTGTATTTCAAAATAATTCAAAAATTTAAAATTAACATATGTCTGTTTTCAAGCAATTCGTAATTATATTTATACATGCATAAAAATAGATGTGAATGTATGAGCGAATATAAAATTAAATTAAATTATAGACAATAATAATTAAATTATAGATAATACAATATTTACAAAAATAAATTTATCGTTACAAAATACATAATACCTTATATAATACTAAATGAAATTTTTATCTGTCATATATAGCATAGTGCATTTAATTTAAATTAATAATTTTTGTATTACAATTTCGAAATTGTGGAAACAAAAATTAATTATCGCAACAAAAAATTAATTAATAGTATCGGACATTTTATTTATAAAATAATGCACAACACATTTTAATTAAATTGCTTGTATTACATGCACACGCTTAGAATAACAAATAGTAAAAATAATTATCATAATGCAATATATTAATTAAAGTTAAAATGTTAATGTGAAGTGATATCATTCGTAATTGAATAAATAAAACATAAACACTTCATCATGATAACATATCTGTTTTGAAGTATTCAAATCTACATAATTAATTAAAATTGTTTATTGTTAGTGGAATATATAAATATATTTATATATTTATAAATTAATTTTAAAATAAAATAACTATTTACATATATGGGAGGAAAAATAGCAGGAATGCAGTCTAAATTTGTTTATTATTTAGTCTGAGGCCAACGTTTCGCTGCCACTTACATCTTCATCAGGGCAAAAGACTAAGGCCCTGATGAAGCTGTAAGTGGTAGCGAAACGTTGGCCTCAGACTAAATAATAAACAAATTTAGACTGCATTCCTGCTATTTTTCCTCCCATCAACATCATCAGTCGGTTATTCCATTTTACATTTACATTTATGTTTCATTGCATAATGATTGTGTTCACTAGACATGAAGATATGCGAACATTACGATTTTACAACGAATCACATACGACATACAACATTTCTTTTCCTAATTCCGTTTAAAAATAAGATAAAATAATTTTCCATTTCACGTTTGTTTTAGTAAATAATAAAGTTACATTCATATGTCAACTTTTCATGCTGTTTTAAGGGACATTTTTATTTGTGAAGTTGGTAACTTAGTTTAAATGTCAAACACAGAACTACCATTTTAGTTGCCAATACTCATGTAAAATATTTATGTTAGAGATTTGATTAGGCTACAATACAGGGTATATTAATAAGCTTGCTCACTATTGGTAACTTTTATATTTAAAGAGATACAAATTTGGTTAAATCAGCAAAATTGTGCCATTTTGAATTACAAAATTGATGATATCAGCAAATATAAATTTATATTAGCGGTTCCCAAAATATGGGACTTAATTTTTTAATGTTAAATGGGAACATATATTTTTTATTTGCTTATTCACCACAGAACTTAATTCCGAATTTAACGATATAATTGTTTTATATCCTCGCATAACGATTTTTTTGAGAAAATTCCATATTAAGTTTTATATTAATTTTATTTAAGTATGTGTATAAAAAGAGTGCCAAGTATGGTAAAAATGAAATAATGTTACTTTTTACGTGGAATTAGACTGCCATAAAAGAAATAAGTGAGTATTTTGTATAATGTTGACATTTAATAAAAAAATATGATCAAGTGAACAAAATATGCACTAATTACATTCATGGCGTTCTAATTATACGTAAAAAATCTGATGTGTCCAGCACATTACCTTCCGTCAGTTCTATGTATTTTGTACAAATTTCATGCGGAAAGTTCCTTGCTAAATTAAATATTCTATTTCTTGTACATTACCTTCCGGCAGTTGCATGTATTTTATGCAAATTTCATACAGAAAATTATTATTTTGTGACGTTTTCTATATACAGTGTAATATATCTGCAGAAATAAAAGATTTATTATTATTATTTCTTGTACATTACCTTAAATCAGTTGTATGTATTTTATGCAAATTCCATACAGAAAGCAAAAGATCCTATACCTATTCCCAGTAAAATTATAAGACAAACACACTATGTCAATTTCACTTGACACTGACATCTTTCAATCAAAATTTTATATATATAGTAATATAGTAGCTGTTTCCACAGCTATGGCTACTTTATGAAATTTAATTTCTTTATAATATCCATTTAATATTAGGTATAAAATTCAATCAAATCGTATAGAAAATAAAATATTCTTTAATATTTATAATAACATTAAATGTGAAAAAATGATATTTAACATAGTTTTTTCAAGAAAAACTGTTAAAATCTTCAAATGAGGGTACTTTCGGTTGTCCAATTCTAACCAAAATCTAATCAGCTCTTCGCATGGATGTAAAGAAGAGAAATACGAAAGAATTATAATTTTTAGAATTGTAGTATGGAAGTTATCGTAGACGAAAATTTTGTTACACACACACACACACACACACACACACACATACGCACGCACGCACGCACGCACGCACGCACGCACGCACGCACGCACGCACGCGCACACACACACACACACACGCGCACTCACACACACACGCACACACACACACACGCACGCGCGCACACACACACACACACACACACACACACACACACACACACACACACACACACACACACACACACACACACACACACACACACACACACACACACACACACGGACACACATACATACATACACACATACATACATACATACACACACACACACACACACACACACACACACACACACACACACACACACACACACACACACACACACACACACACACACACACACACACACACACACACACACACACACACACACACACACACACACACACACACACACACACACACACACACACACACACACACACACACACACACACACACACACACACACACACACACACACACACACACACACACACACACACACACACACACACACACACACACACACACACACACACACACACACACACACACACACACATACATACAGACATCATCGTAAAAATATTAAAATCGTATTCTAGGGACCCTAAAACGTGCTTATTCATCAAAAACTCACCACCGATTTTTTTGACCAAAGACAATACCTTCCTTACCTAAAGGTGACGGAAGGTAAAAAGTAGCATATATTCTTTTTTCCATTCGTGACACTCTCAATATAGTCCTATTTAAATCCAATTAATATTACATTATATTTGTATTTTTCTCAAAAAATTCGTTGTGATGATTTAAACAGATCATATCATTGAATTCACAATTAAATTCTCTAGCGAATAAGCAAATAAAAAATATATGTTCCTATTTAAAATAAAAATGTTAGGTCGCATATTTTGAGAACGGCTGACATAAATTTATATTTGTTGATATCACAAAATTTATAATTCAAAATGGCACAATTTTGTTAATTTACCCAAACTCGTATCTCTTCAAATAAAAAAGTTACCAATAGTGAGCAAGCTTATTGAGACACCCTGTATAGTATTATGGTGCATATCACACAGGGCTGGACAGTAATTAATTACTTTTGATAATTAATTACTAATTAAATTACTTTTTCCTGCAAAGTAATTTATAATTAATTATGCTCAAATACTTTTGAAAATTTGAAAAATAATTGATAAGCAATTGATTTTTCAAATACTAATTACAATTTATTGTAATATTTATTACAAACCAAAAATAGAGGGAATTCCAGGGGGACGGGGCGAAACGGCGTTCCTATAATAACCTTAACTCGTATGAAGGAATATATCCATAAGTTTAATTTATTATACGATTTACCCTTGTACTAGTTCACTCGTGTCGATAAAATGAGTAAAGACTCTTTCTACATCCCATACCTTCATACAGCTTCATATGTGGCAAACTATCGCCTACTTTTATTATGTACTTTGACGTCACAGGAGTGGGGGTTGTTTTTCATGATTATTTTTCGTGCCAATCATTGTGTTTATTTAGTTATGAAAATAACAAATTATTATATTTTTCATTATAATGAAAAATATTACATATAAAATACTTTTAAAAAAATGTGAAACAGGTTCATAGGGGGAGTTTATGTAGAACAATAATTTAAATTTTAATCATGTTTGACTTTCTCTATTTATTTCATTTAAGTTGAAGGCGTATTTTGATTTATAAAACCACCAAGTTGGCGTACAATACATTACATTACAATGGATTAGTTGTTAGTGGCGTGATTGGCTTGACTGATGTGTTGTTGCAGGAGATCGAGCACTGCTACTACCACGGTACCGTGAAAGATTACCCGGGGGCCAGCGCAGCCTTCCACACGTGCAACGGCGTCAGCGGGGTGATCCACGTGGGCAACGAGACCTTCGTCATACACCCATTCTACGGCGGCGACTTGTCGGTCAGTAATCTCACCATTGCATTCCTACATTATTACTAAAAGCAAATATCATCATGTCATTCTCATGCGTAAACATCATAATGGAAAACTATTTTAACATGCAAGGAAGAATGTTTTTCATAGAAAATTATTCAGAGTGATCCATTTTAACTGTCACTATTGACATATCGAGAACTGTAGCATATAGGATGTAGGTTAAATAGGACTTTTGTACGCCTCTCAGAGGTTATCTTAGATATGCTTTATTTTTCCCCCTAAAAAGCTATTAGATTAGATTATTGAAGATTTTTTCATTTTCGATCCGAATAAAAATAACTATATTATAGCTGCACCACGGCCGCACCAAATGTATGGATGCAAACGAGACAAAAGTCCACACGCACAATCGCACTCGACTGCACTTTACAGTTTCGTATTAGTTTCTTTTAAACTTTATTTATTCATTTCTAAATTTATGATTTGAATATTTTATTTATTATTATATCATACGGTGCAGCCGTGGTGCGTCCGTGCTTGTTCGTCAAACAGACCGGGTACGGCTGCGTTTCTCTCGTGTAAAATATTTAGAGTTCAGTTTCAGTTTTATTTAAATAATTAGTTTAACTGGTATGTCTGTTGTATTTACACGCATCATTTCATTTGACGGGCTTACAGGTATGAAAAAAGAAACGTTATTAGTAGTTTCGGAAATTAGCATTTAGCATTAAAAGAGAAAAATACAAAGACAATTAAAAATTTATATAAACGGGAATCATTTTTATCTCACGTCGATTTCATAATAGAGCTTCATTTCGAACAATAAGTCGAACTACCTACGAATGAGTGACACGCCTGTTTAAACCCTCACTTAACTGAACTAAACGATAAATTGAAAACTGATGGGTAGTTAAAACTCGGTATAGCTGGCGCCCGATAAGTTGAGACTGGAGGGCGCGGTGCGAATCATGCTATAGTCAAAAAATTTGGCTCTGTCGTGTCCAACAATAAATCTGTAATAGACAAAGCATTTATGTTCAAGGAACAGTAAGATTATTTTACTATACAGAGCACTCACAACAGTTGGCGAATCCTTAAGATTTCAAGCAATGCATGTCTTCTTTTCAACAGAGCGACGCCCGTTGGTATCCAATGTTATAATACAAGCAGTAAGCGGCGATATGCCGCTTTGTCATGATTACGATATTTATAGTTTTATTGCTGGAAGCGACAGAGTCAATTTTTCCTATTATATAACAGCTTACAGTGCTCAGACCGCTCACAGCTGGTCCGATTTGATTGAGCGCGCTGACGACTGTGAAGGCGTTAACGATTCCGACCGTTCTTGCTTGTCATTTGTGACATCGTAACTATAACCTCTGTGCAATAATTAATTAAGAAAAAATAGTTTTGATTGAAACATTTTCCCTCGTATGTGAGACCGATGATAATGTATCAGAAATATTTATTGATTCTTCGTTGAAGTTTAATTAATTCATTAGTTTCCTCAAAAAAAAAAACCTTTACTACGTTAACAACTTCCGTCTTAACAAACACTTTCGTTGTAGCAATTAAAGGCGTCAAAAACATCAAGCGTGCTTACAGTGCTTACATTGCCTATACTCTTCAGAGTGAGCACTGTTAGCATGAAATGTTGACGTCAGCTCTGACGTCATACATCTCACAGCGCAAACTTTGAGCGTTGTAAATATAATTCGGATCACCTGTTTTCGCGGTGTCGGTACTTAAAGCGCGATTCGAATCGCACCCTGTACCTGTGCATACTTTGGCTTCAGGGATGTAACTACGGGAGGGGGGGGGGGCTGGGTGGTCCACGGCCCATCTCATTGTTGTGTTGGCCCACCTACTGGCCCACCCAAATTTTTTAAAGATATTTAGTTTGTTTTATAAAAGAGAATAATTTTAGAACGAGTAATACAATTTGTGTGGATGTAAAACATACATATATCAGATTAAACATTTTAAACTGTATGTGACCCTACTGCCAAAAATAAGAAGGTCTGTCTATGGAGAAAAAATTGAAGTAACTATTTTTCAAGCAATCGCCTTTATCCTGTAGCAAAGATTACTCTTTCTTAGCAAAATTGCTATAGCAAGTAATCAATAATAATTACAAATACTGAATAAAACATGACACGGTACATTTGTTTCTATTGAAATTGATTAGAATTTTCAACAATGTTGCTAGGATTTAACAACTTTCTTACAGAATTGAGATGAATGTTGATTAATACGTAGCTAATTAATTTGGCGGATGATAACATATTGAACACGCCAGAGATATTTGTAATATACAAGTGTATAAGAAAAGTTTCTGGTAGTAGATATAATACCATATATATCTGATGAATTCACAAAACTCAAATTATTTTACAAAATATGTTTAATTAGCGTTTATGACAAAATTTATATGGAATATAGTAAATGGGGACAATCAAACTTTTCGGACGCCATCTAGTGAGTAAAAAAGTATTTAATAAGTAGTGAGTAAGATTTAGCTCTACAGTTTGACATTTATCAATCTTATGATCCACCACGTGATCACAACAATTCTTCTTTGAAAGGAAACGTAAACATGTCAGACTAAGGGCCACTTTTATAATCATTAGATAAACCTCGTATAACGCTATACCAGGTATAAAATTGGAAATTGTATTTTACAAACCTCGGATAAACCTCAGATAGAATAAACACCAGTATTTCTTACCCCATGGAAATTGGACATATAAACCTCGGACAACTTTATCCCTGATTCTTATGGTTACCACGTAAACACAGAAGATGTGAAGTTATTCATACGTTTGACACTGTCAGAATCAAAAATAACATTTATATCATCTAACATCGTGAAAAATGTTAATTAAGAGGCAGAATTAATAACAATATTGAAGAAAAATAGTCTAATAAGAAGAAAATTTTATTGTGTCAATACCAACCTATTAAGTGATTTAACGTAATTCCTGTTATTATTATCTGAGAGAAAAAAATGCATTGTCAAAGACAGCCTTATTTATCGAAGGTATAGTTACTAGGATAAAGCTATACCTCTGATATCTATACCATAGTTTATCTATTAGTTGTAAAAGTGGGCCTGAACACATTTTTATATAATTATTTAAGTATATGTTCTACTTATTGCATACCTTTCAATTAATTCATGTTTATTTCCACTTTTCGTCAAATCCCGGCATTCTAACCATCTTTTCAACTGTGAGACGGAATGATTTCAATGATTTTAAACACAAATCGTGCCCCCGGTACGTCATCTTGTGTTAAACGCATTATTTATTTGTGAACTTGGTTTTTAGTGATATTTCAAATTCCAAGGATCACTACACTTTAATACAAGAGATAAATAATAACGGGCACTACATAACCAAATTTTGCTGACTAAATAACAAAGAAATTGCACAATCAACGAGGCGAAGTGCTGTCTCTAAATATTTGCTGTCCTTTTCTAAATTATATGAAGGGATGTCCGCTGCCGATCCGCCGCAAGTGACGTCAAATTTATTTAAGTCCCCATTAATATTTCCTTACTACATTATTTATCAACATTGAAATTATACAAAAAAAATATTTTGCTCTAGGCCAGGACAAATTATTATGACGAGAGGCTCGTATCTAACAACAAAATTTAGAAATCGATTACGACACTTCAATAAAGATTTGCTATTTTCAAATTGTTGAATTATAATATGTATTAATTTATATGAGCGCTGCATTTTACACAATGATTCCTAGAAACTAATTCTTGATTTCGCAAACATGAAATAAGCATAGAGCACCGTAATTCAATGAGAAGATAGTCTTTATATTAATTTGTCAAAAAGTAAAGGAGATGATAATAATTATTGTTACGAACATTTAGTTATAGAAAATGTTTTCTTTTGCTAAGCATTACACAAATTGATATGCTAGCAGCAGAATATCATTTACTTCCCAACACAATAAAATTGTAATTAATGTAAAAGTGAAATAACAACAATAATGGCCCTACTAGTTTTATAACATATTTATGAATTATATTTTCCGGGGACTTTAAATTAGTTGTCATTGCATCAACAATTCCAATTTTCAGTGTAATTTCTATTTTATTTTGTTTTACCGTTTCTATACTGCTATCTATAATTCATATATTATTGTGTAATACTGTTCTTATGATATAAATATGGCCCAATTACTATTATATTTCGACTTAACCAAGTACGAATTTTAGGTCCTGCGCAATCATGCTTAGTCTCAACTTAATGCGTTCGTTTTGGCTCACCTGTATAAGTATGTTTTTTTACCTTCCGTCACCTTTAGGTAAGGAAGGTATTGTCTTTGGTCAAAAAATTCGGTGGTGAGTTTTTAATGAATAAGCACGTTTTAAGGTCCCTAGAATACGATTTTATTATTTTTACGATGATGTCTGTATGTGTGTGTGTGTGTGTGTGTGTGTGTGTGTGTGTGTGTGTGTGTGTGTGTGTGGATGTGTGTGTGTGTATGTGTGTGTGTGTAACAAAATTTTCGTCTACGATAACTCTAATAATACAATTCCAAAAATTATATTCTTTCGTATTCCTTTTCGTTGCATCCATGTGAAGAGCTGATTAGATTTTGATTATAATTGGTCAACAGGAAGTACCCTCATTTGAAGATTTTAACAGTTTTTCTTGAAAAAACAATGTTAAATATCATTTTTTCACATTTAATGTTATTACAAATATTGAAGAACATTGTATTCTCTATACGACTTGACTGCATTGTATACTTCATATTAACTGGATATAGAGTTATAAAATTATAAAGAAATTAAATTTCATAAATTAGCCAGCTATGCTAGAAACAGCTGCTATATTAAGAAAATTCTGATTGAAAGATGTCAGTGTCAAGTGCAATTGACATATTCGTAGTATATTTGTATTATAATTTTCCTCGAAATATGTGATCTTTTTGCTCGAAACTGTCTGTATGGAATTTGTATAAAATACATACAAGTGTCGAAAGGTAATGTACATACAAGAAATTTAGAATCTTTTGCAAGGAACTTTCTGTATGGATTTTATAGAAAATACATAGGCATTTACGAAAATTCTACCGGTAGACACCGCATCTACGGACTGTGTTCGAAAACACGAGTGGTAAAAAGTTACCGCGTTCGAAAATTGTTCAATATCTACCAGATCCATTTACCGGATTCATGAAGAATCTAATCTCAAAAAAAGGTAATGATGCAAAGCGAAGCGCGCGCGTTAAAAGTGGAAATGTGTTCAAAGTAGGACTCTGCTCAGTTTGTTTACTACGTCAAATTTCTATTTTCATAGGTTATGGATCTACCCTGTTTACCACTTGCGTTCTTAAAATATCGATTTCGGTAGCTATAACCTGATAAAAAGCTGTTTACCGGTAACAGTTCACCGGTAGAATTTTTGTAAATACCTCATATAACTGACGGAAGGTAATGCGCTGACATCAAATTTTTTTTTAATATTCATCCACCTTATTATTGTACGAGTACGATATGCAGTGAAATGACCACACATCAGGATCAGATAGTACACGAGTATTACCCACGTAGCAACGCGTACAAATCCCATTGTTAATTGGTAATGACCATAGCGGTTTGAACCGACAACCATCGAAAACCGATGAGCGTTAAGCGGAGTGGAAACGGTTAGTGCTTGTCACGTGACTACTCACTTTACCCCTCGTTTAATGTCATTCCACGATCAGTTCAACTTGTAATTACTGCGGCCACTCTCCGTCTCCACCAACAAATTCCAACGCACACCACAACTATGTTGTTCCAAAAATAAAATGCCACGTTTAGTAATAGTAATATAGAAAATGAGCATCGCCCTACTAAAGAGCTTAAAGAAGTGCCCTAAAGAAATACAAATCAAAATCCAGAATTATTTCATACTTGGAAAGTCACAGGTGAATAATTACCTATAAACTAAGATAAGTTTCGTCCAATAATAATGTCATTAAATTTTAAATCGTCCAATAAAGTTTAACTTTGTATTAAATCGAAAAGTTTTGAGTTTGGTATGGGAACGAAATCTGCGTTCATCAAATTATTTTTATATTTATTTATTATTAAACTCTCGTATGCATCTAAATATCTATCATTATTAATGTTTTAAAAGTTTAATATTAGAATTGTTAACTTAGTGATTATTAATGAACATGTTGAGCTACGCTAGATTTTTCTGGATTACCGCTTTTTAGATGATAAAAATGTTGTTTAAAGCGAGTGTCAATTTGTCTTTTAGGTTCACCGATGTAAACTTTATTACAATCATTGCAATTAATTTTATAAATACCGGATTTTTGTTAGTATCTATATTATTTTTAGGGTTACCTAATAACGATTTAATGGTGTTATTTGATTTGCACGTTACGGATAAATTTTTATTTTTAAAAATTCTTTTGGAAGCTTTATCGTACGGTAGTGTTATGTATTTATTACTATTTTTATTATTAGATGGTGTTAACGTTGTAAAATTAAAAATGGATTGGCGATTTTTAAATTTATGAACTAATTTATCAATAGTGTTAACCGGGAAATCATTATATTTAGCTATTTCTTTAATATAGTTTAGTTCAGTTGTAAATCGTTTTTTGTTTAAAGGAAATTTAGTTAATCTGCTTATCAAAAAATTAAACGAAGCTAATTTATGTTGACAAAAGTTATAAATCTGTTAGTGTTCGTGGATTCCCTATAGATATCAAACTCTAGTTTTTTCTTGTTTCTAATAACTATTACGTCCAAAAATAGTAATTGTTTATTGGTTTCTTTTTCGATCGTAAATTTAATTATGGGAAAACTGAATTCAAACTGTCTAGAAACATTTTCAAATCGCAGTTATTGGTATTAACTATGGCAAAAATATCATCTACATATCTAATCCAAACTCTAGGATAATATTCGTTGTTTTTCTTTAATTCAATTTTGAAATTACTCCTACATAAATTACCTAAAAATGGCGATAAACTATATCCCATAACTGTGCCTTTATTTTGGTGGCAATATTTATTATTTACTTGAAAATAATTTTGCTTCATACAAAGTTCAGTAAGTATTAAATACTTATTAATCTTTGAATCTTCCAAGTTATTGTATTCTAAAAATGTTTTCAAATATTCTAAAGTTTCTGGGATAGGTACACTTGGAAATAAAGAACTAACGTCAAAAGAAACAAATATTTTATTTTTATCTAATGTAATATCTTTAATTTTAATTATTGAAAATACTTGGTTTTAAGTTTCACAATTATTTTATTTTGATTGCCAGTTTCGCTACAACATTAGCATCATCAGATCTTCCTTAACGTATAATTATAAATATATAAATATGTCTAATTTATATTAAATAAATATAAACGAAATGTCAATATGTCAATAAATGTTTTTTAAAATAATTTTTGTTTTTTGATTTCTTGAAAATTATTTTTAAAAAATTACAAAGTTCAAAAATATTAATATAAACAAATAAATTATCACACAAAATTTATAATGTTTCTAAAAACTTCATTAATGGTGAATTATTAAGACTTGTCTGTTCATTTAGAATATTTTCGTTATTCTTTATTGCTTTACCAATGTCTATAGCTTCTAAAAAGAAATTAATATCTTTAACTTTATCGATGAATTGTAATGAATTTTGTATGGAAAATGTTTGTAGTTGATTTGGAAAACTACTAAATTCATTGACTAACCATTTTGAATGCAAATGAGTTGATGAATTTTTGCCAGAAACAGTAGGTCTTACTGACTTACCCGATTTATGAATTTTTGGAAGACAATACAAGTTTAAAATTTATATTTTTAGTGATTTGGGCAGTTTTTAAGGGTGTTTTTATATTATCTGAGCATTAGCCGCCTCGGTGGTCGTGTGGTTTGAAGAAGCGACCGTCACCGCTCGACTCTGAGGTTGTGGGTTCGATTCTTACCAGGGGCTTGGGTGTTTGTGTTTGTCCTTTCATTATCTCATTTCCATCAACACTCCGCGAAAAAATGAAATGTTATAAAAATAATGTAAAAATTGACTCATCCTCATCATCACCAAATTGTAACAACTATTCAGTTGATATACAATAAAGATTATTATTATATTATCTGAGCATTTTAGGTAATGGATTTTTATTAACGTAGACATTTTGTATAGACAACTGCGTGCAAGAAAGTAAAAGATTTAATTACGCGTATATGTATCTGTTCTTAGTTCATTCATTGAAATAGAAGAAACCTATTATACAAAAAAGTTCTAAATACAAGAAACAAATGAACTCGCATGAATGGTATTTTGAATACATAGGATTTTTTCCCCTGCGTTACATAAATTTATTACGATCAATCGATTTTGTAAACACTTGCGATTTTCTATTAAAGTCTGTATGTATCTAGTGTCTACTACGTATTTAATATAAATTTTTACTGTATATTGATTGCTGTATCATTGATTCTTGGACTGAATACCGCAAGTATGAATAATGTTGACAATGTTTCCATCACTCATCTATTCATCAAAAATACATACATAAATCTTAAAAAAAGAAACCCTCTCTGGAAAAAATATTTGAATAACTGTTCGGCGAATCGAAATAAAAGCAGTAACACGTTTTCTTCGGCCCGAGTAATAACTCCCAATTCGAGCGGCTGTATCTTATCAACCAAAATAGCTGGGATAGGGCGGGTTGGATCGTCGATGCCGAGTCGAGTCGGGATCCGAATCGGTTCTGCTGAACCAGAATAAGCCTCTCCGAGCTGCCCTGGAAGAGATTACACCCGCTCCTGCTCGCTTCAGTTTAAAATCTCCGATTACTCTGGTATTATTACGACTACCGGACGCGGCTGCAGATAGATTCTTCCGGTGCTTGCGGTTCGCTCTTCCGCCGCATGTGCTCCCCACCAACAATGAATTATTCCAGTCGGTCACTCAAAATAAATTTCATTCTTGCTTTTCATCTGACAGAAACTAGTTATGAACTTTATTCACTTGACAAACTGCAAGATCATCTTAAGATAGTGTCAACACCGTACCGTCCGTACAATGCTTTGTGTAGATGCTGCTTTTATTTATAAAGGACCTAAATTATAAATAATAAATACTTGGTTTTCACTAACAGTACCACTCAGCAGTATCCAATTCAGTTGCCATATAGCTAATTGCCCATTTCATTAACATTGCCTAAATTTTAAGCATTATTTATCACTATCACACACCACTATACTGAAAGATGTGAAAGTCGCGTAGAGGAATATAGTGTCAAGTTTTCATAATTTCAGATTTTTGGAACAAAAATTATGAATGACGGGCTAATAGTTCTTGGAGCTTATATTTTATAGGTACGAGTGTTACAAATTAACAACTGGGTGTTGCTCAATTCAGGGGGTTTTCACAAGAATCAAACAAATCCATTTTTTTAAGTTTTCAGTTTATGGTGGCATTAAGTAAAACCCGTAAAATATAGGGATGTATACCTAACCTTAAATTTTTAGCACCATTTCCTTTTTCATTTTCATAATTTTCGTAGAATAAATACAAAATCCAAACAAATCAAGATATTTTTTTAAAATTTTATAATAAATGATGGATCCATATACCTATTACAGAACGAATATTATAATTGTCATTATATTTTGTGACAAGGAAGTTTGGGTCACGACGCAAAGCAGAGTGGCCCAACCCTTCGAATTAGGAATTGAGTTCTTTATATTTTTTTTCTATTTTGCGCTGTTTATGCCATTTTTATATAAAAAAATCATAATTTAAAATTTTAGGGAATTTGGTGTTAATTGGTGATATTAATTCAATTCCAGTCTTATATGTAACATCCAACTATCTACGATATTTTATATTTCTTTCTACATAACTTTATTACTATATTTCTTCTCTTTTTTAAATTCAAAATTATATAAATATAATAGTAATTAACGTATCAAGGGAGTTATAAGGACAATAATGCCTGAAGTCAACAGTGTACTTTTCGAGGACCTCTGGCCCGAGATGTGTACGTTGACCGAAGGCATTATTATCCGTTTAACTCCCATGGTGCGTTCAACGTTTAACGTCCAACTATAATTTTATAATATTCTACAGATTACGGACAGAGCTGGGCAATACTTGCAAGAAAAGTACTTTATTAGGCTTTCAAGTACTTTCTATTTATACTACTTTGTACTGGACAAAGTAAGTCTATTCACATGTACTTTGTACTTAATAATTGGAAATTTTAAGTACAATGAAAAGTACATACTTGAAGTACTTTAAACGTACTTGACGTATTTTAAATGTACTTGAATTACTTTAAATGTACTTGAAGTGTGATGAAAAATTTAAAAGTTAACAATGTTATGAGACTTGTTTGTTTGTGTTTCTTTTGCAATGGTGTGTTGTTATTCCTGTAATACATACGAGTACTTATGTGAATTTCACTAATAAATATATTTTCAGCGATAATATGAAAGTAAAGATATATTTGCAATTTTTTTAGCATAAATAAATTAATTCTAATCTGCATACTGCATATACATATAATGTTTATATTACCTAACTACAGTGCTGGGGCCTTGCCGTATCGCCTGGCGATCGCATGTCGTAAAAATGTCGTCATTCTAACATCTCGGTACTGTTTCTCCTATCGCTTGGCGATCACATGACGTCAGTTTTACGTCATGCGTTCGCTAGGTGAGACGGCAGTCCCAGCGAGAAACTTTTGTTTTAAATAACCCAATAAATATCGTATATTGAAATTTTTGTTAATAATCACCTTGTCCATTGTCCATACAATCAGAAAAATATCAATTATCTGAAAAAGTACTTGCACCTAAATTTACAAGTACTTTTTTTAGTACTTGGTACTTTCAAGTACTTTAGAAACTAAAAAAGTCTTTGTACTTGAAGTACATTTAGAAACATTTAGATACTTTGTACTTGTACTTCAAGTACTACTTTCCGGTACTTTGCCCAGCTCTGATTACGGATCACGAAGTTTTAATAAAATTTACGGAGTAGGTAGGCTCTAAATTATTCTACATGTTTTTTAGGCTTTATCCCAGTATCAATATCAATTTATTGACAACATTACCATAGCAACAACTCATAACACGCTCTAGGGTGTTATTTGGTATAGGGCGCGAGCAGACACGTGACTTATTTTGATTTTTAACTGCTAAAATGTTATTATTTTTAATTTCATGTGATTTACTGCCTAAAAATTATACAATATTAACATTTTAGCAATTCAAAATAAGTCAAAACATTGGTCTTGTCAAATTGACAATGTCCTTGTCAAAATGACATGCGCCCACAAATCAGCTGATCCCAAGCAAGTCAAGGTCGCTCGAGTCACGTGTCTGCTCGCGCCCTATATAACAACCCTGAAAGCAGGCTTGTTATGATAATAATAACATACCAGTAGGACATTAAGTTCTTAACAATCGTTTGTATTCATTTATTTAGTGAGATTTGACATTTGATATTTTTTGACAATCGTAGCCACCAATCTTAAAAAAATAAATTGTACTAATTTATTTCAAAACACGAATGAGCTATTAACGAACTCTTTTGAGTGCTGTAATAGATTCATTACAGAGGCAAAATAGAAAAAAATAAAATTTCAATCTGTTTTTATGCTTATGTATGTATAGAAGAAAAAAACAAAGAACGGTTTTGAAATGAGAAGTTTTTTGTGAATTCCTGAAAATTTTAATTTTTGGACAAATTCGGTTCTTCAAAAAAAACCGCCCCCAGAGACAACTATCTAAAGAGAGATTGGAAACTCATTTCTTTTGTATCGTCATAAAGTTTGCGATCTATCAACATATGCAACTAACTACACCACCGTAACATGATCTGCAAAATGTTATCCGTGTGTGTTTTTAATTATTTTTTTTTAATATTTGAAAGAAAAAGACAAACACATTGATACGTATTATGAATATTTATTTAAAATATATAGTTCCCCAGATTCGCGATCTGACCTTCAGGCACGCGGCCATGAGACTCCATATGCTATGAAATTCTACAGAAACATACATGAAAAAAAATTATAAATATTATTATATAAGAAGTAATTAATTCTCTGTATGTTTTAAACATATAAAAATTCAAATAATGTGGAATGAAAAATTATGTATGTCATGTTAGATTTTAAATTTTTCAGTTTGACGTTTATATTTTCCATTATATTTTTTTGCATTACCTTCTATATTAAGTCTTCGTCAATTTTGTGATTTTGCTGCCCTCTGAAGAAATATGCGAGGAACTATATTCCCCATGCTCCGTTAACACCTCATCACCAAGCACTTTGTTACAAGGCCACCCATAAGTCTGTCCAATCTCTCTTTAGATAGTTGTCTCTGAAATAATCTTCCTTACGTATACTATTAAGGCATTACTTAGCTTAATGAAATCCAAATGGAACAAATATTAATATACGACAGTTCGCGTATTTCTATTGCGCAAAGGTTTTCAAAAAAGAAGCTTATACTCGTATCTAAAAATGTTTTATTTTAATGGATTTAAAAAAAAATACTTCTATACTTTTCTCAAACTTAAGACTTTTCAAATTGAGGTAGTTATTTGTAGTATATTGAAATTGCTTTACAATCCAATACCTGGGAAACTGTTTATGGAACTATTTTATTTCATTCTTTGAAAGACGAAGGATTGAAAAGGAATAGAGATCGATAATTCCATTTACAGTTTACCGATAACTCCAAACTAAAAGAATTTTGTAAAAAGCTCTTGAATCAAAAATAACACTCTCCACAAAATATATTCGCAACACATGTCGCAGCATTCGAATCCAGTCATTGAATAAGCTCCGTGAGCTGGAGCTCCGGTGCGCTTGCTTGACTGCAGAGTGTGAAGGGCGAGGGCTCCACGAACAGTTGTTTTCGATTTACCATGGATTGAAGTTGTCCGCAAGCGTGACGTGTTCGTTGCACGTTCTGCCAGGCCAGAGGCAAAGACGACGAAGCGCTGAACGTAAATCCAAGGCACCGAAGCAAGATGAATTCGGACTCTGCCAAAAATAATTCCAACTTGTGCCGCGGAATATATTCGCGGGATTGCAGCTAATGGAGATTTGAATGTTTGCCACGTAGCCTCCTACCCAAATGTTAATGTGGCTGCATACATTACACGGATTTTACTTCTTCAAAAACAAAGACATTCGCTCGGCATTGTATTTGACTATCGTCAATGTGCTAATCTTATTCCATGCCCGCGGTTTTCTATCATTACCATACTTTAAATCCAACTGCTCCTTGCGAATATCTACTTGCATTCCTTTTCCTGTATTCTTAACCTAGATATTCTCCCTTCATATTGGCTTACTGGGTACAAGACTCATTCTAAACTAGTTTTAGGCACTAATTTTCTACGACCATATCATAATTTGGAAAAAAATATTACAATAAATTTTGATCGAAACACATCTATAATCTATCTACATGATAATATTTTTCTTTTCAACTAACTATGTTTTCTCTCTCGCACAGTGATGTAAGTGCAAGAGGGATAAATGATTCGGCTTTTAACGAAAAACTAACAACGAAAAATTACAAGCGCTACTTTTTCTTAAAAATTCCTACGAGATTTAACCGTGGTGAACCTGTCAAATGTCATATGTATCTATATTTTTGGTGAGTGCAACTGTGTTGTTATAAATGAAATTGTAGCGTTTTATTTATTTGGGTGAAGTGTAAAAATCAAAGAATTATTATTAATTAAAATAAAGTTTATTAAATGATAAAGAAATATTAAAATATAATTAAATTAACTATTACTATGGTTAAAAAAATATTAAATACTAATTTAAAGACTAAAAATATTATAAAACACTTATGCCCGTTTGCATCGTTACTAGTTAAGATGCACTTAGTTATAAGTGGCGCTTAAATTACTAAAAACCTTTGCACCGTACATTCCACTTTATTTTTACCAAATGACGCTTATATTAAGCCTTACTTCATCTACCGCTCAACTGCATTAAGTGACACTTATATCCATTGTAACATTTCGTGCTATGTCAAACACATAAGATAAATGTTTTAAATGATATTGAACATGAATACAATGCTGCTGAAGAGGATGAATTGAATAAAATAATTTAATAAACTATCAAACACCAAGGAAAGTGAAAAGCAGATTAATTTTTTTACCCAATTAATTATTTGAGATTATATGAATTAAATTCTCACAACCTTACATTTTTATGAAATTTTTAGTTAATTTCCAAGATTTTGCGGAATGCATTGTTCGATATGTAGCGAATTATTGAGACTGCAGAAGGTATAGTGTCACTCATCGACAATATTCATAATATTTCATTGAACAAAAAGAGATAAAAGAAATATATACACAAAACAATAAATAAAAATCTTTACTGTAATTGACTCTTCCAATATTTATCTTACTTATTTATTTATATAACTATATGTATTTATGTTCACAACTCATCGACTGCTTGTTTATATCACCAACTATTCACTTCACGATGCTTGTTTATATCACACTGTCCAATGCCTTCGCTAACAGGACTTATATATTCCGGTATTTGTATTCGAGAAATTACTAGAACATGATTCTAGATAAAAACGTCAAATACAATAAATCACGTCACCCAAGTAATTAAACAAGTCTGGACAGGTCTGTTTACATCGCACAACCGGCTGCGGCTATTGCGTCATCGCTAAAAATAGACACTCGCTCATCGCTGCGGCGACGGCGACCGCGAGCGCTCTACGTTGCAATATTAAACTGAATAATGGCATAAAGGAGGAGAAGGAATTGAAATCTTGATACAAAAATATCAAGTACCTAATGTAATTTCAATGAATATAATTTAAACATACAGGTACAACTTAACTTTTTACATTTGTATATTTTAATTCACGTAAAACTTGATTGTATATACCCATATCTAGAAACTTCCTTTTTTTGAAGACGAATAAAATAAAAAGTGTTGATGATAACAAAATTTGTTTTTGGATAATGAAAGAATATAATTTCGAGTATTAAATCACGTTCCCCGGACGGCTCACCACGATTTTTTTTTTACTTACATTCAATGAATTTACATACAAGATATTATAAAGAAATTAAAAGGTCAATACTGAAGAAATCTGTAAATCTTACAGGTTTATAAATCTGTAAAAAAAAAAACTGACAAAACGCATCTATTTTTGTTGATTAATATAAAATTATCCGTAACACTGGCAGTTTTCGTTGCGATTTTGTTAATACAGATTTACAAATCTGTAAGACACAGATTTGTTCAAAATAGAGCCATAAGTTTCGTTAATTTGTAACCTATGCTGCTACACTATGGAACAAATTAATATTACTGGAGAAAATGTTTTTTATAATATCACGACCCCGAAAGGAGATACTATTTTTTACAATGAGGTAATAGAAATGACAAAAAAGTAAAGTAAATACTCGTAGGTATAGCACCAAAGGAAAATTGAGTATTTCGCATAAATCAAATTTTACAATTTTGGATGTATTAATAATTAATTTGCCGGTCGCAGGGTTCAATGGTTGGAACAACGGCACATAGTCAAAAACATACTAGGGATCCTGTTCGAATCCCGCTAAAGCATGGATGTCAACCCGCTCTGTAATTGGGATTTGATCCTGTTGGGTGTTATAAAATAAAATTATGACAATTTAATAACAGTAACTTATTGTATTAAAAAATAATTCCGTTACAACCATAAAACTGTGGTGTGATGAATAATGTAAAAATTAATTTTACTGGTGTTAATTACTTTACTGTAAAACTTGCAAACTATTTTAAAATGAACACCTACAATAACTCAAGCACTTCATGAAAGTGTGAAGATTTAAAAAGGAACTCACCTTCTTTATGCGAAATTTCTTTAGAATCGCCGGTGGGTACCTACAAATTTCTACTTTTCTTAAACTTTCGCCGTATAAATTGCTCTGAACGAAAACTTAAACTGCATGAAGTTAAAATAGTAAAGATCGTACGTGTCTACAACAAATTTATCTCACAAATTTAATAAAATTTTCACATTTACTTGAAAACTCTGCAACATTTAGGTAGCCCATTGCAAACTTTCTTTCAATATAAAATTGACATATTTCTCAGTCAGAACCTTGCAACGAAAGTTCAAACTATTTTAACAAAAAGTGCGGCATTCATGTACTTCAAAATAACCAAACGACAAAAGCAATTGCACGCAAAATACAAACGGAGTGACAAGAGAAGTTTTTCATTTCCGCCATCTTGAAATGGATTGAGGGCGGGCGATAAATAAAAACAAAATCAAATATGCATAAGAAAGGAACGACTCTACTTCTGCAACTAGCGAACAATACTCTGGCAGCAGCCAACTTTGATCTAAAGTATCGAATATGACGCCTGCCCATTACTTTTCCCGTCTTTCATGCCATTATTCAGTGTGAACACTGAAAACCGTGACATAGGCGTTTAACATGGGAAAACAGTTTTTTACAAATATCATCTGTCCCGCACGACTATAGTGAGAGTTTTTGATATGGCTGGATAGAAAATTTAATTTGGCATCGAAGAGTATCTAAATACTTCTAATTTAATGACTTATTATTCAAATATTTGCGAAAGTATAATGCAGTTTGACAGTTATTACTTATAATTTATTAAAAATAATAATCATTGAAACGTATTCTGTAGCTGAATTGGTTAGATCAGGGCATCGTAAAAATTATTCACGAGTTCAAATCCTGCCCGCCTCATATTTTTAATATTTTTTGTAAAATGTATTATTAAGAAAATTACAAAATTAAAACATATTTTTTTTAGTAAATCAAGTATTTTATAGAATTCGCCATTTTTTTTATTAATTTTATAAGGTACTTTAGGAACAATATTTTTTTATTTCATTTCTCGTAGATATATTCTATAAAATACTTGATTTACCAAACAATTTAGATTTTAATTTTATAACTTTTTTAATAATACATTTTACAAAATAAAAAAAATATGAAAATATAAGGCGGGCAGGATTTGAACTTGTGAATAATTATTACGGTGCCCCGATTTAACCAATTCAGTTACTGAATATGTTTCCATGATTACTGTTTTTAATAAATTATAAGTAATAACTGTCAAATTGCATTATACTTTTGCAAATATTTCAATAATAAGCCATTAAATTACGAATATTTAGATACTTTTCGATGCTAAATTAAATAATCTTGAGGGACAGATGATATTTGAAAAAAACTGTTTTCCCATGTTAAACGCCTATATCACGGTTTTCAGTGTTCATAGCACACTGTATATTTCAAATAGTGGTGCAAGCAGCAAGTTTCAAGATCCGACGCGCAAACGTGCCTTTCTAAAAGAAGGAAAGATATTTAAATGATTTAAAAAAAAATTAATGCCTTTTCATTTAAAAACCAAATTAAGAGTACGTGCACAACTCTGTAGTGACTTCAGTAATTCTCTACTACGTGCAATGAAAATGAGAATATTTTAGTGGTGCCTTGGTCTCACGCAACTTCACCATCCTATAGAAACACAGTTGTACGGATGTTCCGTATTACAAATATAGTAAATAACATGCGAAAAGCAAAAATTAGGTAGTGTGATAATGTATGGAGAAGGAACGAAGACTCAGGCGTGAACCAGCGAAAACAACTCTGCATTTTTTTATTTCGAGAGGACGGCCACGCAGCCCACGCAGGCGGGCATAGACGGTGGCTCGACCAAATAAAAGAAGATAATTATGAAACATGTCAATGTTACGTATTACCACAGAAGACGCCTTAGACAAGCCATATGGGAACGGGCGTTGCAAATATATGTGGACACTGAATTGGCGCAGGAATAAATGCGATGGCACGTTTAGCTAGTGGTAGGATGCGATAAGTTGCTCTCGAAGGTACAAGACTTTATGATAAAAACCAATTAATTATCGTGAACTACAAGAGATAGTTTGTCTATTGTATGTATTTAATGCTGAAATTTTATTCTCCAAAGTTTCAACGTAAATTCTAGTTTCTTGCAGATGATGTATTTTCATTAAAAATGTACTGGATATCGACATCTATGAGTTACTAATATTTAAACACGTTAACCACCGACTATCCATATACAGACCGGACACTATGGGTTATTTTCTGTTACCATAGTTTTAATGGCTATCTATTGGTATTTTCCCGGAATACATCCGTATTTGATTGACAGGTACAGTCTAATTAGTAGGTACATTTTAAAATATAAATTTAAAACTAAAAGTACTTATAAAATAAATTTCAAAACTTTTTTCAAAATTCAAAAATTGTTTTAACTAAATTATTAAATCCTTATATTTACAAAATTATTCATTTATATAAAATTGTGCATTTTCTTACGTTTTCTCGAGTTATTGGTTCGTTTTTTTTTTTTTTTAAAATGTGTATTACAGGGTTGGGTCAGAGTGTACAAAAATTCAAATATCACTTTATTCGTATATCAATTTATATAACATCCTAAGGGATAAAAATTAAAAGATATAACATTGCTTTATTCAAATAACTACTTATGCGTATTTCAAATTTTCAAATCTCAACAAAAATTATACCGTCTTTCACAAATCTCAATTTCTGCCACTATGAAGTTGGCGCACATTGATATATTATTTTCTGGTTTGTTAACCACTGCTTTATTCCGGTTCGGTCCTGTATAGCGATATTTGATTTTATATTTATATTTAAATTTGAATTAAAACAAATGAAAATGTTAATATATTTGTTGTTATAATTTAAAAATACTCAAATGCATATTAATGCTAAATAAATGTATGTATTTACAAATAAACAGAATGTAAATCGAAAAGTGGGCCATAGGCGTTTAACATGGGAAATTAGTTTTTCATTGCGCAAATGTTACCAAATTATTTTATGCAAAAATAATGCAAATAAAAGTTACAGAGATTTAAATTTTGCATCTAAATCATGTAAAACGATTATACTAGCTCTTCGTGGAAACGAAAAAAATTATTAAGTTACTGGTCTAAGCTGCCATGAATGGACCATTAAAGCCGTGACGTTACATTACTAGTTTTACCGCAACCCGCAAAACAAATAAATAAATAAATAAATATATATGAATATATCATGGCTTATTACCCACTACTGGTGTGCCAATCTGCTTTGTACACAGATATCGGTAATGATGATATATTTGCACCGTGCGGGCGCTTACCAGGCAAAACAAATGTTTCCAAACAAACTTTGCTTACATGTTAAATCTCCGTAAGACGTTTTTATTATCCTGGTATATATTATATTTGAGAAAATAAAACATGAAAAGCATAAAAGAATAGATGGTAGTGATTGGTTTCGTATAAATGTTGGTGTGAAACAGGGCTATGTCTCCGTGGTTGTTTAACTTGTGTATGGATGTGTTGTTACGGAGAGCATTGATTGAGTGAAATGGATGGTGTACAAATTGGTGAAAGTATTGTGCCTGCGTTAGCGTATGCGGATGATGTAGTTGTTTTAGGTGAAAATGAAGAGCAACTCAGAAGAATGATAGAGAGAATACATGTAGTTGGAAGAAGTATGAATCAGGAGTTGAATGTTGATAAGTCCAAGGTGTTAGTATTTGAAAGGAGTAAATTGGTGACTGTGTGCAATGTGTTGGTGGATGGAGTGAAATTGGAGCAAGTGAATGAGTTTGTATATTTGGGTACTATGATGTCAAGGGATGGTCGAATTGATAGAGAAATTGAAAAGAGAGTGAGTGCGTGGTGTAAGGTAATAGGTGCTCTGGGTACGTTTACTCCAAACGTAAACGTATCTAGAGAAGCTCGTTTAAGTGTGTATAATGGAAAGCTAGTGCCTGCTTTGATGTATGGAAGCGAATGTTGGGCATGGACGGGAAAGCATAAAAAGAGAGTGACTGCCGTGGAAATGAGGTATTTACATGGTGTATGTGGATATGTAAGATGGGATCGCGTGAGGAATAATTTAGTGTATAAAGAATGTATAGTTAGGAAGAATGTTGTTAAGAGAGTAGGAATGAGCCAGTTGAGATGGTTTGGTCATGTGGAGAGAATGAAGAGTGAACAGTTTGTAAAGCGTATATATCTTGGTGAAATTGAGGGTGTTCGATTGCGTGGCCGTCCAGTGTGTAAGTGGATGGATGTGATTGATAAGGTACTAAAAGAGAGAAAGTTTCCGAGTGGGAAGAGAAGAAGAGCGTGTATCAAATATCAGACACGGTTGATTGTAAAATATTCAACCTCATCTGTTATTTGCTTCATATCAGCCTTATGACGTTACTAACTATAACGTCATTAGGCCAATATAAAGCAAATAATGAACGAGACTAAAGTAGAAATATTTAAAATATTTTTCATATTTTCTTTTGACAATATACAGAGTGATCAAGAATGATTGAATGTCACGTGACTTGAAAAAGTTCTGATTATGATCAAATTATCTTTCACGGAAAAAAATTAGTATCAATTTACCGGCAATGTCAAATTATGTTTCCTATATTACCGATATTTGCAAAAAACAGCGGCGTTATGTATTTCAATTTTTTGACATACAGTTTGTTTTTACCTTTATAATTAAACTGTTATTTATTCAAATCTTTACGTTATAATGATTGTTTATGGAAGAACGTGATAAGTTTATTTTGGAAGTATACATTCTTACTGCGAGGAATGATGAAAATGAGTAAAAATTTGTACGCCAATGCAATCTGTCAATCGTATTTCACTATCACAACGATGCGGCAAACAAAAAATCAGAACGAGGCGGAATCTTCAATCATTCTCGATCACTGTATATTTAACTTCATTGTTATTTACTGTCATAGAATATTAATTGGCAAACATATAAAACTATTATTATTAATATATTCAACACATATATTAATGTCGAATTATAAATTATTGTCATATATATTACATTGCTACCAATTGTGGAATATTTAAATAACGTAAATTATATACAATATTCTGATGTTACATTTGCTGAATTCATGAATTTTTATTGACGTGTTAAACAAATACATATACTGTTATGTATATATAATTCATTTCACTGTTATAAATCACTATTACCTTTAATTAATGTTATTATTTTTGGATTTACAAATTATATATTTAAATATAATCCATTATTGAGAACATTTCAATAAACATTTTAATGCTTACTTAACCTGAGTATAACATAATGCAACATTTCATTATATTTACACCTGTATGCCTGAAAAGCTGGCAACCCACATCATATTTCTGTACCGCAGACTGTGCAATTCCAAAATTTTGGAAAATAAAGGGAATGATGGTTGTAGCGCATATATACCGCGTTACACAGTCATATAGAAAATACAATCTTTTTTTTGCTGTAGTTACTTACCTTGTTGTAGTAAATAAATTGTTCAGAATTAAGAACACTATGAGACTAAATCACAGTCGCAAAATCAAAGAATTTCAGAGTACCATGAAGCTAGTGATATTTTGTTTATTCTTAAATCGTTCAAACGAGCAGTAAATAACATTATTACTTACATGGCACTCTAATATGCTATAAATTGCTAATTTTCTTTGCAATTTAAAAAAAAATATTGATTTCAATCTCCTAGTTTTTAATATGAAGCAAGTTTTGTATTTAGAACTTTTCTCTATACTTAAAAGATAAGCAACTAGAGCAAAATTTAAAAAAAGTACATTTATTTTTTTAACGGATTTCAAGTATAGACAGGACACTGTACTCGTATATACGTATGGTACGACTAGCGAATGAAAGTTGTTTAAATTATTTTATAGATGTGGATTCTTTTCATAACTTAGTGAAGAATAGAATTGAACGAAATATTCAAGTATGTATAAGAATTTTTGCATGTACCCATTTAAATACGACTAAAAGACCTTTGAAGAGCTGATTACATTTAGATTAAGACAACCGAAAGGTGCATACACGCTACTATCAAGTCACGTAAACTCACATGATTTTACGTGTCAAGTGTCAATTGTTGGGACACATATTTCCCATTTATTTATATTGCGAGAGGACACACTATTGTCACTTGTTGCATTCATGTGAAATCACATAAAAACTTGCCCAATCAATATAAATAAATGGGAAATTTGGGTCTCAAGAACTGACACTTCACACGTGAAATCATGTGAGTTTACGTGACGTGATAGTAGTGTATATGCACCTTAAGTAGTAGGTAGTTTACTTGCTTGAAGCAGTAAACAGTTAATTTATGTTATTTCAAATAATAAAAAGCATTAATTTCTCTATCTTATATTTAATTTCTTTATTATACCTTCTATCGTATTTATGGAGCCATAAAACAAATTTATTTTTAGAAAACTCAAAAATTCATTTTCACTCTCACTTTGAAAGACAGTAAGCACTTACCTAGGCGAAGGATGGAAAAACCATCGAGTTTCTATAAAATAAATAAAAGTTTTATACCTTTTCTCATACAAAATCTAATTAAGTTCCACAATAAACTTTCAAACTTTGTCTCCTAGAATAATATGACATTTGCTAATATTTCTGATTATCTGTATATAACAACTGTCTTCTTAATTTACGATTCTTTGTAAGAAGTTCAGATATATAAACAAGTCTCTGCAAAAGTTCATAAATAACTCGAAAAATAAGAGAAATATAAGTTCATATTCTCTGCATTAAACTCTTCTAAATAAGATATTCACGTAAACGACTTGTATAATGTCAGGCATCTTCTGTAATTGCAAAGATGTGCAGCAATCAAACATAACCGTGCACTCATTGTATTTTGCGAGCACAGGTTTACATCTAATTAAAATTAATTGGTACAAGTTTTAATGAACACATCTATCTGGCTCTGGCAGCAGCCAGTAGGTATGAATTGTCAGATGCCAACTCTTGTTACAAGAGTTGACAATCAATTATTGTCCGCCGGCGTCAAATCTTGTTGGATAACTTCTTGTTAACTTTACCAACTTTTGATTAATTTTAGAAGATCACGAATTATTAATAACATGTTATAATAAAGAAAATGTTTTCTTTAGATTTTCTATTTATAAAATGATAAGCAGCTAGCAGCTTCCATCAAAAACAACAAGCAAAAAATCAGTACTTTTAATTCAAAGTAAACTTTTAAAAACACTTTAAATTCAATATCGTAAACTCAAGTTTGTGTATTCATTATGCTACAAAAACATTTAGAATAACATTCCATTTATATTTTAAATTAAAACTTTCCTTGAACAAATATTTCATTGTTTATTGCATAAATATTTTACGTTTAACTTCACTGATATTCCTGAAGAAGTATCACTTTCTCTATTGTATTCCTGTCAGTTGTAGGTACCAAACCTTCAACTACTATACAACATAATGATTTTGAGAGCGAACAACAGATTTGCCAATTTTTGTACGATGTCTGTGAAACTGAATATTTAAAGGAATGTATTTGTTTACATCTGTAGTTTTTATCTTGAAGAAGGTATTCCCGAATAAAATCACCGGTGGCGGCGCTGTTATCAACCAAGATGTCGGATGATTGTCGTACTATCATTTTCAAACGTGCTTGTTTACATGTTATAAACGCAGTTTTCAAGAGTGTTTTATTCTATTATTAAAATATTTAGGCATGTTAATATCTCTAGTATAGGAACAATTTATTTGAAATCTCGCTTCATATTTTGGTACAGGGGTAGCGACTCCTCTTAACAGCAAATAGGTCGTCTTTAAATCCCTTACATATTGATGGAATAATATTATAGATATACCGATTACCGATTATTAATCAGTTAAGCCAACTATTTGGCCACTTTTCTAATCTTCGATTAGTCGGCAAATAATAGGCAAAAAAACCAATTAATTATCTTCATATATGACAAGGCATAGAAATAATTTACAATTTTTATTAGTAAATTAATTTGTAAAAATATATACCGTCTAAAAGGTGTACATAGGAGATTAACATGGGAAATCAGTTTTTTACAATTTCCTGCTCGCCTAATTATTTTAAGCAAAAACGCGTCAAATAAAAGTTTTAGGGCATAAAATTCTGCATCTAAATTAATAAACAGAATTATCTTTACGTGCTTTGTAACGACAGAAATTAAATATGAAAATTTCGAAAATTACGTTGAAAATATCGACAGCCATGGAATTGAACAAAAAATTATTAAATGCTTGACGTTTTATCAAATTGTCAGAAACGTCAAATAAGTTAACTTACGTTGTGACAGATAAAACGTCAAGCATTTATTTATTTTTTGTTCAATTCCATAGCTGTCGATAAGTCGATATTTTCAAAGTAATTTTCTACATTTTCATAATTAATTTCTGTCGTTACAAAGTATGTAAAGGTAATTCTGTTTATTGATTTAGATGCAGAATTGTATGCCCTAAAACTTTTATTTGACGCGTTTAAATAATTAGGCGAGCAGGAAATTGTAAAAACCTGATTTCCCATGTTAATCTCCTACCTATGTACACCTTAAGACAGACACACGGTGTACCTATTTACTATAAGTATGATATAACAAAAAGAAACTCAAACAAAACAAATAAAAAATAGGCCAATTTTTCTTTTTTTTTTTGGAAAGATTACATTAAATAAATAAAATAAAATAAATAAATAAATATATCATCACGGCTTATTACCCATTGCTGGGTGTGCCAATCTGCTTTGTACACAGATATCGGTAAAGATGATATATTTGCACCGTGCTGGCGCTTACCAGGCGTCACCTCACGGGTACTCATTAATATATAATTATTTCATTATTTATTAATCAAAAGCAGATTGTGATGAAGAAATGTTAGGCAAAGGAACATTTGAGACTGCCACACTACAATGGAAGTAAATGAATTTCAGTGAAGAACTACTTTGAGTGGTGCTTGATATTAGTCGGCGGGGCCGACTAATCGGCGTCTAAAATGACCGAATAGTCGGTAGTTGATTTCGAGTATCTGTTAACACTACAACATCTACAGCACCAGCACCAATCGAGTAATTTGCCCACAATAACATAACCTAACGCACCAAACTCACGTCCCTAAAACTCGGAGGGGGCGCACATCGAGCAGTTGCAAAAATGGGAAAACGGAAAGAGAGAAGTGCCTGCAATTACTAGACGACGTAAACAGTCATATTTGCTTTAATTAAACAAAATCTGTGTATTAGAGTGATTGGTGAATCCTGTTGAGCTATGACAATTGTCGAAGATTTTGAATAATTCTAATATCTATATAACGGGTGTCTACTTGAATCTTAGCAAATACAATGGTAAAATTTTCATGACTGTAATTTCTGCCCTATGAATTTTAGAATAAAAATACAAATATAAAAACTGTTCAGAGTTAAAAACTGCATCTAATAAATCTAAAATTATTGTTTACATGCATTTCATTCGAGAGATACAGAAGCAAAATAAAAGTTGTAATCTTTAGCTACTTATAAAAAGACGGTAAATGTATCATTGATGACTGATAATAGGTACATTGACAAACAAATTTCATAAGGCAATCTGTTAACCCACGAGTCCAACTTTGGAAAACGAACAGCGTCGCGGTGAGTATTACAAAAGACAAGTGCGATCACAGTTCTTATGAAACATGTTTTTATATTATTTTTTTCTTTTGGGGTAATTTTATAATTCCATTAGATTTTTAATAAATGCGATTTGTAAAATCAGTTACGTTGGTAGCACGTCCCGCTAACAAATTGAACTTCAGGGATGAAAATTCTTTGTTGAGTGACAGCAATTTATATTGATATGTCATTTATGTATCAGTTTTAAAAGCAGTAAGTCATACCACCTCTAGAAAACGAAAAACTGCAAAAACAGTACGTTTATAGATCTTCTTAACAAGTTTTCAGTGCGTTATAGACTCATAAAGGCACCGATATAGAACAAGAATTTAATGAAATCAAGCATTATTAAAACTCGGTATATATTGAGAGGGATAAGGGGGAGGAGGGGTGCAGTCATGAATTTTGACCTAGGGCGCAAAGAAATGCTGATCCGGGCCTGTGTGAAGACTTAATTTTTTACATCCATTATGCTTACACAGACACTTTATACAACTTAACCTACATTAATTTGACACACTGCACTGGCAAGACTTGACAATCGTAGTAAGTGCAAGAAAGTTCGCATTGAGTAAGGCTTGGTTCACTCTAAAAGTAGAAATGAAACACGTAAAACTCATTTAGTGCGCATTTATAATAAATGGAAAAGGATTTATGCACTCAGTGCAAAAAATTGCGCACTAAATATATGTATAAATAGAAAACGAAATACGATAAAGCGATTTGAAAATTTGAATTCAGCATGACATTCTCAGTCGTCATGTATTAGACGATTTTTGCCGATGAGCGGTTCGCGAGTTACTTACAACTTAAACTTACATGAAATTCCTCTAAAACATCTGCAAATCGGTATAGATCTCATTTTTTCATCTGAATTTTCAACGCGTGTAGAATATGTAATATTATTTATCTTAAATCGTGTCCAAATTTAAAATGAATCTATTGCAATTAAGCCGATTTGCAGATGTTTTAAATGTTAGAAAATGTTTTTGTAACTCGGGAATCGTTCATCGACAAGAATCGTGTAATACATAGCATGAAGGAGAATTTCATGCTGATTTCAAATTTTCTAACCGCGTTATCATATCTTTAACCGGGTCAGAGTTGTGGATGAATTTGTAGGAAAGCGTTGAAAAAAAGATTTATTGTGCAACCGGTGCGAAATAAACATTTCGCAGCCGGCATACAAGTCGCGTAATTGGATTTCGCGACCATTGTCATGGTAGCGGCCGTGAAATTAGGTAAACAATGGGCGCGTTCACTTACGATACAGCGATGCGAGCGCTGAATTACAGCGCTGCGTTAGCGCTTCAACTCGTCAGTGAACGGCACCGAGCGGTAACCATATCAACATTTGAACATCAACAAACCTCTATTCCCGCTCTTTGTCAGCTTATGTCAAATTCATATAAGTGTACGTAAAAAATACATTGTCCGCGAAATCCTTTGGCGCCCTCGAGATTGACATGCCTCGACCACAAGCAGCCTCGGCGACAATTTTTCTCTCGGCACGCTAAAGATCAAAGAGTGATTTCGCGACCTTAATATACAAACTAACTATGCTCTGTTCCATTTAAGCCATTTAGTAGATGGCACTAGCAACAGCGCAAATCTGAAGTAGCCGAAATTACATTGGGTAAACTTGTCTCTTGTCTCTAATTTCAGCCAATCAGAGATGTCAAAACTATTCCCTACGCTCCGCAATACTGAATGGCTTAAATGGAACAAGGTATATAAAAATCATCAATAATTTACTTCTTTAGATGCCACGACGAATGTAAACTGTTATAAATAGTAAAACCTATTATACTAAGTATTAAATACATAATATTGTTATTTTTTGAGTAATTTAAATTTCTATCATAAATTGTTATTCTCGTTAACTATTTCTTAACATAACTCTTTGAAAATTCATCCTAGGTAAAAAATGTAAGAATACTTTTATGTACAAAAAATTACGAGCTTTAATTTTGCAGCTACTGTTTTCAAGAAAATAGCCAGACTCATTTTTTGCACCTTGGATCCAAGATGGCGGAAAATCAGGGGTCGCCAGTGGGTGAAAAATTAATGTGTCTTTTTGGAGGTCTCAATAAAGAGAATAAAATTTACTCCAGCTTGCCACCAATTATTTCCACAATAAACCGTTTGCCGACTGACCTAATCATTTTTCAATTTGGTTAAAAAATATTGTCAAAACCAAAACGAATTTGAAGAGTTCACAAACATGCCGCTTGGTGGTTACAGGTTAATTTCAGTACCGAGTTATCAGTGCCTAACAATTTCGAATTAACAATTCGAACAACCTAATAATTATAGTGTAAAATAAGATAACTAACGAACTTGAAGTTGTAATCAAAAATTTATTCACTGTACTAGTGCAGATGCATCAACTGTTGACAAAAATCAAACCTGTTTTATATTTCGAACAAGTCAACAGGAACCCATTATGCTTAAAGCACGATGGACGTCGATGTTCACACAGATATTATAGCCTTGTGTTTGTACACAATCGACGATTATCGTTCACTGGAACCGTGAACTTACTACTCATGCCATCGTGGGTTCAACAATTATTTTGCAATCTATATTGCAATTTATACCTTACACCTACGTACCAGTACGTTAATTAATATTATCACATAGCAAGCTTCTTAAATGATTTCATCTATTCATAGTTCAGGATTGAAACATATTAGTGCAGCTTATTTTGAACAACAACAAGCTTTGACAGCCATACTATAATCACTACGTACATTCTAACCAAGATAAGAAATATTGTAGATTGTAGATGTAGACTATAGATATGAGTACAGCTAATCCATATATTTGTCGGTTTTACTATGAATTCGCTAATCACCTTTAATCACTTTTGCATGCTACCACCCATTATGTTTTGATTACTTGGGCCGTATTTATTTGGGATCTTTGGATACAACCCTAAACGATTTTAAGCCTACCCGTGTTGGTACCAAAAATAAATAGTGGATTATTTTATTGTTGGTGAAAATGTAAAGCGGTGAATTCAAATAAACACGTTCTTCAATTAATTTATTATTACAGACTTTATTAATTGAAGAACTGCTAGCGCTAGGGGTAAGAATATTTAAACAAAGATGAAAACAGGTTCAACTGGGTTCAACATTAAACTCACCAATCCAGCAAAATAGCTGGGTGAGATAGATCAGTTCGGGAACAGTTCTGGGTTATTTAAACCGTGCCAACTAAACAGAATTAACCTATTAGGTTACTTAAAAACTCCCACATAAATACGGCCCTAGAATTATAAACGAACACCAAAAATAATAAGTATCAAAAACACAATATTTATAATATCCCGAATTTTTTAATATGGTATATTTCAAAATTTTATATGGAATTTTTAATCCAATAAAATAATAATAATAATAATAATATTAGTTCCAATAATATTTGACTTTTATTGAATTTCTATATACTAGGGGTCCAAATTTGACCTTCCGATTTTATTTAATAAAAACACAAAATATTTTAAATGTTATAATATTATTATTTTCTTTTTAATATAAGTGTTGCGGTAAGTGACCTCCTCTACTCCTTCTTGTGAATGTTAAGATTCTTTTCCAAAAAATAGGACCAAACCAATGATCTCATAACTCTACTATAGATATTACCTAGAGAGAGAGATTGTGTTTTAATCATTAAGAGTGCGATAGGTACTGTGTTTCGCACGTGACGTAGGGACTGAATGCTAGCAATGTATATACATATAAGAAAGTTAAAGAACGCATAGTTTTGAGTGAAATTTCCAGTGTTTTATAGACAACTATATTGTGTAATATAATTTTACATTCATTTGAAATATATTTTCAAAAAGAGTTTCACGGGTTAGCTATTAGCATGAATTTATTTATGCATACAGTGTGTTCAAAAAAATTCCTAATTCGGAGTAGGCTATGAACAAAGACACGAATGTCAATTTAAAAATATTTACTTCAATGTCAATTTGACATCAAAGTTTTTCTTCTTGAATCTTATTTTAGAAATGGAAACAAATTAGAAAACGGTGAATGTCAATTTACTGTATCCTTCTTTATTGTTTTTTCTCCTTAAAATTACTTTTCAAGATCAATTTTGACATCTTGACTTTTAATTGAATAATGATCAGACTTACGTTTCTCTGTTCATAGCCTACTCCGAGTTAGGAATTTTATTGAACACACTGTACTACCTATGCATACAATGATTCCTCCAGTATTACTCATGGTTTTTCTCACCACATGTACATCAGTTCTTCTTATTTACGTATCTTTTAAGTTCAAAATGAATTTCATCGTTACAGATTATTCTTTTATCTTATAGACTTTTAAATAAAGATCCTTTATTAAAATGTTATGTAGTGTCGGTTTTTTAAGGTTCACTTGCTGTGAACGTATACGAATTAATTTTCCCCAGATTTTTCAAATACTACTCTACATAAAATTCTCAATAACTTTAACAGATGATACAATGTTTCTTCCGAAATGAGTATTTCATTTTCTTGCACTTTCAGCAAAACATTCGCCATTTTGGTGGATTTTTACAATAAATACGCATTCTTTTATCGAAAGTCGTTCCATGATAACCAAACCGCAATTAACTGCAATGTTTTTTTTTTGACAACTGTCATTACAATATTAAAAATGGCAGCAAATTTAAATCAGACTGTCAAATTTGAACACCCGGTATATTGTATATGTACAAATTTATTGACATTTTACTAAAATGTTTTTATCCAAATTTAGCGAATTTTAAATAGCACAAAATTGACCCCTGCAGTGCACTCTCCACAACAGAAATGAGTGCCCGTGAGGTGACACCTGGTAAACACCCGCATGGTATAAATATGTCATCATCATTACCGATATCTGCGTACAGAGCAGATTGGCACACCCAGCAATGGGTAATATGCCGTGATGATATATTTATTTATTTTTATCCAACACAGACTCATAATATACTTGTTTCTATGGTTATTTGAAATAACTAATAACTAATGTGCCTGAGTGTTTGGTCGCGAATCTGGGGAACCGGGTTCGATCCCGATCGACGCCAAATATTTCGAATTTTAGGTGGCACAAAATTGATCCCTGTGGTGCATTCTCCACGCCAGCAATGAGTGCCCGTGAGGCGACGCCTGGTAAACGCCCGCACGGTACAAATATGTCATCATCATTACCGAAATCTGCGTACAAAGCAGATTGGCGCACCCAGCAATGGGTAATATGCCATGATGATATATTTATTTATTTTATTTTACAACATTAGTCACTCCGTGAGAGAATATTTTAGAAGTCACGGAGAAATTATTACTGATTTTTGTGTTTTTTTTTTAATAAATAAAAGCAATTTTACAAAATTATTTTATTGTTGAAAATTTTAACATTATGAAAATAATTTATTTAAATTGATATTAACATTTATGCTAAAATAGGTTACTCATCTTTACACAATGACAGCTGTCATGTATGGCTGATGAAATAAAAACGAGAAACGAGTTAGTGGTTACTTACTTCGGAATTAAATTCAAATATACTGCTTGTGCTTCTAAGTGAATACGTTTTAAAGGAAGGTCATCATTTTCTTTCATTTTAATGTATTTTCCTTTCAAATGATTCCCAATGACAGACAATAATTATTACAGCAAATTTTTTCAACAACCATTCAATGGCTACTTTGTAATTTAAAATACTACATCAATTGACTTGTCAGTGTCAAACGATGAATGAACACATAAAAATGATTTAAGAAATTTTTTAAAAAGTGTTGGATAAAATGTTGTATTACACTCGTGTGGAATGTACAGTATATTAGTCACTAAAGAAAATTAGCCACTCGCCATGTGGGCTACGTGGGTAAACTTTTTCTTTTGCGACTAATATGATACATTCCACACTCATATAATAAATAACTATTATTAGTTTACTTGTTATCATATCTCAAGTTTAAAAAACTTAAAATAAAATTGTATACCTGTATAACTATAAAAATATAATTTGCAATACATATCAATATCAAATAACCACATATAAATAATTTGCAAAACAGGAGAAACATAAAACGGGAATAAACAAAAAGCAATATGTTTGATATCCATGTTTTGCGGTAAATGTATCACGCTCGTAAATTTGAAATTTTTACGCATGTAGGAGGAATTTCCGTTTTGTTCTCGTTCGCTCAGGGTTTGACGATGGTCCGGCAGACATTTCTTTCAAATTAAACTGACGGGGCACATTATTTGTGGACTAACTTTTCATTCTACTCTGCTTACATTTGTGGCTTGATAGATTTATGAACTGGATTTTTATTCTTCGCTAGTCTAAAGCAATAAAATGTTACACTCGAGGTACTTCTTAAGGCTGCATATTAAAAAGATAAAAGGAATCCACTGTTCTTTTAAACAGTAATTTTAAAATGTTGAAGATTTATTATCATAAAAATAAAGCTTTTAATAATAGTATGATTATTGCCCATTTTTGCGTGCTAAAATATGATTAAATTTACGCTTCTGATGTTCGAGTAAACTTAAATACAGTGTTTCTTTCAGAGGGGGTGTCGGATTAATTAAATTAATCAAACTTGACAGATAATCCTTTTAACATTTTTTATTAATTCTTTGTATTAATTCCATAAATATCGCTATTTTTTGATTAATTTTCGACGTATTCATACCTATAACTTGCCGTTAAGTAAGTATGAACTGTCAATATCTACGCTGTTGCCAACTCATATGGGCAATGTTGAAAATGCTAAGTTATGAACAAGCGGCAACACCGCAGGGCAAGCGACAGAGCGCGGAAAGGGGAAAAAATTTAGCATCAGTTCATATTCATTTGACGACGAGTATAATTTCATCATTTTCATCATCACGTGGTGTTCCACAAGGTTCTATATTGGGTCCTCTGCTTTTCATTATTTTTGTGACAGACATGCCATCGATTCTAAAAAACTGTGCGGTAAATTCATATGATGATGATACCAACATAGTAAAAAAAATAAGTATAATGAAAGGGAGAAAGCGGATGGTGAATTTAGTATGGATTTACAAAATCTAACTACGTGGATTACAAACAACGGCCTACTTATAAATGCAGAGAAATCATAGCTTCTTACGATTTCCACCGGAACACAGTCCCTTCAACCTTCTGTAAACTTAAATGGCACAAAGATAAATTGTAGTTCAACTGTCAATTCTCTTGGTTTGTATATGGATAAAGATTTGAAATTTAATGAACACACAAAGAATGAGTTCATTGTGGCAAGACTTAAACTTAAACAACTGTATCAATATAGACACATTCTCTCATCTGCTCTAAAATTAAAATTAGTTAATAGGTACCCTTATCATGCCCATATTACAATATTGTGCCTGTGTTTACGTTCCCAAGACATGCATAGAATTACTCTTTTTCAAAATTGCCTCCGCTTCGTATATAATGTGCGTAAATTTTACCATATATCATTATACAGACATGAAGCTGAAATGAAACTTATTGATCGGAGAACGAATTTTCTTTATTTGTCTCTCGTCTATAAAATATATACAACAAACATACCACATTACTTATACAGTAAGCTCCATATTAAAGAAAGTAATTATTATCTTCGTGATACGGATTTATTTGTGGTTCCTTCTTTTAAAAAAAGTAAATTTAGAGGTTCATTTTCGTATCAAGCATCTAAATTATATAATGATATTCCAAATTCCTTAAAAACTTTATCGTTAAATGACTTAAAAACTCATCTTAAACAATTGTTAAACTGATGTATCGTTATTTACGCATGTCTGTTCATTATTACATATGTATTCTTTGTTGTTTTTCAAAAACATTTGATATTATATTCTGGGTTAGGTGGAAGAACAGCCTTTGGCTGAACCTCGCCTTTGAGTGTGTTTCAATAAAGTTTATTATTATTATTATTATTATTAATAATAATAATAATAATAATAATAATAATAAAAATAATAATTTCTGCCGATACAAAGCATTCAAAATTAATTGTGCATATTGATTCAGATGCAGAATATTACTTTTATTTGAAGGTTTTTTTTACCGAAAATAATTAGGGAGGCAGGAAATTATAAACATCTGATTTTACATATTAAAATCCTATGTTCGGGTGTTCGAGTCACTACCCTGTATGCAATATGTTTTTTTTCTTAAAACAAACATGGATCTACTAGTAGCATTTTGGTAAACACCGTTCTCTTATTACAAAAAAGGAAAAACTGATTCGGTCTTTGAATAAGTTTCTATACAAGTCCTAGTTTCATTCCTGGTTCAAGAACCTAGTAGACACACGCCGAGTAGCGAATACTCAGTTTCCAAGCAATCCCTTGATTAGAAACACAGGCACACAAATGGTTGCCAACATCGCCATTAAAAGAGGATTAACTGCGTTAATTCAGCCTTTGCTATCCAAACAGAGCTCGCCTCATCTTTGAATTTTCATCCGTACCCATAGCCAGCATTTAATCGCTCCTTCCGCCCTTTACCGATTGAGTACATGTAGCTACCGCACCAGATATTGGCGCTACGGTCCTGCTTGCTAACCTAACATAACCTCACTTCGAAACAACTTGGTGTAAATGCAGTTTGCAGCTTTTTCCTGTTACCATTTAGTGTGCGGCATATTCGCTGCTAGTTGGTACTTTTCGCTTTCACAATACAAAGAGCACCTTAGTTTAAAGCACTTAAACTTAACTATTGTCACCGTTAGAACTGAATCTGTCTAGAATTTATTATGTTAACTAGTTCGCCCTTTCTTTCTAACAGCTAATTTACTAAACAAAGCTAGAATGAAGTACCTAGTAACTAGTTTTAATACTTAACTACTTTACTTTTCATAAATATTTTATATTAATAAAATCAAATTTATATTTTAAAATATACTGATTGAATGTTTAATGAAATATTCATTAATAATATCATAAGTGGTAAATTTTTGCCGGAAAAATTTTCTGATTGTTACGGGAGCTGGTTGCCTAGCAATTTATTGAGTGACATTGACAAAAAAATCACGAGTTGTTAAACGAGTGATTTTTGATCAATGTCACGAGATAAATTGGCAACAGGCTCGAGTAAAGCAATCGGAAAATTTTTCCAGGATAAAATTTAACCACGAATGGTATTCGGATGACTATTTCCAAAATAAAAATCAGGTAATCATTTATGAATCTTTTCATTTTTATTGTGTTTCGAGGTGTTATATTTAAGTTTGCTTTTTCAACGTTTTAATAAATTCCTGTCCGAATCGACTCGTTTTTAATAAAAACTGATAACATTGAAAATATACACACTTTGACAGGTATATAAACAATATGTTTCTAAAACGTCAAAAAATTTTCGCTTATCAAAACTCACTTACTTTTAAAAATACGACATCTTATTGGCTTAAAGGGTGCGATAAAATTTTTGTGGCGGTGTTTTGTCGAAATGGAACTTGGTAACTAGGTAGAATCCTGAATTTGGATTGGCTTATAAATTTATGAGTGAAATAGTCATTAAAAGAAATTTCCACCATTATTACCAATATAGAAATTTATTCAAAATATTAAAGGAGAAATTAAAAAATGTAAACATATAAAGAAATAAAACAACAAATATATAAATTATTTCCTACAAAAAATATGTAGCACATTTTAAAGCCAATTTAAAATCTCATCCCTATTCTCAATGAAGTGCAAATGAGTAATTATTTATTTCCGTATTTTTTGTTAAATAAATCATGTAAAATTAATAATTAGTCTAATCTACCATAGTCTAACCTTTTTATAGTAGATTTTTTGGGTAGATAACTTCTATTTTTTATTGAAATACTAACACTATTCTGGACTTCCATTCTCTTTATTTTTAACAAAATGTAAAAACACAACGTTTCGATTGCTAAAGTATCTGCAATCGTCATCAGGTGAATACTAACAAACTTAGAGACTACTGGAGCTTATATACTAAAACTAAACACATCATTAGTGGAGCGCTCAAGCGTTCAAAGTGCAAGTTAGCGAAACAAAAATTAACAAATAGAAACACTAGTGTAGTTTAAGTTCATTCGAACGTCCAATCAGCGGCTTTCACACGTTGCCTATTTCCTATTTTACACTTGGTTGGCTGAAGACCTTGTTGATGATTACTGCTGCTTCTTTGATTTTTATTTTGTACCAGTGTTCCTCTCTGTATATGATCTTCGCCTCAGACCATTTTATTCTATGTTGTTTTTCCCAGGAGTGTTGCGCGATGCCGGATCTTAATTTGTCTCCTCTCTGCGCATGAATTCGGTGTTCTTTCTGTCTGACTTCTAAAGGTCTTCTGGTTTCCTCCACGTATGACTGGCCACATTTTTATACCTTTTAACTTTATTTCAAAAATCAATCTTTTTGTACTAATTTTTATAGTACAAAACATGTTGATATTTTACGCAATATTTTAGCCATTCAACTATCATAGCTATACACCGATTTTTCACACTTGACCCCCACATCATTGTTTTCTGAACCATAAAATAACAAACAATTGTATATTTATCTCTGTCTTCCTTATGGTTTCCTACATTGTATCTTCGATACGTAAGTCGAATAGCATTTAGAGAAAGATAATTATACGAAATTTGGACATGACATTCGATAGCAGTGGTACTTAATATTTTTACATACTCGTTCGCAACCCAAATTAAGGCGAAATTAGTGGAGTTACCCTTATGGCTCACTCAGTATACGCTGAGTTTCGCGAATTTTGAGTATTATGAATTTCATTTATAGGAAAAAAATACATATGTGAAATATCTCAAATGTAGGTTTGACGTTTTAGATAGACATATGTATTATATGTATCATTCGTTGGCGATATTTACGCTTTCCTACATTGATTTTCGTTCTTCGGTAAATATAATCTTAGGAATAATCGTAAAATGGAGTAGTAGTTTACTTTAAGAATGAAATAATTCAGTACATAATTTACTAATTTAGGTTAAATTTTGAACAATTTTGGATTACGAACACATTGATTTCAAATGATAAATTACGCTCCGAATGTGAATAATTATAAACGTGGTCTAAATTGAAACAGCAAAGAACAAGTTGCAATCTTTTACTTGCCACAAGTGTAAACACATAAAAATGAAGAAAATTTTATTCCAACTACGTACAAAATTCAGCTGTACACTATAATTTCAAGTTTTCTATATGATATTTTACATAAAAAATAGTGTCCATTAAAAAAAGCATTTTAAAGCTGGACCCTATTCTATACTTTGCCCACCGTTAGATAATCGGTTAAATTGGTGTCTAAAAAATTGGAACAGATATACAAATAGGCAGACAGACATTACAGACAGCGCAAATTAAATAAATGAATGAAAATAATGTGGTTATACTCAATTTTTAAAAGAATATAGAGTATAGTGATTATGATATATAAGAAAAGGTGTACAAATACGTACATAACTCGGTACTGCACAATGAAGTTAAAATATATTATAAATAGTTATATTATTTTGGAAAATGATAAGGTCAATATACATTCGTATTTTATAAGTGGCTAGTTTATGACGTATTATATGACGTAATTACCCTGAACACAAAACTGTTTGAGATCTGCTGGTAATCATGTTTCCATCACTATCAGTACCATTTGATTCAAACGAACATCAAACTATGACGTGGGGGTCAAGTGAAAAAAATCAGTGTTTATGAGTATTAATATTATAAAAATCTCAATTATTTATAATATTGTTTTTACTTAGAATTTATACTTTTATTATTAAAAATGTAAATATTTTAAATTTCTTCAAAAAATAATTATACTCGTATTATAGTATTGATTGCATTAATTTTTAACTCGTATTCTGAAATGAAATAACCGTTTATTTTATTATATTTAATTGTTCATTATTATTTATGATGTGTAAACCAATTTTAATTATATGATAATTATACAGCCAAAATATCATTAACTAGAATGTCCAATGAGTTTACTAATCAGTAAATTTTCTGTAAATTTGCAATAGGTAAATTTATCTATTAATTAGTATAATAATGCGTTTTCAGTATAATTATTATACTCAATTATAATATTTATTTAATTTATTAATTACTCTAATATTTACTACTTTAATTTTCTACTCTATACTAAAAGTAAGTAGTTATAGTAAAAAGTAAGTAGTTATAGTAAAAAAAAATATGCAGAGGAGGCACGTCATCAAAACATTACAAAATGAAAAAAAAAGTAGTAATGGTCGAGTGATGTTCATATTTAGGAAAAGGAAGAAAATAAATACTATTTTTTGCATACCATAAGAAAAGTACATTTTAATTAAATTTACAATTATTTTAAAGCCGAACCTAATGTTTTTAACGCATTTTTAATTTATTGAAAATAATTATAGTTCATATTTTTAACCAATGGTTGGCGTTATTGGAATTGAAAATTTATGCATTTATATGACATGCAAATTGTCTTTTGCCCATTGGGGCATTGGGGAGTTCTGTCGTTCTGTCTTTGTATGGCAGTAATTTTTATGGGTTATATTTGTGTTAAAGAAAACTGGTGACTAATATTAATGAATAAAAGAGACAATAATTACAATAAATATTACTGATTTTTATGAATTAAGTGGGTAACTGCAAGTAAGCAGACAAAAGCGGTTTGTGTTTCTATTGTCTCCTTTATTTCAGGATATTCGAGAAAAATGCTGCACTTATCTCCTTTAGCTACTCGTAACTTTGCTATTTATATTTATATAATAGGTACGTTCTGTCGATGTCAGAAATATTCCTACTAGAATAATAATATTCTTAAAGCAATAGAACGCTCCGTAGCAAATAACTGTCACTTAATATGTAAATAGAACAGGGTTATGTGTTATTGTTAACAACTAATGGTAACTTTGTATGTTTACTATGGAACTAATGATCCGTAAAACGTAAAAGTGTTTTGTGAGCAAAACCTAACCTAAACATTCACAAACGAAAGAGCGAGGCGCGGGTGACAATCCTACATCCTACCAACGCTTCCAGCTTTGTAGTTGGAATAATTGTGTCCTACACCGAATTTTCAATACCATAAATTGTAAAAATTTAAAGTTTTACAATGATTTTCAAGTATTATTCGTCTGATATATCAATTATGTTATTCGCAAAAATTAGCAACGCACGTAAATATAATTATGCAACACACATTGCATTTTTTAAAATTAAATTAGTATACCATGTAAACCTATTAATTTCGTGACGTCTAGTTACAAACTTTGATGACGTGCCTCCTCTGCATATTTTTTTACTATATTACAAAATTAAATAATTTATGAGTAAGTTTTTGCTTCCACAATAGAAAATTCCGGTGTTATGGAATTTATGCAAGGTACCTAGAAATTTTTTTAGTTTACATCTTCAAGTTCAAATATTCGAGTAGTAGGAAAATTGAAATTCTTTACAAATCTAGAAACGTCCTTGAAAACTGTGACGTAGATTCGTTATGTTCTTGCTCATTTTAGATTAAATATATGCCATTAGAAACACAGATGGCGCTATTAATTCATTATTACGTATTTCTTTGATATTTGTTTGTTTATCTACGTTTTCTTGTTCAAAAGCAGGAAATTACGAAAATATGATTTTATATGTTAAAGTCCTATGTTCCGGTATCACGGTCAAGACCCTGTATATATTTTCTTACTTAAAATTAGATATTCATAGTCCTGCTAGTATAAACTAATAAAAAAAATAATACCGGCATATCTCAGAATACCTATCTATTTATTTTAAAAAAATTACAACTTTTATTTTTTATTAAATAATAAACCAGGAATTTTACTTTTTCTGCACGTATAGTGAAACAGTACACTTTAAAAGTAATATACAAAAATATCTATGTACGTAATTCGTAAAAAAGTTTCTTGTACTCGTTTTTCGTTTTTCTTTGTGACGAATATTCGCTTATGTACTCCAGATAAAAAAAAAATAAGTAAAATATCGTAATATCATTATTCTTATTTCAAATTACAGACTTATGCCCGTATTCATAAGAGTCAATAAACGAAGCGGAATAATTTAACAGTGGTTAAATATAACAGAGTATTTACAAAAAATGAAAAAAAAATATAACGCTTCGTTTTGTAACGATAGATTTCTATAATTCCTAGTGATATTTAATATTAAATACTAACATGTTGGTCAAACAAATACAAAAAATTATATGTAAAAATTTCAAATTTGACACTGACATTTGTTTAAATGCACTGGTTTGACAATATTTTGTACATTTTACGGTTGTAAAGATGAATCAGGTAAAGAAAAGAACAAGGGGAAAACATATTGCGATGTCAATAGACAATGGGAAAACTAATGCAGAAAATATGAAACAGTAAAATGATGTCTGGGAAAAAAAATCACACAAAAATTCAATGTGAAATCAAGAGGCGATTTCGGGCGACATACCCGTTCACATGTTAGGATTAGTTACGGTTACTTACGGTATGTTTTGGCAATGGTGGCGCCAAAAATCGTTGGTTCACTTGTTAGCACCGTGCTTGGTGGTTATGTATATTCTGCGACATTTAAAACTTTCAAAAATAGTGTCTGACAATTAAAATGCATTAACGGAGAAAGACAGTTTATCCATATTTGTCCAAAAAAGAGTCAACAAAAATAATGTCACCCTGCTTGACATAAAGACCACGAAACCGACTGTTTTGACTTTTGACATTTCAAAAAAAATACATGACAAAAAGAGATAGAAATAGTGAACGGAGAGCTGACCCGACTCGCAAACCCGTTCAGCTGTGAGCACTGATCCAAGCATACCGGGTAAGTTGTTCCTGGCGCCCGAATGTGTGAACGGACCTGAACGCAACATACCGCAAGTGAACGGTTGTCGCCCGAAATCGCCTTGTGATAATAATAATGAATAAGCAGATGACGATGATGATGATGCACGACGAGGCGAGAGTACTCTGGCATCTCGTCTCGTCTCGTTGCGAGACGAGAACGAGAGCGAGATTGCAGTTTAAAATTCAAGGCGAGATCGATATAACAACTGCGAGAAGCGAGAAACCTCGCGAGAGTCTCGCAATAAAAAGTATTTGTAACTTTATAGCTTTGATTCATAAATTCAATGAAAAATGTACCGTACGAGGAGCGGAGTCAACGCTAATTCATGCATAGAACACGTAAATGTGAAAATTATATGAATTCACTATATTTTTTGAGTCTATCTAGAGTCGATTCGGAGCGAGGAAGTGCAAAAATAAAGACAAAATCGGTATTGCATCCAATAGAACTAGTTTTCTCTAATATTTCATCCCCTAATTCACCTGTTAAAACCACGGTTAATAAAACTATTGCCGCTTCTGAAAAGTAAAGGATGTGATATTAAGCGTCGATGGGAGCCAACAGGGAGAGAAGCGGACTGATTGGTTGCCGACGGGTTACCAGTGTAGCGGTTTTTTATGACTTAATATTACTTAAATAGTGGCATACATTTAATGAAAAAGTGTAGGTACTTTTAGTTACAAAAAAATAATATTTTAATGTTTAATTCGTTTTACTGATGACAGACAGAATGTGTTAACAGATGTTCGTATTGAAATAGTTTAGAGATAACAATTTGATGATAAATTGGATATTTTAGAGGTAAATTAAATTATTTACTAACATCACATTTTGTGGTGACCGTAAATGAATAAACATTTTGTTCGTATTGAAATAATTTGGTGATCAGAATTTAGTGTTTCGTCTCTTTTTAGTTATACGATTGCAAATACATGGAAGACGGTGCTATTGGTGCGAAATTGTCTCTTGTAGTTAAAGAGTTACGTAAATACGTAGTACGCATGCGCTTATTTTTATAGCAAGACTCCCGTGCGAGAACGAGATGAGATCCAAAAAAATGTGCGAGAGCGAGAGCGAGATCGAGATTACAGATCCCAAAACGAGACGAGATCGATATTTTATGTTTCTCGTCTCGTCTCGCCTCGCGTGCATCACTAGATGATATCGATAAGAAAGATGACATTTTCCAATACTTGTATTTATGTAATTTACTAATATCCTTAAATAATATTATAATTAAACGTATCTTATGATAATTATAAGAAATTGACATATGACAACTGTCAGCCATATGCATTTTGCTATTTGTGGGTTAACCCGTTCAAATCGGTGAGTTATTTATTGACCTGAGATTAGCTGTCATATATGCTGGAAACTCTCTGTTTGTCTATGTAACCCTGGGTTAGCATAACCCTAAATGTAGTACAATAATATTTTTGAAACGGTTCGCGGAAAAATTCTTATTTTTACCATTTATTATTTATTTAGGTATTCATATCGGTTTAGTGTTCTTCAAGTAACAATGATATTGCGCAATAATACTTCTTTTATCGGTAGTTCAATTCGCTCTATATAATCTGCACTGACACCTACTAAGACACTATCTTTTTCTGTATCCAGAAACTTACATGCGAATAAGACATGCTATTATACACCGCCATGTCACGCCACGTATACTAACTATTTTAACAGTTCTAAATTATTTCTTGAATATAGTTACGACATAGGTTGCCTTAGACCGGCGCCATACTTGCGGTTGCGGTCGCGTTTACAGCCGCGCGGTTACAATCGTACTTTGGCTTTGGAGTTCAGTTGCGCGGTTGTGCAGAAACAGAACTCTTACCGCATTTCAGTGGCTAGGCCGCACAACCGCGACTCGTTGCGGTTGCTCAGCCGCATATGTAACACCCTTCCATAAGACAATATGCATTATTTAAAACAGCGATTGTAACCGCGCGGCTGCAACCGCAACCGCAAGTGTGGCGCCGGACTTATGAACGGATTCTACAGGGTGTCCCATAACTTCAGGTACATATTAGAAGGGCATATAGTTCTTTATGTCCTGATTACGGAACAAAAAGAATTTTTTCAAAATTCAAAAATTAGTTTTTGAGGTTTTTGAAGGAAACAGTTTTGGAGCACTGGTTGAATAGGTTGTGTGTTTTTTTCATTACATACACATCTCCCAAACTTAATTGGTGTGACAAAGCTTTACGGAATTGCATAAATTAATTTCAATGTTAAATTATTTTATGTAATAGTTATAACTAATTTCACTATTCCAAATATTATAGTATCCAGGGGTACAAAAAATGTTCTTCTTAAGTGAACTACCCTTAATTATAGGAATTTTGAAAAAATTCTTTTTGTTCCGTAATCAGGACATTAAGAACTATATGCCCTTCTAACATGTACCTGAAGTTATGGGACACCCTGCATAACCTCCTGTGAGGCAAAAAGAAACTACTTCATTTACGAATGTCTTCAAGAATCATACACTTTTTAATACACAATGCCATTTTTATGTGAAGAATATTATAATTATGCTGTGCTACAATTAGTGACGTGGTAGTAGTTGGAGTAAACTGGTTTCAGGGAGAAATGCGGCCGCATTTGTATATTCATACTCGAATGTGACTGTTTTTTATGAATTTATTAGTTCGCCAATTTGATGCCCCATTATCTCGACGCCCAGGACACTTTCATCCTCCAACCCTACCTTTCCACGGCTCGTCAATATTGTTTTACTTTAAAATTTTCAAATTTTACATGTATATTATTTTTCATGAAATATCTCAAATAATTAGACAACAATATATTTTTTTAAATTTTTAATTTTACTATGAATTAGCAAAATTTATGTATTTGCAAATATTTAATAATTTTAAAAGCATAAAATAGACTACATATTGGAATAAAATTGAATTTAATCAAGAGCAAATAATGAAGTTTTAGCTAAAAATAATCAATTTTTAAAAAAATGTAAAAAATTTTGATGTAAAATAAATTTAAAATTCAATTTAATAGTGAAAAGATAAAAATTGGGAAATATACATAGTAAATATCAAATGCAGGTTTTATAAATATTTTGTTTTAAATCTCGTACAAAGCGTCATGAAAATTATTTCCCTTTGAAATTGAACAAACACTGAAAATATTGAATTTTAATATTTAATACATTAGTTTTCATTGTTAGTAATTTAAAACTTTAAAAGATATGTAAAAAATCTGTTGTGGCCAACACAATACCTTCCGCCATTTACAGCCCTGTTAATCCTTATTTTTGGATTAGCGAATTTTACTCTAATTTTGACAGTTTATTTCTTAAAATATAGTCTTATCTAATCCAAGTAACTACCTTTTTTTAAACCCCTCAACAGGATTACATCCCAATTACAGAGTGGGTTCACATTCACACACATCCATGCCTTAGTGGGATTCGAACCCAGAGCCCCGAGGGCACTCATGACATGAGGCGTTGCTCTAACCATTGAGCCACCGGAGCTATAATAAACTGAAGATTAAATTTTACATACCGCGATAGAATAGAATTCACTAATTCAAAAATGAGGATTAGTTCAAACATTTTTGTGAATCGTTAATTTTTATGAATCTAAATACATACCTTCTTATGCTGGAAACTGTATTGAATTCCTTTTCTATTGTTCTATTTACTTTTTTCTTTTTAAAACATTACTAATATTATTTTGAAATGATTAGTTCGTTGATAGTGACATTTATCTGTCAGTTACATAGGTACATTTAAATAACTGCATTTTGTTTGTTTAAAGCGTAGACTCTGGGATTTAAATTATAATTTTATAAATTTATCAATAAAATATATAGAAAAAGTATTAATGCAAATCTATAGAAAATTTTATAATCTTTAATTTTTATAACATTAATCTCGAAAAAATAAATTTAAAGGTACTTTTCGAAGAAAAACTATTTTGAGCTTCTAGCAAAATAATAGTACTTAATACTTGCACATATAATACTCAGCAAAGAGCTTTTATTTGCCATCTTTGCAATAACAAAAGAAAATTTAATTTGATCAATTTGACAAGTGTAATATTCTCGATGCCGTACCAAAATAAAGGGATACAGGGTACGCTCGCTCCAAAACTTTACTCTGGAGTATAGAGTACGCTCAATAGGGTAGTTCAGTAATTACGTCATATTTTTTTAATGTTTCTGAAAGAGAAAACAAATAACATGACAATTTTTAGATTTTGAGATTATAAATCCAGCATGAAATTAGATCATATACCTCTCCTTGTCTGCCTGCATAGTCTAGTATTTAACTATCTTTTTTTAGTCAATACGAATTTAAAGAAGATTGAAAATTACTCAATCCTATTTTCAATCCGCTGAGATAAACCAATAGGATTTTTCAAGTCATAATATTGCAACGTTTTTATTTATCTGGGTGAAGTGTAAATATTAGACAATTATTACTAATTAAAATTAAGTGTTTATTAAACTATAAAGAAAACTAATTAAGATTAAAACTATAATTAACTACATAACACTAACACTAACACTATTTATTTAACCAATTAACACTACTATTTATTTCCACTATATTACTAATTATTTATTTCACTACGCGTTCCAATCTTAGACTGCCGGTCTGTTGCAGATTCTTGTAGACTATTTACGCGATATTTATATCACTATATTTATATCACTATATACTTATATCATGTTCAACTGTCCGCCTACGGACCTCCACAGCGTCTATATACTCAACTGACTCAACAGCGTCTGTATATTCAACTGCTCGGACAGAAGTCACACCTTTCACAACACTATCTGTCTATCTATGTAACTCTCTCTCTCTCTTCCACAGCCTCCGTATCACCGACTTTTCGTATGCCACAATTCTTCAACTCCAATGCCGAGTATTATCTTCCACTTGTCGTCACTGTCCCCATATACCTAGCTTCTCAATACTCTTCAACATTACCGAGTATTCTCTTTAACAGCTAACCCGGTATAACAGTAACTTTCCGACTCGCCCTTACTGTTCTTGCACACTATAACTTCCCAATACTCGTCAACACTACCGAGTATTTACATCCAGAGCTATCCCAATATACCAGTAACTTCCCGAATACCTACTCGACACCAACTGCATACGCTCACTACGATACTGCTGTGCTTTTCACTAACGCTTTACTCTCTAACACTCCATGTGTCTCTATGACTCTGTATGTCACTGACTGTGTGACTGTATGTAACTAACCAACTGTCGAGCATAGCTACGTCCCTTATATACAGCTCCCATTATTTTCTAGAACAGTCTAGAATATTCGAACACGTAATAACAATGAACACAAAAGGTTCAGGCGACCGGAAGTAATTAAACACGTCGCGACCAGTCTGTTTACATCGGCCGGCTACTAACGCGATTACGTCACCGCTATAAATAGACACTCGCTTACAGTGGCGGCGACGGCGGGGGTCCCATATTACAATATAATATGAAACATTAGATGAGGATACGGTATTAAAATAACTTTTTTAAACTTTGATAGTCCTTAACATACAGTTTTAAGGTCTAGTTTTAACATACATGACCCATGTTCTAATTTGTTACTTCGGTGGAGAACCCCATTGTGGTGTCTTCTCGGTCGCATTAACGTAAGTCGTACGTCCTTATGCTTATGGTTTCCAAGATACCAATGGAGCAACTGAAATTGTTACAAACTATAATAAACTCTGTTCGCTCTGTTCTTAATTTGAAACTTGAACAAATATCATTCATGAATCAATAAAAAACCAATATAGATACCATAGCGTTTCAACTAGTCACCCTCTCGGGACATGTTATGACTGCACAGCTTCACTCTTTTTTAGCAGAAACACCCTCACGTGATCTTCGAAGCGCGGACGAAGGCGAACAAGGGGTGCGCGAACACGGGGAACTTGGAGTGGAGGATGAAGAACAACCGGAGGCAGAAGCACCTGTCGGGCATGGACGACACGGAGGCGACACCGCGGTCCAAACGGGACGTGCGTGAGGCCACAAAGTACATCGAGACAGCCATCGTCATCGACAAGGCCATGTTTGAGAAGAGAAATGGAAGCACAAGAGCAGAGGTGGTACACGACGCTATACAGGTTGCTAACATCGCTGACCTGGTAAGTAGAACAATATATTATCTTCATATTGATAGTATTAAGTGTGAACGGTACATCCTCACCAGATCCCGAGCTTCCAAAGAACCCGCGGTTTATAAACAGTATGTAAAAGGTAAAAGTTTTATCTTAACGTTACACTATTTGTAAATAACGTTTCAAATTTGTTCACAAAGAAGATAACGAATTATAAAAAAATGAATTCCATTTCAAAATATCAATTTTATGTTTATCATTTTGAATGGCAAACAAATATTCTTTTTCTGCATAACGATAAGACGATAACATATAAACTTATAAACGTTGATATAAGGCGCTTTTTCGCTACCACAGCGCACGTGGTTTACTAGAGATTAGGGTAATGACGTCATAAGTTATGTATGGTTTTTCATTGATGCTTATAAATGACCTTGAACTTTGAATAGTCATCTTTCGTGAACCAAACTATATAACAATTCATTTAAATTCAAAGATCAAGCCAGCCCTAATAGTAGGACGAGAAATCTTTGACCATTGAGAACATTTTCTATTTAAAATTGATAGAACATTAAAAAATTTAAAAGAATACCCCCAACTCTTTCGAAAATCATAAAGCAGTACTGCCAAAATTCTAAAAAAAGTTGTTCTTTCATTCAATAACAAATTTGTAAATTAAAATTACAATATATGTATAAATCTTTTGGGGGTTTAGTTGTTTATTGGAAGACAAAATCGAATACATATAGCTATGTTTTTAGTACTTTTTTGACTACAAGTCGCATACTTTGAAACCAATTTAAACTGACGATCTGACGAATTTCTAAATATGTATATTTTAAAATTGAATAATCTAAACAAATTGCTTAAAAGTAGCTTATCATTTAAAATATTGTTTTTTGTGAGTAACTCTGGATGCTGTATGTTGGACAGGCAATGGACCTTTTCAAATTTAAAGAGATAGAAGATATGCGCAATGGGGATTTGCGCATAGTAAGAACAACTGAGATCTAAGGCGTTTGTTTCTATTTCAAAAAATCTTATCGAAATAAGTTACATAAGCTTTTATTGAAGTTAAAATGTCTAACGATGCAAATTTTCACTGAGAATACAGGTATTTTAATGACTCTCATATTTTTGATGTTTCATTTGACAGCCCAATTGGCAGTTGTTCGCGCCATTTTCTTACTATTTGTAACGATAGAAAGAGAGCCGTTAAATTGAAAAGGTCCATTGTGAAAACAGGGAATTTTTCTTCAAGGTCAAATCAGTTTGGGGGCCAATTTGGGCGTATCTTTCAAAAGATAAATTTTCACGGAGAAACTAGAAGAGACCAAAATTGCATTTTCCGCCGAGTCTAAAATGCTCCCAGTCTGATCTAATTTTTCTTATTATATTTATCTTCTTTATTTTATACGCTTATTGTACGAATTAATATATATATATATATATATATATATATATATATATATATATATATATATATATATATATATATACATACCGGGTGTCTACTTTTTTATGGACCATAGGAGATACAATGGTAAAATTTTTATGTGGCTGTAAATTCTGCCCTATTAATTATAGAACTTAAGTGTACTTATAAAAAAATGTTCAAAATTAAATGCTGCATCAAATGAGCCAAAATTTATTAATAGGTTCTTGCCATGAGATAACCGTAAAATAAAATGTCCGGTTTTTAAGCTTTTTTACAGAGTGCCATGCAAGACAAAATATGCAATTCAAATAGTCGTATTATTTGGCTTTGAGAGATAAAAGTTTATTAATTGATATTTAATTGTTAATATTGTTCCATTGAGTTTTTTATGTGAGTAAATGTATCCTTGCTTACTAATAATTAATTTAATAAATTCAACAATTATAAAAACTTTATGACAGATGTCATCTGCCAAACTCCAAGTAATACACTTGTTTAAAATTTTGTTAACTGGCACTCTGTAATTAGCTAATAATTATTCTTATTACTCTTATTTTGTCTCTTTTTCGCAAACGAAGCTCATGCAAACAATAGTTTTTGACTTTTTCGATGCATTTTTAGTTCTGAACATTTTTGTACTTACACATTTGTTATAAAATTAATAGGACAGAATTTACAGCAATAAGAAAATTTTACCATTGTATTTCCTATGGCCCACAAAAAAAGTAGACACCCGGTGTATATATATATATATATATATATATATATATATATATATATATATATATATATATATATATATATATATATATATATATATATATATAATTTTAAGAACACCTTTTTATTGTACCCAAACATTTTTTCTGTTCCTACTCATTAAATTTCAGCCTGTAGAAATTTGTCTTTATGTTGCTATTGCGAATCCTTCATTTAGCTAATTCTTAATCTTAACCTTAAATTTGTGGTAAAATGCTGACTCTTCAACGCCAATTTTAAAGATGAAGTAAAAGAACATTTCAAATTTGTATCCAGCAATCCAGCTGCTAAGATACAGAATTAAACATTAATATTACTAATTATAAAATGTCTGATCTTTTAATTTTCGCTTCCATCAAATTAGCGAACATAAAAGAAATGACCGTTGATCCTTGAAACGCCGAATAATTTATTCTATTTGAGTTTCTCTCATTTATTCCGTCTTTAAATTAAAATTCGCTTGCAGAATATTTCCGTAATCGCTTGAATGTTTCTTATCTCGTTTCTCATATATTTTCTTACAATTTAATTGCTGGTTCGTTTCAGTATTTCCGTACCCTGAACACCCGGGTCTCAGTGGTGTACATTGAAACGTGGCAAGGAACAAATCAAGCACAAATTCTAAAGACCGAAGATATCAGCAGGTCTTTGATGAACTTCAACGACTACACATCACGAAAGCTGTTTAAAGTTGACAAAGACACCACTCAACTTCTCACGTAAGGATTTCCAGCAAGCATGAACCTTGGTTATCTCAGATTTGTGCTTTCTCTAAGCAAACACATCCGTACATTTCAAATTAACTCATTATAAAGATGCAGTCTTTTGATTCATACTGCAAGGCAAATATTCATTTTATCTTTATTTCCAGCAATTTCATTTGCCTCGACTCTGTATAATAACGTTATTAACTTTTCTAGTAGGTAAATTGAAATTGTAAATTAATGGATGAGACACAATACATACCATTATATTAGTTTTGTTCTGTTTTTATTGAACTAAAACCACTATAAAGATAAAATATAATACCATTATAAGTATTATCATTTATCTTTATATCAAATGCTCAATATAGTATATTAGTAAAATAACTGTACCACAATCCATTCATACAATATCTATAACAATGCCAACGTTTCTTGGAAAACATCATTAAACAATTTTATTGTAATTGGGTGCAAATAAAATTTATCTAAACTGGGTGTGTCCAACCTGTTGTCTGCGGGTCGCCTGTGGCCCAGAAAGTCAATGAAAGATTATACAGACAGATGCATACGCATCATGGCCAACTTCATGAAATAACGCTATGCTTATTATGGTAGTGTAACACGGAGGAATCGAATCATTCTTTTCGTGCCGTTTACGACCTGTTTACGTTATGCTAAACATAAGTTTATTATCAGTGTTTACTACCGACTGTCAATACCTTTCGGCGGGTTACTAAGCGTTTATTTATATACATCTTTACTGACAACCGGTATTTATACAGTTTCTGCCAACTGTAATTTATGAACTTCCGAATATAACATCGACGACTATACAAATAGCCCTTGTCTATATATAACTTGTATGTCAATCGATATATAACCTTTAATCGAAAGTTCCAAATGATTCGAATCCCTCTTTCCGGGGGTATGTAAACAGGCAGATGTTCACACACCCCTAATCACGTATATGCAGGACATATGTGGCCATAATGTTGGAAGCGGTTTTACATAGGAATAAAGGTACTTACTATTCGTGCCAGTTGACATCACTTCATTTCAATTAATACCAACACCATGTAATTTAAGGTTAAATATATTAAAATAACTAAATATGTTGAAATACAATTACAATTACACATATTACTTGTGTAACACATTTAAGTACTGTTGATTATGACAACGTACAATATCATTTAGCGTACAATTTCGACATATTTGTACAGCGTTAAACTTTAGCTCACTTGTTAAGTTCGTACAATCAGTTGTTTACGTGTTATCTGTACAAGCGAGTGCAACCTCACTTGGAGCCGCATGTCTGCGTACTTAAGTATCAGACTTCGACGAGAGAGTTAGCAATTAATGCTGACTTTACTAAAACTCATCCTCTTTACGTCTCGCCTAGGTTGAATTGCGTGTCTTTATATTTCACAACATTTCTCAATGTTACAGCAGTTCCAAATCGTTTTCCCATTTTTACAGATTTGGTATGGATAATATTGACATCTAGTTATTTTTATTTTTATTAGGATAGTGTGAGTGTCCCTGATTCTCCTTGATCTTTGTCAATGAAGTTTAGATGAGCAAAATGTGTTGTCAGTTTATTATAAGTAAATACTTTGAAAAGGAACTATTTGGGCCTCAAGGATCAAGGATAAATTCTTTCTTCGTTGTTTACGTAATTTATCCTTGATCCTTAAGGCCCAAATAGTCTATTTCTACGTTTAAAAGTAAATAAAATACTTTAAAATTTAAATATTAAACTCAATATTTATTTGTGTCCAATAACTTGTCAAAATACTACAATGTTACGCCTTGCCTGGCGTCACTTGTCGTACTCTGTAATTTTTTTGTGTACTTTTAGTGACATTTGAGACTGCCATGATACGCATATTTTCATGCTGCCATATATTAATATTTTCTTGAACTACAATGAAATACACCTATGACTCAGTCTTAGAATGGTACAAAAATAATATGTTTAATACATAGAGAACCACGCAATAAGTATATAACTAATTTAATGAGAAGTTTATAAATAAAAAATCTGATGTGGCCAATCCAATACCTCCCGCCATTTAATTATTATTAATTTAAATATATATATATATATATATATATATATATATATATATATATATATATATATATATATATATATATATATATACTTATGCTGTAAACTGCATTATATTAGGATATAAAATACACTATCGAATGGGCCTAAAATTTAAAAAATTTTACTTTGTGTTGTAACTTGAGAACCACTAGTGTAAAAAATATTTTCTTCTCTATTCGGATGTCCCCCTTGGACTTGTACAAAATTGTCTTATAGTATTTTATTGTATCTTTAACAATATAGAAATTATATAAGGTAGCTCGTTTGGCTGTTACACTTGTATAGCCCATGACAAATTTTTATTGGGTAATACAACCCATAAGATCCGAAAGGTTGGACACCCATGATCTAAGCAAATGGAACGTAGCAAATATACTTTTGAAATAGTTTTAATAACAATTCTGCTCTAATAGATATTCAACCTCTAGATGAAAATATTGCTACCAGTTTAATTCAAAATTGTAATACGTGCGCATAACAATGTTATCATTTCCAATTTGAATACATTATTCAAACACACGTTAATCACAAAATAACACTTTTCATTCTCTATCACGTTTTCCAAATTCGTCAAAACAGAATTATTGTATATATCATGTTTCATAGCATGAACAATTCATAGCAGTCGTCGGTAAGCTTTAACAATGCAGTAACATGAATATTTGATGATTTTTCAGGGGGGAGACGTTTCAAGGCGGCGAAGCAGGAATGGCACTACCAGAGACGGTTTGCACTAGCAAATCGGTGGGAATCAGTGTGGATATCAACACCTATGAGCCGCATCTGCTGGCCGGCACTATGGCTCACATGATTGGACACAACATCGGCATGGGCCACGACGATGGACGTAAGTCAACCGAACATAGTTGCTCTCTTAACACTTAAAATACATATAGAACCCAGTTGCATTTGAGGTACTCCAGAATTTTTCATCTAAAAACGGCCACTTCTTTATTATTCTATATCTAGAGAACGGAATCGAATTTCTATAATCTGTAAAAACAGTTTTATAAAGAAAGCTTTTGTTGTAATTTCTACGTGAACGTAAAGATGCAGTACACAAAATTAAAAAACTCCATTTTTAATAAATGAAACACCCCATTTTTTTCTGTTTACTTCGTATTCTACATTTCATATGATAATAATTCATAATATAATTCATTAATATAAAAAATAATAAATACACTATTATTCACGAAAGATGACTGTTCAAGGTCATTTGTTCGAAGAAAGAATACATATCACTTTATAGCAGTAGCTTAGCAACATTTGGTATTAGAAAGAGAAAGATTATTTGACCTATGTCTATTTAATTTATGTGGTGTGACAGATATACGTAAATAGTGGCATTACTTTCTAACACACTATAAATAATAATGACATATGTCGAAGAATTACAGATACCTAATTATCTACTACACTGCCCTCTGTGCTAATATTTACCCAGTGGCGTTGACGTTTAAATTAAATTATTATTCCTTGGTTTATAAGTTAAGTCTATGTTTTTGTATTTTGCAAAAACATAAGTGAAGAACATAAATCTTTCAAAAAAGCATTATTTAGAAAGAAACAGAATTTTCAAATGAATTATTCTTATTTTTTCAGTTAAAATGTGTCTATAAATATTTCATGTTGCACGCCTATGCAAGCGAAATGCAATGAAGTTATCTGCAAATAATATTATATCAGACGGTTCACAAATGACCTTGAATAGTCATCTTTCGTGAATAATAGTTTAGGTACTAAATACAATTTTCTTCTATTTCCACCATGGCCCACTTCAATTAAATTTAATAACTAATGTAAATAAATGCAAATTAAATATTTTGCGTTTTACTAAAAAACTATCAACTTTCAACATAGGACATGCTACTCAAACTACCCCTATTTTTTAACAAAAAAATTAATTTACATAATAAAAAATGGGGTGTTCCATTTAAAAAAAATAATTTTTTGAATTTTGTGTATTGCAAATTTACGTTTACGTAAAAATTACAATTTTCAAAAATAGTCGATTATTAATATGTATTATTGGAAGCAAAAGCTTTCTTTATAAAATTGTTTTTACAGATTATAGAAATTCGTTTCCGTTCTCAAGATATAAAGTGATAAAGAAGTAGCCGTTTTTAGATAAAAAAATCAAAAAAAAGTTGAATTACGCCGGAAGTGGTTCAGCATGAGTAAATTTTTTTATGGTTTCATATGTAAAATTTTCTTCTGAATTCAAAGATAAAATAAAAAATATAGCATTCTATTTAAAGTAAGAAAGTTAGAGTCTACTTCCGGTTAAACCGGAAATACTACTGCTTTGAAAATATTTTAGTTGAAACGGGCATGTCGGAAAACCCCTAGATACCAAACTTCGTAAAATAATATTGAATAGTATGTATGTATATATTTTAGCCTAACATATAAACAAGTATTTTTTTGCTTGGAAAATATAGCAGCCGAATTAGGAATAAAGGTTGCTATAAACTAAACTACTCGATCAACATGGTCTTGCACAACTTGCGAGAAACATTTATGTGTTAATTGTTTTTTGTCGGACATAAATCGTATTGAAAATAACACGTTTTATGTACATATGGAAATTTTATTTAATTCCTAATATTCTTATTTTTATCAAAAATAAATTATTTTATTTTTTGATAAAAATTTTGGAGGCCAACGCTGCATACAAGTCCACGGCGCCAAGCTTTGGAGATTCCCATATAAATACACGCTTCGTATAGCGCAAACGTGAAGCCACGATGCGTTTCAGTGAAGAAATCATCTTGGCACAACATTTGTGCTACACGGCGTTCATAGCAAATATACCACTGGCACATAAGTCAACAAGTCAAGTCACATGGCAGTCATCGTGTTGCCATACGTCCCGGTTCGACCGGAATAGTCCCGGTTTGAAGCTCGTGACCCTGTCGGTTTACAATATGTCCCGGCTTTTCAATTTCTTTTTGTACTATAAGAATTTAAATTTTTAATATTAATTAATAAGATGCCTAGTAGAGCTAAAATTGTATTTTATGAAGCTTGTATGTCGTACATTGTAATGTTGGGAAGTAAATTCCCTAGATATTGAAGAACATTAATGGATATATTGAATGAAGTACCTAACTTTCTTCCCAAAAAATTATGACCGAGAGTGACAGAAAAAAACAAGAAAAAATGGAATAGAATTAAAGGTGTTATTACTAATAAAGGCGATGTACGTAGGTAATACTAAATGGCGAAATACATGAAAAATATATTCAGTTTTTGTAAGTTTAAAATATTTATTATAAACTGGCCGACAGAAATTAAAAGAAATTTCCCACCATATGCGTAGGTTTTATAATTTGTTTGTTGGAAAGATAAACCGGCCGAAATATTATGAGCCTATTAAAAGCTCACAATGAGTTCACGCGCAAAACAAGTAAAAAATTATTAAAATTAAACAAATCAATTTCAAATAAAAATTTATTAATATTTTATATAAAATTTGCATTTTGAATCAACATGCCAAATTTCAATTATTAATTGTTATTAGAAGCTGAGATCTAACACTTTTACTTTTTTAAATTCTTATAAACAAAATATAAATAAATTGGAAAATATCACGATGAGTATATTCACGAAGCCTGATTACAACATATTAATTTAAATAATATTGATATTAGACATAAATGAAGTTGAGCATTTTTATATTTTTGGTAATATGAATATGAGTTGCATTGCAGCCATAAATAAATATTAAATTATATGTGCAGCTCTTGACAAATTTTTGTTGGGCCATGCTACCCAGTAGATCCAAAACTTCTTCTAGAATGTTATTATTGTTGATCAGCTTGCTGGAATTAATTTCTGAAGTACATATACATATTTTGAATGTAGAGAGATCTTTGATCATGTTCATAATCTAGATTATGAACTCGACTAAATACTAAAAAATTATTAAGGGTTGTTTTCCAAAGTGTGTTATATACGCCACGGTTCGAAAATATCATGATATTTATATAAATAACAGATTTTCCGATATTTGTTGATAAATATCCGATATACACGTTTCCGCGGCTTGAGTTCTAAAGAGGAAGAACTTTTTTATTTTAATTTTAGTGAAAAATGTTATTCTTTATATAAAATACTCTGATTCCCCCCAAAACATATTTAAATTTGAGGTACAACTAGTGATGTGCCATTTGAAAGTTTCAATTGAAAAATTTTAAAAATGAAAGTTTCAAGCCATAAATTTCATGAAACTTTCACAAGCTACACTGTGCATGCGCCGCCGAAATCTCTACAATAGACTTACGCAGATGACATGCATGCGCCTGCACTTCTCTATATGCAAGTTACGTTTGATTAATCTACATGCTCGAACTTGTATATTTCTCGAATTCAGTACTCTGTACAGAATGTCTCATTTTCGATGTTTTTTTAAGGTATCTCGGGTAATATTAACGATAGATCAAAACCGTTTGCACATTGCAGGGTCAACTTTTTGAGAAAAATTTAATAGTCACCACAGGAATTTTCGATCTTCTTTTGTTTCTGAGCTACAGGCAAAAACTCATTTTCGTTCATTTTGAAAATGTATCATATCTTATTTATTATGAGAGTTAGAGAAAAATTGTTTTTACAAAAATTTTACCGTTTTTTAAATAGAATAAAATGGCGTAATTAGATTTTTTGAAAACTTAATAATTCTCGAGATATAACACAAACTTATGATTTTTTAAATGGGAACCTATGTTGATAATAGTCTCGTCTTTTTGCTTATTTTATAAGCTTTTCAATGATACATAACAAGTCTACATTCTTTTGTTTTAAACATTAATAAAAGACGAATTATTAATTTATTGAGGTGAAAATATTGGAAATTGTTAAGAAACAAGTGAAAAAAATTATTACAAATCATCATTTGTTTATTTTGATTCAATATCTATCAATTATATGTTCACAAAATTATTCTTAACCAATTATTTTCGGTATACTTAAATTACTAATTATCGACGTTACAGTTGGCTTTGACACAATACGAAAAAAAAGGTTTAATATGCTTTTGAAGTAAATAAATTGAAAAAATTAGGAAAACTGAAACAAATAGTATTAGAAATATGCAAATGATGATCTGTAATAGATTTTTTTCATTTGTTTCTTAATAATTTTTAATATTTTCAACCCAATAAATTAATAATTCGTCTTTTATTAATGTTTAAAACAAAAGAATGTAGACTTGTTATATACCATTGAAAAGCTTATAAATTAAGCAAAAAGACGAATCTATTTTCAACATAGGTTCTCATTTAAAAAATCATAAGTTTGTGTTATATCTCGAGAATTATTAGGTTTTTAAAAATTCTAATTACGCCATTTTATTCTATGTAAGAAACGGTAAAATTTTTGTAAAAACAATTGTTCTCTAATTATCATAATAAATAAGATATGATATATTTTCAAAATGAGCGAAAAACGAGTTTTTGCCTGTAGCTCAGAAACAAGGAAGATCGAAAATTCCTGTGGTGACTATTAAACTTTTCTCGAAAAGTTGACCCTGCAATATACAATTGGCTTTGATCTATCGTTAATATTTCCCGAGATACCTTAAAAGAACATCGAAAATAAGACATCCTGTACAGTTGATGTATTGTGAAAATTAAAGATAATGATACTTTCTATTTTAAATATTTTAAAACTTAATTTTTTATATTTACATTTTGAATAATAAATTTTTATTTTGTTTTGAAGGTTGTTTTTCTTATTTATTTTCAAATTACTTTATTTGAGATCTAAATAATTCAAATTCAACTGACAAATGTTAACTTTCATTGAAAATTTCAATGAAATTTTTATATGAAACTTTCATTGAAATTCATAGTGAAACATTTTGTGAAACTTCCAATAAAAAATCACAGCAAAACTTTCAAAAATATAACTTTCCGAAATTTGCACATCACAAGGTACAACAAATGAATTTAATACAAATATATAAAAGAAACGATATTATTGTACGATGTTTAGAATTTTTAAAAATCCAGTTAGTTCGTTAAAACACGTAACGCGAGAGCAGTATGCATCCTTCAAATTAAAAATAAAAAAATTTAAAAACGTTTTTGTACGTATTTTTTATTTGTAATTTTGATATTTGATTTACGTCCACCTTGTATAAATGAAATTTGGATAGAGTTTTGTCAATTTTGCAGAAGGCAGAGTTTTTTTTATAAAGAATAACATTTTTCATTAAAATTAAAAAGTTCTGCCTCTTCAGAACCCGAGCCGTGGACAGACTGTATATTAAAACTAAAATAAATAAATAAAATAAATATATCATCACGGCTTATTACCCATTGCTGGATGTGCCAATCTGCTTTATACACAGATATCGGTAATGATGAAATATTTGTACCGTGCGGGCGCTTACCAGGTGTCACCTCACAGGCACTCATTGCTGGCGTGGAGAGTGCACCTCAGGGGTCAATTAAAACTTGTAAATATATTTATTTTATTATTAATTGTTTTAATCATAGGCAAGTAAATGATAAATTAAAGAGATTATCACTATATATTTTATTAAAGAAAGTACAAAAGTTGAAACAAAATATCAATCCCTTGAATAAAATATATAAAATAATATTTCTCTAATTAAAAATTAAATAAAGCTAAGCTAAAAAAAACTCAATGGAAGCTCATCATCAGATATTTCCGAACCTTCCTCAGGCCCATGACTCTCTCCCAAATCCAATCTTAATCATTTTGCTTGTCTTTATTGTTCTGATTTAAAAATTTGACAAAGAATCTAGATCAACGTAAAATATCGGAATATATACCGTATATATCTAACATGGTATACCTATAATCAATAGTTTGCGGACTCGATATGTATCTGAAAATACAACTCCACCTACGGCATCGTTGTGTTTCCTAGGCAATAAATCTCGTCATCTCAACTGCATATTCGATTATTTTCGAACCTCTTGTTGTATATGTTAAGACTATACAACGAATCAACCAACTATATTTTTACGCAATGACAAAAATATTACTTGTTCATTTATATCCATGGATAATATGATTACAAATTTGTTTGCGACCGCAACACCACGAATGTGTTTCGCGAAACATAACTTAGCAAGGGAAATAACCGCTGTTATACTACAGTAATATACAATAATATATATCCTTCGAACCCTGTTATAGGTACATGCATGTCGAAATTTTGTACTCTGCATTTTAAATTAAAATTTATGCAATCAACATACCAGTGCCTTTGAATAATTTGATTAAATATCTATATATTTAATGAAAGTGTTTTCATTTTGTTGTACAAATGTTGATAAAGATATTTTAAATCCAAATTACAATTTCATATTGCACAAACTAATTAATCAGAATGGCAATTTAAAATTACATTCATATAACAATCAATTACCGTTTCAGTCATAATATAATGCTGGTATTTCATATCTATTTATTAAATTTATTTTATTGATATGTAGTAATCAACATTTTCAAATATTTTATATTAAAATTAACAATGAGTTTACTCAAAGGTTTAAATCATTTTCGCTTGATTAAAATTTTTTCACATTCATTCCGGGATGTGTGGCATTGCCATGCCGTTGGACAAAGAGAAATGGAGAAACATAATTCTTTATCCTTCTAATTCGGTAATTGCATTCAGTGGCCACCATTTATTTCGACCAATGGTCATAACAGTCACATCGTGTATGTGCGGATGCACAACCATTATAATTTACTTTGTTGTGATGCAGACGTGGCGCCATCATTAGAGCTTGTAAATCAAATTTATTGAACGATTATTTTAAACGGGATTATAAGGTCCGTAATACAGTTAATGTATGAAGACTGCGTTATCGAGACTATAAAAAGTTGCACGATAAATTGAGTTTTATGTAGGTAATAGCATCACCGTGTAGCAAATTGAGTTGCCGCCTATTTAAAATCGTTTAAAAGTGTCGTACGTTTCATTGTTATTTTCATTTTAGCACAGATGGAATTATGTCATAATTTTCGTAATAAAATTCTTTGTTTAATAAGTAAATATTAATCTATCGGTAATTTTAAATATCCATATCTTTTTATGGTTTTAAAATGAAGGTTATCATGAAATTGATTATCTATTTACTCGTTAAATTTTATGGACTATTCTTTATTCAATCAAATTATTAAAGCTATATTTTATGATTGAAAAATAATCCTTGTATCCCCTAATAACCAGCCACTTTTTGTTATACTCGTACGAGTACAATATTATTAATTTTAATTTAATGCTTTTAAGTTTAATTATATTCTTGGGATTCCTACCACTCAAATAATTTTATTCAAGCATTCATCAATTTCTGTAAATTAAATAAAATAAAGTTATAATGCGGGAAGAATGATACAAAATTTCTGCTAATTGTTAAAAAAATTCCTTTTTATAATATTTTTAAAATGCCATATTTAGTTTTTTAAGATCTTTAATCAATTTCCATAGTGAAACGTTGTTTAATAAAATAAATCGTTTCTGTATTTTACGTTTTCTAATTTTTTTTCATATTTCATCTGGCCTGCGAAATATTGTATGTTAACATTCGAGGTGGGATATACATAAATAAATAAAATAAATATATCATCATGGCATATTACCCATTGCTGGGTGTGCCAATCTGCTTTGTACGCAGATATCGGTAATGATGATGACATATTTGTACCGTGCGGGCGATTATACTATTATTCACGAAAGATGACTATTCAAGGTCCTTTGTTCGAAGAAAGAATACACATCACTTTACAGCAGTACCTTGGCAACATTTTGTATTAGAAAGAGAAATATTATTTGACCTATGTCTATTTAATTTATGTGGTGGGACAGATATACGTAAATAGTGGCATTACTTTCTAACACATTATAAATAATAAGGACGTATGTCGTAGAATTACAGATACCTAATTATCTACTACAATGCTTTCTGTGCTAATATTTACCCAGTGGCGTTGCCGTTTAAATCAAATTATTATTACTTGGTTTATAGTTAAGACTACGTTTTTAAATTTTGCAAAAACATAAGTGAAGAACACAAATCTTTAAGAAAGCCATTATTTTTTCAGTTAAAATGTGTCCATAAATATTTCATGTTACACGCCTATGCTTATGAAATGCAGTGAAGTTATCTGCGAGTAATATTATATCAGACGGCTCACAAATGACCTTGAATAGTCATCTTTCGTGAATAATAGTTTACCAGGCGTCACCTCACGAGCACTCATTGCTGGCGTGGAGAGTGCACCACAGGGGTCATTTTTGTGCCATTTAAAATTCGAAAATATTTGCTGTCGATTGGGATCGAACCCGGTTCCCCAGATTCGCGACCAGACACTCAGGCACGAGGCCACGAGACCCCATATACATATGATTCATTACAGCCGAGGGCTTATGTATATTACCGAGAGGCTGTGATGAAACTCCCACCGGGGTATGTGTAGCCACCTTGACCTGTTCTCTTGATTGTTTTTGTTTTAAGTTGAGGGAAATTTTATGTTTATTTTTTACACTTGTGAGCCCGAGTACGAATACTCACACCTTACTTTTACCCAATGGATCAAACACAAGAGAGTGCTTCACCTGACAATAGTGCAATAGAAATTTCAACCCTTTCAGCTTCTTTTAAAATACCTGAATTTTGGCCTGCAGATCCCGAATTATAGTTTTCGCAACTGGAAGCCATATTCAAGTCTCATAGAATAACTACTGAATTCGCAAAATTTTACAAGCTTATTGGTGCCCTTAGTCCACAATACTCTAGTGAAGTCAGAGACATCATTGTTACAACCCCAGAAGAAAAGCCATATACAACCATTGAAAAAGAAAAATTACAACAATTATTAAGCCTTGCCGTCGATGGCGACAAGATACCCTCACAAATTTTACGATTCATGCGACAACTAATCGGTACCAAATCTCTCGACAACACAATCCTTGAAGAACTGTTCTTTTAAAAACTACCAACAAATACCCAAGTTATCCTTTCCTCGAAAGTCAACTCTTCCTTAGATGAAAAAGCAGAAGTTTCTGACAAAATCGCAATCGTACGCCTTCCTTCAATTTCTTCAATCAAACAAAATACAGTTACTCTACAACAGCTTTCGTAAGACCTAAAAGAACTTTAACAACAAGTAACCGCCCTAGCTCCACCATCGTCTTCACTCTGCTGGTACCATCAAGACTATAATAACATTGAAATATTAGCCGCCTACTCTTTTCATTCTTAAACAGGTCAAGGTGGCTACATATGTATGCTATATTATTCATAAGCATCCTCTTTTTAAAGCAATAATTTTCAAAATAAATCAATGAATTATAAACTTTATTTTTATTAATATTTTTGACAGATCTATTAAAATTTGTTTAGCCTACTTTGTTATAAAGATCTACGACAATGTTGTTAGACAACCCAACGACCAAATATAACTAGACAAAACTTCATTTGGTTTGTTTTGATTTCGGCTGGCCAGACAGAGAAAGTAGAGATAGAGATATGTCTTGTCTAGTGCGAGTATTTCTCACTACAGGTCACCACTGAGGCCACGTAGAGTATCAGTGACTAGTTTGAGCGTTGCTCACTTAGAGGTGCAAGTGTTCTTAGTTAAAATTTCGTGATTAACATTAAATAATTTATAGGGTTTAATATTTAAAAAAAACAATGTGTCACTCACAAAACCACTACAACATACAAAACAAAGACAAAATACACATGCTTCTACGTGGCCCCTAGTGAGCTACGTTCAAACTAAACACTAGACACTCTACGTGACCTCTAGTGAGAAATACTCGAACTAGACAAGACATATCTCTATCTCTAGTTTCTCTGCCTGGCCAGCCGAAATCAAAACATTCAGCCAGGAGGGATAAGGAATGTTTTGTCTAGTTATATTTGATCATTGAGACAACCCGTACATAAATATTTCCAGCCCGCGGGGTGAAAGTGAAATCTGTTATTTCCAACCCGAGATTCTCAATACAGTTGGGATTGACATATTTCCCAACTCTGAGTTTTGCCAAATTATCTCGAGATTTCTTCTATTAATGGCAACCCACCTAAGTAAATCAAAAAAATTGCGGAAGAATATCCAGGGAAGAGATGATGACCACTTTCTATCATAAATTGTGCTATTAGGCGATTGATAAAAACTAGTTCGATTTTCAGAAATTGTAAATACATTATTATGTATTGTTTTCAAAATTTATATTTTCAATTTCTTATTTATGTATCTTAAAATTTGAATCCTATGATGAGTATATGAGAATTGAAAAAACATCTGAAATTGTCTTCCCAAGACAAAAAATTCTATAATAATTAATTATATCTTCAGTTATCATGAAGAAGAGAACACGTTTCTTTGCTCAACATAAAATTCTGTTTAAATGAACCCGATTCTCTTATTTTCAATAATTATTTAAATTTTGTTTTATTCTAACTAAATTAATAAATCTTGTTCATTATGAGTAAATCAAATTTATCACTAAATTTTGCTTTCCAAATAATCTCAAATGTCCTAAGTGTCAGGATTTTCACTACGTCAGCAAAGTGACATTGCCAGTTGGCAACCTAAAGAACTTAAGCCTGCGGAAACAAAAACAAGCGCCATGGCCATTTCGAATTATCCTGACATTTAGATTCAGAGTATATTCATAAGATTGATGCACCAGACAACACTAACTTCAAATATAATATAATAATGTAAACAAAAGCCGAAATATTAATCCATTTGTATCAATAATCCTTTTTATTTTGTGTGGGCTTTGCATAGAAAAAGCAAAGTTCGCATTAAATTGTAATATTTCGCTAATCGTTTGTGTTTTCGTAAAAATTTGCTCTTTAGTGCGATATGATATATTGAAAAGTGAATTTTCTATAATTTATTTTATAATAGGGGATTCCAACATTTTTACCTTCCGTCACCTTTAGGTCAAAAAATTCGGTGGTGAGTTTTTGATGAATAAGCACGTTTTAGAGTCCCTGGTATAAGATTTTACTATTTTTACGGTGATGTATGTATGTATATATGTATGTGTGTGTGTATGTGTGTGTGTATATGTGTGTGTGTGTGTGTGTGTGTGTGTGTGTGTGTGTGTGTGTGTGTGTGTGTATGTGTGAGACGATGTTTTCGGGTCCGATAACACAAGTACTACAATTCAAAAAAATATAATTCTTTCGTATTCCATTTCTTTACATCTATGTGAAGAGATGATTAGATTTTGGTTATAATTGGTCAACCGAAAGTACCCTAATTTTAAGATTTTAACAGTTTTTCTTGAAAAAACACTCTTAAATATCATTTTTCCATATTTTAATGTTATTATAAATATTAAAGAATATTTTATTCTCTATTCGCAATAGTAGATAAAATTTCGCCTCTAGTGGCGCAAATCGGTACTACGGAAAGCAAGCGTACAAACGCCATATTGAATAAGTGACAGCTGAATGAGTAGTGTAGTAATTAATAATTAAATATTTAAATGTATCGCCTTCATATAAATAAGTTTTTAAAATCTGTTTGTATACACAGTCAACGAAACTCAGTGAATAATGTGAACTGACATATATCATATACCCATCGTATAGCGGACATCTTGTTTCGATAATCAGCGTCTCTATCTTTAATTTCGATTGCGAATACAATTTGATTACATTTTATACTTCATATTCAATGGATATGGAGTTAAAAAATTATAAAGAAATTAAATTTCATAAAGCCGCTAGCTATGCTATAACCATGGAAACCGCTACTAGGTATACTAAGAAAATGCTGATTGACAAATGTCATTGTCAAGTGCAATTGACATGTTTGTGTTATAAGTTTACTGGAAATATAGAATCTCTCAGATACATGAAACTTTCTATATGGAATTTGTATAAAATACAGAACTGACAGAAGGTAATGTACTTGAAATGTGGAATCTTGTGCAAGAAACTTTCTGCATGGAATTTGTACAAAATATATGGAACCGACGGAAGGTAATGTACTGGCCACATCAGATTTTTAAAATATAATATATAATAATATATATATATATATATATATATATATATATATATATATATATATATATATATATATATATATATATATATATATATATACCTATATATATACAGGGTGTCTCAATAAGCTTGCTCACTGTTAGTAACTTTTTTATTTGAAGAGATATGAATTTGGTTAACTGAGCAAAATTGTGCCATTTTGAATTACAAAACTACTGATATCAGCAAACATTAATTTATATCAGCGGTTCTCAAAATATAAGACCCAAATTTTTTATTTTAAATAGGAACATATATTTATTATTTCCTTATTCGCTAGAGAATTTAATTCTGAATTCAACGATATAATCGTTTCATGCCATCACATAACAAATTTTTTGAGAAAAATCCATAATAAATTTTAAATTAATTTGATTTAAATATGACTATAATAAGTGTGCCACGAATGAAAAAAATAAATACATGTTACAATACATTTTACGTAGAATTAGAATGCCATGAATGAAATTAGTGAATCTTTTGTTTTATCACTTGATCATACTTTTTATTACATGTCAACAAATATAAAATACTCATTTTTTCATTCAAGGCATTCTAATTCTACGTAAAAAAGTAACATGTATTTATTGTTTCCATTCATGGCACCCTTATTATAGTCATATTTAAATCAAATTAATATAAAATTTATTATGGATTTTTCCCAAAAAAATCGTTATGTAATGGTATGAAACGATTATATCTTTGAATTCAGAATTGAATTCTCTAGCAAATAAGCTAATAAAAAATATGTGTTCCTATTTAAAATAAAAAAGTTAGGTCTCATATTTTGAGAACCGCTGATATAACCTAATGTTTGCTGACATCATCAGATTTGTATTTCAAAATGGCACAATTTTGGTCATTTAACCAAATTCGTATCTCTTCAAATAAGAAAGTTACTAATAGTGAGCAAGCTTATTGAGACACCCTGTATATATATATATATATATATATATATATATATATATATATATATATATATATATATATATATATATATATATATGGAATGAGTGACAAGCTGCTATAACAAAAAAAAAAAACCGTATTTCCGAAGTATTTCAATTATATCGTTTTATTTATTTATTAATATTAATTATTAAGCATATACTTTCAATATTTTTTTCTAATTTCTCTTAATTCAATTGCGTTGTAGTCCCCTATTCTTTCCTTTATTACTTTTCGATAAATGTCCAGAACTTTATCTCCATGCAACTGTAAGCAGATATATTTCCTTTCCATTTCAATTTTTAATTTGCTTCTTTTTTTCAAGCCTCTAGTATTAACAGAATATGAGAAATTTAATATTAAAAAATAAATCTTTTTTGTGCAACATGTTTATTTATTCATGACATTTATAAGATTTTAACATAAAACAAAAAGTTTATTGCACAATAAAATTTTATGGTAGAGTGCTCGCTTATTTATTAAAATAATAATCTACTTCATTTTTATTTATTTATTTTTCAGAAATATTACTTGTTTGGATTATAAGTGCAATTTTAAAATGTTTTTCAATTTAGTTAAATGGGATTATTTTTTAATTATTACCATTTAAAATTTAGCAAATATAATAAATATAGATCTTCCTGATAACATTTAGAAATAAATTTAAATAATTGTTGAACGATTTCAAAAATATTATATCATGTAGGTACGGTGTTAGTTTTTACAATAATTGTTTGTTTCTGATAGGAAAGTTCACCGCAATTCTATAATCAAATTACTAATTCTTGGTAACATTGCTATAGCAAATAACAAATAATGATTACAAAAACTAAATAAAACATGTAAACGACAGGCTTTGCATTTGTTTCTATTGGTTACAATTTTTAAGAATGTTGCTAAAACTTAGCAACTCCTTACAGGAATACATATGTGAATAAGAGGTTGTAAGTCCCTGACAATAAAAGAAGTCAGAAAGCTTCACAATAATAATAATATTTAATAATAATAATTTAAAAAAAAAACATTTGTTCTTGTACAAGAGAGAGAACGCACTTCTAACAGAAGAACAGGATTCACTAAGGATTTTAGCGTAAACGCGATTTAAAAATTTGAGATATGAATTTTTAAAGTTCAGAATTTGGCCTGTGACGTAGCTTGCCCTCACCTGAAATATTTTTATATATAAACTTATATGTTATATTCATGAAGAAATTATTATTAAGCATGAATAACATAAACAAAATGCATTTTCTTCCTAATAAATTATAGAACATTGAAATAGTTTGACCATTCTTTAACAATATTATGACAAAATATGACGGCGGGCGGCGCTAATGTTTCTACATTGATGGTTCACGGTGGGCGGGCATACAAGACTCGCGAGTCTAGAATTAAAATCAGGCAACCAATTAAATTGCGTAGGAGATAATACGTCATCCTACTTATTTAAACAAAATTCTTTCACTAATACTCATTAATTTACGTATATTTCCGTATTCTTATCTAAGATAGTTAAAATTTGACTATGGTATAGTACACCATTATTGTGTTGTTGACGGTGTAAGGAGAATTATTTTAAATTAAGTTTAACAATTGCAGACATTATTAAGTTTAATATAATTTCATTTAAATTTGTAAAATATCAATATCACTCAATTATACCAAATATATACCGGATGTCTTAGGCCGACCGACACATAAGAGATTAACTTGTGAAATCAGTTCATTGTGAATAGTGTCTCCGCAATGCAAGATATTAATAAATTTAAATGTGTAATATCAGGAAAAAATAAAGAAATTTGTAGAATTTCCAAGATTGTTGTTCAGACACCCGGTATATATATATATATATATATATATATATATATATATATATATATATATATATATATATACATATATATATATATATATATATATATATATATATATATATATACAGGATGTTCATTTTAAATGGACCACCATTGCTATCTCGAGAACTATAAGAGCTACAAAGATGGTTAAATGGGCAAACAATTTCTATTGCACAAGACAAATTTAAATAAAAGAAAAATTATTTTTTTGTGCCAGTGATTCTCAAAATACGGGACATAACTTTTTAATTTCAAATGAGAACATATATTTTTTATTTGCTCATTTGTTAGAGAATTTAATTCAAAATTTAGTGATATCATACTTTTATACCCTTACATAACGATTTTTTTTGAGAAAAATGCATGTAAAGTTTTATACTAATTTGATTAAAATATGGCTATAATAAGAGTGCCATGAATGGAAAAAATTATTACATGTTATTTAAATTACATAGAATTAGAGTGCTCTGACCTAAAGAAGTGAATGTTTTATTCTTGTAAGTGATCATAATCATAAATGTCAACGTAAACAAAATATTCATGTATTTCTTTCATGGCAATCTAATTCTATGTTAAAAAATTAACACGTATTCGTTTTTTCCATTCATGACACTCTTATTATAGCCATATTTTAAACACATTAATATGAAACTTTGCATGCACTTTTCTCAAAATTCATTATGTAAGGGAATAAAAATATAATATAAATATAACTCTAACGAATGAGCAAATAAAAAATACATGAACTCATTTCAAATTTAAAAGTTAAGTCCCGTATTTTGAAAACGACTGTCTTGTGAAATAGAAATTGTTTGCTCATTGAACCATCTTTGCAGCTCTTATATTTCTCGAGATAGCAATGGTGGCCCATTTAAAATGAACACGCTGTATATATATATATATATATATATATATATATATATATATATATATATATATATATATATATATATAAATTAGCTGACAACTCATTTATGGGTGCCATCTTCCCCGTATTACAGTAAACTAATGTGTTAAATTAAATTTATTAGGAACGTCAATTTTGGAATCTGCGTCACAAGCAGCGACGCACTCAAGAAGGGGGGGGAGGTCAAGGAGTCATGGCAACCCCCAAAGTAACAATTTTTATTAATCTTGTCCTATTATTCTAGTCAATATGTTAATATAATTTATTTTTCAATATTTTTAATTCAAATATTATATAAAATAAATTGGATCTTTTGGAAAATAATAAAAAATAAATTGTATTATTTAATATTTTTTATTACACTTTATATATTGCATTTTATTATCTCGAGCACCACAGCTAAAAGTTATTGCACTCTGACTAAGATAACGCACATCTGACACGTTAATAATTGTTCTTTATATGCAGAAAATACCTGACATTAAGCTACTACGTGGTATTATTCCATTATTCTAATATGATCACATTAAGTGACCTGCTGAACTAAATTTAAGTAAAATTTAGGGCGAGGCTCCTATATATTTCTTTTTAAGCTCATGACCCCCTCCCCCTTAAAATTTACAAAAAAAATGCTGTATTGGATGTACCGCGATACCAGACCACAGAACTTTACCATGTAAAATCTTATTTCGAAATTTCCTCCACCCCTAATTAATTTGCTACAAATGCTTCAAATAAAAGTTGTAGAGCTTCAAATTCTGCATCTGAATAAATAAGCAAAATTCATTTTACAAGCTTTGTAACGGCAGAAATTAGATATGAAAATGGCGAAAATCACCCCAAAAATAGCAATACCGATAGCCATGGAATTAAAACAGATAAATTAACAAATGTTTGACGTTTTATCTGTCAAGTTAATTTATTTTTTGTGCAACCGGACGCGAAATAAGCATTTCGCAGCCGCAATACAGGCCGCGAAATTAAATTTCGTGACCGTTGTTATGGTAACGGCCGCGAAATTCATTTCGCGGCCGTTGTCGTGGTAGCGGCCGCGAAATTAGGTAAACAATCACTTTGACACTTGAGAATTGCATGGTTTTGTTTATCAAATGTTAATTCCATAGCCACCTTGAAAGCTAACTTTCTATTTACAATGAAACTTTTTAAAATTAATAAAATTTGTAATTACATATATTTTACGGTTGCACAAAAAATATTGTGTACACCTTGTCCGCGAAATCCTTTAGCGCCCTCGAGATTGTCTTGCCTCGGCCGCAAGCGGCCTCGGCGACAATTTTTCTCTCGGTACGCTAAAGAGTGATTTCGCGGCCTTGATATACAAATAACTATTTTGTGCAACCGGACGCGAATAAGCATTTCACAACCGCAATACAGGCCGCGAAATTGGATTTCGCGACCGTTGTTATGGTAGCGGCCGCGAAATTATGTAAACTATCACTTTGATACTTGAGAATTGAATGGTTTTGTTTATCAAATGTCAATTCCATAGCCACCTTGAAAGCTAACTTTCTATTTTCAATGAAACTGTTTAAAATTAATAAAATTTCTAATTGCATATTTTTTACGATTGCACAAAAAATACTGTGTACACCTTGTCCGCGAAATCCTTTAGCGCCCTCGAGATTGTCTTGCCTCAGCCGCAAGCGGCCTCCGCGACAATTTTTTTCTCTGTACGCTAGAGTGATTTACATATAACAATTTATTAAGTGTTATTTGTAATATCTATTCAAATGAACAATTTTCTATTAAATTAAATAAATAATTTTTCACTTTAACAGAAATTACAAATAATAAAAATAAATTAACCTAACTTGACAGATAAATCGCTTTGTCAATTTTGTATCGACATTTTCATAACTGTAGAATTTTATGCTCTAACATTTATTTGAAGCTTTTTTATCTAAAATAATTAGGGAAACAGGAAATTACAAAAATATGATTTTACATGTTAAAGTCCTATGTTTCTGTATAATTTCTTGTTGCGCTACTGCGAGAGCAAAAGTCGGGCTGGCCATTGTAAAAAAAGATAATTAAATAAAATAAATAATAAAGCCCAAATCAGTTCGGGGAACAAATTGGGCATGTCTTTAAAAAGATAAATTTTCACGAAAACATTAGAAGGGGTTAAAATTGTAGTTTTCGCGTGGATCAAATGCTCCCAATACGACCCTGTTCAGAGCTGCATTAATGTTTTGTATATTTATATAAAATAATGCTGAATATATCGTGCATTATCAATTTTTTTCTTTATCTTAAATCCCACTGTAGTAGAATATCCTAGTTCAAGAAAAGTATAGAAATTTGAATTAATGAGAAAAAAAGATGAAATATTTAGTTTTGTCTTTAATAATTTCTTTTGTATGTCAGGGGACGAATGCGTCTGTCGAGATTGGCACGGTTGCATCATGGCCCAGTCCATCGTCGGCCTGGAGAATGTGCAGCCATACAAGTTCTCAGAGTGCAGCTTGTCTGATTACATCGATGCCTTGAGGATAGGACACGGCATCTGTCTTCTCAACAAACCCAATGAGGTAATTGCACTGCTAACTTCACAGAAACCTACCCTACGTTGCTACGTTCGACTGCCAAACTAATACGTTTTCACATTGTGATATTGATATAGACTCGGCTAGATTCTGATTGCAGCAGCTGTATGCAATCAAGACAAATTATTTATAGTGTTCTTCGATTACAGTCAATAGAACCAGTAATGGACATTCATTTGATAAGGTCTGGTGGAATATATCAAATGTAATGCACAAACTACATCAAATATATTTGCAAATACTGTAACGGTTTATTATTATAGTATTTAAAGACATCGAAAGAATTAAAAAGAATAATTTACTTATTTTTAACACAAATGACAATTTACTTAATATAACACTAAATACAAGGCCAGTTTATGCTTATTTTCTAACTTTTACTCTTTCGAATGGATGCATTGCACAGTAGTTGGCCTGTGACGCCATATTATCTGTCATCTAGCGGTATTTTTATAAAGTTTTTTATAGGGCGCGAGCAGACGCGTGACTCGGGGGACCTTGACGTGCTTAGAATCAGCTGATTTGTGTGCGTATGTCATTTTAACAAGAACAATGTTTTGACATTTTGATTTTTAACTGCTAAAAATAAGTCAAAACATTAGTCTTGTCAAATTAACAATGTTCTTGTCAAAATAACATGCGCACACAAATCAGCTGATCACAAGTAAGTCAAGGTCGCTCGAGTCACGTGTCTGCTCGCGGCCTATAGGTGATTTTTCACCTCTCATTTTAAAATATCTTTCGCATATATTGTGATTAAAATCATTTAATAATTATAAATTTTTGTCCAGACTGTTTATAATAACACTGACATGATGGATTTTTAAATTTAAAACAACACTATTTCAATTCGTCACTTATATGCGCAGAAAATCAACTGACTTATTCATAGACAAGGAAAGATATACCTTTAGTGTAAATTATACAACATAACTACAAGAAAATAACTATACAGTAACTTCATAAATGGATAACATAACTCAGTTGTACAATAAAAAATACGACCAATATTTAATTTACATTATTTTTCAATAATTATAATAAATATTTTCTTTAGTTGTAGGGAATTTTATTTAATTTATGTTGGATGCCCAGCAACCTGTCATTTCTGTTAGCCAGCGTCTTTCAAGTTTATTTCTTTGTTTAGTATTTGGTTACAAAGCTTGTTTCGCTATTTGTTTCATATTTCATGTATAAATTTGTTTTATTATTGAATTTGATTGTCTTCAGCTTTTACAGTGTAGATAATATTTATATTTTGTAGTTTCAGAAAACATATTTTTTCGTACGTTTAAATTTCGCGCCTTTCAATTAGCGTCTCGTTATGGCGTCCACCGGTTCAATTCAGCACAAACGTTTTACATTGTAAACTCAGTCTACTAGTATACATATATTATATGTCTATGGACTTCTTACTATTCTTTCATGTGTGATATAATTTATTAACATTTTAAAGTTTTATATTTTAATAAAATTTTGGTATCTAATATTTTAAAATAGCCATGTTTTGATTTGGTAAAATACATGCAACTTTTTTTTAAATAGCGGACCTCATTGTATGTGCATTGTATTTTTATTTCTTACATGTCACATGGCAATTTATATAATTTATTGATATGTTTATAATTTTTTGTGGTATTTCGGAATTACTTAACAACTAACTTTTTGTCAAAATTGAAATGTGATGAACCTTCCATTCCAGAATATGTTATTCGCGATTTAAATTAACTTTTCCCGTCATTATATCGACTGCTTGTGACGTCACAAGTAGTCTGTATGATCTGTCAATCTGTAACTAATAGTGCGTTTTACGCTTTTTGAAGAATTTTAAAAACATTAAACTTGGGTTAAAAGATGTTTTAAATTATTAAAATGACCTTAAAATTTTAGAAAATTTTTGTGAAGAGGAAGAAAATATATTCTGGGAATATTTTTAGTTCAAAATTTAGCCACCAGATAGAGGTTGCTCAACTTGAATCGCGCATAGTAACTTTAAAATTTCAAATGGAATATACTATATTTTTTACATTTTTGAGAAAATAGGTACACTAAATTTTGTGGTGAAGACTTATATTGTATTATTAAATAATAAAATGGCGGGATTTGTGGAAGAGTATAAATAAAACGGAAAGTTTTTACGGGCGTGAGTTTTGTACATTAGATTCAGTTATGTATGTTTAGAATCGTTGTGTGTATATTAAAAATGTGCAAATTTTCAAGAAAAACAAAATGAAATCTAAAGCGTTGTGTAATACTGACATGTCAGTTTAGCACATCTTGCAAACTTTGTCCGTTACATACAAATACATTTTGAACCGTCATTTCAATTTATTTTAATTTTTTTTTAAATCGTACAACCAGCGGTACTCGTATATAGACCAAACACTTGATAAATGAGTCCGAGGCGAATTTAGCTATCACAATTGGAATTTTAGTTACTTTTCATTATTTTTTATATCGCCAGTTTTCAATTTAAAAAAAAGTTTGCGGGAATATATATTATTTAGCATTGTGGAATATTAAGGTGGATTTAGACGATCAAATAAATTGAACTTTTATTGGACAAATATTTACAACATAATTTTTGATCATATGGTTAGGCTTTACACGTTCAAATTATTTGAACATTGCTTATAAGTGGGCTACATAATTACATTTTATTTTTGTTAGACATTTCAACTGCGTTTGTCGTTTGGTTTGTTTCATTGTTTCTGAAAATACTATGAAATTTAGTCAAAACAAAAACAAATATGACATTTATAAAAAAAAATCTTTATGCCAACATTACAAAATACAGTGCGTGTAACCAAGGATGAAATAATCCCTCGAACTAAAATTTGAAGTAAAATGACCTTGATACTTAGAACATGCCGTAACTTGGAATTTTTTTGATCAAATGATTTAAGTTTAAACATCGAACGTTCAAATTTCTTTGAACGTGTAAAGTTCTAGAATCTTGTAAAACAGTAAGCATAGGCGTGCGCACGGTTGGTGCCACGGCACCCCCTAATATATTAATACGAGGGCTGTTCTTTTTCCAATGCGAGCCTATCTAGCAGGCTACGATATTTTGTAACAAATTTTGTTTGACATTTTAATCTAGTTGTTTACAAGGTTAATTATAGTGACGGTTGTTAAATATAATTGAATGTTGTTTAAATACATAATTTTTAAGTAATCCTTTCCCCAAGAAATCATTGAATTGAACAAAAAAGCATTATTGAGCTGTGATTTTTTACAATTTCAAGTGTGGATAAAACCATCAAAAATATTTTGAGGAAATCCATCGAGTGTTTGGTGACAAGCCGTGTTCCTTAGGTACCGTAAAGCGGTGGTAGAATGAATTCCAGCGTGGCTGACTTTCATTAAATGACAGTTTTCGAGCTCCTAAGCCAAAAACGGCAGTTACCGAAAAGAATATTGGCCTTGTTCAGAACATGATTAAAAAGAACCGGCATGTTATTGTCAGGAATATTCAAGCAACTTTAATGATTGGTGTGAAAGCAATTGAAACCATTTTAGACCAATATTTGATGGTACGTAAGCTTTGTTGACCAGTCATAAAGACAACCGTTTGAGATGGTGCAGATCTACACTAGATTGTTCCGACAATGGATCGTTTCATTTGGTGTACAACTTCATTAGAGGTAACGAAACATAGGTATACTGCTATGATCTCGAAAAAAAGCAACAGTCCGCAGTTTGGGTCTTTAAGAATGAGTCGGCTCCAACAAAAGTTGTTCGCGAAAAAAGCCGAAACAAAAAGATAGTCGCCACATTTTTTGGAATTATTGGACCTGTTTACACTGTATCACTGGAGGATCGTCGTTTCATCGTACTGTTAATGTTGAATGGGGAAGGATTATCCTGCATCAAGACTACGCTCGGCCGCTCACTGCTGCTCGAACGACTGATTATTTGAATACCCCAAACATTGAAATAATGGGTCATTCGCCATATAGTCCAGACCTGGAACCTAATGATTTCTTTTTATTTCTAAGTGTAAAGGATAAGTTACGGGGTTTACGTTTGTGACGCATTTAAAAATGAAATAAAGAAACAAACCTGAGAAGATTGGAGAAAATGCTTTGGAAATTGGTTTTCACGGATGCAAAAATGTATTGATTGTGGAGGGGAATGCCTTGAAAAATTATAAATAAATGTGTTTTGCAAGTAAATTGTGTATCAGCGGAAAAAGAACAGCCCTCGTAATATTGAAAATATTAAGTTTTTATATTATTATTTTGTTCATGTTGCTATAATTTATGTTTTATTTATTATTTTTTCTCGATATTTTGAAGTAATAATGGTAAAATAAATGACTCCATTTTCATTTATTTATAATAATAATTATACATATTCATTTTGGCACCCACAAAAGTAAAGTTCTGTGCACGCCTATGACAGTAAGAAATTGTAAAAATTGATATAAATCTTTGATCGTCTAAAACCACCTTTATAATTGACATTATGAAATATAAATTCTGAAAATTTAACTTTATAAAATAAGAAAGAAACATGCAGTCACATACATAGTTCAATGTAAAGTAGATTTCTGTGCAGAAGTTTAGATAAAAGGATTAAGTCAAAGGTAATAAAAGATCGAAGAGCAAAGTCTAGTAATCTTAAAAGCAGTGCCGTGTATTCTCCACAGATCTCTTTTAAGTATTAACAAATTATGAAATGGAAACTTAGAACTATCTGTATAACAAACTTTCCTTACTATCACCATAATAGTTATTTATGTATTAAGGGCATAATCAAAAGATTGTAGCACGGGGGAATGTTTAAAGATCGACGCGTAGCGGAGAGCTTTAATTTTCCCTAGTGATATAATCTTGATTATGCCCGTGGTACATACAACGTTTTATTTTATTTTGGTTCTCGAAATTCAAGGATTCAATGAGTATTTATTCGGTATCGTTGTGCTGGAGTCGTGAATTTTAAGTATGCTGTGGTTTCCATCTATATTGTTTGTTTATAACAAATTTTAATTTAGTGTCAAATGAAAATGGAAGATATCGATTATTCAAAAGAAATATCGAATGGATTTGACGCTGCGCAGAGCAAGTTGGGTCCAGAGAAGTGAAAAGACGTATAAGAGAAAGGATACGAATAATTTTACGAGCAGCGGTGTTTAAAAAATGTGATTTAACAAATTTATTATGTTGTCTGACATTTATCTAAAAACGACGATTTTGACGTTTGAATAGTTGTTGCTTGGCAACTTTATAAGCTCTCGGGCGATAAAAGCCAAATTGCGCCCGTCTTTGAGAGCGGATAAACAAGTTTATGGTTCCAAAATAAAATAAAAACATTTATATGCTGCCGTGTCATAATGACAACATTATAGTCCTCAATTAAAGTCAGTGCTTTTTTCTGTATTTTAATAATCATTCTTACAACGACTGAATGCGAATATATATATAATTGCGATTCTAACACCCCAAGTTGAGGTCCTCAACCAAGGAAAACTTGAAAATTAGTTCCCAATTTTAAATCGCACAAAAGTCTTATCTACTTTACACAACTTATACATCATCATTACCAAAATCTGCAAAAAAAAGAAGTTGATTACACACCTACAATGGAGAATAAGCAGTTATGAATTATTTATTTCTATCTGTGTTGTTTATTAATGCTTCTTTTCATTTTATTTTTTTTTTGCTTTGTTTTTGCAGATACTATTTTATTTATTTTTTAAAATCGCCATTTCAGAAGAAACAACAATTATTATCTTTTATAAATTTTCTAGTCAGATTGATAATAAAAGCTACAAAAATCATTTACAGTGAATTTATAAACTATTAAATAACTTAAGTTTAGAGATAAAGTGTTTACTATTTATAGTCCTCAAATCACCAGTTCTCAATTTACTTTTCTTCCTATTAATTGCACAAAATTAACAAGCAATTGGCTTTGTGCTTGTCGGTGAGATGACCGGAAACTCTTGTGTATAGGTCTTTCCATCTGAAGAGACACCTGGCCTGCGTGTAGAGGCGGTGCTTATATGATATACTACACAACCTACCAAAGCGGTGCGAGATCTAAAGTACCTATATTGCAATCCACCAGTTAAATAAACTGTATATCCTATTTCATTCATAAATGAACAGTTTTTAGTTTATTATTTTCTAAATGTAAACGTTATTAAAATATTAATAAATTTTAATTTAAATTATGTTATTGACAGTATTATTTAAATATTCATGAAAATGTAAAAAAGTTGAAATATATTTTATTAAATCGATAAATTACATATTGCAAACAAACAAGAAACAATAACAAAAACAAATATACCGCGAAAACAAACAAAAAACAATAACAATGTGAATATACCACGAAAACATACAAACAAGTAACAAAACGAGTAGGTCAAATGTCAAAATGCAGAACTGATCGCGACGTGAATCCAAGCGATGTCAACATCAGAATGAGGAAAATTGAAACTGATGTTACGCAGAACAGAGAGTAGCGTAGTATTCCTTGTTACTCATATTTGCCTCTCTTTTTAAGACGCAAATGCATACTTCGCGCAGGTGTCTCTTCAGATGGAAAGACCTATATTGTATTGTTGGGACAGAGAACGAGGTTCGGGGTTGTAATTGGCGCTGAACATTCATGTAATGAATTCTGTATGCGCAGTTGGAGGTGCGCCGGACCTGTGGCAACGGCATCGTAGAGGAAGGCGAGGACTGCGATTGCGGGACTATCGATGAATGTCACGACATGGATCCTTGCTGCGATCCTATCACTTGTAAACTCACTAAGGAATCCGAATGCTCCACAGGACCATGTTGTGAAAATTGTAAGGTTAGTCTACTTAGTTCGTTTTCATCTATACATTACAGTCATTACACATTCATTGGTAATTGGTATCATGTTTAACGCTTGACAATAGGGATTTCTTCAAAAGAGAAAATTAAAGTGTTAATCGTACTATAATGAAATAAAATACAATTTTACTTGTACGTTTCGTTAAAAAATTTTGTTGTAATTTTATGGATATTATCAAAAGCTGTATGAACTACAAAAACGAATAAATAGGACTTTTTGTACCTCTTTTGGAGGATTTTCCTAAGGCGCGAGCAAACACGTGACTTAACTGACCTTAAAATCAGCTGAATTGTGAGCGCTTGTCAATTCAGAGTTGCTCTTTTACTATTTTCCCACTACCGCTACTTTCAAACATCATCTTAACAAAATCAAACGATATACGTCAATGTCAAATTTCTAAAGCGCATTATTGGTATTACTAATAATTATTATAGATGTAAGTATGAAAACATTATTTATCCTTGATTATTTATATTTAATATATTGTTGGTTGTGTTATCTTTATTGATATTAAATGTAATAGAATGTTCAATCTCGTTGTCATATTAAACGTTACCATTCATTTGATTAACTTTTATTTTTGCCAGGTTGTGTCAATTTTAAATGTCATAATTCAATGTCAATCTGGATTTTAATTTGCACATCTTTAAGGCATTTTTTATGTTCTTTCGAATGGCGATGCTCAATTTTTTTTATCACTATTGGTTTTCGAGTTATGATGTCAAAGTTTTAATTTTTAAATGGACGCCATATTGGAATGTTGCACCATTGAAAAGAGATTTTTTTTAGCTTTCCAACCATGTGTAATTTGTCTATTTTCATTGGTTTCAAACACCGAAAATACAACAATTTCTAAATTTATTGGTTAAGAACAATGGTTGATGTAATATATCCAATTATATTTACTGATTAAAATTTCAGAATGCATATAGGGGAAGTTGATTATGTGGATGTAGGCTACGCTATCTATGTTCTAAGTTCTAAGATGTACCTAACTACTTGGTACTCGCTGCTAGTTTTTGTTGCTAGCTATAGAACAGTGCGCAGACGTAATACGCAATACGATTTTGCGCATCTGTGCTGTTCTGTCTTCATTCTTCTTAAGCGCACATAGATCAGCTGATTTCAAGCCAGTAGCATTAGCGTAGCCTGTAGCACTGCTGATGCCCTGTCGCTCACTCAAAAGGAGTCTGCTAGAAATATTATTGTCTATCCTTGTCAGTAGTGTAAGAATTTCCCTGCTGCTATCCCTTTTCCCGTTCTACGCCAATAAAATCAAAGCAATCCGGCGCTTGCGCAAAGCTATTTTTACAGACAAATGCAGATATTGGCGAAAAAATTCAAAGTGAGTGACGCCTGGCGGTAGATTTGTGAACTAGAGGAACAAGGAAACGTTGATAGCATAAATTGAAACGTATGTAATTTTAAACAGGTTTAATTTATATTTGTTGTAAAAGAAAATGAGATATATAGTGTATATTACATTTTAAGGTTTAAATAATGATCAGTAAATGCCATAGATACTGCTCAGTGCCACAATGCAGTAATTACAAGTCAGAAAGTGTAAGTAGACACTATAACCTAAGTGACAAAATATGATCTTGAAATTTTCTTTCCATATCCTGTATTTTTGACGTCTCCAATCGGTTCTATTTGTTCTATAGGATAGCAAAATTCTTCTAATTTTATAGCCAAACTATACTGTTTAGTTTATCAACTTTTTAACAAGTTTTTCCCTTACTTGTTCCAAATCGGTACAACTAAATTTTTCTATTTCTTCTGCTCTGTAATACATGCACAAACAAATAAACAAACAAATTAATAGCAAAATAATAATGATAACTTTAGTTGTAAAACAATAAATATAGTTTTGATTTTTACTAACCTGTTTATATGCAACAATATGTTTGCATTTGCCTACCAATCTTGCTCTACAACTAAATTTTGCTTTTCAGTAATTTATATTCTCATTTAATAAAATTTCAATCATATGAGGGTCTCAACTCAAATGACTGGTTTTTAAACAAGATCCCAGTATTGTACCTGATCCATCACATTTTCTTCCACGAAGCAATACATGTCCTGCCTTAAAAACTGTTTCGCCTTCCTTTATAGGACGTGCAGAAGCAATGTATTCAAAAATATCACCTAAATGTATGTTAATTTTCTCCTTATTAAATACTTTGCACTTTGAAATGCATATGGCCAGCAATAAGGAATGAGAGAACTGTCCTTATTCCTCCGCCATCTTGCTACCGTCCGGCCTGCCACCTATAGTTCAGTTTTTTCGCCAATATGTCTGCACTCGTCCAAAGTCAGTTTCGCAAATCTCACTTCCACCAGCAGTACATTTTAGTTTTATATATATATATATATATATATATATATATATATATATATATATATATATATATATATATATATATATATATATATATATATATTGGCGTTAGCCAGAATGTTTGCTGGTTTATTAAAATAATTAAAACCTAACTAAAGTGTAGATATAATATAAATCATTTTATATATTATAATTTTATTATATTTTTTATCAAAAATTAAAATAAACATGGTTTTCGTATTTCAACAATTTTTGTTGCCAGATGAGCGTTAAAGTTCAAAACATCAGAAGTCTACCTAACCCCTACTTTTCTATGCCAAGAATGGGGTCCGGTACTCATTTTTCATTTTTTTTTTCTGAAAGATTTTATAATATGATGAATTTTAGCGTTTGTTACACTTTCCAGATGTGTATAGTTTTTGAAATATAATTTTTTTAATTTAATTAATTTTGTGTGACGTCATATCTGCAATTTTATCTCACCTACTGACTAAAGTTGTTTATATATGTCAATATTATTAATTCTGCCAAAAATTTATGTCAATGAGGGTTAACTAGTGACAGCTGTCATTTTCAGAAAACTATATATAGTTGTACCTTGTCAAAGAAAAAATCTGTTGTTTAAATAAATATGTTTTATTTTAATAAAAATGATAACTGTTTCATACATTTTCATGTAAAATAGAACTACATATGTATGGATTTTATTTTCACAAGTTATGAATAATATAAAATTATATTATTTTCGCTTGGTACACTGATACAAAAATACAGTAGTGACGTTATATCGTTTAGTGCTAATCGTTTTTATTAAAATTACGAATGAAAAGTTTTATATTTTAAAAATATTTTGGTACTAAATCATTTGAAATTAGTCATATTTTCATATGACAAAATATATGCAATTTTTTTTTTAGTACCGGACCCCATATCAATTGTTTTAATATTGATTTCAAGAATTAAACCTTGTAGTATTTTTCTTTTTTTTTGTTGAATTTGATCATTCCGGTTCTATTTGATATAACAATAATCCACTGAAAGTTATATTTGTTCTTTAGCTCCGCACTCGCGGCGTAATATGCCGCGATGCTCGGAACGAGTGTGACCTTCCAGAACACTGTTCCGGAGAACACGGTCAGTGCCCACAGGACATCTACAAAAAGAACGGCATGTCGTGTGCATCCGGTACAGGCAACTGCTTCAACGGCGTGTGCCCTACGCTCCACGTGCAATGCGAGCAGATTTGGGGTACGGGAGGGATTTCAGCTGACCAACGATGCTTTGAACAGTTCAATTCTAAAGGTTCTATCAATGGGCACTGCGGGATTGATACTAGCACTGGGCATTACATCAAGTGTTCTAAGGAGTAAGTATTAATTATAATGAGGTTCCATACCAATTTGTTTATTTTTTTTTTCCTGAAGTTCAGGGTGAAGTAAGAATTTTAGTGCAAACGCGACTTAAAATTTTACATAATAAGCGAGATATGAATTAATAATTTGGCGTATGACGCAGCAAGTCTTCGCCAGTGGTCGACAAACTTAGTTCTAGAGAGTACAAATTTTACATTTTCGAATAGTTGAAATATTTTATATATAAACTTATACGTTATATTCATTTAGAATTTATTATTAAGTATAAATAACACAAATAAAATGCATGTTTTTCCTAAAGGTGTGTCCACACAATGCCGGTCGGCCAATGCCGAAGGGTGTAGTGTGGACGTACCAATCGTGTCCTCAGTCAACATTCTCTGAAGGAGGTATTTCTTTTAGAGATTTTAGACCCAATAATATTCAATAATATCTCGAAATCCGAACTTTTCATTCTAAAAAAGCTGCTAAACCCCACGTCGTTCCGGTACTCCATATTCAACTCATCTACCGCATTAAGTAATAAAACTTTCATAAATTCGCTGGCTCTACACTTCTTTCTACCATTGAGGATACTGGGGCAAATAAAACCTCCCAGGGCGAAAACAGCGATGTTGATTTCCACCTATTCCAATTATGATTCTAGCAGCAGCTGCTATATCAGCATCTTCGTCATATTGTTACTATAGTTCATTTTTTTTTTTAAGAATGCATAACTAGAAAGCTGACTTACACTATGACAAATAGTCAATCTAGTTATAAAATTTGGCGCTAAATTCAAATATAGTTACTTGAAATAATAACAGTTATGTTATTACATTTGAATATAAAAATGGTAATTTAGTAATGGTAATTTTTAAAATATTACACCAAAATGAAGAAAAATGTCAAATTTACTTTTTAATTTAGTAATTCTAAATAAGAAGTTGCATAGGTTATAATCATTTTAAAAGCATAATGAAAACACACATACTTAAATATAAAACATATTTAAATTAATTACATAAAACTGCATTTAAAAAAGTAATAGTTTTACAAACATAATAATAATAATAATAATAATAATAATAATAAAAATACACAATTAAAATGGATTTATTTAAAATTTCAAGAAATTAACAAAAGTTTGTAAATCAGTTTGTTTAAATAATTTATAATTATCGTGATAACAGTAGAGATTGTAAAAAAGCTAAGCTTAAAACAACACAGTAATTTTTTTGTCAACAGTTTTTAACAATTTGTTACATGGAAATCATCCTTCGCGCATTCTTTTCTTCTTTGGTGATGAAACTTGTTCTGTTTTATCCATTTCCGCAACATAGATCTTTCACATATTCCAACAGCTGCTGCAGTGAGTGCCACAGCTTAAGTTTTTGTTGCACCCTTACTAATAACTGTTGTAGGCCGTTACCTTTTGTCCACTTTTTAAAAGTATTCCTTTCGGATGTTTGTTTATACATTTGGATGTACTGGGAACCTCGTTATCAGCCATAGTAGTATAAATATCAAAATTACGACAGTGCACACTTTCTTCAATGAGATAAAACAACAAAACCAGAAAGAACGAATACTACTATTGTTTGTATTGAACAATACCGATTAAATACACCAAATGACAACAAGAGAAATAAAATGCAAACACATAAATGGAGAAAAACGCAAAAAAAATAAAAATGATACAAACAGGTCAGTTGACAATTGAGAATTGAGACGGCAGCCATTAACAACTGACAGCTCAACATGCATTGGCGTACGAACAATAATATTAGCCGTATTATAATTTAACGTTCTATTATATTTATTTTATTTATATTATAATATATTATATTATAATATATTATATTATATATTTACAAATTATTCGTAGTATTATATTCATTTAATTACATATCAACAAATTCTACGCTCATGACTACAAATGTATGTGAAAAGAGAGAGATGAGGAGAGAAAAGATTGAGATGGAGAACTAAATATCGTCGGTGTAAACTTCTCCTCGATTTAAGCCAATCAGAGAACAAGGTCAAATATGACCTATCTTCCCTGTACTGCATTCTTAAAAAAAATGAGCTATAGGAACGTATAGTTATTTCCAGGTGAAGTAAATCGCACACACTACCTAGTGAGCACCGAATTCACAATGTGTTGGTTAGGCACCGTTCGGGACGTCCACACTATTGAAGCAATATGGACGTCATGCCAACGTGTGGCCCGGCATCTTTCGGCATAGTGTGGACGCCTTAATAAATTATAGAATATTGAAACAGTTTGACCAATGTTTAACAATATTGTGACACAAACTCTTAGATCATATAGCTTACGAACTAGATTAAGAAACCTTTTGCTACACAATGCATTTGTAGGGAACGTTAAGAGTAAGAAAGATAGATTTGTACATTGTCGTAAGTAGCAGAAAGAAAGAGAACTTTTCATAGCGCGAGGTAACTGCGCAAACGCCAATATATGGCATAGGCGTTCCTATGTTTTTTCCATGGTGTAGTAAATAAATATGGAAAAAAATAAATTCAAAGAATATTCATTTTTATTCCGTATTACACAAATCGCGCACAAATTAATTTTCAATCTGCTTTACCCGACATCGGCACAGAATATATGAAACCCCCGTAGTTAAGCTACACCCGCTACGCCCGTGGAGAAGACATTCATCAACACCTCGTGAGTTTGCGTACAATGCTCGCGCTATGTATACATCTATCTCTCACACTCTTATGCGTTCTCAACTCCTTACATCTTGTTCGTAAGCTATACAATCTAAGCACGCTAGTATAGTTTATTTTTCTTGGCTTTTTTATTTTGAACGTACTGCTAAGTTCGGTTTTGCTCGAGCATCTAGCGGAAACTTCGAACGCGGGAATTATGAAAGCTGACTGAGTGTTTACGAATAGTAGAGTAATGGAATTTTATTTATCTCGCAAATACTGATGAATTGTTATATTTAAACGAAAAAAGTATGCCTATAATGTCTTTATTTTATTCATTTTATGCAATTTAAAAAAAATTTTTTTTAATTAATTTAACTAATGAAGTATTCGTTTAAAATATTGAGCCATCTTCACAGATTCCATTAAGAATATTTTTATTCTCAAATCCGTTTTTAAAAAATGCTACCTAGTTAGCAAATGTCAAGTCAAAATTATGCCGTTCAATTCTGTCTAGCATTTTGCTACAAGTTAGCGCTAGCAATATATACTATTTTCGTGTGTTGAGCGTACCTATTGGTGCGGCGTAATTTTACGTCAAATATGGCGGTAATTTAAATATTTAAATTTCATTAATTTTTTCGGGTTAATTAATGAAAATTTTGTCGAAAGAAAAAATATGGGTAGCAAATTTTTATCGTCTCTTCAAAAATATTAAATAAAGAAATGGCTCGCAAATAGCCCATTGTCTTAAAACTACATATCTGCAAAATTGTATTATAAATTATTCGTTGTGAAATGTAAAGGGCAGTCAAATTTATTTATCAGATTAGAGCTTTCCGATATATTTAAATTTCTTTTCCATATGTTTAATCCATCAAGTTTTTCTTCTTTTCCAAAAATTACGGAAAATGTCTTCCTTTAATTAAAAAAGAACATAAAAACTTTTTTGGTAAAATTTTGTAGTATTTAATTTGAATCCCAAATTTAAATACTTGCTCAGAATAAAATCTTAGCGTTAGTTAAAATTTAAAATAATGTCAATATTTTTGTAAAGTCTGTTTCTATGTACCAGACTGTATAAAATTGTCAATTTTAAGATTCTAATTTTTTTCAACTTACAAGAAACATTTTTCTAAGTAGTACGTTGTTTGTTTGTTTCTTTTTTATCCCAAATAACTTTTTATGTATTTTTAAATTTGAACGTACTTTAACTGACATTTACACCATCTCTTATATTATAAATTATATCTGTGCTTTTTTAGTAGTTTACGACATTCAAATGTGTTAAAACTAGCAAAAAAATATCAGATTAATAATAAAAAAGTTTTCTAGGTATATGCTGTAACCAAAATCAATTACATATATTATATACCTATGGTTAAAGCTCTTTACTGAAATTGAGGTTCATAATGTTGTATAGTTAATTATATATGTCACAATTTTTATATTCCGTTTCCCATACTCTCTTTGCATATTATTTGACAGCGATTTGGAGCATTTTACCATTTGATAAGCATTGATTGCCCATCAAAAAGGTAATCATAGAACTTGAAATTGAATTGAATTAATACTAGTTGGTATGCTTACAGGAACGAGAAATGCGGGTCACTTCAATGCCAGCACGGCAACCGATACCCGGTCATCCAGGGCATGGACGGGATGTTCTCAAGAACAATTATCTCCATTAAGGGCATAGAATACGAATGCAAGTGAGTGAGATGTAATTTGTCTTAGTGAGCAGAATAGTAGTGGTCTCGTTTTGTTGTCAGAACTACAAACGGAACATTGGACCGCAGCGAAATCCCTGAACTAGGCTTGGTGCGCGATGGCACGCCGTGCGGAGAGAATATGATCTGCGTTAATCAAACCTGCACCAGCATAACTCCACATATGGACCAGGACAAGTGTCCGACCAGTCACAACGATCGGGAGTGTTCTGGACATGGCGTGAGTACTAATGTTTTTGTTCTACACATGATATTACTACCTCTGGCTTTGTTCATGTTGTATTATTGCAATTATCTTCCGCATTCTTATTACATAAAATGTATACCTATCACAATATTCTAGCAAAATTTCTCTGCTTATTACTCACTGCTAGCTAGCAAAATGGTTCGCTAGAATCTAGCGCTGATATAGCACTAGAAGAAATAGCTAGCGAGAAATATTTCGCTAAAACATCTAGCGAGCTGCGTGCGCAATACAGTAAAAGTCTATTTATAATTTTTTTTTTATCTTAAACTGCGCTTGCGGTAACTTTAACAAATAAATATTTCAGTAACAAACAGCACTGCATTTTTGCTAGGGTAGCGTTAGACTAGCAAAATAATTGAACGGTTCGCTAGAATCTAGCGCTGCTATAGCGCGAGACGAAATAGCTAGCAAGAAATATTTCGCTAAAATATCTAGCCAAGTGGCGAGGAGCTGCATGGGCACTATTATACGTATAGAACAGACATGTTATGATTTTTTTACTTTAAACTGCGCTTGCGCGCTATATTCAACAAATGAATAATGTTCAATACGCATCTAGCGATAACAAATAGCGCTACATTTTTGTTAGGTTAGCGCTATCCCGGCTGAACGCAAACTTAACATTCAAGAATAATAGCTCAAAACTAGATACATAGGTAGGTAGGTCTTTTAAAAATCAGTGAGTTTGAAGTGAAAGAATTTTTTTTTTCAAATTTCATTTTATTTTTCTTATCGTGTCCTTTACCCCTTACGATTTCTCGAAGTCTGTAAAATAGGCGCTCATTTCAGGTATGACCTCATTGTTCGATGTGAATCTTTTCTTACGTAGCCATTTTTTACCTCTCGCTAAGAGAGGTATTGAATTCATGCTAACAATCGCATACCCAGTGGGTGAGTGTGCGTGCGTGCGTGTGTGCGTGCGCGCGTGCTTCCGTGAGTGAGTGAGTGAGTGAGTGAGTGAGTGAGTGGGTGAGTGTGAGTGAGTGAGTGTGTGTGTATGTGTGTGTGTGGATGTTGCATCCACGATTTCTCAAATACTATAAGACTTATGACATTTTTAACTACGGATTCGTTAATCTAACAATAATTGGAAGAGTTGATTAAGTTTTGGTAACAATTGTACAACCGGAAGTAGTAGTTACAAGAAAAAAATCATCTAAATCTGGTAATTTTCGTATGGAACATAATTCATATTCTTGATGTACCAGACTTATTATCTTTGTTACCGTTACATGTACCTAACATAAAACTAACACCATCAAGGTTTGTCCTTTTTGAACTAAAAGAATCAAGCTCGCCATTATTTAGGTGTCTAAAATTACTAAATAATTCTGTGTTTCTGATGTTAATATTGATATCTTTTACTGTAGTAAAACAAACTTAAAAAATCAATTTTTAAATTCAATGACACTAGCCGTGTTCCTTCGGGCTGTGATTGTGATTTTGTGAATCCTGATTAATTTAATCGTGATCCTTTCGAAACAGGATTTAAAAATTGTATCAAGAAAACAACAACACAATCTGTCAAATGTCAATGTCATATGCAAACTAATGCAAACCATCCAATTTTATTTTATAAATAATCAATTGTCAAGTATTATAGTCAGAATTAAAAATGGATTATATTGAAGTAAAAAATAATGTTCTTGGTAAGAAATATGAAGTATGTTTATTTCAAACAAATTTTTATGTGGTTCATTACATGCTTTTGTAGAAAAATCTTATTTTTCTTGATGCCACAAACCCCACATTCGTAAATTTCTACGCTCGAAATAGTATATTTTCAATTTGTTCTGAACTGAATCCATGTGAATCACTCGCAAAAGTATGATTCTGAAGGGAAGGGGGAAGGTTGTCTAGTGATCACAAAATGAGAAAGTGGGGATAACGAATAGGAAACGTAAAAACATTATTCTTCTTAATCATGATCACTTTTATCATTTAGATTACGAATCACAGCCCGAAGGAACACGGCTACTGTAAGTATGTAATTGAGTATATCCTGTATATACGTCAACCCATCAACTACTCGCCCGACATCTGGCGGTCATTTTCGTAAAGAAACCGCTGACAGATTGACAACCGATGCATGCTGAGTTGTATGAAAATGCGTTAAATTAAAAGTACAACTGCGTTAAAATGAGTGTTACCGCGAAAAGACAAAGTGAAGGACGAGTCTGTTGTGTTCCCGGCTGCCCTAGCACGTAATATCGCAATCAAGAACTGAAATTTTACAGTTTTTTGAATCGTGATTCGGAAAACTGAGCGAAAATAAATTTGAATTGCACGTGTTCAGAGAGAATCGTAAGTATTATTAAATGATCGTAGTTTCTAATCAAGTTGAACGTTTTATTAGTGTATAGTTGAAAAATATAACAAAATTGTTATTAACCCCTGGTAGACACACTTTTTTAGCGTCTTTGTCTCAAACATAAACTACACTCTAGTGTCTCTCATGTTGGTGCAAATTTGCACTAGTAGCCCCCTCGGTGGCCGAGTGAGTTGAGGAAGCGTGCTTCTGCAGCGCTCGAAGCGACCATCACCGCTCGGTTCTTGGGACCGTGGGTTCGATTTCCACCAGGGGCTTGGATGTTTGTATCCTATCATCTCATCTCCGTCAACGCAACGTAAAAATGTTACGAAGATGTAAGGTAAAAACTGACTCACCCTTATCAATATCAATTGTAATACTTTATAATAAGTTATATACAATAAAGAATTATTATTATTAAATTTGCACTAGTATGCCTACCAGGGTTTAACTAAAAAATGATATAACAATCTCGAAATAAAATAATCATATTATTTTTTTTAGTAATGATTCCAGCAAAGTATATTACAATCTGTATTGCACATTTTGTTAGAGGAAAAAAATCCAATGACCCTCGTAATGAAAACTACAATCCAAAATTTTTTTCATGGAGACCAGAAACATCGACATCAGCAGATCGAAGAAAAAGATTAATGGAACACCATGAAAGAGGGAGAGTACCTACCACTGATGGAAACAAATAATTTTAATAATGGTAAAATGTTTATTTATTTTTCTGTCCTTTTAAATATACCGTTAATTAGTCATTCATAAATTGTCTTAGATTTGGAAGAGGGTGAATTACCGTCAACATCATCCATAGGAAACGAAATATCTGTTCAAACTGATGATACTGCATTTGAAGAGATCCATGACGCTACGTATATAAATAATATAAATGTATATTTACTTATTAAATTATTTAAGCAATAAAAATTACTTGGTCAAATTTCATTCTACAGCAAAAAAGAAACAGTTTTTTTACCTTCATTTAAACTTTTCTTTTGAAAAATACTAATGTATACCGGTCTAAACCACATTTGATTATAATAACCGACATTACACAACGGGATTATATTAGTTTTTATCACAAAAGACACTATTTTGCATTTATAATAAACCGCGTTCAATCCGTTCTGTTTAAACGTATCAGCGCTTTGTTGTCGCGCGTGGCCGCTAGAGCGGCGCTCGCAACGCACCGGCTGATGTTAGGTTGGCGTATTTGCAGATTAAATAAATAAATTATTATTATTATTAAATATTATTTATCGAAAATTTATGTAAATACTTATATTAAAGAGCGTTATATTCTTGATTCGATAAATATATATTCATTATTATATCTTCTATAGATTTAAAAATATAGAAATGCGTATAAAATAATTTGATGTAAAAAATCTCAAAACAAACTAGTTCAAGGCAAGAAATACAAATGTTTGTAATTAACACATAAATGTCACTGTCAAAAATATTTGTACATCATTATGAAGATTAAGAAAATAAAAAGTCAACAACGCAAAATAATATACGTAAAAAAAATGACGAATATAAAGAAAAAGAAAAGGAAAATAGAAAAAGAAAATTTCAGGATATTGAATATAAAGAAAATGTATGTATTGTACATAATTTATATTAAAATATCCCATAGATTTTGCAAATATATGTTAGAATTATTTTGTAATAAGACATGAATATATGTATTTTAAAATATTTTTTGTTTTCTGTGTACAACCAGGTAAATTATCTGGCGAGAGGTTATGTGCTGGCCACATCAGATTTTTATGTTTGGAAAGACGTAGAAGTCACAGGAGGCCTAAACGGGAGAGTAAGGTATATGAGGGAGCAGTTCGTAACGCAATTCGTGCAATTTGGCCACTTAAATTGCGGACGTGTGCGCTGGTGCATTATCATTGTGGAAGAGTACTTTTTTCTTTGCCAATTAGGCCGCCTTTTCATCAATTCGGTATGAAATCGATCAAATAACGCGGCATAATACTGTCCTGTAATCGTTTTCCCCTTTTCCACATAGACAATGAAGATGCAATGCAAATCCCAGAAAACCGTGGCCATGAACATTTCGGCCGATGGATCCGTTTTTTGCTTCTTAGGAGCACGTCCGCCAGGGGAAATTCACCGCTTTTTTGCCTGTTCTTTCATTTCTGGCGTATAGCGATGTATTCCATCAATGTTTGCAAAACGTCGCAAAAATTCACTTGGATTGTTAATTCGTTCATGATGCAGATGACCTTGATCGGATATCTTTCAATAATTTTACTGTACATGTCCAAATACTGTTTAGAAATGGACACTCGATTCCAATTTTGATCCACTGTCAGCAAACGCGACATACTTCTTGCGGGTAGCTCTTTCATGCCTAAAAATTCGTGCGGGATATTAAATATACGTTTGTCTGAGATGTTTACCATCTTAGCTATTTCCAATATCTTCAGTCGGTGGTCGTCCGATACGATATCATGGATTTTATTAACCATCTTTTCAATTTAATTCAATACAGTGAATCATTTGTGCACCATTTCATGGAGGGAGCAGTGTCGCCATATTACTTTTTAGCTTTTCTTCGATTTCTTTAATAGTTTTCCACATAAAAAGTAGTGTTTTAACAAGGCACAGAACTGACTATTAAAAAAGCACACTAAAAAGGATGTCAAAGTGTCAAATGATAAAAATAAAATCAAATTTGCGATCTGAGCTCCATCACTTATCAAAGTTACTGACTTGTCAAACAGCCCTCTTATATTTTTATTTAGGAAATATTGGGTTTTCCAATAAAGACGATAGATCTTTCAATGTCCCTACCGGCTAAGTTCACAAACATTTTGCTGTCTCTTTTGACAGACTACATCAGTAAAGTTTTCCAAATTTACTAGCAAAATTCGCTTCGATTAACGTTTCGTGATTTCCGTGACATTTTCGGTAGGCATAATTGCGCAACTGAAGCCATTATTGTTGGAAAATTCCAAAAAACTGGCTCTGTGGTGGATCAACCACCGCCTGTGCTTCGTTATAACGCTCGGTCAAATGAAAACAAAGCCACCGTTCGCGAAAGTTTGCATATCTCAAATTTCTCAATATCTCGGGGTTCGCAAGAACTGGGCCTATCTCAGACCTCCATTTTGCGCAAAGGCCTCAACCCATATAATATCTAGCTATCTCAAAAGCTTAAGCCGAACGACTATTTTGTGCGCAGACGGTCGACATGGCGAAAAAACTGAACTATAGGTGGCAGGCCGGACGGTAGCAAGATGGCGGAGGAATAAGGAGAGTTCTCTCATTCCTTATTGCTGGCCATATGCATTTCAAAGTGCAAAGTATTTAATATGGAGAAAATTAACATACAACTAGATATTTTTCAATACATTGCTTCTGCACGTCCTATAAAGGAAGGCGAAGCAGTTTTTAAGGCAGAACATGTATTGCTTTGTGGAATAAAAGATGATGATCAGTTACAATTCTGGGATCTTGTTTAAAAGCCCGTCATTTGAGTGGATATCCTCATATTATTGAAATTTTATTACATGAAAATATAAATTACTGAAAAGCAAAATTTAGTTGTAGAACAGGATTGGGAGGCAAATGCAAACATATTGTTGCATATAAAAAAGTTAGTAAAAATCAAAACTATATTGTTTTACAACAAAAGTTATCATTATTATTATGCTATTAATTTATTTGTTTATGAGTTTGTGTATTGCAGAGCAGAAGAAATAGAAAAATTAAGTTGTACCGATTTGGAACAAGTAAGGGAAAACTTGTTAAACAGTATAGTTTGGCTATAAAATTAGAAAAAAAATTCTATCCTGTTTTAAAAACGAAAAAAAAAATAGAACCGATTGGAGACGTCAAAACTATATGGGATATGGGTAGAAAATTTCAAGATCATATTTTGTCATTTGGGATATAATGTAAACTTACACTTTTTGACTTGTAATTACTGCATTGTGGCACTGAGCAGTATCTATGGCATTTACTGATCATTATTTAAACCTTAAAATGCATTATACACTATATATCTCACTTTCTTTTACAACAAATATAAATTAAACCTGTTTAAAATTACATACGATTCAATTTATGCTATCAACGTTTCCTTATTCCTCTAGTTCACGAATCTACCGCCAGGCGTCACCCACTTTGAATTTTTTCGCCAATTGGCAAAGGTGCCACAGTATCGTATCGTGAAATAGTGACATCAGTTAGTCCTCATTTCATGAAGTTGCGATTTGATGCCGTTAGACTTCTTGTGCGGTTATGAGAAATCGCTCACCAATAAACCAAGAACATTACGAAAGTTTAATTACAAATATCATGCGCGTAAATTGTGAAATTTAGCCCCAGTTATGCGAAAAGGGAATCGAAAATTATACTTCCCGTATGGATAACACCAAACAAAGTGGTGGTCCATACATAATAGCATAAAATATATTTCAATCGTAAATAAAGATTCACATGATACCAAATACACAATTTGTTTTATTTCATTATAAAGATCTACTGCGCTTAATGGAACATCCTGGTATCATTCTACGCAAAATGGAAAGCATTCATTATCAGCATTGTGCTTTTCGCATCCTCATTAAATTAAATAAAAACCTATCAAATTTTTCATGATGCCTCATCTCGAAAATTTTCCTGCTAATTGTGCAAAATGAAAAACAATCAATATAAGCAGTGTAACCAGTTTAATTAACATTCCTTTGTTTTAAAAACATCGAGGACCTGTTTAAATTAAATTGTTCTAATGAATAATCCTAAGCAATTAGAATTATGTTTAAACTCAATTCTTACTTACAAATTTGTGTTTCGTTACAGTATTGCACAAATATCAACAAGTGCTACTGCGAGATGGGATGGACTGGTCCAGATTGTTCCATTCAATCTGAAATAACACTCGCACCCGTTCACAGCAGTGTATCTCCTGCTACTTCAGATCCCAACAAAAGCTCGAATAATATGGAAGGGTACATGAAAAAGAATATGGTCTCCTACGGTACGTTTTGATATTATTGTTATATAGTTTGTAATTATGCTATAGAAATTTCTAAAAGAAAACATTATTAGTAATTATTCACTATATTGTGATCAATGTTGTGACAGATCTAGATCATTTGATCTAAATCACTGATCTAGTTCATTTAATACAGTTTTTGATCTGATCTAGATCATTTTATGTATTCAGATCTTGATCTAGATCTAGATCTAAAAACTATAATATATGATCTTAAAAAAGATCAAATAAAATAAATGCCTTAGAATTAAATAGTTCGAATGACCCTACCGTCATCTACTCCATTGGAACTTAGTGAAAATTAGTATTGGCAGTCAAATATCAGTTCCTAGAAATGTAATTTAAGTGACAATAAATATCAATCTTTGATATTTTTAAAGGGAAACTTGAATAAAATTGGAGAAGACGAAAATTATTATTTTTGTTTCTGTTTCTACTTTATTCATTAATTTAGTATTAATAAAACAAAGTATGTATCTAATTTTTCTTCCATGAGTAAGGTATACTTTATATATAAGAGGCTAGGTACAGTGTGTTCAGAAAAATCCTAACTCGGGGTGGGCTATGAACAGGGACGCGTATGTCTCATCATTATTCAATTCAAAAGACACTTAATTTAACACTTTTAAATTAAGACATATATTTCTTAGTTCATAGCCTACTCCAAGTGAGGATTTGTTTGACACACTGTATATTCTTCGTAATTCAATATTTTTTGTATTCCTATTTAATTAATGGGAAATGAAAAGCATTTGAAAATCGTTACTGATCTTTTTTATGATCTAAGAAAAATAGATCCCAAATTTCTGATCTGATCTGAAAAAAAGATCCGATCGCAGAAATTGACATATGATCTGATCTAGTACATATTAATTGTAAAGATCTTGATCTTGGTCTAGATCCTTTATAAATTGATCTGTCACAACACTGATTGTGATACAATAATGTTCATTAAAAAAAAAGCTAACTGAACATATTGATACTTGCATAGATTTACATTTTATAATCTGAATTTATCTTAAATAAAACAGTAGTAAATTTATTTGAATTGCATCTAATATTTAAGTAAGAACACTTTTTTAAAATCTTGTGGAAATATGCTAAATTTGAAGGCAAGAAACCGGTTTAAAATATCATAACTATTTACCGAAACAAATTAAACCAGTTTTTTAAACCCCTCCTAGAAAGAAAAAGTAATTCTACTTTTTTCAATCTTTTCAACTGTGATAAAAATAGGTACCAAATACCTTTTACACTAAAATGAATAAAAAAAATTATACAATAAATGTAAAATATGCTTATTTCTACTCCAAACAGTGGATCAATTAACATTTTAGCTACAGGGGTAAATTTATAGTACTTTTTAATTTTTTTATTTAAACTAAATACATAAAAAAACTTTGATGATTTGCTTTAATAACAACTTCAATTATGCAGTTAACAATACCAGAAAGATCTATACTTGGAATAGAACCACAACTTATATTAAATTTTGCTTAAAGTACAATTGACTTTTTTTAAAACTTATTTTTCGCGAGTCGAAAATTAAATAAAAATTTGATTCTTGTATAAAAATAACTATTTTTAACGGAAATACAAGAAATAATAGTTTAAATTTCATTATGATTTTATAAACCGGTTTATCGAATCTATTTTGGGTAAGTAGAGTAAAGCGATTCTTAAATAAACATCGTTTTTAAAATTCGTTTTTATTTGCGAATTTATTAGATGAATTCAAAGTAAATATTTTTATAGATTCATAGATTTCCTCTTGTTTGTATTAGGCCCGGGACACTATGCGTTTTAGCGGGAGCGGTAAAACCGCATCCGGTTAAACGGGATGGATCATACAGCGTCCACATATATCCCGCTAAACAGGACGGCAGCATTGACAACCCGATTTGAATATAGTCTGACTAATGTCTGATCAGTACAGAGCCCAAATAGTATATGTTGTCTATTAAAAAATAAAACCAAACCCTTGTGAACGCTCGCATTATTTCCAATCAGTTGTAGTTGTCATGCGGCAAATTGACCGTCCGGTCAAACCGCAACATGCTGCGATAGTACCGGCCACCGGACCGCAACTGCATCAGTGTGGACGCATTCATTTAAAACAATAAGTTGTTGTCTTCCCGGTCAACCGGTCCCGCCAAAACGCATAGTGTGGCCCGAGCCTTAAAGAGATGATGTAATTCAATCGTATGTAGGTATATTTTCTATAATTCATCATATTAGTAAAATTGGCTTAACTTAAACATGAATTACATCGTATCTTTGTTGTATATGGATTTATGTAAGGAGAACATGTTGGTGAGAAGCTGTCCGCTGTCGACGTTGTTTCAAAACGATGTAGAATGTGACTCTTTGTGTTCGATATCGAATTATTGTTGTGTAACCATTATGAGTGACCACATTTCAGACCAAGCCAACACATCAGATAACCTGAGTACACTGTCAATGGTGTTTATCATGGTGGGCGTGGTGAAAGGCGTCTTCATATGTTTTGCACTAATGGCTGTTTGCTACAGGTACTGTACATCGCGCGTCCGCCTACTGTTGTACGAGCACGCCAGAAGCACTTATTCTGTGTGGACGTCTGTCTCTCTGTCCGTGTCTATCTTTCTCTGTGTGTTTGTTTACTATCCTTGAACGCCTGTCTGTCTGTACGTATGTACTGTGATCCGTTTCTTTGGTTTTTATTACGATTTGTCTTTGCTCACTGTACTCTATATACGGTACTAACGCTAAGACTACTCCGACTCAGTTCCTTTCCGTACCGCTACCGCGTACCGATCCTCGACTTCCGCATTCCGCTGGGTGAATGTCAGGGTGCGTGCAGTGCAGTGAATGTTTTGATGTTTCTGTGTTGTAAACTGTCGAGCCGACGACTTTGTTGCAGCTCCTGTACATGGCTGGCGTTGGTCATCAGTCGTCGCAAACACGTCGTACTTTGTAAAATGTACTACTAGATGTTATGCTAATGAGCTAATGTATAAATTACATTATAAATATCCGTATTGTAACCATCATTCTGATACAAGCTTTTCTGTTTTGTTTTGTTTTCATTTTTGGTTGTTTTCTCTCCGTCTGTAAATCTGTCTGCATGCTGTTGGACGTCGATGGCCGCCATCGCCTTCTCACCTCACGCCGTGGTGACCTTCCCTGCCCCGCTCCGCTCGTCCTCGTCGTCGCTCGTTCGTCGCGCTGCCCCACAGAGAACTATCACGGTTCAAATACTGTGTTTCTCGTGATAACACTCATGTCAGTGGTAGGGGGTGTTTTCATTGTATTTGCGATGATGGCTCTCTGCTACAGGTCAGTTGTAGTACACAAAAACTTCTCCCTGTGCCTCAGGTTAGTGTGCAGATCAAATATCAGGTAGATTACACTGTTCTGTTTGTTAATGATACTCATACTATTGATTCTTTGCTTCCTTCGTTTGACATGACGATATACAGTTACAAGCATCTAACTTTTGCTCGATGATGCTTGTTTACTCGCCTGTATCAATCATTGTACTCTGACTTTAGTGATGTCAGGACAGAAATTTTTATTTCACAGTTGCACGCGTTTCAGAACTGTGGACTAGAACTGATAAATTAGTATTGGTAGGAATTACAAACATTGTCTGCAAATCCAGCTAGCACTTAATCGTGAATCCTTGTCCTGAACATTAAAGCATAGTCGGTTGAAATCCTTTTGTATAATATTACAGCGGCAAGCATCTGCTATGACGTCATTATAACTGACTCGTCCGCCATATTGGTGCCAAAATTAACGCAGTAAATTATGAAATAAAAGTGCATTTCTTATAATTTTATGTAGTCACTATTTTTCATAATAAAAATAACTTCCATATTTACCCTATTATACTTATTTAAAATAATAAAACAAGAAAAAATAGTTTAGTTAAGATTTTTGAGGTTAGAAAAAAATATATGTATTGCATAAGTAATACAACATTAAAATATTTACATGTAAAAATTATATCCATTTCTCAAATGATTTACACAATATGGAGCAGAACAATCCGTTATTGTGAATAATTTCTGTGATTAAAAATAGTGTAACACTGATATTGAATGATTGCAGTTGGCACCAAAATGGCGGACGAGTCAGCTGTGATTTATCTAGTAGCTATAATACTTACAGTAGAACAGTCACTTGTTGCTAGTATCACAATGCATCTTTTATAAAGCACGGCTTTTATTATAGTTTTGATTTTATTCAGAGAGATTTATTTCATCATTCTTCATTATTAGAATAATGCATGATCATAAAGCACTTTACTCTATATACTTCTCTACATTTATAAACTATCTTTGCTTCTATAAATGTAGCTGTTAATTCTTACGCATAATTTTTAAACATTTGAGTATCACACTGGTAGTGTGACTTGTATTTTGTAAAATAAACATATCTTCATCATGAATTCTGTGTTCCATGTACATTCTTATGGAACGTAATAATATTAAGATAAATAAGCATATTAAGTATTTAGAAAAGAAATAATGTATTTGGAACATAGTAGCATAATGCATTAAGGCTGTGCAATGTTGTCGATGTGCGAATGTGTGGATGAGAGAGAGTGAGTTACCTTTCCCGCCCATTACCAGCCATGGACACCTTCTCGCAGGAGCAAGCGAACTTACCATCCTCCACGATCAGCCATAAAATTTGCATTGGCAGCAACAACTGACACCGAACATAACAAATCTTTGAAATACCAGCACATTTTTTCATTTTTCTTATGTAACATCAGTAAACCCGACTATTCGGAACATGGTGACGGGTTTAATGAATATGTAGAAATTGAAATTATTTGAATTTTGCAAATGGAAATGGAATGTTGTCTGCGAGCATGTTATTTTTTCTAAAATGTATTTTGCATATATGTCAGTCTTTGAGAAATTTGTGCACGATATATTTTTATATATATTGTATCATCAATTTATTTTCAAAATTTAACTGTATAGAATTTGTAAGTGTAAATTTGAAAATTGGTTTCAGTTTGTATATAATCCCATCACTTCATTTTTGCATATAACAAATAGCACATTGCAAATCAAATGTAAATAATATCTCTCTGATTAAACACGTAACAATTCAAAATATATTCACTCTACGTGCATGGCAATATAAATGTTTATCACTTTTTGCACATGTAATTTGGTTATTAATGAAAGGTTTTTAACTGATACATTATTTCTTCGTTCATCAACGAAGGAGGAGTACTATACCTAAATATGAACCTCCGTACGTGAAAAAACCAATTTCGAAGAAATATACACCATCAGCATCAAATCACCAAGATGACGTCATGGATGCTAACAAGATTATGCCTTTCGGAACGGCTTCATACAGGTAAGCGAACCAGGATTTTTACTGGGAGAAACTGACACCGTCTGCACAGCAGCGATTGAAGGCAACGATTTTTTGTATTCCTTTTTATTTACATGGAAAATGATGACAAGGCGTACTTTATTCCCGAATGTGTGAATGACTACCTCTTACATACCTATATTTAAATATTTATTTGCAACGCTTAAATATTTGACAAACTTTGACACGATAAATTGTAGACCTAATCTATAGGCTGCTTTTTACTTTGAGTTCTATTTTGAAGACAGTTTTTTTCCTGATTTGAATAACAATATGTTTGACAAAGTTTATATTAAGCAATATACTTTCAAGATTATAATTAGTTGTGATGTAGACTTGAAAGTTTTGAGTCTTTGTCAAACGTGTAGCGTAAGTTTTGCAACATTGAGCTTATTATAAAGTTGCTTTGTTCTTCTTTGAACAGTCGAGCCGACTCGCAGCGAGTGTTATTTGGGCGAGCGAACCACATGTCAGCAGCGCCAGCCGGTCCTCATTTCCAGTTAGTTGAAAATATTTTTTTGCCAAAGTAGTATTTGTAACTGTTGATAATGTTGACATGTTTTATTTTGGTGAAACTCAGACATTTTAACATCACTTATCAACTTTAACTATTTTACACTGCAAAAGTATTTATAAATTATTGTAGTTGCAAATTACGGCAAGACAGTGTGATACTCATTTTAGTTGCAGTGATATAGAAGCATGATTGGCCTTAGCAGTAACAAATTATAGTAGTGCATGAACAAAAGTAATATAGATGTATATTTTCGAACTTTACAAATTAAAAAACAAGAAATACATACATGCAATTGTTTTACGTAAGGGTTGCGTGCTCCTGTTGAATATTTTTACAGGGAGCATAAGATGCAGCAACTCAAACGAATGGGAGTCGCTTCAGGGAGCGAGGACGACCCTACCCACTCAGGTACTTTATACAACCGAATTACAAAAATACTCGTGTAAAACAATGTCTACTAATTGATACACCATTTTTCAATGAACACGAAACAAACATTGTTATTCAACAGTACATTGAAATCAAAATAATCATATAATCTTTTACCATGTATAGGAGAAGAGGAGACGGTGTCTTTCATTGATCTACAGCACAACAACTTGTCAAAGCTACCCGGCGAGAAAAAGGGCATCCTGAAGAAGCACGGCTACGGACTGGTAATGGTCGACGACAAAGATAATTGGGGTGAGGGCTCGCAATCTGACAACCTTGAAATCATGTCTCAGTCCGATAACAACATCGGCGAGATGATGAACCCGGGCAGCGGAGGCGGCGGCAGTAGCGGAGCGACCATGTCGGAAGTGGAGCGCACGTTGAAGAGCCTGAACGGGTACCACGAGGACATCCTGGAGGCGTTGCGCAACGCAGCATCGCATCGAGGAGCCTCGGCTACTCCCTCTGGCAGCAGTACCATGCTCAGCGAGGAGATACTGCGCAAGACCCTCCAAGACTGTAGTAACGCGGCCGCCAGCGGTTACAACGATTACGGCAAGCGCACTGCTAGTCAGGAGAAAATCTGTGAATTGCCACAGACTCACACTGTCATGGTGGAGGGGTCTCCGTCTCGACTGCACCTGCATCAGCACCAGCATCCGGCACAGGCGGATGAGGACGAAGATGACGAAGTACCACCGTGTGGTCCTATTCGTATTCGCAACCTAGAGGATTTAATCCGACAATTAGAACATCACACGCGACATATGAGTCCGAATGGCTCAGAGGATATCCGAATGTCAGAGACTGAAGCAGATCGACATTATAGACTCGACTCGTCCTCCGCCTGTAGCGAATCATCTCAGTCTCAGAGGTAAATACCATTCACAATAAGAAATGTCGATGTAAGTTGCGACACTTTTATGAACTTGTATGTGTAAACCAACAAGCAGCAGATGCCGCGGCAGAGGGGATGACGAAACGCGATTCGTATATGGACGTTACCGACATCCGACGGCCGGACGACACCAGTACCCGCACCCGCATCACCAACACCATGCGCACCAGCACATGGCGGAGGAGGAAAGCATTTACGAAACGGCGGACCACGATCGAGGAGCGGACCAGTGTGGTGATACACCAGACAGCGAGAGGTAAGACGGCCGGGTCCTAGGCTGGGGAACTGGGAAAAAGTTTGACACACGAGTGTCCGTGTGCGAACTGACGAGAGACTACCAGCGTAGCTGTCCTGGTAGTGTCGTTATGATTGTTATTTTCTAGTGATGAATTTATTCAAGCTCAACAACAGTTAGTCCGGTGGGCGAGTGAGGAAGCCGTGAGCAAGGCGGGGCCAAGCAGTACAGGAGGCATCATCGGCTCGAATGGAGTATGCAGCGCCGCCGCCGGGCAACGCGAGTACTTCCCCTCTCCCGTCAGCTCGGAGAGCGAAGAATCGGGAGGAGAAGGCAACAGCATAGCTCGAGCGCCGCCGTCGCATCGGCATCCTCGAGGCACCGACAACGATTCACCCATGGCCGGCCCATCCGTCTCCTCTGCCGAACAGACAGCCTTGCTCAGCAGACCCAACAAGCGCTACCCGGAATACAAGCACTGATAGTGTGATGCCGCGAAACCGCGGACTCGATTTTCCTCGCCCTCGTCACCTCCCTCTTTGTCTCTGCCAGTACTCATTATCATCAGTGTCATAAATAAAATATCCCTTTCATTTAAATACATACATCCAACTCGAAACGAAATTTCTACTATGGGTTTATCATTTATTTATCTATAGTTGTATAACTGTCATTTATTTATTATTATCAATACTAACCTACCTATTTAAAATAATAAAAATATCAAATGCACAGAATACACTTAAATGCACTCATGAATAATCTTATGCACAAATTCAACACTAGTATACACATATATTTTTTATGTAAGTAATATTGTAAAATATTAATTTTGTCTACAGGAAAGAATATTTCGTTTCGAGTTACAAAAGTGAAAAACAAGTAACTTGTTGAACTGTAAAGTATAAAATGAATTACGCGGAGCCCTCCCCGTACCCCGCGCACTTTCGTACACGCCGATACTGCACGCGACGTCCAGAGCGGTGGCAGGGCCTGCTCAACTTCGACCTCATCAACATCAACCCCAAGTCACATCACATCATCACCAGCTCTATATTTCTTGTTACTAGTTAAGTTAGCAAACACGTGAGCACGAACCGTTTATAACGTCGTTAACCAATAGTTATAAATACTAACAATATTATGTAATGTGACAACGGACACTCAGCAGCGGACCTACGAGTAACTACATAAATAAGACTCGATTTACGGTATCTAGATAGAATATATAGTGCGTTTGTTGTTGACACGTGCAATATGTGCATCGTGGAACCAACCTCCGACCTCTCCTCACCGCCCACCGCCACGTATGTTGTACATCGGGACGGATTGTAGTTCACCGTCGCCGTCCCTCCTTCAGCATTCAATCAAGTCAGCCACCAGTCCACCATTACCACCACATCGCACCACCGTCACTTATTACAGATGTCTTGTGTGGTTATAATAACGACTAATTGTCAACGTAACGTATGGTACCTATATCAGTTTGCCGATGGTAATCACTGTAAATGTAGATATTCGTTTTGTTATTTATACTTATCAACAGATCCCCAAAAGGTTGTTATTAAAAATATATTAAAAAAATAATTATCGTAAATGAAGAATTTATCAATATTGTACATAATATAATCAGAGATGATTTCAAAAATACGTATTTCTGTCTGAGCGATGTTGAATTTCGTTACAAATAACCCGTCGGGCTCATCATAATAAATGAATATGTCATATTATGTAAATACATTATTATATATGAAATAATTCTAAATCGACTGTGTGAACTGTAGAACCGTATTTGGCGTTAACAAACTGTGTATCCCGGTTAAACCTTAGTTGATATAACAATAAATAGAGGTGGTGGTGTAGATATAAAGCAGCATGCAGGTCGCAGTCAATCCGTGAGTGTTAATTGTAGTCCTGGCACAGCGTGTATTGCTGATGCTCTTTTAATGGCTGGCGAGCAGCAAGCTCTTACGTCTAGAACACCACTATCTCTGCAGTGTGTTTTTAAAAACCGTCATATTGTGACTTAACACTCGAAACTTTTCATTTAAGTACGCGGAAACGATTTTTTAAAAAGTACATCTAATCTAAGAATTTCAACAAAATTAGGTAATATGAAATATTTAAATTATCACATCAAACTGATTTATTGTTATTTTTATATTCTTTGTTTTGTCTTTTTGTTGTATGGAATTGGGGCGACATAGGCCTAAAATAATATGAGGGTGTGTTGCATCATAACTATAGTACGCCAGCATCCACCACATGATTAATTAGTTCATTGTTGAATTTTAATATTTTTATGCTCTCCATCCATAATAAACATGTACCTATAATTTGTATTTATATTTAAACAAGTAGTCCATGGTAAAATGAGCAACAAAGTGTAATTTAGCAGACTCTTTGTTACTCAGAATACTCTGGTCGAAACCAAAGTTCTAAATGCTCAGTAGCACGAAGTCTGCAGAAATTTTATGATATTGTAATGAAACTAGTGCAGTGCAGTAGTGTTGATCTAGAATGCAAGTGTATATACTAAGAAATTAAGCAGAGAATGTACGAATAGCGAGACAAAATGTGACTTGTTAAGTTGAAATCAAGCTGTAGGATATGTTCTAAAACAGACAAACATCGGTAATTTAGGAAATTAAGTAAAATTCATTCCTGAATCAAATACAAGAATTGTACGATCATATGTATCCATTTCACGGCAAGTAATTTTTATATCAATATTATTTTCATTTAATTTTTACTTTAAATTCATATGTATGTCAATTAAAACGTCCAAATGCAGTTTAATTGTTGAAATTGTGAATCAGGTTTGAACCAAATTAATTCCTAATCGTATTATTAAATTTATATAAAATGCCATCACGAAGGCCTTTCATATTATGCGTTGTGTGAGACGAGATATAGGGAAATGTTGCAAGATTGTATGATTTAACATTTATGTACTTAGTACTCGAAAAAATATTACCATTTTAAAATTTTCAAATCACTACACAAATTTTTAGAATGTTTCACGAATTCACTGATACATTAATTTAAAAATAAACATCAGATTCAATAAATTTTTACTTTATCTGTCCCCCTTAACAACAATGTGTGTTTATCCAAAAACTAATTTGAAACACTTTGGATGCTTTTAAGGAATCGTGCCAAAGGACAGAATATTGTGTGAACGAATTAAAATTATAATGAAACAATTACACATTTGTTTTACATAATTTATTCCTTGTTATTTGCTTATACACTGCATTAGTTCGCACACATTTTGGATATTTACACATAGCGGTGAAATATGCAATACATTCAGTACTACTCACATTGGTACACAATTAGTAAACAGGCTATTATTCAATGTGAAATATTGCTCATCTTAAAAGAGTGCAGTCTTTTATCTAAGCGAATAGTTTAAATTAATACCCTGTTCCGCTGCTACGCCCAAAGGTGTAACGGGTGGAACAGAATGTACCATCATTCGTGTCAGCTGTACTTCAAAAACTGATTTATTAGATTGGAAGTTTCATTTACTTTATTTATATTCACATTGTTTTACCATTTTTGAACTAATTCACAGTGCTGACGTGTGATGGAAAAGGGTAAAGAATGAGTAATAAGTACTACATAATGGAAATTTTCTATAAAATTTTAAAATCAGGAATTGGGAGACGGATGTAAATATAGTGTTATGATAAAAACCACTGCCTAAATAAATGAATTATTACCTAACATCGATTGAACCAAATCACTTTTTATTTATTATTTAATTAAGTATGTATAATTTCAGTAATTAAATTATTTTATTATAAACTTTGCATAACAATCTTCTTTTGGATTAAAAGGTAGTTCTGTTACATTTTCAATCAACTTTATTTTCTCTGTTATTTTATTTGCATATTCATTTAACTGTTCATTTCTATTCGTAGGTATGTAATTCACATTTTCTATAAACAATAAACTTTTTAATCTTGAAATTGTATTTATTATATTAAAATCTATTCTTTCAATTAATAAGTTTGAAATGTAAATTAAATTGAATAAGTTCCTATATTTATTTTTGTGAATTATTCTTTGTAATAACGAATACGACACGAAGTTTATCGTTACATTTTCGATAGTGATGCATTCTGGTATAGCATCAGCAGCTTCTGTTATTTCCAAATCTTTAAAACTTACTTCTTCAACTATCCGTTCATTAGGTAAATCTACTACAACGGTGCCTAATTTTAAATTACATATGTTGTGATATGGGCACTCCTCTTTATTAGAAATTTCGTAAAACATCTGTGTTAAATTATACTCAGTTACATCTGTTGCTCTATTTATCTTCATATGATTTTCTTTTTTCAGTATATCCTTATTTTTACAGTGCAAACCGTAAGCGAAATACGGTCCTGAAAGTATGTCACCTAAGTAACCGTGATGCAAATATTTTACTCCAGATGGAACAACTCCAGCAACAAAGGTACGATTTGGTTTAGATACTTCACTTTCCAACCAGGTGAATGCAACGCCCGTTTCTCGCCAGTGCTTATATTCTTGAACACCTATTTGTTTAGCTCCTTCAGGATGTAATCGCATATGCAAATCCCAATCGAAGACTCCTTGCCTTGTATCGTATCTCACGCCCAAAGATTGTCGAACACGTCTATTCCATAATTTACAAATCAAGAATGGGTCACTTCCACACCAATATTTGAATAAATTTTCTAAATAATCTCTTTCTTTATATTTTAGCTCATCAATGTTCACATTTTTCATAATATAATAAAAGTATTCTAAATTTGTTACCATTTCTACCAAATGTCTTCCTTTTAATGTTAAATATTTTCCTACTTCTGGCCTTATAACTGCATTTCCGTATAGTTCCATGAATATTTTTGTTTTTAGTCTTAAACCCATTTGTTCTGGTGGCTGTAACGCAATGTTTAATAACAGTATTTGGCGAGCAACTAACTCCATACATAGTTCCACACAATAAAAATTTATCTTAATTGATTCATGTTGATAACATTGACTGATAGTTTTTAATATATGTCTTGCATCGGAGCCACCAACAACTAAAATATTAAGTTCTTCAGGCAATTTAAAATTCGCTTTGTACTCTTCCTGGAAATCTAATGCTGGTGTAACACCCCAATACATTTTTGTTAAAAATTAATTCACAATAATGAATGAAATTGATATGTATCAAATTATGTTATGTATGTAAACATTTTACACGTATCTTTGGAAACAAATATATTGATCAAACAACATTCTAAACAATAGTTATATTCAAACTATAAAACAATAAGGAAAAAATATAGATTTACAAATGTTAAAACTATTTATTTATAACTTTAGTTACAATTATAAAAATATATTAAACAAATGTCAAATTTATAATAAGTTATTAACTAAAATCCCTTTAAATTTCTTCTTGGTATTCTTGGAGTTCCTATTTTCTATACCAATTTGCTCCTTAACTTTATCTGTATTACTTTTAGCTTTCTTGTTTTTGTTTTTCTTATTTGTACTTGTTTTCTCTTGTGGCACATCATCAACAGAATTTGATCGGTTCAATGAAACTGAATTGACTTTATTTAAGTTTGTTTTAGTTTGCTTTTTATTAGATTTATTTACTTTATTTTGCTTTCCTGGAATTTTTATTTTACTTTGTTTTCCTGGAATATTTAAGTCAGTATGTATCCTTTCTCCATTATTAACCTTTACATTTGACTTAACAGTGTGTGTAGATTTTTGCGCTTTAACTTTATTATTACGTGCCTGTTCTTTTTTTATTTTCGCGGTTGTTATTGTTTTTTCCTTCAATTTTATTTTTTTCTGCAATATTCTATTCTTACCCACAATAATTTGTTCTTCATTTAATTTATTCTGGGTTCTTGAATTTTTATTTTTTTGATTTATGCTTTTACTTTTCTTTTGTTGATTTGGTAAATATTTTTCATTTGTTTGTTTATTTATATTCTCAGTATTTTCTCCATTTGTCATAAATTGTTTTTTAACTTTCTTTAAAATCGGTTTGTTTTGTTTAATACTAACAAAATTTTGTTTGTTTTTCTTTACTGGTATTTCCTTTTTCTTGTCTTGCGTCAATTTTTTATTTTTATTAATTAATTTAGGCTTCTTGATGTTATCCCGATTTTCTTCTACAGTATTTTTTCTTTTTTGACCTTTCTTTTCTTTAGATGAATTTTCACTCGTTACAGCATCGTCTAAAATGGTAGTATCAATTTCTTCTTCCTTTTCTATGGATTTAGGAATCGCATTAGAGAATTTTTTAAGTTTTGCTACAAAAAATCCGTCCATATTGTGAGTATGTGGATAAAATCTTCTAGTTAGATTCATTGTTGGATGGAATCTATGTTGTCTGTAATTTACGAACCCTTCTGTACCAAAATCTAATCCTGTAGAAACGAGTTTAACATTTCTTTTTCTCAGAGCATAATCAATTACCCATTCATTTTCTTCTGGTAAGATAGAGCATGTAGAATAAACTATATATCCTCCTGTTGGAGATTTGGCATTGACACAATCAATAGCAGCCAAAATAAGTTGAGATTGTAAAGTAAAACATCTTTGTATATCAACTTTGTCTTTATTTGTTTTAACGCTCGGGTCTTTAGAAATTACCCCTGTTCCAGAACAAGGTGCATCTAATAAGACACGATCGAATCCTGTCATAACTTTTGGTAATTGTCTGCCATCATGTGAACATATAACGGAATTAAGTATTCCCAAGCGATGAAAGTTTCCTACAATAGCTTTAATACGATCTTTGTTAACGTCATTTGCAAAAAGAACTCCTGTGTTCTTCATTGTTGCTGCAATATGACTCGATTTTCCTCCGGGAGCAGAGCACATATCTAATATTCTCTCGTTTTCTTGGGGAGCTAATGCCATAACTGGTAAGAAACTAGATGCACCTTGAATTAAATAGTGTCCTGCAAGATATTCTGGAGTTGCACCTATTGGTACTTGCGAGGAAAAAACTACCAAACCAACTTTAGTCCACTTTCCAATTGGATCCAAATTTACTCCTCTATTAATTAAAGCTTGAGCCAAATCTCGACGACGAGTTTTAAGACTGTTTGTACGAATTGTAAGAGGCCGCTGGATCTCGCTAGATTCTAAAAATTCTAATAGTTCTGTTAGTGGAAAAAGTTGCATCAGACGTTCCATTAAAAATTCATTGTAGCTATAATAAGTACATAAATCACTCCGTAATAATTCTATATATTCAGAACGTGATCTATTTTCGTCGCGTAATTTTTTAAAATCTGACAATACCATAACAACGTCTCGTATTCTTTGTTGAACATCTTGTAAACTCATGGTTTCTTGTGAATCTTCTTCAGTGGGAAATGTAAAGACATCTTGACTTGCAATATTCAATTGCATTTCTTCCTCTGCTAATTGTTTCTCCTTTTCCTGTTTTTTCTTGAGTTGAATATTATCCTTTTCAATAGGCAACATATCATCGTCATCATTGTCGTTGTCCTCTTCATCGTCTGAATCCTCGGCATCGGTAGTGTTATACTCATCATCTTCCTCCACATCATCTAATGTACCTACTTCACAGTTGTTTTTTTCAGCATCTGAATCCTGTTCTTCGTCGTTGTCGGATTCTTCTTCCTCAACAGGAGAATCATCGTCATCTTCATCCGAAGTGGCATCCTTAATAGATTTTCTTGGTTTGAGTTTTAACCATGAATTATTATCATCTGTGAATTCTGTTGTTCCATTTTGTGAATCAATTTCTTCATTTTCAGATGTTGCAGAATTATTCTCTGATTCGTCAGAATCATTCTCGCTTTCACTTTTATATTGTATAACTTTGTTCGGTTTTTGCTTTTGTTTTGAAACTTTTCGATCACCTTTTCGATTTAGTACTTGTTGTTTTTTTAGTCGATTCTTAGCTCTTTGAATTTGTCGGTGGCTTAAACTTTTTTCTGTCTTGTTTTCTAAAAAAGTTATCTTGAATTACATTTCATCTTTTATATAAAAATACCACTTACCTAATAAATTTTTAGAAATTACAGGATCCTTTTGTTTCTTAGTTTTCTTTCCAGGTCCCCTTCGTTCTTGTTTTTCTTCAATAAATTTAGCTTTTCGTCCCATATTTAAACTATCAAAAACTCACGTGGAAAGTATGCACCAAATATTATAGGTTAGACATCAGTTGTCACTTCTAGGGATATTTCAAATTGTTACAATGTAATTGCAAATAAAAAATATTATTTAATATAGAAAATTATTATTTATAATAATAAAAAAAGAAATTGTAAATTGTAGAAAATATTAATAAATTTAATATTAAGGGCTGCGAAAGTTTTGCACAAGTATTTTCAAAGAACTTTCTTCAGGTAAATTGGCAGCAGTGAGCGCGGAAGTAGCTAATTTTTTAAAAAATATTGCATAGATGGCGCCAGCAGTCGCTCGCGCGTGATGCTTTTCGGATTTTTCGGTCATTTCGTCCAATAAACAACATTTTTGTACTAGTACGACAATGAATATCTTCTATAGAGTGTGTACAGAATGTCTCATTTTCGATGTTTTTTTTAAGGTATCTCAGGTAATATCTGAAAATGAATAAGCAGAAGACTCACGTCATCAATAAATATTACTAGATAATGACGTCACTTGTTACTACGTTTACATGGGGTCCTAATTTATTCTAGAAAATGCAATGCGTGTTGCATAACTTACTGTATACAATACATGCATGTAAGTAATTAAAATAATTAATAACAAAACTAAACTATTTTTGAAAATTATCATTTTCTTTTATATATTTATTTTTATTTATTTATTTATTAATTTATTTGTTTATTACATATATTTGGATTTAATTATGTACAATTTAAAGTACATATATGTATGTACTCAACATATTTCACCATAATCAATACAATACATAATTATATTGCTAGATGCTGCCTTCCCAATACCCGACGATTGGTCGTCCTCTCTTCTTCTTCCCTGGTGGTATCCACTGAAATATACGCTTTGGCCAGCTATTTTCCTCCATCTTCATTAAGTGACCGAACCATTTTAGAGATCTCGTCTCTATTCTGTCTATTATAGTTAGTGAAGTTTAATTACAACAGTTTCTTCTGCGTTAAGTATTTGCTGTCAATAAAATATATTAAAAAAAACCGTTTTAGTTTCTTCTGAATTTAGTATTTTGTGAGTTGTGTTTACGCTACAGTATTACTGCAGTGCCCAATTACCGGACAGGCTGACTAGGCTGCAGCCTAGGGCGCACAGATTTTGGGGGCGCACAATTTTCTCGTCTCATTATAGTTTTTGGGGTGCTTTCATTTGGTTAGAGCTAAGACGACCTAAACCAGGCCCTGAATATTATTGGTTTGTTTTAATAAATATTACAAAATAATCCATCTGCAGTCATGCCAAAAGCTTTAACAAAGCAATCGCAGAAGCAAATAACGAATGTGGTAGTTCATATAAGGCCCGCCTGTTATAATCCTGCTTCCACGAAAAACCAATATTGTGTAGTACTGTTATAAGGCTTGCAATTCCACCATTGAATATGCCTCGTAACTTTAAAATATCGAGCAAGGTTTTGCAAGTCACGTGTGATTCTAGAAATCCATAATAGTTAATGACATTTTTATTATTGCAAAAGGAAGTATTTAATATACATATTTGTAATAATAAACTTACTTTTTGCATACATCTCATAAATAACATTTAGAATTGCAGTTTCTGTAAAACTATCAATTTCAGTAACCCGTTTTTTCCGTTGTTTGGGCTTTTTCGGTGATGTTAAAGGTTCGCCTCTTCTAACTTTTCCCGAAATCTTGCACACAGCAGATTTGCTTATTTGTAGGGCATCTGCTGCTCTCTAAAAATACATAATTCAATTAAAGTTTGATAACAAAAGAAATGTTTGAAAAAAATTACCTCTCGAACGGCTTTTAACGGAATCAAAGGCCCACCGTTGGCCAGTTCCCGTTCGAAGTAGTTCACGACATTCGTTATTTGCTTCTGCGATTGCTTTGTTAAAGCTTTTGACATGACTGCAGATGGATTATTTTGTAATATTTATTAAAACAAACCAATAATATTCAGAGCCTGGTTTAGGTCGTCTTAGCTCTAACCAAATGAAAGCACCCCAAAAACTATAATGAGACGAGAAAATTGTGCGCCCCCAAAATCTGTGCGCCCTAGGCTGCAGCCTAGTCAGCTTATCCGGTAATTGGGCACTGCAGTAATTCTCTAGCGTAAACACAACTCACAAAATACTAAATTCAGAAGAAACTAAAACGGTTTTTTTTATATATTTTATTGACAGCAAAGTGACAGTTCAATGTATTTTTTACAAAACAATAATACATAACTACTTTGATATTTGCAATCATTTATATTAATTCAAGTCACTTGTGCCTGGATGAGTTGACGATCACTGACAATCAAGTGACAGGGACAGGATCGATATTTGATCGATTTTAAATTCAATGTAAACATGGACATTGTCAGTAGTGCTACCGTTATGATACGAAAATTAACTACATTTATTTCAAATAATTTTGTATTCCCTAAAAGGAATAAGGATTGACTTGGATATGAAGGTAAATTTCATTAATATATACGTTTCTTAATACTAGTATTTTTTATTCCTTCTTTTTTTAAAAATAAATAACACCCAATAATTTCTATAAGTTATATTTCGTTTTATATGGTTTTTTTCAGGTCGATGACGTGAGTCTTCTGCTTATTCATTTTCAGTATAATAATAGAGCGAAACCGTTTGCACATTGCAGGGTCAACTTTTCGAGAAAAGTTTAATAGTCACCACAGGAATTTTCGATCTTCTTTTGTTTCTGAGCTACAGGCAAAAAGTCGTGTTTCGCTCATTTTGATAATATATCATATCTTATTTATTATGATAGAGAAATTCTTTTACCGTTTTTCAAATAGAATAAAATGGCGTAATTAGATTTTTTGAAAACTCAATAATTCTCGAGATATAACACAAACTTATGATTTTTTTTAAATGGGAACCTATCTTGAAAATAGTCTCGTCTTTTCGCTTATTTTATAAACTTTTCAATGATATATAACAAGTCTCCATTCTTTTGTTTTAAACATTAATAAAAGACGGTGAAATTATTAACAACGTAAAATAGGTTACACTGGCTTGCAAAAAAATCGCATAAACTATTATTCACGAAAGATGACTATTCAAGGTCATTTTTGAACCGTCTGATATAATATTAGTTGCAGATAACTTCATTGCATTTCGTAAGCATAGGCGTGCAACATGAAATATTTATGGACACATTTTAACTGAAAAATAAGAGTAATTCATTTGAAAATTATATTTCTTTCTAAATAATGCCTTTCTGAAAGATTTATGTTCTTCACTTAGGTTTTTGCAAAATACAAAAACATAGACTTAACTTATAAACCAAGGAATAATTATTTGATTTAAACGTCAACGCCACTGGGTAAATATTAGCACAGAGGGCAGTGCAGTAGATAATTAGGTATCTGTAATTCTACGACATATGTCATTATTATTTATAGTGAGTTAGAAAGTAATGCCACTATTTACGTATATCTATCACACCACATAAATTAAATAGACATAGGTCAAATAATCTTACTCTTTCCGATACAAAATGTTGCTAAGCTACAGCTATAAAGTGATGTGTATTCTTTCTTCGAACAAATAACCTTGAATAGTCATCTTTCGTGAATAATAGTATACACCTATTTTTTGCTGTATTGAGTCGATCTTGATTTTGAACAATGTCAGTAGTGTAAATTGGGATGTTAAAATTAACACAAATTCAAATACATACTTGGTTGTTCTTTCATTCTTCTGGAATATATTTATAATTAAACAGTAGGTAAATTAAACACAATTAAGAACTAGCTCCATAATAGATCAAATAGTGATGACAGTGACAACATTGTCAGTTTGTACATTATTTACAGAGCTAAAAAATTACAAAAACTCGGTTAATTGATTTTTAAGGTGTATGCGATTTTTTTGCAAGCCAGTGTACGTATTTGGCGCTTGAAATTAGTTGAGATAAATCGCCGTAAGAGGCGCGGTGATCAATTTGAAAAATAATTTTATACAGAATTTGTCGTTTCTTTAACCGTAATGTTGTGTTCCATGAAGCAAACTGTCACAAAGGATCTAAAAGTATTTACATTTTGTTATGTGTGTGTGTAGTAGTTGATAGTTGGGTATATTTTATATAAAATAACTTATTAACATTAATATTATTTCATGTAAGTAAGAATATGACTATTTATATAGAATAAGACTGTAGGAATCAGTTTCATTAAACAAAAATAATTTATCTTGTATTACAATTTTTATTTTATGTTCTGTTTATACTTTATTTTAAAATTCGAACATATAATTTTTTTGGAGTACTTTTCTAATATTGTTAAAAGTGTAGAACTCAAACGAAACATGTTTTGCTTTGCAAAAGATTTGTAATAAACAATACAAAGCTTGATTTATGTTGTATGAAATATATATTTTTTTTAGATACTACCAAAACCACAGTTTTTATTATAATAGGCATGATGGACAAAAGCAATCTAATTGATTTTAATAATGAAAACTGTTATAAAATTTCTTCACCACTCATACCTCCTCCAAAATCTTCTGAGCCTAGATTATCAATAATGGACAATAATCCCTTTGATAAAGTTCTAAAGATAATTGCAAATAAAGATGATCCATTTGAATATAATCCAGATACTTCTATTACAAATGAAAGTGGAAATATTTCTAATGACATCGAAAATAAAGAAAATATTGAACACCTAATATCACCAATTCAGACTCCAGTCAAATTAAAAAGACATAAAAAATTGTCATCAACTCCGTTATTCATTTCTTCGAATTCTAAGGAATATCAGGATGTTTCAAGTCAATTACCACCAATTTCAGAAGTACTTAATTTAAGTGTAGATTGTAACGAGACGGATACATCTTTACACATTTTAAGTGAATCATTTCTCAATAATGTAGAGGGTGATACGTCAATCTCATTTATGGTAGCTTGTAATTTACCTTTGCCAAGTTCTCCAGATGAAGATATTTCCAAATCAAATGCAAAGTCTCTTGGGGATATTCCTACTATATGCATAAAGGATGAAAGTAAAAATAGCACTTACAATGCTTTAAATAATGGATTTATTGATACTACGGAAAATTTGAAGAAGTTGTCAGTAGGATCGTCACTAGGATCGAAATGCAGTTTTAATCCAAATTCATTTCGTAGTGGGAGCTTAGGTTCTACAGAAATTTCCGATGTTAATCCTAATGTTTCGAGTATAAATTCTAAAGAAAATTCTAGTTTTAACAACCAATTTAATAATGCGTTTATGGAAGATATAAACTCTCGCCGAATTGCCTCAACCAATATGTTTAGGGAAAGAGAAAAAGTAAAATTTAATAACAGCTTTGGAGGCTTTAATTATCCCGACCGAAGATTAACATATGCGAAAAGCTATTTAGATAATGTGGATGATTCAGTATTTTTAGAAGCTATTAGATTGGCTGATGTTTTTCATAAATCTGCCATGTGTACAGATTTTGGTAAGTAACTTCAAAATGTATTACGACGAGCTTACGCGACCTTTATTTTTAAACTATGTACTTAATATTCTATATATAACAAAATTTGGTATATAGTGGTATACCAGTATGCCCATTTTGACTAAAATATTCTCAAAGTAGTAGCGCTTTCGGCTTAGCTGGAGACGGCCATAACTTTTTTATTTTATGATATGCTATATTTTTTACTTTACTATTGAATTCAGCAGACAAATTTGCATATCAAACAATAAAACCATATTACTCATGATTAACTAACGGCGTAATTCAATGTTTTTAATTTTTTTTTGTTAAAAACTGTTAAATTTTTATTAAAACTCGTATATCTAGCGAATGGAATTGAATTTTTATAGTCTGTAAAAACATTACTGTACATAAACATTCAATTATTAAAATGGGGTCATTTCACATTTTCTAATTTATTTATTTTTTGAAAGAATAGGTCAAATTAAATATGTAATTGCATGTTTTACCCCATACAAGTCTTTAGAATCAGAGATATGATTTTTTAAAAGTTGTCTTTAATTTCAAATATTTGGCCGCTGACGTCACGGTTTGCCGGACACAACAGTCGAGCTCTACCGGTTTAGTTTGGAACTATGATTTTTTGGGTTGTCACTTGTCAGTTTGATTTTGTGAAAGAAACAGGTAGTTCTTACAAATTTTTTGTTCAATTAGTATTTTCTGCTTGGTATTCGAATGAATATTTTTTTCGATGTTTTCAAAGAGGTTTTATCACAGCAAGGCACGTCACAATACTTCACAACCATATTGTTAACTAAAAACATATTTCATACAACTATTGATATTTATTTTAATGAATATTTTATTTACATACCTTTACTATTAACTCTGCTGTCACCTGTCACAATTTTAGGTTACAACAGCAAACGGAAACCACGTGAACCGTAAACATGTGTGTGTGAGAGAGGAATGTCTTTGTGTAAGTAACAACCCGTGACGTCACGAATTTTACAGCGCGAAAGTTTATTAGTAAATTTATGAATGAAAAGTCGCATATTTCGTGTTACTTTATATTACTATATTTATTAAATGAGACGAATTTCACGATTTTATAAAAAAAACAACAATTTTTATTTTTTGAAATGACCCCATTATATTTTTACATCAAAGTTAAAGTTGAGAAAATTGAAAAACTGAAGTTTTTTTAAATAACATCCCCATTCTGTAGTATTTAAATGGACTCATTGATATAAAATAAAGGTATTTTATGTAGCAGGTCCTATACAGGGTGTTTGGCGTCCGGCACCAAGAATATTTGTTGAGAGATACAAAAAAATGCTAATAAGCAAACTTAAACTAGACAAAGGGGCTCATAAGATAATCATAGTAAGAATTTTGTATCACTTCCGGTTTTAGCGGAAATGGGTACAAGTTTGAATCTAGCATAGGGAAATCAGTATTTTTATATTTTTTTCCAGAATGTAAATAAAATTAGCTTCACAACGATACCAAAATATCATAGGCCCGTATTCTTACCTCTTGAAGTAGCGCTACTTCGGAAGTAGTGGTTTTTTTATTTTTTTAATTTTATTTTATGAATAGACAAGAATAGGTTATATTTTTTTTAATAATTTGAATGTATAATATTTGAAATAAGTGGTATTTAGAATTTAATTTATTTTTATTTCTTTAATTTGTAAGATTAAAATTGACGTTTGACAGTTTAAGTAGCGATTTTTCGGAAGTAGCGCTACTTCAAGAGGTGAGAATACGGGCCATAGTTTTTCATCAACCATTTCAAAATGGCGACCATTTATTTTCAAAATATGTATTAATAAAATTCCATGCAAAATTAAATACAGCAAGCTATGAAACAATTTTAATACCTTAAATTAAATCACAAAATTGTTATGGCTGGTTTATGATGGATTTAATTTATAAATTTAGATTTGAAATTTACGATTTATCTTGCTGGTTTTTAGTGAATTTAATGATATGAAGTATGCCCAATCAACTTACATTGGGTCACGTGGTTTGACACATATGGGATGACAGTTATATGATATTTATTATTTTTATCATGATCAATCTGTATTTTTCCACAGATAATAGTAATAATATATCCATATTTTCAGAATCCATTTGTCAAATCAAAATTAAAATATTTCAACTGTCACTTGAAACTGTCATTTGACCCACCAAAAATCATTGTTTGAAATACTGTGAAATGATTGGACGCATTTACAAATTTACATTTAGAATATAAAATATGGTGATATTTTAAATGTAAATTCTAAATCATAAATTTCTTAAATTCATTATGAACCAGTAAAGGCAGATATGTACAATTTATATTTATAAATTTAAATTCGTAAATCTAAATTTGTAAATTAAATCCATCATAAACCAGCCATTAGAGCACTTCAACTTTATGTAGATAAATACTTTTCTTTTGTTTTAAGGTAATAAAATTGTTTCATAGCTTGCTATGTTTAGTTTTGTATGGAATTTTATTAATACATATTTTGAAAAAAAAAAAATCGCCATTTTGAAATGGTTGAAGTAAAACTATGATATTTTGATATCATCGTAAAGCTAATTTTATGTAAATTCAGAAAAAATACAGATTCCCTATGCTAGATTTAAAGTTGTACCCATTTCCTCCAAAACCGGAAGTGATGCAAAATTCCTAGTATGGTCATTTTATGAGCCCCTTTGACTAGTTTAAGTTTGCTTATTAACATTTTCTTGTATCTCTTAAGATAAACGAAATATTCTTGGTGCCGGACTTACGCCAAACACCCTGTATTGAGAGTTGATTGATTTTTAGTAAAAATGGAAAATATGTAAATTATATACAGGGAGTTAAGTAAAAAGCGGTCCTTGAGCGTTTAACATGGGAATTCAGTTTTTCCTTGCACAAAAGTTCCCATTATAGACAAAAATGTTTCAACTAAAAGTTGTAGATTTTTGAATCTAGTTTAAGCGAAAAGAAAATCATATTTAGTAATTATTTATTGCTTTATCTTATTAGAATCATAGGTAATAAGAAAAAATAGAAATAGAAAATACATACTATACCGTAAAATTACAGTAAAGTATTCATAAACAACTTAACTACCTAAATTTATAAACTAATGTAAATACAGGTGCCCATTTTATCTGTTTTTAAAAATGAGACATGCTACATAAACGACTTCTATTTTTAACAAAGAATTCAGTTCAATAAAAAGTGGAATGGTTCATTTAAAAAACTTCAGTTTTTTAAATTTTACCAACTTTAAATTTACTTTGACGTAGAAATTATATTTTTTGATTACATATTTATTGTAGAGTAAATAAATTATTTTTTTATAAACTAAGGGATTATTTCGGGTTAAACGTGAAGTGCCACTACTTATAGGGCGCGAGCAGACATGTAACTCAAGTGACTTTGAAGTACTTGAAATCAGCTGATTTATGTGCGCATGACACTTTGAGAAGACCATTGTTTTGATTTATTTTAATTGTGAAGTGTGAAGGAGTTATTATTTTTAATTTATGTTTTACTGCATGAATATTGTCAAATAATAACTTTTAACAGTTTAAAATTAAAATAAGTCAGACATGCGCACACAAATAGCTGATTTCAAGCTCTTCAAGGTCGCTCGAGTCACGTGTCTGCTCGCGCCTTATATATTTTTTTTTTAGATAAAATGAACATGTCAAAAAACCCCTAGATACTAAATTTTGTAAAATAATATTAAATAATTATAAAAATAATGGTCGCTTAATATGTAATTTTTCTAAAAATATTTTTTTATAGATGATGAGAATATATTTGAATGCGCTCCTCCATGGTTGGAGGAAGATATAGTGTTCCTTGATGTTGAAGAAAATATCATTGACGATAAAGATGTTTCATTAAAAACATCCGTCAATGTCGATGTAAAGAATGTAGAAGTGCAGTCTAAATGCAATGAGCAGAACAGTGAAACTGCACAAGAGTTACAAAAAAAAGAATCTGTTGTAGTAACTATAAATGACAATCACGAAGAGAGATCAGAATTTCCTCAAAATAATAAAACACATGAGACTGAATTAAAAAATGCAACAGATTTACTTAACAATTTAACTGCTCTTCTAAATAACAGTGGTAGTAATAAAGTTGATCAAAGAAAGTTAGGAGAAAGTTTAATAAATAGTTTAACTCTTGCTTTAAATATTGAAAATCCTACTGTAAATTGCAGTAATGAACAAAGTTTATCAATTAATAAACTCCAGAGATCGAAATCCGATAGTCGAGTTAGTGATAAAAGAAAATCATTGGAAAAACAAGAAAATAAATTAACAGTTCCTAAACTGAAAACACAACCACCTGCTCCAGTTGATAAAAATTTAAAAGTTAAAAATGAAAAGGAAAAAGCGAAGGAGAAAGTTACAGGCAAGGGGCCACTTAAAGCTTTTATTCCTTTAACAAACATGGCAAAGAATAAAAAAGGTAATTATTTTTTTTAGAAAAAAATATTTATTAATTATTTGTGTTTTGATTTAGGCATTATCCAGAAACAAAATTTATCTACTCCCCCAAAACAGTTTCTGCAGACATCATTTCATATTAAAAAGACTAGTACTCCCAACGTAAGTAAAACTGTATTCTTTCATTAAAATATATTTTTTCTACAATGCTGCAGGGAATATTTGTTTTCTTTGTTTTGTTATTCTGAAACGATTGCAAGTTTTTTGAAACGAGCGCAAGGAGTTTAAAAATTTAAATGGAGCTTCAGAATCACGTTTTCCCATTGTGTTGCAAACATAATCGTCCTCAAAAATAAAAAAATATGTTAAGCCGTAATAATTTTTTAAATATTCTGTTACGTGGATATAGAGATGATTTTGTTCTCAAACAGTGGACTTCGGTAATAATTGGAATCACATAAAATTGATATTTTTCAACACATAAAAATATATAAATATGTTAAAATAACTTTTTTGGGCAATAATTGAAAATTTGCTTGGGCAAGAAGCATTTTAATAATTATTATTTAAATAGTACGTATAATTGTTAGTGTGGCATCAAATTTAAACAAGTATTATTTCGTTTATTTCCGTTGTGTTTGTTATTTTTTGCATTTATGTTCACGAAAATGGATTTCCTGTTTAAAAAAACCGATAGCAAAAGACTTGAAAGTAATGATAATTTGGAATAGAGAAAATGTGTGACATAGACAAAGGCGTTTCCGTAAAAAAGTCAGTCGGAGCTATTCGACAGATCTGTTCGATGACGTTACAAATATATCAGATCCATCCCATTATCGAAGCTTTTACGAACGAGTCAGATCTGTACAATATTTTGACGTTTAAATCTGAGGTTATAAAAAAAGTTTAACTTCTTAAAATGGATAAGAAAATAGCTCTTGTTTCTAAAGCTGTACATAAGTTTATATATAACGACTCAAGTGAGATTGAAAGGCCACTGGAATCACTTGTTTACATTATTTCAATCAGAAATTGTTTCATGTGGTCATTTATTTGTTCGAAACAACTCACAAAGTGCGAACTGCCGTATTTTCGTCAGAACTTGCTATAGTACTGCAGTGTTTACATTTAAATAAATACATTTTCTGAAATACAAATGTTTACAATTTTAAATTCGCGCGTGCAATTTGTACTAACCCTGCTCATGGATCAGGGTCTGACTGATCGGGGTGAGTTTACGAACGTGTCAGATTAACCCGGTTGATGTTTCGAACGCTTCAGATTACATCGGATCAATCCGATAGACTTTACGAAAACGCCTATAGAGATGAGAGAATGGTATTAAAAAGTCGATTATTTTAAAGAGTAAAACTTTTTTTAAACTTTGATAGTCCTTAATAGACAGTTTTAAGGTCTGATTTTAATATAAATAACCCATGTTCTAATTTGATACTACTACCCCATTGACTATTTCCCGTCTGCATTTTGTGATTGAGAATACTTATTTGCAACAAATTCGGAAAACATGATTCTGAAACTCGATGCAAATTCCGAAACGAACACTTGCATTCGTTTCAGAATCACTAGTTTCCATTACTTGTTAAAAAAATTATGATTACTTATTATACTCATTAGAAAACGAAACGAACTGCAGTTTTACATGGAAAATTAATGGATAACGGATTGCCTCCTTTATTACAATTTGATAATATTATTTGCGATTTTTGTGCATATCAATCTGTTTTTATTCTGACTTATACTATACTTGATTTATTTTTATAAAATATATGGTTTTAAGTTTTAATGCTAGTACTGTTGGCTAGGAAATTATGATTTTTATTTATCGCTAATAATACTTTTCACTTGTACATTATTATTTTTATTTTCATGCCTTAAATAGTAATTTGATAATATATTTTTATTATTATTGTTCTTATTATAAAAAACCTAATCCTTCATAATTCCGTTATCAAAATTTCTTAATTTTTATTTTACAACACTCATGAATCACCATTTCTGTAACAATATTAATGTTATTTTAGGAACATAAAATGAAGCCAATTGCGCAGTCTACGCCAGAAGTATCAAAATTACAAGGCTTGGATGTAAACAATGCAACACCATTGTCGAAAAAACATTTCGGTTTTTCTGCCTCTCCTTTAGCAAGACCAACGAGCACGAATGATATTAGGTATTAAAAACTCAAGTAAAGACATTATCATATGGGCTAATTTTTTTAAAAAAATTGTTTTAGTAGTGGTTGTCTAAATAGTTCATTATCGCCAAAAGGTTCTGGGTCAACACCAAATTTGAATAAATCAAATTCAAAACTTCCAACAATAAAATATACAACTCGAAGGAATTCTGCTAGTGATATGTCGACTTCCAGGTCGAATTCATTAAATAGAAGCTATGACACTAATCAAACTACTCGCCCTCCTGTACAGCTTAAGAGAAGTTCGTCTTTTCAAAATAAAAGCACAACGGTATCTCAAAAAAGTACTGTCGAGAACAATAATTCTATGAAAAAGTATGGAATTCCAGGTACATTAAAATCTTTAAAATTGGTAAGTAGATTTTTAAAATTTAGATAAAGTGGATTTTTATTTGTTTTATAATTTTCAGGTGCCTAAGGATAAAAGAACGAATAAAATTTAAATTTATTTATTGTGAATGTTTTATAATTTTGTGATATATATTTTTTATAATAAAATTTATTAGGTTAATAAATGCTTAATATAAATAATCGACAGATTTGATTTTCCCGCGCATTTTGTGTCCACTTCACATGTAGGCCGATAATAAAGAAATTGAAGTTACTCACGTGTGTTCAACTGACAGTTCTGTGTTTGTAGTACCAAACATTCAAAAGATTAAGTTTTTAAATCGTTTTGTAATTAAAAAATAACAACATGACTCCTAAGCGGAGGGTTAGTATTTAATATTTTTGATGTTCTTATTTATATTTAAGCACAATTTTAGGTGCCAAGCCGAAGTACGTCGGAATCTTCGTCTGGTTCATCCTCCGACAGTTCAAGCAGTAGTTCCTCTTCTACTGGATCTGGGTCTGGCTCGTCTTCTTCAAGTGACAGTGACTCTTCTACATCGCAAGATGGTTCTCGACCTACACAGAAACAAACCGGTAATGAAACTAAAAAAAGTGCGCCAGTTAAATCTAACCAAAGAAAAAGTACTGATAGCACTACAAAGTCTTCTGCTAGTAAATCAGAGGATAAAAATGCTACAAAAGGATCAAAGCACGCGTCAAATAAAACACATAAAAGTAAGAGCATGGTATATTCTTCAGAAGATGATGATTCATCAACAAAAAATATGAAACCTATTCCTAAACGAAAAGTTACAGCAAAGCCTAAAAATTCTGCAACTGTGACCCCAAAAGTGCCTCCAACCAAACCTCTTCCAACAAAAGCTGCAAAACCGGCTACAGTTAACAAGAATACATCAAAAATACCACCTAAAAGCAATGAGTCCAAAACAATTACTAAAATATCTGATAAATCTGAAAAGAAAGCAAAGAAAAAAAGTATTTTCTCTCCAGAAAATAGTTCTGAATCAGATTCACCGCCCCATTCTAAACTGGCTGCTATGAAAAGCCAGGCAAAAATTGTACCCACTCAGAAACCAAGACCGAAAGCTACTCCTAGAGTAGTAGAAAAACCAAAATCGGCAGAAAAAATTAAACCGGTTGTGAAGGAAGATAAAAAAACCAGTTCAGTTGTAAAATCTAAACCTACAGTTAGTTCTGCTAGTTCAGCCTCAAGTGAAACATCAGACTCTAGTTCCAGTTCAGATTCTGATTCAAGTGCTGAAGATTCCGAAGCAGCAAGTAGTAAAAATCAAAAGAAATCTACACCTCTCAAAAAAATTGCTCATCGACCGACTTCTAAATCATCTTCTAAAGAAAATCCTGCTTCAGAATCAGACGCAGAATCAAGTAGCAAAACAGTTACAAGAAAGTTAACTCGTTCCGCCAGTACTCGTAAATCTAAACATTTGCTTGGTAAGAACACCTTCAGCGATACTGATTCAGATACTGAAAGCACTAAAAGATCCTTAAGTCGAAGTCCAGTAAAACGTTCAACCACATCAACTAAAGGAAAAACTAAAAATTCCAAGCGAAACGATGCAAAATCGCGAGGATCGGAATCAGCAGTCATAGAAGAACGAAAATGTCCTTTAGAAAACTGTGACAGCGTGGGACATCTTGGCGGAAGACAAGACAAACATTTCACAGTTGAAGCTTGTCCTCTCTATCATAATGTTTCAACTGGAATGTGTAAAGATCAGTGCACAGATCGTAAAAAAAGAGATGACAATAGAAAGAAGGCATTGGAAGCTTTAAAAAAATCACCTAAAGCAGCCCCAACTGCAGAACATAAACAATTTATTCAGAAAATTAAAGATATTAGAGCCAAATTTAAACCAGATCCATCTGAAAACGATAAAGACATCGTTGCTGATAAAAGTAGAGAACCGGATCTATCTAATGTAGCGTCAGATTATGATTTGAAACTATTTCGTGATGCTCAAGCTCTAGGCAGTGAAAAAATAGAAGATGATCTAAAAACATTACCCTACACAAAAGGAACGAAGTATATAGAAATGGGAAAATTTGAAATGGAAGTTTGGTATCAAAGTCCATATCCTGAAGATTACGCTCGTCTTCCAAAACTCTATCTTTGTGAATATTGTTTACGTTATATGAAATCGCGGACAATTTTGCAAAGACATGTTACTAAGTGTGTGTGGAGACATCCTCCTGGTGAAGAAGTGTATAGAAAAGATAAAATTTGTGTTTGGGAAGTAGACGGAAAAAGGTATAAACAGTATTGTCAGAACTTATGTTTGTTAGCGAAATTTTTCTTGGACCATAAAACTTTATATTATGATGTAGAACCTTTCTTGTTTTACGTTATGACTATTGTCGATTCAGAGGGATGTCACACCGTGGGATATTTTAGTAAGGTGAGTTTGTTTTCAATTTTTATAATTATTATTCATTTCATAGTAATTTATTTGCAATTGTATTATACTTAACTCACATGAAACATAATTATTATTTACAGTTTCTCTTAAATATTTAATGAAATTAAAATAAGTTATTCGTTTACGAAAAGTTAAAAAAAAACCTATCTAATGATGTTATATTCCTTTTATTTAAAATTATTGTAAGTTTATCTCTTAATTGGAATAATATGAAAAGAAAACGATAATTTTTATCTCATTAATTTATTATTTTTTTATCTACAAAATATATGTATATTGATATAATTTTTAAAATTTCCATTAAGAAAAATAATATAGCCCAGGATATAGCTAAAAATTACGATTATCAAATTTACGTTTTTTGTTCGTAACCCAAAAAAATAATTTTTGAAATGTCTTTATAGCATTTAATTTGTCACAAAAGATGTCCCATGGAGATCTACATTAATTTTTTGTAGTGCGCATAATAAGAAAAAAAATGTCGTCACTTGTTTTATGCCATAATTTTGATAATAATAATCTTATATTAAAAATAAATAAATAGTTATTTATGATATAAGTGTTAAAAGTGACATTTTATTTTGTGAGAAGGAAGTTTGGAACACGACGCGAAGCGGAGTGATCCAAACCTTCGAACAAAATAAAATCACTTAACGCGTATATCATACAATTTTTTTTCTACAAACATTATTTTTTAATTTCAATTTGTATTTCTAATAATTTTTTGACATTCACTTTTAACACTAGTGTCAAAAGTAACAATGATCTGTCACTTTTAACACTGGTGTCATAAAATGACATTTTTAACGCTAAAAACAAACATTAAAAAGCCCACTTTTAATAGATTTGTAGAAGAAATAAATTTATTTGATAACGTCGGCTATCTATAAAGGGTATATATGATCCGTGTTTGATAACAAATACCACTTATTTTAAATATTATAGGTTTATTTTACAAAAAAATGAAACATATTCTTGGCTATTCACAAAAATGCAATAAAATTAAATAGCGCTTCTACGGAAGCAGGCACCGGACAGTTTTGCAATATTTTGAATTGTAAAGTCACATAAGTCATCACACATGTCATTGAACTTACGCTTTAACATCTTTAATTATTTGGTAATTCAATTTGTAAAAATTTATAGTTTTAGTTATAGTGCCAGTAGTGATGTGATTTCTCCAGTTTTAAAGTGTATTGAGTGTGTTTATTTTTTGAATTGAAATTCAATAAGCTGATGAACATTCGTTGTGCTGTTTGATATAAAGTGCAGTGCAAAGAAGCAAATAGACATTTACTTTTATATTTAATGATGAAATGTACCATTTCCAATATCCTTTTATCTTACATATAAACAAATATTAAAATAGAAGTGTATGTCTGATAAGTAATTTTAAATTTATTTAGAAATGAATTTATAGTTATTGTATTGTGCTTATTTAAAATATATGTATATACTTTTATTTAATTTTCTTACTATGTTTTTTAATTTAAAAATTCAAAATTTCAATGAGGCGCGGGCAGACACGTGACTTTGACAAGTGCTTGTAGGGCCCCACAAGGTTGCCAAGTATACAGCTTGTGTAACTTGTCTGTGTTGCCAAATCAATTTAATTGTAAAACTAGTTATTATTAATGAATATCATGTTGTTTTATTTTGTAACACATAAACAATTTTTAAAATATTTTATATAAAAATAGAGCGATTAGTGCTGCCATCTACGATACAAAGATTTCTTGGCGCGTTAAATTTGAGGAAACCATCAGTTCATGTTGAATGCTCTATTTTTATAAAAATTAATTTAAAAATTAAGTTTAATGATATTCATTAATAATAACGAGTTTTACAATTTTATTTATTAATTTTACGCTTAAATTGATTTGGCAACACAGGCAAGTTACACAAGCTGTATACTTGGCACCCTTGAGAGGCCCTACAAGCACTTGTCAAAGTCACGTGTCTGCCCGCGCCTCATTTATCTATACATGATATGTCTCCTATGTCACAAACTACTAAGCCGACCAAGCCATCACAGTGTGCGTTAGTTCATGGAAGCAATCTGTAGATGTCACTATTTCGTATTTCGAAAAATACATTAACTGTCCTATCTGTAGTTGAGGTGATCCGTGTACGGAAGTAAACCATTAAATTTGTGGGTTAAAATGGTGTAATTTCTCCCATTTTATACTCTCCAGTAGTATTTACTCTTAATCAGGGGTGAATAATTTACGAGTAAAAATAACAAATTCAGTTGTTTTTTAATGTCTCCAATGTATTTTAAATGATAACCATGGTAATTAGTTAGTTAGAGTTCTAAATTTATATACCTGAAATAACATCATTATTTAGGATTTTAGGGTTTGTAGGAGTACACTATGCCTTGAACTTACCGCGTACTAATTAAACAAATCATGTTCATTGCTATAATTTGTGCAAAATGTCAAGTTTACTGTCAAAGAATACCTTCTTATAATTTCTATTTTATAAAATTTTATATAACATTTAATCTGAAGAATCAAATTAAATCGAGTTGTACAAATAACTTTTGTTGTACTAAAGTGTTCCAATACAAACCAATGGATGTCATTAGTGTGCCATTCGGAGTTGTATTTATGTGAAGTAGACCAAAATCCTAACTACTAAATGCCAAAATGCGACATCGGACACAGCCTGACTAAAATTTTGAGTAAATACCACCGGTCTATCCGTTTTAACTATGGAGTCGTGCAAAGATAGGAGCAGTCTGATCTTGTTTTCTGATTGGATAAAACTCCGATATTATCCAATCAAACAAAATCAAACTGCTCCTATTTTCACACCACTTTATAGTTAAAACGGATATACTATTATTCACGAAAGATGACTATTCAAGGTCATTTGTTCTAAGAAAGAATACACAGCACTTTAAAACAGTAGCTTAGCAACATTTTGTATTAGAAAGAGAAAGATTAGTTTGTTGACGTATGTATATTTAATTTATATGGCGTGACAGATATACGTAAATGGTGCCATTACTTTCTAACACACTAAAAATAGCACTGACGTATGTCGTAGAGTTACAGACTTGTAATTATCCACTACACTGCCATCTGTACTAATGTTTATCCAGTGACGTTGACATTTAAATTAAATTATTATTTTATGGTTTACGTCAAGTTTATATTTTTGTTTTATGCAAAAACGTAGTTGAAGAAGGTAAAACTTTGAGAAAAGCATTATTTAAAAAGAAACAACATTTTCAAATAAAGTACATATATGTTTTCACGAGGGGTTCGTCACTCGACGTTTTAAGTGTACAAAGATTTCTTGAGATAGTTACTATGAACTTGCATAGACTTGTCTAAGAATATGAGATTGCAAGTAAGATTTCCAAGAATTTAATTTTTTTTATAAAGATTGTAATGATTTTTGGGATTGTAATGTTGATTGCAAAGATTACACTATTAAGATAAAGATTTTCAGGATTTTCAATCGGATTTTTATATAAGTGTACAAGGATTTCTTCAGTGACGGACCCCTCGTGTTTTCAATTACAATGTAGCCATAAATATTTCGCGTTGTAATATTATATCAGACGGTTTATAAATGATATTGAATAGTCATCTTTCGTGAATAATACTTTAGAATATACTTGCTTCGAACATTTTGTATGTTTAAAAATATTTGGGAAAATAATTATTTGTATTTGTGCGCCAGAACGGTCGCGACCACCGGTTTCTAGAGGGCTATTGCTCCTAGCAACTTGCACCGTATGTGTTTGATTTCCGAACTCGTAGTTCCCGCTATCTGAAATAGATGGCGCACGTGTTTCAATTTCAAATTAGTTTGTTTTCAAAATAATATAAATTTTATTATTAATTTAGTAGCATTTATTTTGATATTAATAAATAATTATTATGATATTGGGAAGTGATAATATAATGGAATGTTGTCCGTATAAGAATTTGTGTAACGATATTGAACACACGTTGACGTCGGTGTCCCCACCTCCGGCGCGTTGCCGTCTGGGCGCCCTTGCGTCGCCACACCGCGGGTGGCCGCGACCCTGGCCAGACGTCTAGGTCGACGACCTGCCCACATTAATAATCGCGTTGCTTGAGCGTCACGGCGCTCTACTGTACAGCGGATCATATACCTCGCCGTCAATTGTAAAATAATATCCATTGCCAACGCTCACTCTGATGTGTGATCGGGATTCAGTCACAGACTGTAATTATTGTAGTTTTATGTAATATTTGTAGTTAATTGCTAAATACAAAGTAGTACAATTTAAATTCATCAAAGATTCAGTTTTGCCTCACCTGTAGTAAATTATTTTTATTAACTAAATTAGAGTTTTTATTTACATAATAAATTTAAATAATTACTAAATAATCTGATAATTTTTTTCTGATTGTTATTCATTTAATTCTGCATACATAATACCATTTAATAAATAATATAATACATAATTTGAAATTTTGTTTGTCCCAAAAGACCTTCTATAGAAAATAACTATTTAGGTTAAAATACATGAGTTAAAAGTGACATTTTAGTTTGTGACAAGGGAGTTTAGAACAAGACGCGCGCAGCGGAGTTGTCCAAACCTTCGAACAAAACAAAATCACTTTTAACACGTATATCATACACTATTTTTTCTACAAACACTACTATACACATAAAAAAAAACATACTTTTAATAGATTAATTTTTTTTTTTTGAAATTTTTGTATTGAAAGAAAATCGACAACCAGTGATGAAATATGCATAATTACTTTGAATATAGTACATATAATACCAATAGAGATAGTGGTGCGGTTTATTCATATACATTTCCATTCTTATACCTATTATACATATATTCAAAGATAATTATTATACTTAATTTGGAAGTGTATACATTTTTTGGTTTGTTGATGATATCACCGTGCAATTAAAAATAGATCTGACAAATATGTTCCGAGAATGATTTAATATTTCCAAAATTCAATTGTCAGTTTACAAGAGCAAAGATGTCAAGATATATCACTATGACCTTGTCCCGTCTTTACGGAGAATTTCTTTATCGTGTTAGTGAACTTCAGTCTGCTTCTTGCATTTTTTGATTTTTATGTTAAGATGGTAACGCTGTCATTTGAATATATTACTTTTGTGTATAATGACAATTTTATAATATTTATGATACTTTGTTCTTCGCTTTGCTTTCTTTGTTATGCAAATCTTGTTTTTATCAGTTTTAAATTGTGAAATACATCTTATTGTTGGCCAATCTTTTAAAAAAGGTCATTAAATGATGTCTTTTTGAATAATAAAAATAACAGTTAATTAAATTATTATTATTTATTTGTGACATTTTCGAAAATTTAAATGTTAAATGTTCATTTCTAAATTATGAAAATATTAAATTCATATGTTCAATAACTTAAATTGAGGATGCTCCTAAAATTTGGAAAATATATTTTATAGACTTATGTCATCAATATGTCATATTCAAGTGAAGTGACCAAAGCGAGGGCCAAAGGCAATATATTTTTCTACCCACTGTATACTAATACTTCATTTCACTTAGATGGCGCTTGAGATCTCACCCTTATGCATTCAATAAATATTTTAAATTCGTGAAACCAAACTTTGTCAATAGGTACTAAATATTTTTATCTCTAAAGATGTAGGTACCATCCCTTTTTCGCTTGTGTGCATTTTGACAAACCAACGCTATTTCCTTACGTGAAACGTTTCATAATTTGTAAGTGATATACCTATACCGAGACCTATACATATTCAAATACCTATTGTATTTCTGTAAGATAATTTTATTTGCTATCTAGTGGAAAACACATATTTATTAGACAGTTTTTAATGAGAAAGATTTACTGAAATTAGAACAGGCATTGCTGTGGTAACGAATCAGTGAAGTTTATTTTAACCAGTGGCGTAAAATAAGTAAATGTTTATACTGACAGTTTTTTAAGTAAGTACTTATATCCGTATATTAATAAAGTGTCAGTAAAAGCTGATGCTATAAGAAAATACTTATTTGACAAAAGCATGTACTTATGTGCTTATAATCAAAATAAGTAATTGCTTAAAACTGTATTAATAAAATGGAGTTGATTCTTATAGAATTAAGTATTTACTTATGCATTTATAAATATGATATTTATCATGCTTATGGGGGACCGAACAAAAATTTAAAAGATTATATAATTTAAAAAAACATGTTCTACGCCGTATGAGTCTGTAAAAATTATAAAATTCGTAGGGAAAATCCCAGTGAACAAAATTTTGTCAAATTATATCACTTTACACCCGAAAGTGTGGAATGGCTACCATAACTCTTTCTTGGCGTTAACAATGAATCCAGACATGGAGCTCTGTGTTCATTTATTAAATGAAATTATTTTTAAGATATGTTGCGTCACAAGCCCATGCGCCGTTTGCTGCATTGTTTTTTTTAGCTCCTCGTGACCATTTATAATTTTACACCCTGATACCCTAAGTACGTACGATTTTTGCGCCCCCTGCAATAATACGCCACTGTTCCGGCCATGGTAAATAAACATCTAAAAAAATTATAACTGCGTGTCCTTATTTAAAAAAGCCGAAAAGTTATATTACATAAGGTTTTCAAATTGGTGTTGGTGAAGACAGTGAAGATAACACTTTTTTCATTAATATTTTAGTCCATGTCGCTGCTTTCAAAACTAAACATTTTTAAAATTTCAAAAATTGATGTAGAACTGAATTCCAGATTAGTTTGTCAACTTCCAATAAATAAAAAATATAAAAATGAACTGTCAACAAATGTCAAAATTTAATTTTTTTACAAACACGCGGCTTACTTCTGAATTTTATATGTAAGTACATACATAAGTTAGTAAGTATTTACTATAAGTATCAGCATCTGGTTATTAATATGAAAATAAGTATTTACTTTTACTTCTTGCTGATACTGATAAGTAAATTCTAATACTTATAAGTACATACCTATAAGTATTTACTTATTTTTATTAATACCACCCAATAGTATAGTATAATAGAGTCCGTTCACTGTAAGAATGTGATAAGGACGTCATAGTTAGAGTGCGCGAGAATATTTTAGTCACGCCCATCAACAAACAGTGGCGTGGTTAATACATAGATCGGACGTAGCTATGTAAAGTTCGTTACTAAGGGGAGGCACTAATATTGACTCCTGCGTAGCCACAAAGTAATGGCGTATTCATGACACACCTGGCACATTCTTACAGTGAATGGACTCTACATGCGCCCGAACAGGTAGGACACTTATTAGCAAATAATCTAGAAATTGTCAAGCTAAAAAATATATTCATCATAATAAAAGTGGAATACACTTTTTTCGCATACCAAATGTTGAAGAGAGGCATCATCATTGGTTTACAAACATTGGAAGAGCCAATAATTTATCGAAATGTGCAATGCTTTGTGAAGTAAGAATTTTTAATTTAAATAGTGTTGTTGAACTTAACATTTTCCATTATTATAGAAACTTTTGTAGATAACCAATAATTTGACATTGCTAACATTACAGAACCCTGCAATAACCCAAGTTCATGGCGGTACTTTACTATATCTACTGGCTTTGATTACACATGTGTAAGTTTCTATTTACTTACATACAAGCAGTACTTGTCGCGTCTAGAAAATCCTACCTTATCTGTATCTGCCTAAACTAAAACCCTGATAAAATGTTCTAGATTCCCTCAATAGGCTACTTGCGTGATAATGAAAATATGATATCTATCACTATATACCTAAAGTAATGTTGAAAACGTATGTAAAAATATTGTTTTTATTTTTAGAAAAATTATGTTTTCTAATAAATTAAGAATGTAACCTGTAGATGGCGAGCGAGTGCGTGTTTTAATATGATTTCGACATTAGTTCATTTTTCTGTCACTGTCTCTCTTCTTTATAATTTGCATTTTGCGTGTTTTCTGTTACATTTATTACGTATTTCGATTTTTTAAGCAGGATTTTGAAGGATTTTAACTTAGTTTATACTCATACAAGATTAAAATGACAAACTAAAATATTAACCTCCAAACTATTATTCAAATGTCAAACAGGTAACAGGTGATCTGTCATGTTTAAATTAGGGCTGGTAGACTTTGAAATATGGAAGTCGACTTTCGATTTTTCAAAATATCGATTTTTGTCGACTAGTCGAATATACAAAAAAGTTGAAATAATCGAAAGTCAAAATAATTGAAAAGTCGAAATAGTCGAAAGTCGAAATAATCGGTTTTTATCGACTAGTCGAATATACAAAAAAATTAAATTAATCGAAAGTCAAAATTATTGAAAAGTCGAAATAATCGTAGTCGATAAGTCGAAATAATCTGTAACTTATCTCTAAATTGTCAAAAAATATAAACTCTAAACTATGAATAAACCTAAATTGTAAAAAGCTTTCAGAGCCAGGGACATAAAACAATATTTGGAATTTGGATTATATTTTTTCGAAACGTGATTAAACAATCAAAAATATTTTTTATCTAAATACGTATACAAAAAGTAATAATAATAAGAAACTACTAAATTGCAAGTAAGTATGTATATGAAAAATTTAAAAGCCAAATGCAAAACTTTCTTTTGTTGTTGTACTTAAGTTTTTTTTTGCATAATATACACTGCGTTGACTTTTGTCCTGTACTACGTAGATCTTCCAAAAACAACCAAACTTTGCTTCTTCGATTAATTTTTAAGGCACAACGATAATTTAAGAAGCTCAAGATATCAAGAAATACAACAATAAATAATATTAACGTTAACAAAATCCAAACGCGCACAAGCTCTGTTCAGGGAGTTTAGTACGAGATTATCCAACAAGTTGAAATAATTTTAAAGTTCAAATAGTCTAAATGTTGAAATGGTCTAAAAGTCGAATTGAACTAAAAAGTCGAAATAGTGTAAACGACAAAATAATCTAAAAGTCGAAATAGTCGAAAAGTCGAAATCATAAATATGTCGAAAAAGTCGAAATGTCTATAAAGTCGAAATAGTATAAAAGTCGAAGTCGAAATAATCTATATTCGACTTATCGACAGCGACTTTTTTTGAAATCGATTGACTTTTTTTGAGGAAAGTCGAATAGAAGTCGATATATCGATTTTTTTACCAGCCCTAGTTTAAATTACCCGCACATGCCGGTGCTATGGGGCGTACCGATGCTATGGCTTTACGGCCATTCATTGGTACGGCATAATTAATGAAAATTTTGCCAAAAGAAAAAATATGAGTAGCAAGTTTTTATCGTCTCTTCAGAAATATTAAATAAAAATAATGGCACGCAAGTAGCCCATTATATGTACTCATAGATTTTTGACATTTTTAATTGTATTCTTGCTTACGTCAACTGCCCACCTCATTCGGTTAAATGGTATCTACTTTCCGGATTTGATACAAAATATACTATTAACGGTTATTAATATCCCTATATTAACATTGAATGTTCTCTATCTACTCGATTCCACGGAACGGAAGGATATGAACGGACTCGGGAACGGATGAACTAACCGTTGCTGTTGGCCTTTATGCCGTGACCACGCTCTGGCAAGTCATCACACGTCATGTCACGCCACGCGACGCGCCGCTTTGCTGGGGATGGATGAGTTACTGCCAGATGAGTCAAGTGGCTGCATATGCGGGGATGAAATATAAAAAAAAATTACATGCAAGGGTTGTATTTGCACCTATATTTTCATAAGGAAAACTAATTTCTTATGTTTCCATGTTTCATTTTATTTTTTTACGTTAGTATGAAGACCACATACTAAAGCAAAAAAAAACAAGTCGTGTTGAAAGCAAAGTCTCTTTTTAAATAAAAATTTCCCATTTCAATTCAATTTTTAACCAAGATTATTTCAGAAACAAATTATCCTGGGGCAAAAGTTTATTGGGATTTCTTTTTTGTCATATTTTACTGTAGATTGCAGAATAACGTCCTTATATTTGTTCTGTGAAATCACAAAACGTCCTATATAACGTATGTGTTTATATTTATTATAATGGATATTGTGAAAAATATAAACTAATGAAGTATCAAAACATATCAAGTTAGATTTTTGTAACATGTGCTGTTGTTGTAATTGTAGACTATAGATAATAGATTTTTTCTATTTCGGTGCTCTTATGAGTCTATAAAAGTACTGTTTATTACTGAAAACATGTCGTTTAGAAGATCTATAAGCTCACTGTTTGGTCATAGCCACCTATATAGATAGCTATGGTTTGATACAGTATTAATTTAAACAATCACACAAAATTCACAATACTGTCAAAATGTGAAATTTCAATTGTTTACTATTTGCCAAAATTTATTTCGTATTCAACAGGAGATCAGTCCACTTTAATCTCAACCCGACTAGTTTCGACACCACATGTGTCTTCCTCAGGGGCTACATTTACAGAACAGAAAAAAAATATTTTTTTACAAAGATACATTGAAGTAGTAAAACCAGATTACTTACATGAGTTTTAACAGTTTGTTGATAAATGTAATTGTTAAGTGATTTACACAAAAAAAATGTACATGGAAATTATATATAGAAGTGAAAATATAAATTATATATATTTAAATTTTCTCCACAACGGACAGAGTTCACTGTTAAATTAAATTAACAAAGTCAAAAAATATAAAAATGTACACTTCGACATAAAGTGATAAGAAAAAATATGAAAATTGTAGTGTCAACACCCTTAACGGTTAGCTGTCACCAACGACCAAATATAACTAGCCAAAACATTCCCTATCCCTTTTCACTGAATGTTTTGATTTCGGCAGGCCAGACAGAGAAACTAGAGATAGAAATATGTTTGTCTAGTTCGAGTATTTCTCACTAGAGGCCATGTAGTGTCAGTGTATGTTAGGGTACCTTTATAACCAGGGTATGGCCATGGCGTGGCTCACGTTTCGTCCGCCATTACCAGCCCGTCTTATATGTGTTGTTCTTGTACAAATTATTATGTATTTTCGTAGCAATTTGTTTTATTTTTATGAAAAACACATTTAATTATCATTTTAATATGTATTTAAAGTGTAAGTAATATATTTTATTTTATTTACTTGTGTAGTTTGTTAAGATACCCACCACGATTACTGACATATTGAAAACAACTATAAATTAAATTACCAATATTAAGCACAATCATTTAAATTTTTAAAAGGTAAGTTTAGAATATACAATTATTATGTAAATAAGAACTACAGATATTAAATTAGATGTGATAATAATAACCCATGTCATATATTCTACATAACCTTTAAATATGTATGTCTTAATAATAATTGTGTATCTCTTAAATTAATTAATTTTTATTACCTTTATAAATTCACAGTGTGATAATTTAATATTCTTTTATAATATAATATCACATTTATTACAAATAAATAGGAAAATGAATTACCGATAATGGCGGTGATCTTGGCCCATGGCCATACCCTGGTTATAAAGGTACCCTAGTGTATGTCTAGTGTTTAGTTTGAACATTACGCACTAGAGGCTACGTAGAAGCATGTGTATTTTGTCTTTGTTTTGTAGTTTTAGTGGTTTTGTGACACGTTGGTTTTTCTTTAATATTAAACCTTATAAATTATTTAATATTAACCTTATATGTTAACCACGAAATTTTAACTAAAAACACTTGCGCCTCTAGTGACCAACATTCAAACTAGACACTGATAATATACGTGGCCTCAGTGGTGACCTCTAGTGAGAAATACTTGGACTAGACAAGCCATATCTCTATCTCTAGTTTCTCTGTCTGGCCAGCCGAAATCAAAACAAACCAAATGAATTTTTGTCTAGTTATATTTGGCCGTTGGCTATCACTAAGTAAAGTTTTGACCTGTACAGTGACTTATACTATTTTAAAAATGTTAAAAAAAACATTGATGTTGGGATTTTTTCTTTGCAAGATAAAAAACAATATTAAGTTTTATCAGTGAATACTGGTTTAATATAATTTGCGGCAAATTAGCAAAAATACACATAGACAAAACCAAATTAATATAAGGATAAGCATTAGTTGACAGTTTTTTAAGGTCGCCATTTCTCTCCATTTTATGGTCCACAATTTATGAAAACTATACTACGCAGAAAACATTGAAATAAGAATTTGAGTATTTTTATTTTACATTAGTGTAACGAACCTATTATTTATGTTTCTTTTGTTTTAAATTACACTACCACAGAGTATATACCCAATAAATTCTTGATACGAAATTGAATAGCTTGTCCAGTTGTGTTGCGTCGGGTTATCCTTGAAATAAAATTTCCTTGTGCGTCAGGGCCTAGCGGCGCCTGGACGTCGCGTCGGCAGTGGCGGCGTGGCATAATGAGTACCAAGTAACGAGTAACGAGCCCAATCGATGCACTGCACAGGTGAAGTGAGTGCATGCGAGCTGCCGTGTGACGCCTGACGCACGCCTAGCGCGTCGTGCCACACGCGGGACGCTTCACACCGCTTCAGCTTATTACTGCTTGGATTCACACAACCATTCAATATTATTTCTATAATATTTAAATGCAAATGTTCCATGAATTTTCTGCCATTCGTCGTTAAGAACACGATTTATTGTTGTAACTCCGTTTTATTAGTTTTACAGGAGAGCATTTTAAAGTTTTTCATAAAATTTGAATGATCGAAGTTACAAAACTAACAAATTATGTCGAATGGTTTCTCACTATTGACAGATAGACAGATATAAAAATATAATTTTTGACACTGCGATTTTACAATATTTTCATTAGATTGTTATTAATTTAGTGCAAAAATTAAGATACGTCACTTTGTAAAATTGGAAAATGTATATCAGCTGATAAATAAATAGTTTACGTCATCAGTAATGTATTTAAAAATTTAATACCTGAAAGCGATGGTGAAATCAATTATGGAGGTGTAAATAAAACAGTAGATTATACATAATTGGGATATTTTATCCTGTTGAGTGGTAACAATAAGTAATTTTTTGCAAAAATTTAACAAAACGTGATAACATGAATAACTATAATAAGTAGTAAAAAATCTGATGTAGTCAGCACATTACCTTCTGTCAGTTCTATGTATTTTGTACAAATTCCATACAGAAATTTCATGCCAAAGATTCTACTCTTATATTTCCAGCACGATATCCACTAAATTTATAACACATACTATCTTAATAGGGCGCGAGCAGACACGTGACTCGAAGGACCTTGACGTGCTTAGAACAAGCTGATTTGTGTGCGCATGTCATTTTGACAAGAACAATGTCACGTTGACAAGACCAATGTTTTGATTTATTTTGATTTTTAACTGCTTAAATGTTATTATTTTTAATTTCATATGTTTTACTGCCTAAAAATTGTAAAATAATATCATTAAAGCAGTTCAAAATCAGAATAAGTCAAAACATTGGTACTGTCAACGTGACATTGTTCTTATCAAAATGACATGCGCACACAAATCAGCTGATTCCAAACACGTCAAGGTCGCTCGAGTCACGTGTCTGCTCGCGCCCTATTGCACTTGATATTGACATCTGTCTATCAGAAGTTTCTTTAAATATTATAGTAGCTGTTTCCATGGTTATATCATAGCTGACTGCTTTATGAAATTTAATATCTTTATAATTTTTTAACTCTATAACCCGGTATTATCATTAGACATTTAATTTTAAATGCGCATTTATCAAAAATAAGCACATCGGAATTCAGGTTGCAATATTAGAAATCTCGTATAACATATCATTTCGATATGATTTTGTTCGTTAAATGCTCATTTACAATTAAATATCGAAATGAGATTTCTAATATTGCAATCCGAATTTCGATGTGCTTATTTTTAAAAAATGCACATTTAAAATTAAATGTCTGTTGATAATACGTGGGGCAACAAAAAAAAACAACTTTTTTATCTGAAATATTTATTTTGGTTCCTGTTAGTTTAGAAGTTATGTTTTGAAAAAGAAAAATTCGATTACAATCGTTTTGTTTTTGTCATTGAATTTTTGGAAAAACAAAAGCACCGCTAAGATCAGGAGCCGATTAGACCCCTCGTAGGCTCAAGGAATACTTGCTACAACTCTGATTACAACTTTTCGTTGAGCTTAAAAAAATAACGTCGTCGTAGGCCTATGTACTGTGCCCATTATATTAACAAGTTATTTTTCATTCTTGATTGTGAAATGTTACTTGCATTACAACATTTTTTCGAAAACTATATCCCAAAATTAATAAAAATGTAAAGAGAATAGTTTGACAGTTCAATAAAAGTTTAATAAAAAAAACTGTGATTTATATTTATGAAGAACCAGTGGTGTATTTTTTTTAAAAAAACAGATTTTCTATCAGCAACTGTTTTATCATAAAATTTACAATTAGGTACCGTTGATGCATGTAAAGTTACAACTTTATAATGATCAATTATTTTGAATTGTTCTCAATTAAATTTGTCGCATCACACATTTTTTAATGTTTGCGCATAACCTTTTCTCCGAGGCTTTTCTCTCTTTTCAAATAAAAAATCAATCATTGGTGGCCCACTTATTTTCGATCGTTTTGGACAGTTATTCGAATGTTTCGAGTTGAATTTAGAGATGGTGCAATCAAATGCAACTAGATTTTCCAAGAATTCTGTTCTGATTCTGGAGGAAGTTATAGCTGTCTTATTAGGGCCACTTTTACAATCATTAGATAAACCTCGTATAACGCTATACCAGGTATAAAATTGGAAATTGTATTTTACAAACTTCGGATAAACCACAAATAGAATAAACACCAGTATTTCTTATCCCATGGAAATCGGTTGTATAAACGTCGGATTACTTTATTCCTGGTTCTTATGGATACCACGTAGACACAAACGATGTTTTGTTATTCATACGTTTGACAGATGTCAATCAAGTATTTCAACATCACTGTTAGAATCAAAAATAACATTTATATCATTTAACATCGTGAAAAATGCAAATTAGAAGGCATAAATAATAACAATATTGAAGAAAAGTAGTCTAACTAGAAGATAATTTTATTGTGCCAATACCAACCTAAAGTGATTTAACGTAATTCCTGGTATAACTACATGACAGATAAAAATGCATTGTAAAAGACAGTCTTGTTTATCGAAGGTATAATTGCTAGGATAAAGTCATACCTCCGATAGCTATACCATAGTTTATCCATCAATTGTAAAAGTGGGCCTTAGTGTATTTTTTGTAGCCAAATGAATCAATTTATTTTATCAAAAATATTAAATATTTAGGATGCAACGAGTGTATCCACTAATTAAGAATATTGTAATAATGTATAATTTTTATTTAAAAAAAAGGATATGCAGTCAGACATTTGTCTATAGTGTATGTATATATTTAAAATATGAATCCTCTGGCATATTTGTCATGGAAATTCTGATGCTTTGGAAAATGAAAATTTATTGCATTTATCGCTATGTAATCTTCAATAATTTACTCAGATCACTGGTTTTATTTTCAATATAAAGTTGAATAATATTAAATATTTTTCTAAAAATAAATAAAAAGTAGGAATTATTGAATACGGTTCTGTGCGTCTGCTAGTTACATTTGATCGTTGGTACACCTGAACCTCGATTAAAATTTCACAGCGAACTCGTTTAATCATTGGCCGATGCATTCATGCTGTTTGCATTTGCCTTGCTTAAACGAATAGATGTTGGAGAACAGACAAAATGAAGCAGGAATTGTAACGGTGCATTTTTATTTCTTTGCTCTTGTTTTTAAGATGAGAAGACTATAAGTTTCTTTGCATATATTTTTTTATATATTAAATACGATATATTTGACTAGATTTTACATTTGTAGATACAAATACATTGCTAATTAAATTTTATTCAGTGTAAGTAAAAAGTTGTACGTACTTTTATTAAATGTCGACTTTGCACGAAGTCATAATTGTAAGTATGGTAATTGCGATTTATAAAACAATTAATCATTTCAGGGTAGAAATTTTTTATAGCAATTTAAATGTTTTTACCTTCTGTTAAAGGTATTGTCGTGCGTTTTTAATGAATAAACATATTTTAGGGTCCCTAAAATATAATATGATTTTACTATTTTTGCGATGATGCCTCTACGTGACTCCAGTACTACAATACCAAAAATTACAATTTCATGTAAATATTCCACGTGCATCTAAATTATCTAAGAGCTGATTAGATTTTGGTTATAATTTGTCAACTGGAAGTGGCAGTTTACATGAAGCTCTTAATATTATTCTTGAAAAATTGAATTTAAATATAATTTTTTGAAATTTTGTTATTTTTTTTTATAAGCCTATTCAACAAACTGCTCTAGTCATCGGGTCACTCGTATTTCGATGTTGTTACATTTGCTCGTTGGTACACACCGACACAATGCACAGATTTCCAGCATTTCAAGGTTGCTGGAGTCACGTATTTATAGTGTTTCCGCGAGACGAGACGAGATTTGGGGTCGGTCTCGAACTGGTTTCGACTATCTAAGTCCTGTCTCGCTCTCGAATCTTGACGAGGGTCTCGTCTTTTCAAGGTCAAATTATAAAAATTTCTACATTGTTAAAAAAATCCTAACTCGGCGTAGGCTATGAACAAAGAAACGTATGTTAATTTAATAATATTTAAATAAATGTCAATTTGACATGAGATGTTGTCCAAAATGTTATCTAAGGAAATCGAAGCTTTTCTTGAATCTTATTTTAGAAATAGAAACAAATTATAAAACGACGAATGCCAATATACTGTATCCTTCTTTATTACCTTTTTTCCTTAAAATTACATTTCAAGATCAATGTTGACATTGTGTCTTTTGAATAAAATAATGATCAGACATACGTTTCTCTGTTCATAGCCTATTCCGAGTTAGGAATTATTAGGAACACACTGTATTAAGAAAGTTGGTACCTTTATTAAATAAGCATTCAACAAATATCCTACAAAAAGATTGAAAGAATCTCATTGACGATTTATAAAAATAAATAATTATTTGTTACATAATTTTATATTGATATTAATTTTTAAAACTTAAGGCCCGCTCCTATTCGCGATTCAAGAAAAATACTCGCAAACTAGCAGCCAGCCAATGAACCTCTTAAAAATGACGTCACAATGTGGTCAGCATGTCGTATGGCCGATGTTACTAGAACGTGTAAACATCAATTTGAGTAATTCTGCTTTAAAAGTTGTTAAACTGTTCACAAAGCAAAAATATTTATTTCATTTTTATTTCCTTAATGAATTTTGTTCCACATGTAAATATGTGTCCGGAATCAGTAATTTCTTCGTCCTCACTGTAATTTCGGGACTAAGTCGTTGCTTTTAAATAACACAAAACTTCCTTTAATTTCAATTTCATTGTACATAACAAAATAATAAACTCTCTTTATCATAGCTGTTCACACACACAACTAAGTTAGTTTTTAGTTCATCTGTCACTTGGCTAGACCGCATTGTGACGTCACAAAATATGGCGGTAAAACTAACTTGAATCGCGAATACCACTTCTAGTTAGTGACAATTGGTGATATGATAACCAACGGTTATGTTGCAAAATTGTTCTTACGACCTTTGAGTAGAGCTAACTAGAAGTTAAAACTGGCGTAATTTTAACTTCCAGTCCAAGTTCTGGCTAGAGTTTCAACTGGTAGTTATCTACTGTCAAATCTCAAATAATTTTACATATCACATAATAAAAATTAAAATTATTGAAGATTTAGAAGATATTGAGGATGAATAGATTATTTTAATTTTTTCGCAATGATAATGAATTCGTAACTTAAAATGTTCATAAAAATTATTGACGTAATAAAATTTAGTACAAAAAACTGTTTTCTTAGTAGTCTGTTTCTGTTGTATAAATAAATCAATTTTCCTTGTCTTATTTTGTCGGAATGAATCAATGGTTCATATATATATATATATATATATATATATATATATATATATATATATATATATATATATATATATATATATATATATATATATATATATATATATATATATATTTATAAAATATTAGACGAGACTCGATACTGGTCTCGTCTCGGTCTCGAGTTTGACCTCGAGATAAGTCAAGACGAGACGAGACCGAGACTGTCTCAAGTCCCGCAGTAACACTACGTGTTTGCTCGTGCCCTTTATGGAAAAATTCTCGGGAAAACAACAAAAATGGAAATAAGATGTTTACAAAATGATTCAAAATAAATAATTTATTTGATTTTTTCTATTTATATGTACGTATTATTAAAAATTATAAGCAGAAATTGAATGAGAAATGATCAGTTAGTTACTATAAATAATAATGAATAATTCGGACGTTAGTAATGGTCGAGTAATAGCATTCATTCATCTAATCTGTTAGAGATGCTTGAGGTTATTTATGGAGCCAGAAATTTTTGTATCGCGTAAGATTCTATTTCTGTCATTCACTATTCACTATTCAAAAATTCGTTCCCGCAACTATTTAGTAGTTCCGCGTAAGAAATTATTGCTGAGTAAATAGAAGCTTCCTTTTGTATTACGCAGAACCATTGAAAAATTTCTTCTTACTTGTATTTTTTTTTTATTTTTTTTTTTTTTATGAATAAGTTGTATATTTACTTAATGCTTTCTTGGTTTTAATATGTATTACGACAAATTTAGATATGGAAAACGAAACAAAATGATGTACAGTTATCCCATTTTCAATGTTTGTTAAAGGTGAATCTTGGATAATTATTGATAGTTTGAGTTAATTTTTCAAAACAAATTTAATGAAAATTACAAAGACTTTCTACCTGCTTTTGCTTTTGAATTACAAACTCCAACCTGTTTTTCGCTGATTTAAAAAATATCATATCTTATTGGTTAAGATGAATATATAATAGTTATTTATGTACCTGGGACAAAAAATTGCATATTATAGCATAGCATATTTTTTAAAATATAGCACAATCTGAAAAATTTTTAAATGGGAATCTATGCTGAATATATTGTCAATTTTTTGGTTATAAGTGCCTATAAGCTTTTCAACGATGTACAACATGAGCGTCATGTTCTTTTATTTAAGAAATGAACTAAAGAGGAATTAATAATTTATTGGATTCATGAAATAAATGAAAAAATCAATTGAAGATTATATTTTTTTTATTTTCATTGCATGTCTCTGGTATGTTTTAAAATTTTACTTCGGAATATGATGTACAGAGTACATAGTAAAATCACGTGATTAAGAGTATCCCTTTATTTTGGAACGGCATCGAGAGTAATACACTTGTCAAATTGATCAAATTAAATTTTCTTTTGTTATTGTAAAGACCATTTTATTAGTTACTTTTTATACAAATTATAATATGTCATTCACGTACTATACGTCAAACGTAAACAAAGAATTGGCGCTAAACATTTTCATGTTGGAGTACGTTCGTACCCTCCTATATAAGTAGGGTATGTAGAGTACGAGGAGAACGCCAAAAATTTCCGGCCTGATATAGATCCAAGTATTACAGCAAGTCAATATGTTGATAACACATCAGTTCAAGTCTTATTAGTCTGGGAAAAAACAAAAATGAATTTTAAGTCAATTATTTTTCTAATAACTGTCACTAGTTTATCACAATATCTGAAGTCACGAAAATTGAGTATCGAACTGTTATCAAATTCTTTACCCGAGAAGGCTTTTTTCCTCAATGTATGAAAGATCGGCTGCATGGAGCGTATGGAAAAATTTCACCGTCTTATTCTATGGTAAAAGATTGGTCGAAACGGTTTCGAATCCTTGGAAGATGACATCAGAACAGGAAGGACGGCGGAAGTGGTGACGGACGACAATATTGCCTCTTGCCGACCGACGCTTTAAGGGGAAAGAAATATCTCAAATGACGGGGCTTTCTGATATAAGCATTTGTCAAATCATCCACGATCATTTAGGCATGAATAAAGTTAGTGCACTGCAAGGTGGGTCCCCAAACATCTCAGCAGTTTAGCGCCAACGTTGTGTTGAATGTGCTCAAAACTTTTTGAAGCTATGTGATGTAAACCCAACGGAAGTGTTGAAGATAATATTGTCGCAGGAGATGAAACTATAGTTTTCTACTATGATCCTTTATCCAAAAGGGAGTCGATTGAATGGAGGCGAAAAGGAGAAACACCGCCAATACAGTTCAGGGTCTGCCAGTCGACAAAAAAGGTGACGGCTACGATCTTTTGGGATTGTGAGGGCATTCTTCTAATAGACTTTAAAGAACGTAACACGACAGTCAATGGGGCATATTATGCAGCACTTCTGCTGCATGACAATGAACACTGCTGCAATTGCGCAAGCTGTGATTAGAAAAAGGACTTTGAGGGTGCCATTTCAGTGACAACGAAGTAGTGAAGGCTGCAGTTTGGGCACATTTTGAAGACAAACCAAAGGAATATTTTTTAGGGGTATTGAATTGTTACTGAAACGTGGGGGATTATATTGAAAAATAAAATTTAATTGTACATCTGCAGCCATAGCCATTCCGGAAATTTTTGGCGCTGCCCTCGTGTACATTTTTAGTTTTGGAACATCTCGAGAGTATGCTAAAAGAGTATGCTCTTCGTTTTTGGAACGATATTGAGCGTACTTTATACTTCAGAGTAAAGTTTTGGAACGTACCCCTCGTAATCATATTTGTCCGTTACTTTAATCTCATGAAAAAGTGTCAGTTAATTTAACTGCCAGATAAAATAAAAATATCGCATCAACAGAGAACTTGACAAAATTATACAATGTCATTTATATGATGCGGTATTTTTCTTTTGTCTGGCAGGTAAATTAACTGACACTTAACAGGAGATTGAAGTACCGGTCCTAAGTTAAATTATTTTTGTGTCTGTCGCCATATAGTTAGCTTTGATAAGTTAAATATTTTATTTTCCTTTGAAACTTTTATATCTTCAACTGAAAATATGACAGCGATCTGTCCAATAGTTTGGTATTAGTTATTCTTCAAAGAAAACAAATTTTTTATCTTTATTACAATAGAAGATTTTGAACATCGCGCCTTTATTAAATATTTTTATTCAAAAGCGTTTAATATTTTCGAAGAGATGTAAAGTGTATTAGGTAAATATGCTTTATTATATGCGATTGTAAAAATTAGATATAGCTTAATTTAAATGGGGCTGTTCAAGCATCCAAAACATCGCGCTGGACGCCCAAAAAGTGTTACAACATTTACAATATGGTGTTAAAAGACAGACGGCTGAAATTGAGTGAAGTAGCTAATAGTGTAATCTTCTTAAAAGAGCGGTTTCACTATATTTTAATCGAAGAATTGGGAATAAAATAGCTCACACTAATATTAGCTAAAATTAAGGAAATAAAGTACGATTTCCTTCCCTGCCCAACTTATTTGCTGATTTTGGTTCCCTCTGATTCCCATTTATTCACTAAGCTAGAAATTTTCTTGAGAGGAGAGGAGAGATATTTTCAAGTGATGAGGATGTCAAATACGCCGTAAATACTTAATTTTGCATACCTTGAGGAAAGCTCCTTTCCTGATGTGATTAGTGTATTGGAACATCGTTGGACTAAGTGCATTGCACTGTTAGGAGACTATAATGAAAAATAAAACTATATAAACTTATAAACTAAGGCCTGGTATTTTCATCTCTTGTTAAACTGTCTGACATGTGTAATTTTTACGAACATTCAAATTCACTTTGGAAGTAAAATTTAATCATAGATTATAGATAGATTATAGAGAACGTTGAATAGGAAATAATTGCGAATTAATTTAATTTAATTTTTGTAAATAAAAATTTCATGTCGGCAATGGCTCACTAAAAAAGAATTAAATGAAAAATAAGAAATAATTTTCCGAATTTTAGAAAAATTCTTTTTGATTGAGAATCAAAATGTAAGTTACCGCTATCCAAACCGCTGAATTGCAGTTCCCAGGCGTCGAACCCGACACCTGAGTTTCCCGTTTCCAGATTATAGATTTTTGTATAGTTCCAAGTCAGTCAGATATGGAATGCCGTTTTAACATTTATTTCCACATTTTAAAACAGTCGTACAAATTAATGTATCGTAAAAATAAACTCTCATTAAAAAGAAAGATTTAAACTGATTGTTGAATTAAAATGTTTGTTGATGATATAATTACAAATTTTTCAAACAAACATTCTTTTTAATATTAGTTTAATTTTATGTTTGTTCAATTTATATGATTGTTGATATTTTCTAAACAAACGTAAAAATTCAAGTATCGTAGAAATGAAGTAACATTTATAGGAGTGAATTAAATTGACCCTTTATTTTCATGACACATGAATTAAAACGATATTCCGAAGTAAAATTTTAAAATATTAACAATCATATAAATTGAACAAACATAAAATTAAACTAATATTAAAAAGAAAGTTTCGTGTTGACCGTTGATTTAAAATGTTTGTTTGAAAAATTTGTAATTGTATTATTAACAAACATTTTAATTCAACAATCAGTTTAAATATTTCTTTTTAATTTATGTATATTTTTATGATACATGAAAATATATAAATATAAATATCAACAATCAATGAATTTGAAGTATCTTAGAAATAGACTAAAATTATGAAGAAATATTTAAACTGATTGTTGAAATAAAAAGTTTGTTGATAATATAATAACAAATTTTACAAACAAACATTTTAAATCAACGGTCAACACAAAATTTTCTTTTTAATATTAGTTTAATTTTATGTTTGTTCAATTTATATGATTGTTGATATTTTCTAAACAAACGTAAAAATTCAAGTATCGCAGAAATGAAGAAACATTTATAGGAATGAATTAAATTGATCCTTTATTTTCATGACACATGAATTAAATCGATTATTTCTGCGATACTTGAATTAAATTGTTTGTTTAATTCTACGATACGTGATTTAATATGATTATTCATAATTTTAAAACAATCAATTTAAAAGGCAGTGTCATATTAATTCATGTATCGTAAAAATAAACTCTTATTAAAATGAAAGATATAAATTGATTGTTGTATTAAAATGTTTGTTGATAATATAGTTACAAAATTTTCTAACAAACATTTGAAATCATCAGTTAATACAAAACTATCTTTTCAGTAATTCTTTCATTCTATAATAATAGTTGAATTTATATGATTGTTCACGTTTTTCAAACAATTGTAAAAATTCAAGTATCGTAGAAATGAAGAAACATTTATAGGACTGAATTAAATTGACCCTTTATTTTCTCGACACATGAGTTAAAACGATTGTTTATTTGTATGATACTTGAATTAAATTGTTTGTTTAATTCTACGATACATGAATTAAAACGACTGTTGATAATTTTAAAACAGTCAATTTAATTATCGCCGTCGTGACTATTTCAAGAACTATTTGCAATTTGGTCATTCTTCCTCAGATGGCTCCACATATTGTAGCTTTGTACAGATCTCTGTAATTTTAAGTTATAAGTGAGTGACACTTGTCATATCAAATGAAATAAAACTTTTAGCAAATAATAGTTTTGAAAAATTATTATCTTCGCTTAATATATGTTAAGCACATTAAACAAATAATTTAATTCAAGTATCACAGAAATAAACAATCGTTTTGATTCATGTGTCATGAAAATAAAGGGTCAATTTAATTCATTCCTATAAATGTTACTTCATTTCTACGATACTTGAATTTTTACGTTTGTTTAGAAAATATCAACAATCATATAAATTGAACAAACATAAAATTAAACTAATATTAAAAAGAAAGTTTTGTGTTGTCTGTTGATTTAAAATGTTAGTTTGAAAAATTTGTAATCATATTATAAACAAACATTTTACTTCAACAATCAGTTTAAATCTTTCTTTTTAATGAGAGTTTATTTTTACGATACATTAATTTGTGCGGCTGTTTTAAAATGTGGGAATAAATGTTAAAACGGCATTCCATAGTCAGAGCTTAGAATCCATACAATAAACATTAGAATAAATGTAATAATTCATTAAATAAACATTAATAATTTTTATGTGTAACAAATGATAGTTTTTGGCATATGATAAACTCACAATAAAGAAAACTCTTTAAAAATATTATTTCGGATCCTCGAAATATAACTTGTATATATTCTCAAATTTTTTACCCTTTTTTAACACTCTGTATAACTGTTCTGTTAATAGGAAGCCATTGATGCGATGTCAAATATCTTGTTTGTGTTAGTTTTATTACATTCTGTGTATTCACAAGTTTTCTATTTGTATAAATTTCTTTTGTCATCAGCTTCTCTTACGTCACATACGGTAAAATTCAAATTTTCAATTAATATTCAAAATTTTAGATTTATATTACAAATATATGAAAGAAAATAAAATTTATTGGCATACATGTAGACATATTTTATGTTAAACATTTTATAATACATAATGTACTCATCTTATTGCATTTTCGTATGCCCAGTACTTTAACATCTGTTGTACAGAATTAATTAATGCGTTGATTGTTATCGGTAAAATTTTGGGGAACAAAAAACGAAAAAGAAACAGTTCTAATTAGTTTGATTAAGATCTTGTGCATGAAATTATCATTTAAATCTAATTTTACAGGTTTACAAGATCACCTGTTGGTTAAAACCAAGATTTTACTAAGAATTAAGAAGTTATCACACCTTAATTATTAATTAAAGAAATATTTGTTTTAATAATGTTTTTTTTAATTCAGTGCTAAATTCGAGGCTAAATTATTTGTGTAGATTAAGATTTGTTTATCATTATGTAACGTTTTATTTATTTGGGTGAATATAAAAATCAAAGAATTATTATTAATTAAATAGATGTTTATTAAAAGATATTTATTTCACGCTATTTATGTCACTATTTATTTATATCACATTCAACTGTCTGACCTCTGATCTGCACAGCGTCTGTATACTCAGCTGACTTCTACAGCGTATGTATACTCAACTGCTCGGACAGAATTCACTCTTTTCAACTCTCTTTCTGAACTCTCTTCAACTCTACTAATTGACTGACTTCCGATCCAGTATCACCAACTGTCCGTATGTCACAACTCTTCAACACCAATGCCGAGTATCTACTTCCACTCTCCGTTGCTGTGCCCGTATACTCTAGCTTCCCAATACTCCTCAACACTACCGAGTATTCACTTCCACAGCTATCCCACTATCCCAGTATACACTCACCACGATACTGCTATGCTACTAAACCCACTAATTGCCTTACCGACGATCTATGTAACTGCCTCTCGGGCATAACTGCGTTCTTTTTATACAGCTACCATTATTTTTTGGAGAGCTCTCCATCATTCCACCCGATAATAACATCGAATACAAAAGCTTCAGGCGACCGGAAGTAATTAAACAGGTCGAGACTAATTTGTTTACTTCGCCATTTGCACGCGACGATTACGTCATCGACTAATTTAGTAAGACAAGAAATCTTGTCTTGTGAAACACTTTCAATGATGCATTCCTCTACAGTTCGTTTCTCGAATTTCGTTCTCCTGGAAAATTGTACCATTTTTTACTTTTGTGTTTAATTTAAGAAAAGTATGTATGTTCAAAAATCAAAGTCAGAATTAAACCAAGGAAGAGAAATGGTTGCAATTCATTTAAATTATTGGATTTTCAGTTTCAGTTTCAATAATACTCGTATAAATAAATAAAAAATGTGTTTGGTGTCCCAATATAGGAGGTACTGATCTTCTTCTCCGGGTGATCAATAACAATATGATGATACCGTACAATTAAGGCCCGTTCAGTATAAAAAAATTAGCGGCAATGATATAATTGGTGGCATCGGTAGCGTACGAAATTTATAGTAAAAATTATTTCCGTCCACAATGAAAAATTATTGATATTGTTTCTAGAGCCGCTTTTTTTTACCAAGACGTTCAACTCTGAGTAGCACGAATCTATCTTAAGGGGATAAATGATCTTGTACTACCCATTTTCTTCGTCCCTGTCCACGCGAAGCACCACCTTTGAAGCAGGATCAGATATATTCCGAACTGATCCCGAATGCCATTTCACGTCAGTGTGACTGATTGCTACGTAGTTTGTCTTACTTTTAAGCATTTTATATTAAAATAGAAGAAATTAGTTGTTTGATTCAGAAACAGAAACAACAAAATAATCTTTTTGCTATTGCATTTTTATCAGATGTCAATAAACGTCAAAAACGTTAAAAAATTAAGTCTTGCAAAAACTATCGGTGTTGAATAGAGGGTACCTGTTTCTCACCCTCGCACCGTAGGGACTATTGGGATTGGGGGATAGGAAGTGGGTTATATTAGGTTAAAATTGCCCCATTTTGTTGCGATAATGAAACAAATGCATCAGTTAGGTATTATTTTCTTAATTTTCAATAATGTTTTTAATTTCAGCACTGATATACTTTCAAATTATGTTTTCATCATCGCCACATAAAAATATTAAAATTAATTGGACTGAATGAAAGTAAATGAAAATATTATAGTCCATTCAAATCCGGGAGTCACCGCGTCAAAACAAATGCATGCGGCTGGCACGAGATTTTACTTCAAGTCGGGCCAATAAACACGCATTCAGTCTTGTGACAACAGGATCAATCAGAACGCGCGAAGAAGTTGAGTACGTGGTCGCTGATCATTGTTTACATGCGGTGACTCTCGGATTTGACTGGACTGACTATAACAATGAAAATAAATTATTCTATAATTGTGTTTTCGTTTGTTTCATTGCCATGACTATTGTTTTAACCCTATTAATTTAATAATTCTTGAATTTTTTCTGTTCGAAACTAACGAAAATAGATGTTATATCATTGACTCAAGATAAAGATCTTTTATGGTTATAGGTACATAGTTTGGAAAGCTAAAAATATTGTCTTTTCAATATTGAAACTTTCCGCTATGGCGTCCATATAAAAGTTACAACTTTGGCATCATAAGTTTAAATCCAAGATTGATAAAAAAAATGAGCAGCGCCACTCGAAAGAGCATAAGAAAGTTCCATGAAGAAGTGCAAACCAAAACTCCATATTATTTCGCACATACTTGGAGATTATAATGGTTAAAAGAGGTTATATCAAAATTACTATACGTCAAAATGGAAAATTATGTTTCAGCGCTAGCCATTCAGAAATGCCTAGAAAAATTTTGGATTTACTCCTGCTTTATCCCCTATTTTTTGAATTTTTGTTGGATGGATTAATATTTGTAATGAGTGAGTGTAGGCTCCCTTCTTTTCTGGAACAAGAACAACTAGCCACCTCCAGGAGTAGCAGCAGCAGCGGAGGAAAGTGCATGCATGCACGCGTGCGCTACCACCGGGTCGATACTGCATTACTCTGAATAATACACGCGTGCTTGCTGCACTGCGACACATCCAACGTGGAGCGTGCTCGCTGATGCCGATACAGCTAGGCGCTAGGATAGCTCCAGCTGCGGACATAACCAACGATAAAATATTTTTCTATTACTAACATTCTATGCACTCAAAGATTTAACGCCAAACAATCGAATATTGTTTATTGTACTTGGCAATATACTCGCATATATTTTTTTTATTGACATTTATTTTTAATCTTCCACTATATACGTATTGAAAATAGTTCTTTTCATGGCATACAATATTTGACAGTGCAAAGTTTTAGTTTTTTATTATTGTTTATAAATGTAAAAATTGAAACAAATGAAATTTAAATTCTAATTCTATACAGTTTGATTATTATTTATAATTGAATTCATCGAACAAAATAACGTTATGACGTCAGAACTCAGCTTGAAATTATAAATGTATCGCAAATACGAACAGTCTTATGATTTACATTTTGAAATATAGTCCGTTTTAGTATACCCTGCTATAGTACGATCTGTGTGATAGAGCACATATAAATGTAGAAAAAGAAAACAACGAAAAATTCGCGAAATGAAAGGGCAGAAGTGCAAATTTAACCAAGTTAATATTTTTCCTTCCGAATATATACACCTTCAACTTAAATTTTATTTTACTTTTCAGTTCTTTTACAAGGATTATTTGTTTTTTATAAGCATATCTTCAGCGCTCAGGGGAGATTAGACATACAAATCCATTAGACAATTAGTTGATTCACTTTTCAATATTTAGTTTCGGCAAAATATTACAAAATTCAGTTTCGAAATTTTTAATAAATAATTGTTAAATAGTTTCAAGTGTCAGTCCTGCAAGAAGAACAAGAAGAAGAAATTAAAATGTAAGTAAATTTAATAATTATTTCTAGCAATATATGTAATCGGTGTTAATTTTATTGTGTGAATAAAACATAGTGTGTAAGGGTAAACTCCTTTATTCAATAAAACCCAGGGCTACGAACCCATATTTTCTCCTAAATTCAAATTTATAATTATTAAAAATAAATCTGCGCCTGATCTATTACATTTGAAATCAACAAGCGAGTATTACTTTGTATTCTCTAAAAAAGTTTTATTTTTAATTGAAATAAACAGAAATTTCACTGTTCACTTCTTCATCGTTCTTATTTATTCCCTGAGGTGTTTTTTGAAGTTAGGAATAAATAATAATCGAACGAAGCCAGGTCTGGATTGTCGGGCGGGGTTTTATAGTTTGGAAGTCTGCTTCCTGTAGAGCAGCCAATACAAATTGCTCTCAATGGCGCACCCAGTAATTTGAATATGGGGGTGCACTATAAAAAAGAGATTTAATTTTCTTTTATAAGCACCAAAACTTGGGTAAGGCAAGGCATCCAGGAATAAAGGCGCTACTATGAATTAGGAACTAATACGACTTTTAAGTACATGAATTAGTACAAAATAAGTTTGGGATTCGTCGGAGAATGTTACCGCGAACAAACCTATTATCTTTGTTTCTTTTTTTGTCGCCTACACAGTTGTCTGATCCCTGAGCCGCCACTCAAGAGGGGGTGCAAGTGCATCCCCCTTGGGTACACCACTGATTGCTGTTGTGCCTGGTTGGATATGAAATCGCAACAAAACAGAGTTAATACCCGAGACACACGGTACTTCCCCGTAAAATTTGGGTCACTGCGAAGCCTATTAGATCAAATCATGGTAGATGTGCACATGCTCTTTTTAAATGGGGTAAGGCCTCAATGTGATTGCGGAGCAGAAAATCAAACTATCCGCCACATCGTGCAGGAATGCCCATTAAGATCATATGGTTTCCTACATTCTGTCTTCGTTACGTATGTCTAATAGCTTTATCTTTGTCTTACTAACGCATTTAGAGAAAGATAGTTATACGAAATTTGAATGACATTTGACAGCAGTGGTACTTCATATTTTTGCAAGCTCGGTCGCAACCCAAATTCAGGTGGAATTAGTGAAGTTACCCTCTGTTTACGTTAAGCGTCGCGAAATTCGAAAAATATGAATTTTATTTCACAAAAAAATGTGTGAAATATGTATCTCAAATGTAGGTTTGACCTTTTAGATGTACATATTTGTCAATGTCAATGGTATTTTTATAATTTATTAGCTTTATCCTTTCCTACAATGATTTTCGTTCTTAGGTAAATATAATCGTAGGAATAATCGTAAAATGTAGTGGTAATTTAGTTTAGTAATTAGTAGTAGTAATTTAGTTTAAGATTAAAATAATACAGTATAAAATTTACAAATTTAGGTTAAATTTTGAATAATTTTGGATTACTGAAGGCAGGTTCACGAAGGTGTAAACTTAAGACTTTACCTTAGCATTAGCATTACGACTTTGCATTAATAATTCGATAATAGACAAATGCGTGCTACGGTATATGTAACTGTAACCTTAACCTTAGCATATGCTGTAACCCTAGAATACGCCAATTTCTAAATTGTCATAATGCTAATGCCGACCAATCAGAAGCTGCCGCTGGCGATATTCATGTCCTTGAATTTGACGTTTTAAAAAATTCTGTCACATTTAAGTAAAAATGAACGGTTTTGAAAAAGATATTCAACTAATTGAATTAGTGGAACAATACAAACATATTTTCGACAAAAAAGAAAAAAAATCTGATGTGGCCAGCACATTACCTTCCGTCAGTTCTATGTATTTTGTATAAATGTCATACAGAAAGTTCCTTGCGAAAGATTATATTTCTTGTACATTACCTTAATGCAGTTGTATGTATTTTGTACTAATTCCATACAGAAAGTTTCTAACAAAAGATCCTATATTTCCAGTAAAATTATAACATAAACATACTGTCAACTGCACTTGACACTGACACCTTTCAATCAGAATTTTCTTAATGTATCGCAGCTGTTTCCAGAGTTATAGCAAAGCTGACTAATATATATGATATTTAATTTCTTTATAATTTTTTAACTCTATATCCATTTAATATGAAGTATATAATGCATTCAAATCGTATAGAGAATAAATAATTCTTTAACATTTATAATAACATTAAATGCGAAAAATTGATATTTAACATCGTTTTTTCAAGAAAAACTGTTAAAATCTTCAAATGAGGTAACTTCCGGTTGACCAATTATAACCAAAATCTAATCAGCTCTTCACATGGATGTAACGAAGAGGAATACGAAAGAATTATAATTTTTGGAATTGTAGTATTAGAGTTATCGCATTAGAAAATTTTGTCACACACAGACACACACACACACACACACACACACACACACACACACACACACACACACACACACACACACACACACATACATACACACACACACATACAGACATCATCGTAAAAATAGTAAAATCGTATTCTAGGGACCCTAAAACGTGCTTATTCGTCAAAAACTCACCACCGAATTTTTTGACCAAAGACAATACCTTCCTTACCTAAAGGTGACGGAAGGTAATTATATAAAGATAAAACAGCACTGCAAAATACTTGGGTGTGGTCTTCATATGATTTGATTTGTTTATCTTTTCTCTAAATTTTGTTTGGTTTGGAGGCAAGAATTTTTGAATATTATCTCAGATATAGGTACTTACTACAAAATTAATAAAATAATACAAATAATAGTAACTGCCATTTATCGTGCAATTAATACGCCAAAGACAATTTATGAAGAACAACTAACTAACAATCTTTTTTACACTATCCATATCTATATTTTATATGTCCATGTATGTCAACTTGAATGACGTGTCGCTGTTAGAAAAAATTACATTACCGGCCTACTCTTATCGGTTTGTCACAAGAAGTACATGTAAATGTAAAGTTTAGTGCAAAGTCATAATGCTAATGCTAAGGTAAAGTCTTAAGTTTACAGCTTACATGAACCAGCCTTAACACATGGATTTCAAAAGACAAATTACGCTCCAAATGTGAATAATTATGAACGTGTTGTGAAATTGAAATATCAAAGAACAAGTTGAAACCTTTTACTTGCCAAAAGTGTAAATATGTAAAAATGAAGAAATTTTTATTCCAACTACGTACCAAATTTCAGCTCTGTAGACGGTAGAAAGTCGGTTAAAATGCTTTGTAAAAAGTTGGAAGAGACATACAAACAGGCAGATAGACAGACATACAACGGAAGTTAAATAAATGGATGAATAAATGTGATTAGTGAATATGATAAATAACTAAAGGTGTATAAATACGTACACAACTTGGTGCATTGTGTTAAAAAAATCCTAACTCGGAGTACGTCAATTTAAAAATATTTAATTAAATGTCAATTTGACATGAGATATTGTCAAAAATGTTATCTAAAGAAATCAAGGCTTTTCTTCTTAAATCTTATTTTAGAAATGGAAACAAATCAGAAAACGGCGAATGCCAATATACTGTATCCTTCTGTATTGTCTTTTCTCCTTAAAATTACATTTTAAGATTAATTTTGACAACTTGACTTTTGAATTAAATAATGATCAGAAATACGTTTCATTGTTCATAGCCTACTCCGAGTTAGGAATTTTTTTGAACACACTGCAGGTAAAATATATACAGAGAATTTATTTTAAAATGCAACATATGGTTTATCACTTCCATGGTTACACACTACTGTCAAAAAATGACAGCAATGTAATATTTGTCCATTTTAAAATGCAACATTATGAATAGTATTGCAGTACAGGAGTTACCTCCAGAACACATCACAAATGGTGTCAATTCTTTCTACGAGCGGCTAGGATATTGCCTCAGTGTGAATGGAGGTATTCTTGAACATTTATTACATAAAAATTATAAATTTTTGTAAGCCAAAGTTTGTTAAGATGTGCTACATTAAAGTTTTGGTATTTTGTTAATAGTATGTAGGCTAATTTATTGGAAATTAGTACTGACAATACATAACTAAAAAATTTTGTATGTTGCATTTTAAAATGGACAAATATTACATTGCTGTCATTCTTTGACAGTAGTGTGTAGTAACCATGGAAGTGATTGACCATATGTTGCAAGTTAAAATAAATTCCCTGTATGTTTACTTTATCTGGTTTAAGATGGCAGTGGTATGAAAATAGGAGCAGTTTAATCTTGTTGTTTGATTGGATAATATCGGGGTATTATCCAATCAGAAAACAAGATCAAACTGCCCCTATCTTCGCACCACTGCAATCTTAAACCAGGTACAGAATAATTTTATTAATAATTAGATTATTTTGGAAAATGAAAAAGTCAATACATTCGTATTTAATTGGTGTAACCATGGCTGACGTAACTGCCCTGTACACAAAACTGTTTGAGATCTGCTGATAATCACATTTCCATCACTACCAGTATCATTTGATTCATGCGAACATCAAACTATGACGTGAGAGTCAAGTGCCAAAGATCGGTGTTTATATCCTTTGACTGCCTTACTTATAAGTTGTAATCAGTGGTTATCATACGGATGAAGGACATATGACTGTATACTGATACGAATTGGTCACGAACCATGTATCTTCGGTATTCAGGTCTTGGCCCTGCCCTGCAAGGCTTGTTGCACCATTGATGATGATGATGGAACCGATATTGGCTTTTTTACGACTCCACATTTAGTTGGCGGTATATTCAGAACATGCAGAGTCCCAGTGCTTTATTGCTGCGGCAATTTGCATTTAAATTTTTCATTTCACAACAAAAACGATCTTGCATTAACATTGGAAATTAGTTTATAATTTTTATAGCGGTCTTTAGTCACTGTAATTGTTGTTAAAGAATTTGACGAGTGTGAAGTTGTAGTATGGCTTTGTGAGCGAGAGCGGAAGAGAATTGCCGCTACCGCCATTATCATACATTAGAATCTGCGCGGTTGTGAAATTCCTCCGCCTTCGGCTTTGCACGTTTCGGTTACTGTGCGGAAGAGTAACGTAGGTCAAGGGTTCATTATCTGCCTGCATTACTCTCCGAATATCAAAAACTTTCATTACATCCTACATTAAAATAATAATATATGCGGGTGTATCAAAGAGTTTCTACCAAATTTCCCGTTTCTTTATTTTTACCTTCCACTATCCTTGGTAAGGGAGGTATAGGGATCGTGCTAAAAATCACATATCGAGATTTTGGTAAATGACCACGTTTTAAGGTCCCTAGAATCCAATTTTAACATTTTCACGATGATGTCTATGTGTACGTATGTGTGTGTGGATCCTCCAATCTAACTCAAATACTATCAATCAGAAAATTTTGAAATCTTGTATTTCGAACTTTTTCTGTATTGGAAAGAGCCCATTAGATTTTGGTGAAAAGCGGATAACCGGAAATGGCACTTTACTAGAAGCTCAAAATAGTTTTTCTTCGAAAAATACCTTTAAATGTTATTTTTTCGAGATTAATGTTATTATAAAAATTAAAGATGGGAGGAAAAATAGCAGGAATGCAGTCTAAATTTGTTTATTATTTAGTCTGAGGCCAACGTTTCGCTGCCACTTACAGCTTCATCAGGGCAAACTGGTGAAAAACAAATATAAAAATACAAAATAAGTACAAACAATCTGCATTGTTAACTACACAACATGTGTTCTTATTTTGTATTTTTATATTTGTTTTTAACCAGTTTGCCCTGATGAAGCTGTAAGTGGCAGCGAAACGTTGGCCTCAGACTAAATAATAAACAAATTTAGACTGCATTCCTGCTATTTTTCCTCCCATCAACATCATCAGTCGTTTATTTCATTTTACATAAAAATTAAAGATTATTAAATTTTCTATAGATTTGCATAATGCTTTTTCTATATATTTTATGGATAAATTTGTAAAATTATCTATAATTTAAATCCCAGAGCTAGCGCTTTAAACAAACAAAATGCAGTTATTCAAATGTATGTAACTGACAGATAAATGTCACTATCAAAGAACTAATCATTTCAAAATAATATTAGTAACGGTTTAAAAAGGAAAAAGTAAATAGAACAATAGAAAATGAATTCAATACAGTTTCCAGCATAAGTAAATATGTAGGTATGTATTTAGATTAATAAAAATTAACGATTCACAAAAATATTTAAGCTAATGCTCATTTTTGGATTAGTGAATTCTATTCTATTCTATTTAAAATTTAATCTTCATTTTATTATAGTTCCGGTGGCTCAATGGTTAGAGCAACGCCTCATGTCATGAGTGCCCTCGGGGCTCTGGGTTCGAATCCCACTAAGGCATGGATGTGTGTGAATGTGAACCCATTCTATAATTGGGATTTAATCCTGTTGAGGGGTTTAAAAAAAGGTAGTTACTTGGATTAGATTAGACTATATTTTAAGAAATAAACTGTCAAAATTAGAGTAAAATTCGCCAATCCATAAAACTTCATCTGTTTTGTGACTCGGGCTGTAAATGGCGGGAGGTATTGTGTTGGCCACACCAGATTTTTTATTTGCATGTATTAATTTTCATTTTTTTCTAAATACTGAAATACTTGCGCTATACTGACCGGTTATGGTTCAAAAGTTTAGTCTCCAATTTTGTACCTAAACAGAGTGATTGAAAAAAATTACCTTTTTTATTATTCGGAAGAAAAATTTCACTGAAATTCTTTAGATACTAATAACATAATTTTTTTTTTTTTTAGTTCACATCTGTTTAGAATTCTTAAAAATTTAAAACTTATATGAAAGTAAAGTACCTTTAAAGGTATAAAAGAAATTTATTTGTAAATTTTGTTTGAAACAGCATTTTTGATTCGGATACGAAATTTTGAAATGATCCACAATTATTAATTCTACTTTGTTTTATTACATATTTTTAAATTTATTTAACATTATTCTTAAATTTAAATAAATACTCGTACTGAGAAATTACCTAGATGTTTTTATTATTTTAATTATATTAGGAAACAAAATAATCTGAATAAACATGATGGATAACACAATATTTCTCCATATCCTCTAGCTTCTTTTATGCATATTTCTGCTCTTATTGTCGTGCTTTTAAACTTTTAACTTGACAGCAACTTTTAATATAATATTCCAAATATTATTACACTCCTGTTGAACTTTAATTTTTTCTTCATTTGCAAGAAACGTTCAGAATCATCAAACTTGATAATTGCAATACAATTATACTTCGAACCTAAATTTTACTAATAATAATCATAATGCTTTATTTTGTTTTAAGGTACATTTGCCTCATACAAAATAGTTGGTAGAGAGAAAGAATTATATACATTAATTATAAAGAAAAAATTTTCAAATATGAATTATTTTTACAAATTTATGAGCGTAAATACAATTTACAATTTCAATAATTATTCATTCAGACAAAAACTTCTTAAAGTTAGACTACTGACAGTATAATAGAAAATATTAATTTTTTTGCAATCATGGTGTCCCAAAAAAGTACTAACAGTTGGAGTAGTAGAGTTTGGAGGTATGTATTGTCATAAATATTTATTCCTATATTATTTATATAGTGGGCAATAAAGGAAGAAGTGTTCTAAACTTTCCTCAGAATTAAAATTACATAAAGAGCAAATTACATTAGTTTCCCAGTGGTATCTAATATTATTGTATGGCACGGAAAAGAATTTTTTGCTTGCAAGTTTTAAGTTAACTATTAATCTAGATTTTGTTATTGACAATTTTTCTAATAAATATTTTTCAACACCAAAATCATTTTTGATTACTTTGTAATATTCATTGTAAGTGTCATTTTTAAGCTTTCTTTGTCTACGTTTAAAGACGCAATGTTAAATTTTTCAATTATTTTTCTAATTTGAATTTTATTTATATGTTTATTCCTATGTACTGATATATTATACTCAGAAAAAAGAACTCTTAATTGGGAGTACCAGTTAAATTCAATTTTATTGTTAGCTAGTCGAACCAAAGATATTAACCGATTGAGAATTATAATAGGATATCTACGGATGTCCATATTTTGCATTTTAAGAAACCAATTTAAGCCCCTTTTTAGTATTTGTGAACAGTACCTGTTTCCAATCGTACCATATAGTTTTACTTATGATAATATATTTGATAATATGAAATAATTGCAATAACACAAAAAAATGTCATTATCTTAATATTTCGTATCTGAATAATAGGTTCTATTCCAAATAATTTTTTAAGTATATTTCTTGTCTATCATTAAAGATGAAAGTAGGTACTTTACTCTCGTCCTTGTATTAATTTTTATTCACTTGTGAAATAAAATGTAAATCGTATTATTTTTTGTACACAGAATTTCTGCGAATAATTTTTTTAAATTTCGATCTTATAAATAAAATTATTTTATAAATATAAAAAACATAAAATTAATTATATAATAGAGGAAAATGTTTTTCAAAAGTTTACTCCCTTTTTTAAAATATAACTTAATTAATGAAAGCATTCATGTTACTGTAGAGATAAATATGGAAGAGTCAATTACAGTATTTTATTTTTATTTAATAAGTAAATTGGGAACTGGTTTCGGATATATGTCCGTCCGCAGTCCTCTAAAAGATACAAAAAGTACTAGTGTTTTACAATTTTTTTTACAAACAGATATTTAATTGGAAAAATACAAAAGTTCAAAAAAGAGATAAAGAACAATAGACAGAATTTTTTTAAGAAAAATATATAATTACCGTCAAATTAATAGATGTCGAAAAACATACATCAAAAGGTAGACATAGACATATAAAACTGCATAACGAATGGTGTGTAAAGTTAAAGATTAAAAAACTCGAAGTAAAAATTGAAAAAACAAGAAATATTTGTGTAACAATACTTAAACACCAGAAGAAGATGGAGAACTGTCGTCAGAAGCCAGAGCGTGACTAGCGAAACAAAATTTAATAATTTAAAGAAGAAATATGACATTGACGAAAAAACGCGAAAATTTAAATAAAGTCAGTGTATAAATTGTCAGTGTCAAGTGCAATTTAAATAGTATGTTTGTAGAACACGGAAAAATAATATAAGGAATGCGAAGATAAGGAAATTGGTTCGAGTGATAGAAGTTTCTTGAAAGATACAAAAGAGACCATTACAGTAGTATGGACATGTCATGAGGAGAGATGAAGAATATATTGGAAGAAGAATGAACAGCTTAGTAGTAGAGGGTAGAAGAAACAGAGGAAGACCAAAGAGAAGATGGAAGGATTGTATTGCGGAAGATTTGAGAGAAAAGGAATTGAATAAGGACGACACGCAAAATGGAAATGAGTGGAAGAAGAAAATCAGAAATAGCGACCCCTTACGAATGGGAAAAGTTAAAGAAGTTCGAGTTATAATTTTAATCGAAATATAGAATCATTTCCAATGAACTATCTGTATGGAATTTGTACAAAATACATAGAATTGACGGAAGGTAATGTGCTGGCCACATCAGATTTTATCGGAGAGTATAAGCAAAACTAAAACTATTGTTGAAAATTTCTATTACTTACCTAATAAGCGAGTTATGGTTCCCCAAAGTTTGATGAAATAGACGTGACGTCACGACTAAAAGTATTCATCTCAAACTATTTTATTTGTGGGCCTCATTGAGGTAGGAATAGAAAGGAGGGAGCATGAGGTTAAATTGTGGGTCAGGGGTATGAAACATAGTAGGGACGGACGAACACAGCTGTTGGCCCTGCCTAGAGATAAGATAAACTCGGCAATTCTTAAACAAAATTGCTTTATTCGTTCAACTAAAATTTTATAAAACTATTAATACTGAAAGAAATGTGTTGTACTTATATTATTTATTGAAATATGATATTAATTTGTTTTTATATACATTTTAGTTATGCCGAGAGAACATAGATACTTGCTAAGTTTGCACGAAATTTAAAAAATGTAGACAGGTAAACAAGCAGTTTCCACAACAACTGTCGCAAATAGTAAAAAAGCTTAACAACACTGTGGTGGAGGTTGTCGATCTGGCAGCTCAATGATAAGCTTTCTCGATGGAGAGGTTGTCGACTGCATGACATGTACCGCCTTTGCGCCACTTTTCGTTGGCGACGTAATGTAACCTCCTGCACCCCTCCACCCCCTTGACGATGCCGGTCACGTCCACGCGCAATCCCGATTCCTTTAAAAATGTATTTTACTTCACGGAACGGATCGCAAACTTCCAAAGTCTATGCCCAAGCTTTTTGTCAATTCTATGGAAAATTGGCTACTTCCGGCTGATTTTAAGATTTTCACATTTCTTTCGTAACTTTGGTAGATCTTGGGTTTTCACAAAAATATGTTTACAATTAAATTTACTCTGCTGTATTGAACAAAATCCGATAAAGTCGGTACATGTGTCATGATCAAATTATGAAATTCGTCTTTTAAAAAACGCCTAGATTGTCGAATTTTCGTTGACTAGCTTTATTTTAAAATCTGCCTAATCGATTTATAAAACTTATATGTCTACGCGTTTTATAAAACGTATATTTTTTAAAAATAATATAACAACATAACATAATCTAACGCACAAAACGCGGCTCGAGTTTTCCAAACGTGTGTGTTGTGCATTAAATGTAGGTTATGTTTAGGCGAATTTAGAGAAATAGTAAATGAAATTGTCAAAATATTCATTTTACACATACTAAATTGATCTGTTTTATCTTAACACTTAAAAAATATATAAATAGGTATGTTTAATTTTAAAATAACTTTCGTGGTCAATATTTGAAAATATGCATGGATAATAAGCAATTTAATAAAATAATTAATAAAATTACATATATTATAGTCAAAGTTTTGATTGCCACTGGCAGCCTATGTCATTCTACATATATTTGATTTTCATACAAACACAAGTGGTTTCTGCCTGGCTTGGTATTATAATTACAAACAGGTATTAATTGGTTTACTTTCGTTGTTTGGTATTTTCTATCCAGTTGATTGAAAATGGATTAAAAACGCGACAGCAAAGCTTGAAAGTGTGTAGTAAAAATTTAAAATAGAGTAAATGTGTGACACAGATGTTAAGAACAGAAAACTCGAACATTTTATAAACTAATACTTTTTTCAACTTTGAACTTTGTTAGTTCTTAATACAGTTTTAAGGCCTAGTTTTAATACAAATGGCTCATGTTCCCATTTTTACTTCTTTGTACAAAGTAAAGGAAGTATTGTAATCGCGAAAAATTTCGGTTTTCAGATTTTAACGGAAATATCCATTTTGACCATCCCTGAATCCATTTTGACTAATTTCGTTGTGACGTCTGTACATACGTATCTCGCATAACTCAAAAACGGTAAGCCGTAGAAAGTTGAAATTTTGTATTTAGGACTGATAACATCTAGTTGTGCACTTCCCTTTTTGGTCATTACATAATTTCCAGCAGTGGAAATTTACTTGAAGCCTATAATAGATTTTAATGAAAAACTATTATAAAATATAATCCAAAACTATTCAAATTTGGTATATAAGACTTTTTTATCAATGGGAATAACATAGTAAATTTTTGTTAAAAAAGACTAACCGGAAGTGATATATTACCTGAAGTTATTAACAGTTTTTCTTGAATAAAATAGTTTTATTTTGATTTTAGAAATAAATGCTTCAAATAATAGTTTTAGAGGCTTCAATTCTGCGTCTAGCACATCCAATATCAATATTATTAAATTAGCCCTTTGTATAAGTGAGATATATAAATTTAAAAATTATATACTTTTTGGGTTTTGTAATAAAGCTTGCTATGGATTAGGACAAAAAAGTATAAAAAATTAATGTTATGTTAAATTATGGCAATTTTACGAGGGTCGTTTGATAAGTCCGGTCAAAAGCTATAAATTCTTTTGTTTTTTTTAATTCACCCTTTTTTCTCAACATAGTCTCCTTCAAGGGCTACACACTTGGTCCAGCGAGATTCCAGTTTTTTCATCCCGTCACAAAAGTACGATTTCTCAAGGTCTGCAAAATATACATCCACGGCATCGATGACTTCTTCATTAGATGAGAATTTCTTCCCACCGAGCCATGTTTTCAAATTGGGGAACAAAAAGAAGTCGCACGGAGCCAAATCTGGTGAGTAAGGTGCATGATGCGGAACCAATTCGTAGCCCAATTCGTGGATATTTGCCATTGCGATTGCGGAGGTGTGGGCTGGCGCATTGTCCTGATGAAAAAGAACTTTTTTTTCGCCAATCGTGGCCGTTTATTTTTTAGCTCGGCGTTGAAACGGTCCAATAACGTTGCATAGTACGCTCCTGTGATGGTTTTACCCTTTTCCAAAAAATCGATGAGAATAATTCCTTGAACATCCCAAAAGACTGTGGCCATAACGTTTCCAGCCGACAAAACAGTCTTCGCCTTTTTTGGCGCACTTTCACCAGGCAGTATCCATTGCTTCGACTGTCTGTTTGTCTCGGGTGTATAGTGGTGGATCCAGGTTTCGTCCATGGTCACGAATCGACGCAAAAATTCTTGCGGGTTCCGATTAAACATCGCAAGACACTGCGCTGAAATGTCTTTTCGATTGAGTTTTTGGTTGGGAGTCAATAATCGCGGTACCCAGCTCGCACACACCTTCTTGACCTCCAACTTTTCATGCAGTATGTTATGCACTCGTTCAGTAGAGATGCCTACGGCCTCAGCAATCTAACGCACTTTTAATCGGCGGTCTTCTATAACCATATGATGGATTTTTTTACCATATCTGATGTGGTGACTTCAATTGGGCGTCCAGTGCGCGTTTCATCTTGAGTTGAGGTTCGGCCACGTTTAAATTCATTTATCCAAAAATAAACAGTTTTCAACGAAGGAGGTGAGTCTCCATGAACTTCGTCTAACTCAGTTTTTATCTGCGCGGCTGTCCACTGCTTCAGATGAAAATGTTTTATCACTGCTCTAAACTCATTTTTATCCATTTTTTAGAAACTGTTAACGTACTCACTTCAAACGACTACCAAAATTAAGCTAAGCGTTGCTTATAGGAAAAACTACGTATCTAGAGGTTTGAAGAGTGACACTTCTAGGTTATGTACTACAAAGTTCATTGTGGCGCCATCTCTTGGAAATTTACCAGACTTATCAAACGACCCTCGTATAATTGGGTCTATACGAGTATTTCATGTTGGTCTTGCGTACAAGTAAGTCGTGTGGTGTCCACATCAGATTTTTTACTATGGTGGAGGACCCCATTGTGATTGTGATATAATTTTAGTGACACTTTGTTTTTTAATTCGTGCTCAGTGGAGTACTTATAAATCATGTAATTACGAGGTTAATTACAATTGCTACGCTCCTTGCTCCTTCACATGGTTTCAGTGATGTACAAGAATGTTATATTGTACTGCAGATATAAATTAAAATTGCTTTGTGTAGACAAGTATGCCATCTAGGAATATAAAATCTATTACTTTGAATTAGAGATTATTGTTAATACTCTATGCTATGCTCTATATTTAGTTTCAAAACAAATGGATATGTTGAATAAAGTCCATTTAATTTCTCAGGAATTCAATAAGGTTATGTGAATTAATACAGAAATATCACATTGAAGTCATATTTTTATTTTAGACATAAGTTAAGACTACATTCAAGTTTTTTTAGTTGGCAACATTCGTTGGGATTGATCAGAGAAAATAAATAAAATGACGATATCGCATAGTCGCAACATGTAAGCGATGTCGTCACGACGACGCGACATGCTTGACGTAAAGGCGCCTACATTCCTTTACGACGTCTCTTTGCGTGACGTCGATCGTCTTTGCTAGTGGTTGCACACGATCGTTGCTTTTCGTATCGTTGACCATTGTTTTAATATTTAAAGATGACAGGTCTTTAAATTTAAAGAGTTTGTTTCTAATTCTGTAGTAACCTGTATATTTTATTTATACTACCCGCAATAGGCGAAATATATACGTATATGTACGAGGGTCACGCTAGAATGATCGAAAATAAGTTAAACAGTTATTTATCTGTCATTGAAATTGGGTTGCGAAAGTTAAGTTAGTTAGAATTTAGTTCAGTATTTTTAAGTATCGCCATGTAACGTGCGAGCACCGCCGATCTGAGCGAACCTCTAAGTTACTCGATGGCGTAGGCGTCGTGACCAAATGGCGAAGTAAACAAACGAATCTCGACTTGTTTAATTACTTCCAGTCCCCTGAAGCTTTTGTATTCGATGTTATCATTGTATGGAATATTCGAGAGCTCTACAGAAGGTAATGGTAGCGACGCAGCTCTGCCGGACAGCCAATTCAGTTCCGTTAGTGAATTCGGGTAGTTGAGTAAATAGACGCTGTGGAAGTTAGTTGAGTATACAAACGCTGTGGAAGTATGTTAAATATACAGACGCTGTCGAAGTCAGTTGAGTATACAGACGCTGTGGATTGTGGAAGTCAGTTGAGTATACCAACACTGTGGAAGTCAGTTAATTATAGAGAGGCTGTAAAAGTCAGTTGAGTATACAGAGATTATGGAAGTCAGTTGAGTAAACAGAGGCTGTGGAAATCAGAGTTCTGTTAGTAGAGTTGAAAGCAGAGGGTCAGTTGAGTATAGAGTTGAGTCATTGGCATAAATATAGTGATATAAATATCGCGTAGACAGTCTGCAACAGTTTGCAATCGACCGGCAGTTTAAGATTGGAACGCATAGTGAAATAAATGTACGAGAGTACAGTGAAATAAATAGTGTGTAAATAAATAGAACTTGGTGTTAAGTGTTTTATTAAATAAATAATAGTGTTTAATTATTTAATTATATTCTTAGTCTGAAATTAGTATTTAATATTTGTTTAACCATACTAATCGTATTTTTATTATCTTTTTAATATCTATTTACCGTTTATTAAACATGTATTTTAATTAATAATAATTCTTTGATTTTTATACTTCATCCATATAAATAAACGTTACAGTAATATGGAATTAACCAGAGAGCATAGCATAACTTAGTGATGCACGCGAGACGAGACGAAAGGAGAAATGTAAAATATTAATCTCGTCTCGTTTTCGGATCTATAATCGTTCTCGATCTCGTCTCGTATTGGTACGAGACGAGACAAGATGCGAGAGATTTCTCTCCTCGTACATCTATAATAAGCACGCGGGGCGAGAAGTTTAAAATATCGATATCGTCTCGCTTTTGGATCCGCAGTCTCGTTCTCGTTCTCGAAATTATTTCGAATTTTATATAGCACAAAAGTGACTTAGTGATGCACGCGAGACGAGACGAAAGGAGAAATGTAAAATATTAATCTCGTCTTGTTTTCGGATCCATAATATCGTTCTCGATCTCGTCTCACATATCGGTACGAGACGAGACGAGATGCGAGAGATTTCTATCCTCGAATTTTAAATAGCACAAAAGTGACCCCTGTGATGTACTCTAGACGCCAGCAATGAGTGCCCGTGAGGTGACGCCTGATACGCTTTGCACGCTACGATAATGTCATTATCATTACCGATATCTGTATACAAAGTAGCTTGGTATACCCAGCAATGAGTAATATGCCGTGATGATATATTATTATAGAAAAATTTTAGTAAATTTTTGAAAGAAAATAAAAAGTGTCATTCTTATTCAGTAAAATTAGATTTTTTTGTTTTTACCGACTTCGTATCTTTTGAGATCCATATGATGAGAGTAGAAAAACGGGCACCCTGTATGAAGTATTTAAAAAAGTTTTTTTTTAAGTGATACCTTCTTATGGGAGGATGAACCGCTATGGAATTCAGACCTGGCGATTAACTTAACTCCAGCGCCCAAGCTGCCGCTGAGAGATGGCAAGCCAGTGTGCGCGCAACTCTCGTTCTTTCTTTGATGTGTTCGTAAATAAATTATCAAATATTTACAAACAATAGTTTCAAACATTTTACCAAATCATTACATTTATTCTTAAAATATTAAAACGATAAAATTACTAGGTATATCTTAAAATAATCGCGACAAAGTTATCACTTGTCGGGCGTCCCGAGGCACAATTTTTTTATCACTATTTTTGTAAAGATATGCACATATTTTAGAATGTTTGGGTATATTAACGTATTCTTGAAATTACGGAAGTATTGTTACTAATTTATTCACTTCTCCGTCTTCCTTATAATCTTCATTTATGAAGTAATTTCATTTTTCTCACCATGAATAAAGTGTTGGTTTTTTATGATGTTATAATTAAATTATACGTAACATCATTAGCTGCGATCTTCAGTAAATAAAAATGCATAGGATGCAAGGTGGGTAATTAAATGTTGATGAATTTTTGTATCACTAGATTAGTTATAGACCAAATGTCATTGAAAATATAACCAGTAATTATTCCTAGTATGCTTTATATATGTATATATGTAGGTATTTGGAAATAAAAATAAACCGCGTGTGAATCATATAACACATGAATTTTGTTATTAACATTTTAATGATTTTTTATTATTAATTGTAGAAATAATTATTTGAAGAGAAAAAAGTACTTGTTCTGCCTTATAACTTACCCAATTTACAGATCGCATAATACGAAACCCTTTTTCATACGTGTCACGTGTCATTTTATACAAAAGTTTAAAAGTTAAATTAAATTAAACTTTGTGAGCAAGAATATTCCAGAGGCAAGCTTTGGATAGGGTACCTTTATAACCAGGGTATGGCCATGGTCCAAGATCACCGCCATTGTCGGTAATTCATTTCCCTATTTATTTGTAATAAATGTGATATTATATTATAAAAGAATAGTAAATTATCACACTGTGAATTTATAAAGGTAATAAAAATTAATTAATTTAAGAGATACACAATTATTATTAAGACATACATTTAGAGGTTATGTAGAATATATGATATGGGTTGTTATTATCACATCTAATTTAATATCTGTAGTTGTTATTTACATAATAATTGTATATTCTAAACTTATACCTTTTAAAAATTTAAATGATTGTGCTTAATATTGGTAATTTATAGTTGTTTTCAATATGTCAGTAATCGTGGTGGGTATCTTAACAAACTACACAAGTAAATAAAATAAAATATATTACTTACACTTTAAATACATATTAAAATGATAATTAAATGTGTTTTTCATTAAAATAAAACAAATAGCCACGAAAATACATAATAATTTGCGCAAGAACAACACATATAACAGATGTTCCGGTAATGGCGGACGAAACGTGAGCCACGCCATGGCCATACCCTGGTTATAAAGGTATCCTAGCTTTGGAAGCTTGTGAGCCTAGTAAAGACACTTTCAGATCATGTTGGGTAAAAAATTTTTTCGCGTTTCTGAAATCGTTATTTATGTATTAAGGGCATGATCAAAAGATTGTAGCACGGGGGAATGTTTAAAGCTCAACGCGTAGTGGAGAACTTTAATTTTCACGAGTGCAATAATCTTGATTATGCTTGTGGTACATATATCGTTTTTTATTATCAGTTCGTGGAAATTAGCATAATCGACTGCAAAATTTTCCTCCTTTGGATAAAAAAGAAACATCTAAAAATAAAATAAATAGAGATGCATTAACAAGAAAAAGATGCAAGTTATTTCTATAGTTTTACTAAATACTACACTAGTGGAGAGTGGTGGATTCAGCCCAATAAGCCCCACTTAATCTTAATGGCTCGTACCATGAGAACGGTTTTAACTAAAACGCTGTTTTAAGAAACGTAAAATTCAAACTTCAATAATTAATTTCGCCCTTATGTTTAAAGAACGATTTTTTAAAATATATTTCTTTGAATACAAACCATGTTCTGCTTTAAAATCATATTTTGATAAATTTGATATTATTTATTATTAATATTAAATAATGAATTTTGACTTTTCTTAAAACAGCATTTTAGTTAAAACCGTACTCGTGGTACGAGCCATTATCCTCATCATTAAAATGTTAGTTAGCAACGAACTCCAGTATGTAAAGTAGGTATTGGAAAATATTATTAGTTTGCTATGGAAATTCTATACATCGTTTACTTGTTACACATTACGAGTATAATCAGTGTCTTATTGACATAATTGATATTTTATCATCGACTGGGAATGCTGATCTTTAATAAACATTATGGTATAATTTATTCGGGCGTATGTGATCACATGGAGGAAGTAATATGTCAAGCTATTTTATTATTTTAGCAAAAAACACGTCATTGTATCCCAGATGCGTCATTGCGAATGATATAAACTTTTCCTGTTTCAAGTGGCGGATGTAATTTAATTGCTACCAAGAAATTTCCTGTCCCAACAAAATCTTTGCTTGTAATAAATAACAAAAAATTGGGAACAAACAAGTTATTATCTCTTTTGTACTTTATGAATTGACATTTGTAAATGGAAGATAGGAGACAGGAAATGATTCTGAGAGAAAGTAATTGTCTATTATTCCATTATGATTTTTGTAGAAGAGAGCCAATTCCATTAATATCTGATTTATTGTTTATTTTGTGTTGCTTGTACAATATGTAACTAGAGTAAAACTATAAAATAAATAATTTAGGTTACATAAGATACAACTTCTCATATTGGTAGGTCTTTTTAAGTAACGTACTTGTTTTTCAACAAAATTTCATTCATTATTAAATAAATTACAAAATTAAAACATAAATTATTTCGTATATCAAGTGTTTTATTGAATTTATAATTTTTATATAAATTTTACTTTTATTAGGTACTTGAGTACTCTAAATTTTCTTGATTTCTTGATTTACCAAACAATTTATGTTTTAATTTTGTAATTTATTTAATGATACATTTTACAAAATAAAAAAAATAAAAAAAAATGTAAGGGATTTGAACTCGTGAATAATTATTACGAAGTCTCGATCTAACCAACATGCGTTTCTATGATTACTTTTTACATCCCGCTACCCTTGGTAACGAGGTATAGGGATCGTGCTAAAAATCGCATATCGAGATTTTGGTAAATGCACGTTTTAATGTCCCTAAAATCCAATTTTTACATTTTCACGATGATGTCTGTGTGTATTGGTGTGTGTGGTTCCTGTTTCCGCTCTAACTCAAATACTACCATTCAGAAAATTTTGAAACCTTGTATTCATACCTTATTCTAATATGGAAAGAAGCCATTATATTTTGATGTAAATCAGATAAGCGAAAATGGCATTTTACTCAAAATAGTTTTTCTCCGAAAAATACCTTTAAATGTTATTTTTTCGAGATTTATGTTATTATAAAAATTAAGCATTATTAAATTTTCTATAGATTTGCATTAATACTTTTTCTATATATTTTATGGATAAATTTATAAAATTATCTATAATTTAAATCACAGACCTGCGCTTTAAACAAACACAACTACTTGAGTAGACACTTCATATCTCAAATGTATGTAACTGACAGATAAATGTTACTGTCAAAGAACTAATCATTTCAAATTAATAATAGTATCGTTTTAAAAAGAAAATAGTAAATAGAACCATTGTTATATGAAATGGATTTAAATACAGTTTCTAGTATGTATATTTAAATTAATGAAAATTAAATAGCGGGAGGTGTTGTGTTGGCCACATCAGATTTTTTAAAGTAATAACTGTCAAATATGTTAATTATTTTGCGTAAGATTATTTCTATTAAATTTATTATGTTTTGTCTCTAATTAGCTATTTAGGTACGTAACCGATGCTGTTGATTAAGAGTTACATTTAATGATACTGGTATTCACGTATTTTATTTCGGTTTATTGCTAGATTTCAGTGTGAGAACATCGATATTGTAGTGATTGATTGTGAGGACCTATTGAGGACTTTATCAGTGAGTTGAGCCAATTGTTACCTCGTATTGTGTTTTACAGATCTTTTTTCCTATTGTATGATTGGTTTATCAAACGTGTTGTCTATGTGGGTATGCCGTAGTCTTTCCCGGTAAGTGCCGGTATAGGTACGGATTGGAGAGTGAAACACGCGGCCAGCGAAGCACGATCCGCTAGCCCTCATGCCACCGGTGCATTGCCTGTCATCTTTCATGTGTTGCTCAGCACTTGCCCAACGTTTCGCTAACACTCCATGATTGCGGGCGGAGTGTGGGTTTCAGTTTGGCTTTCAATCCATGCTCCCGGGAGCCCCAGATGTGCAATCGCAGGGAGAGTGTTTAGCTTTTGTTCTTGTACTCTGATTGGTGCTGCCTCTTGTAAGACGACTCTCAGAGGGATGTGCAGTTGCATACGTGTGTTATTTCTCGTGTGATTTCTCAATACATTCCTTGTGGTGGATGCGTGTATATTTTGTGAATGATTGCCTCCTCACCGAGTATTTCTCATGTGCTTATTCTTTTCCACAAGTAATCTCGACGTGAAGGAGGCCAGGCGACTGTCATCTAGATTAGTTATTTTTTTGTATTATTTTTTAATATACGGGTATGGGTGATAAACGTGTTTTAATATTCTGAATTTCAGCGCTAATTTTTAATCATTTTTAATAAATAGCTTTATTCTTTTGCAAATATTTCAATATTAAGCCTTAGTTAGTCGCGTGATAGAAAATCACGTAACTAGTAGCGTGGCGTCACTGTTTTTTTGAGGTAGTAACATAAAGTAGTGTGTTCTAATCGTCATTTGTTAAATTGAAACACCACGTCTTCTTAAAAACAAATAAAACACACCCTTAAGAAGCAAAATTATTAGTACAAAAAAAGTTAATCGAGTCAACCCAGTCTGTATATAAAACTGACATTGTGAAGGTTTGACAAATAAATTTCAACATTTATTACATCTAATGGCACGCTTGTTGTCATTTCTTCTTGGGCACTTTGCGCATCTTCCCCGAGAAGGTCCAAGTACATTTGTTTGTTGAAAAACATTCTGAAGTATGTCCTGTTGAATGCGAGTTTCGTAAAATTTTCGGCAGATATTGAGACGATGAGCCAGATATTTAGTGATTTTTCACTAATTCCATTGATATCGTCCTGGAATTAAATATTAGTTTATCAGTAAAAACAAATAATGAGTCAGTTTGAAGCGAAAAAGCAGCGAAAACCAGAAAAACTAAATTCTAGGGTTTAGTGGGAAAAAATATTCGTATTCGCCGAATAGTAGATATTTACCCAATATTCGTATTCGCCAAAAATCATAACGAATATTAAAAACAAACTATTTAAAATTGAACGCAACGCATATTACGGTTTGGCTGTGCACTTACGCACTATATACCTATACTGTTTGAATTTATTGGGATTCCCCTAATTGAATGAATGGACTTGTCGAGTTCCCAAAATGTCAATTGTTACTTATTTCATAGCATAACACGAGTTCTTTCATCTATACTTGGGACGGCGAACAGATGCAGTAAAAAAATTAATGGGCAGGGCCTAACTAGCGCAGTACAGTGCATGTAGAAGTTAGCTTTACACGTTACAAATTAAGAAGTGTGAAAAAGTGCGTTTTTATTTGAAATGAAGTCAGTGTACAAATTAAAGACGAAATTGAAACTAAAACGAATTCTTATTCACAAAATTCAGAGATTTCACAGAGATAGGTAAGAACGCAAATACCCATCCAAACATAATGGTGGACCTAGTACCGATTTCGCTATTACAGATCTCAGTAGTCGTATTCATACAGCTGTGTAAAAACGGGTTGCCAATAGCAATGTTCTACTCAAATTTAGTGCTCGTTAGTAGAAGGAGTTTCTTGTGCATCTGTTCGCCGTCCCAAGTAAAGTTTCGTAGGGTTATTAATAAGGTTGTGTGCTCATTATGTAGGTTTTGTTTTGCAGTACGAACGGATTCGTATTCGTATTCGCCGAATAGTAGGTTTGATATTCGTATTCGTTAAAGTAGTATTCGTTGCCTCACTAGAAAAAACCCAATATTATTATCATTAATATTATTATTATTGCTATAAATACTAATGTCAAGAATCAGATTTCCTCATAAGAAAATCTGATGTGGCCAGCACATAACCTCTCGCAAGATATTTTACCTGGTTCTACGCATAAAACGAAAAATGTTTTTAAAGACAAATACATATATTCATGTCTCACTACAAAATAATTCTCACATATATTTGCAAAATCTATGGGATATTTTAATATAAATTATGTACAATACATACATTTTCTTTATATTCAATATCCTGAAATTTTCTTTATCTACTTTCCTTTTCTTTTTCTTTATATTCGTAATTTTTTTGCAAATTCCTTTTGTATTCTTTTTTACGTATATTCTTTTGCATTGTTGACTTTTTTATTTTCATAATCTTCATAATGATGTACAAATATTTTAGACAGTGGCATACAAGTATTTTTGACAGTGACATTTATGTGTCAATTACAAACATTTGAATTTCTTGCTTTGAAGTAGTTTGATCTGAGAATTTTTACATCAAATTATTTTATATGCATTTCTTTATCTCTAAATCTATAGAAGATATATTAATGAATTTATATTTTTCGAATAAAGAATTTAACGTTCTTTAATATAAGTATTTATATAAATTTCGATAAATAATATTTAGATGATTTTTTTGTTGTAACTACTACTTCCGGTTGTCCAGTTGTTACCAAAACTTAATCAACTCTTCCCATTATTGTTAGATTGAGGAATCAGTAGTTAAAAATGTCTTAAGTCTTATAGTATTTGAGAAATCGTGGATCCAACATCCACACACACATACGGACAACATCGTAAAAATGTTATAATCGGATTCTAGGGACCTTAAAACGTGGCTATTCACTAAATTCTGGATATGCGATTTTTAGCATGAATCCAATACCTCTCTTAGGTAGAGGTAAAAATGCCATACTGAATGGAAATAACCACATAAATTGGACGGTCCCCTTGCCAAACCCACTGATCGGCCCTAAATAAAATTGTTATGCAATTAGTCGCGTGGGGTCAGAAATGTACAAAAGGCAATGCACTATTTACTGCGTAACAGCTAACACAACACTAGACACTGATTGGTATATCCGTAAGTCGTCCAGCTAGGAAGGTAGAGCAGGGGAGAGCGTTAAAAGTTGCCTAGTTTTAAAATTATCCGGAGTTAAACGAAGCGTGGGGTCATATTGACCCCACGCGACTAATTAAGGGTTAAGTTGAGGAGTATTTAAATAAGTACTCTTCGATGCCAAATTAAATATTCTTTCTAACCATATATCAAAAACTCCCACTATAGTCTTACGGGACAGATGATATTAAAATAAAAACTGTTTTCCCATGTTAAACGCCTATGTCATGGTTTTCGGTGTTCACCCTGTATATATTACTCTATTAAAGCTAATTTCATATAATAGGTGTTTCCCTTTTTGTAAATAATAATAACATTGTTTATATATTTATTGCAAATTATTGTATTATCTCTTAATAAAATCTATAAGTAAGAAATCGAGGAAATGACAAAGCAGTTTATGAATCGATGACCTGTTCTTGTACTACTTACATTACTAGTGCCAGTTCCGGCACTCGCCATTAAATTGCCGAACAAAAGACATATTAATCGTAAATGCAAAAGAAAAAGATTATTTAATTGGTTGTGCACTGATTCAGGTTGTTCACAGTTAATTACTTGCCGTCATTTAATTATAATGAGATAAACGCGTACCGCGCATTCATGTATGCAGGACAAACTACAGAATGCAACATGAAGGAAGTTCCGATTCCACTCAAAAATTGCGCATTTCATGGTTCATTCGGAAGCACACGCTCTATGCTATACCATAGACGTCGACTTCTCATTTTGATCTCGGGTGCGCAAGTAGAACAGAAAAATATGAATAAATTTTAATTCCTTATTATATTAACATAGATTATTTTACCTTATATTTATATATTGTTAAAAAATAACTCATAGAAATTCTCCTTGATCTTTTGGCCCATTTCTATGAATTAAAACTTAAGAAGATCACAAATAGTTATTATCTACGTTAAGGGGCTTCTCTCACAGTAAAAAAAGTATTTACCAAATTACTCCCAACCTAATTAACCTATAAATCTGAAAAAATACCACACAAAGACAAACGCAGTAGAAAACTAGCTACGTTGGCAAATTTATTAAATTGTTATTATTTTCATATATAAACAATAAAAAAAAATACTACTGAGAAACTCTCTTCGCAACTAGAATTGCGTTGTAAATTAAAATGTTTGTATCACATTGTTATATAAAATTATCAAATAGTAGACGAGTAATTTGTTAAATAAATTTAAAAATTGCATGCGTTGATATAACGCGCCCCTGGCGGTAATCATATTTACTATTTTCATTCAAAGGAAGGGGCGTGAGCGAAATAGTGTAGTGGGAGAAGTAGGTTTGCACTAATTCATTCTTTCTCCCTCTAATTCCAATCTCTCACATTTCTCAGGCTTTTACTTAATATCTTACAATTTACCGATTTACTAAGATAAACATTAAAAATACATTCTTTCTAAGATTTTGAAAATTTAATTACAGTATAAAACAATAATATAAAAATATGATTATATTAATTTCGTTTTATTTATATTAATTATATTTCATAATTTATAACCTTGAAAAGTTAGAATTCCTAATACGGTTTCTATACATAAGTATACAGCAATTTACGAGCAATGAGTTATTATTGTTGTCGAAAACAAGAATAAAAAATTTGATATGACCATCACATTACCTTCCGTCAGTTTTATGTATTTTGTACTAATTTCATACAGAAAGTTCCTTGCAAAAAATTCTATTTCTTGTACATTGACTTCTGGCAGTTGTATGTATTTTATATGAATTCCATGCAGAAAGTTTCTAGCAAAAGATTCTATATTTCTAGCAAAATTATAACACAAACATAGTACGTCAATTGCATTTGACACTGACATCTTTCAATCATAATTTTTTTATCGGTTTGAGGACATTAAGCCTTTGTTTACATGTACAAAAGTAGGCTGGTAACTAAGTAATAACTATATCTGTACGGTAATATTATTACAATACAGACTTGTCAACAATAGTCTACAAAATGATAATAAAATCAAATGAAAGTATAATGCCGTCCAAAAATAAATACAGATTACGTTAGTATATCTTTCTTAACACGGTTTACTTTATTCTAAAATAATAAACATGATGAACAAAGCACTTAACTTGAATATTTGTCATATTGACATACGTCAAAATAATTGTTATGTGGCATAGCATTCTGAAAGCAACAGTAATAAAATAATTTCAAAATATAAGACTTAATAATAATGACTTCATTTTCTGAAACCGATAATTTATTGAACAAACTACGGATGTTATGAATCATAACAAACCTCAGATGTCTTAAAATCCTCGCTCTACGAGCTCGGATTTCAAATCAACATCTGCGGCTGTTATGATACTCATAACATTTGTAGGTATGTTAATAGCTATAATATATCAGCTGTTTCCAAAGTTATAGCGTAGCTGGCTGCTTTATAAAATTTAATTTCTTTATAATTTTTTAACTCTATATCCATTTAATATGAAGTATAATGCAGTCAAGTCATATAGAGAATAAAATATTCTTTAATATTTATAATAACATTAAATAGGAAAAAATGATATTTAACATCGTTTTTTCAAGAAAAAACGGGTACTTCAGTTTCACCAATTATAACCAACATCTAATCAGCTCTTTTTATTGTATGGAACATTATTTTTTGTTTTATTTATTTAAAAGTTATACAAATAATACTTCTACAATTCAACAATAATCTTGGAGAATGAATAAATAATACGCATTCACGGCAAATCTTTTCGCAGTGTTCAGGGTGCCCAATGCCCAGACTGGGGGGTGAATAATAAATAATAGTCGCTAGCCAATCAAATCTTATAAACAAGAACGGAGCTAGATAAATAGAGACAACATGTTGTCATAGCACATTGGCTGCCAGCGCGGGCACCTGAGGATGTCGGGGATTTCTAAGCTAGGAGCGCTGAGCGATAAAACCCCCTTAACATATGGTGTCATACAAGGTTAATACGTCACTGTCCCTTGTCCCTGTGTTAAATTAGTGAAAATATGAGTATCATCATCACTACATATAAAAAAATATACTCGTACACTAAAAATAAAACATGGGCGTAATTTTTTATTTACATTTTTTCTGGTAGCGCTGCCCTATGTAGAGTTCTCTATCAGAGGTCTAAAAGTGTACACAGTACGAACTGTCTAGTGGACGGACGCAACTTCAGGCCCTCGGTAGAACGAGAACTTATAGTACCTATCCTAACTATATCACTCTAGAGATCTACTCATTCTGCTAAATAGACCTTGCGCACGCGCATTAGTTTTTTTTTAATATTTACATAATTTTATTCTGTGCTACATTTGGAATTATGAGGAAGAATTTAGAAAGACACGGTGAGAGGTATATGGGAAAAATATTCTATCAATTGATATGCCGATATCTTTGGTAGTACATGCGGATGAAGTTACAAGAGAATTAAATAATCTCCAATGCCAAATGAATACGGAAAATAAGAAAAATTAAACAGAAGAAGAGTGGAGATGTATTGACCGACGTCTAGAAAAACACGAACTTTTTAATAACTTTGTCATTTTTTACTTTTTAGTAAATCAATAAAACAACAATTGCGTAATCTTGCAGATAAAGTAGTCTAACTAGAAAAATACGAGTTTAGCTACATTATTCTCTACAGTGTACAGGCACCTTAAAAAGCACAGGACCCATACTACAAGTTAGTTTCAAATGTCATTATATGGCATGACATACGCCATACCGTTCTACTTTTTTTTACTCTCCCCATCTTCTTTTTATGTACCTACCTATCTTTGAATTTACTCAGACATGCTGACGTCATATCTCGCGTCATATCGTATATTCCTATGGCTTCCACGGTATTTTTCTCGAATTTTATTAAAATTTAACAATTTAACACGAAGTGACACTGTATCTAAATTGATTTGCTAACCTAAATCATCTGATCATCGCATCGTCATTAAAACTTTAATTATTGATAATGTAATAAGAATTTATTGGTTTAATTATTTCACAGTATTAAATTGCTCTTATATTTAGAGAATTTGATTACTGTATTACCGGCTATACCTGTCTGGCGTATTTACGTGAAAATATGGAGATAGATATTTGGCGTCTGTGCACTTACACTATCCTCCTTCACTGCATTCAGCGACAGTCATTCGACACCGTGCAAATAGCGCCACTTCACTGCGCCAAGGATTACAAGAGCAAATACTCGCTGCTCGCCACTTTTCCTATCTCAAGCAGTATGTTACAGTACAGCCACAAAGCAATTGTTTTGGCTGCGAAACATTTTCACTTAACAATTTTACTGTTTCAAAGCTCTTTTGTTATCAGCATTAGAGATCGCCAACTTTCTTGTCAAGTAAAATAAATGTACGCAACACGTTATCTTTTATAAATCCCGTAATAAAAATGAATATAATGATTCATTTGAAACATATTGTTGAATGGTAAATTTTAAAAGAATCGTTGATTAATGTCTAGTGATTTTTCGATGCTACACTAATTTCGTTATGATGATATAACTTCACACATTACAAACTGTGAAGTATGTTGTAAAGGCCTACGATACTACAAGTTATGAATACTGGTCGAAATAGTTTTCAGCTTAAAAATGAGCAGTTGTAAGGAAAGGGGTAAAAATAAAAAATATTTTATTAGAATACCTACATCTATAGACCTATTAAATTAATAGAGATGTGTATAGTGCGCAGTTGACTTTTAGCGCAGGTGGGTGATATGGTGGACAACATTTAAATTTAAAATTTAGCAACAAATACATGTACAACAAAATAAGAAATTCGAGTAAATTTAGGTATAATATACGCGATGAATACTTTAAAAAGAAAGGAAGAGCAGGCAGAAATCTGAAAAGAGGATATAATGGCACTATTCTGAACAAATCTGTGCGTCTTAGAGATCTGTAAACGAAGCTGCCACTAATGTATAATTTTATATTATTCAACAAAAATAGATACGTTTTTGTAAGTTTTTTTACAGACCTATATAAGTTTTATAAAGAAGGTTATGTGCGATAACAATTACGATGAGCGATGATGTACCTGTTACTACATACTGAACAATATTTACAAAATTGTTTTTATATGTTCCTGCATATTTACACTTCAAACTTGCAAATTTATTATACCAAAACAATCGAAAAGTGACAGTTAATAGCATAGTTGGCAAATGATTTGCTTATTATTAGATACAATTCTGTTTGTAATACAAAAATATTATTTATTTTTTTTGTCGTTTTCTTCATCATTTTTAACAGGCATAAATTTATTTTATTTCATTCTCGTCATTTGGCAACGTGGTGTCACTCACCCATTGATTCAGAAAAATTCTACTAGATGGCAAAACTAAGATGACGTCACAGAGTCATAAAAATTAAATAGGTCCATTGATGGATATTGAATAAGACGATGGCAGTACTTTTAATAAGTATTTGCTAACTAGTTAGCCGTGATTTTTGAAATAGGTAAATTTTATTGTGACATTTTAACTTCATCTTTTGTCAGTCTAAAAAACAAAACAGATCGAAAAATATTGCGGCGTTTATAGGAAGCGGATATTTCTGTGAAAAATGAAGTTTAAGCCTCCAAGAATGTTTTGATGGACTGAATAAGGTGTTTGGGTGCGTGCGTGTGAGTCATGAGAAAATTTAATAAAATTTGATGAAATTAATGAATTACGGTCTTTTACTATATTAAGCTCAAAAACAAGAAAACAATGGGGCAAGTGTCCAAAAGAAAAGTTAAGTGTGGATTGTGATAACGAATGCATTTAATGCAAAAAGTAATAATAAGTAAAGTATCTTTACGATAACTACAAGCGTTAAAAACGACTAGACAATGTCGATGACATGGTACATTTTTCAAATACATATTATAATTCCTTTTTCAAACAGATATTATTGTTTTCATTTATGTCAGAACATGATGTAGATGTTGAAGATGTACATGATGAAATTAAAGGTACATTGACTTGTTTTTGTCTAATTATAATTAAAATAACATATCTCATTAGCCATAAAAACAGTAAATATTACTTATTTTTAATTATACTACAGGGAATTTATTTTAACGTGCAACATATGATCAATCACTTCCATGGTTACTACATACTACTGTCAAAAAATGACAGCAATGTAATATTTGTCCATTTTAAAATGCAACATACACAAATTTGTAGTTATGTATTTCCATTACTAATTTCCAATAAATTAGCCTAAATACTATTAACAAAAAATCAAAACTTCAATGTAGCACATATTACAAACTTTGGCTTACAAAAATTCATAATTTTTATGTAATAAATGTTCAAAAATACCTCCATTCACACTGAGGCAATATCCTAGTCGCTCGTAGAAAGAATTGACACCATTTGTGATGTGTTCTGGAGGTAACTCCTGTACTGCAATACTATTTATAATGTTGCATTTTAAATTGGACAAATATTACATTGCTGTCATTTTTTGACAGTAGTGTGTAACCATGGAAGTGATAAACCGTATGTTGTATTTTAAAATAAATTCTCTGTATAATAGATGGTTGAGGAAAATTTGTTTTAAAAATAAATAAAACCTTTATTTTGTACTTTTTAATATAAGATGCCGACTGCAAGTCATAGTGAGATATTTTATCTACGGCTGCTACAATGTTATGGACTTCCATTTTTAAACTATGAGTAAATTAAAAATTTCTCTAATACTTACCACCCTTGCTTTTGATTGGCTAGAACTCACTGGCTCAGCTGTATTTCATCCAAAAAACTCCATTTATTTAGGTTAGGTAAATAAATATATTATTTTAATAAATTATTCACGTACAAATTTCTGTCTCCAGGCATTAAACGATTTGTAAAAAAAATTAAATCAGAAGTAATAGTTTATGTAATGGGATAGTACATTATATTTTCTGTAACTTTGAAAGGAAAACACTTTGGTATAATACATATTCAAATAACGTAACGAAACAAGAATAATTAGTTAGAAATTAGCATATTAATTATAAATTTCCTTACATATTGGCAAAATCTACTTCCTCATGTCGATAATATTGTATACGGTAAGATTCAACAGCACTTGAGACGCAAAAAACTCATCAATTAATTCTCAGTCGGAGATAAAAAGGAAAACTTCGTCGCACCTCAGACAATCAAAATAAACCCTGAAATTTCCCGTGTGCGTCAACCACCGTACAAGGAAGACAGGAGACGTGGGAAGATATACGCAAGAGTGAGAGAGGACTAGGTAAGAGTTCGGTGATCGTGACGTCAGTCCAACGACCTCCAGACGTCTGGTGTTGGTGCCCCAGGGCTCGTCTCGGCGCCCTCATCCCTTGCACCCCGGCGCTCTCTCAACAATCCGAATTTGAACCCGGAAATCACCGTGGGATGTGTACTTACCGCTCCTTTTGTTTCTATTTATTTTTTATTACATAATATTTGAATATAATTAAATCGTATTTGAAGTAAATGTGAAAATGGTGATTTATGTGGAAATCTCTTATTTAAAAAAAAAAAACTTGTACCTACATGTACAACATACATAGTTGAATAAAAATGAACAGGTTGGCATAAATAACATGCTCTTTTTGTTCTTTTGTGATCCTCTTCAGGTCTTACGGCTTTGTTTCCGGACAGTGGTATATTAGGATTTTTTTCTTGTCTTTAAGTTGCATTATTGAAGTTAATTTTTTTTAGAAAATAATATAAATCACAATAAATTAAGTATAGTATATGCCGCACAACAACCGTCGTTTGTTGATATCGCATAACATCATTAATTCCCACAAATTTATTCGATATGTATCAACATTTGACAGTTGTAATCTTAACCGATTGTCTTTGTAGTTAAATCTATAGATATATATATTCTTATGTGAATAATATCTATTGTTTATTTTATTTTAATTGGATCTAGCGTAATGAAACTTTCATATTACATTAAGTACAATATCTTCAGTTTATTCTGTAAATTTAAAAATATTAATTATGTTTTTTCTTTGTTCCAGGTAAGCAGAACATCAACAGCCAATAAAATAAACACCGTACCATTAATTGAATAATATTTAAAAATTGGCAACCTTATAAGCATTTGCAAAGCACTCTGTATAGTTTATATTGCCATCTATGATTTTTTAAATGTTTAGTCGTATTCAAGATTCATATTAAAATCATGTCTAGCTTAAATGACAATTGAATTTTTATCAGATATATTAAACAAGTTATAAAATAATTTATTGTGCATTTAATAAAAAGAAATTTGTAATTAAATACTATAGCGTTGCCAATTTTACTGCAGATATTATTTAATCAATAAGCATATATCATAAAAATAAGTTCATTTTCTTTTTTTATTTGAATTGAAAAAATACAATTTTGAGCAACCAGAAAGATTGAGGTGTTTAAAATCATTTGAATACTTTTGGTCGAGACGAGAATTTAATGAACAAATATCGGACATGGTAGAGGCGGTCTCACATTCTGATTCATCCGCTTACATTTCGACGTTTTATTTCCGGGTTTTCAAGTTAAAATGTGCTTCATCTCCCGGAGGTAAATGTCCTACATTTCACCTGGAAATTGATATATTTATAGATACATTTTGTGACGGAGAGTAGTTCATACATACTCGTACTGCCCTTAAAAAGTATTTGCTCTCCTGCATTTATATTTCTTTTGGACATGTTACTCGATGAAATTTATGCTTAAACTGGATGAATGTTTAAAGTCATTATCTTGCATTCATAAATCTCTCTTTTACAATCGGATATTTCATTGTTTTGAGTTTTTTATGTTACTCTTCATAAAAAAATAGACATGTATTTTTTTTGTTTGTTCATAGAATGATCCACTATTTTCCCATCAAATAACTTCAAACTATTACATCACCATTACCAGATTTAACTATAAGTAGAAATAATCCAGTCTGAGTCGATTTAAAAATATTTAAGCCTCATCTCTACCGATTGTTCTAATGCGTGAGAACTATAATTAATAATTAAGCACAGTGTGTAAAAATGTTTATCATATGGCAACGTTTACTTCTATTTCCAGCTATGCATAAGAGTTCTGCAATCTGGGGCCTGTCTCTCAAAAAATACTAGTTACAAAAGAAATTTTTAATAGAACTAGGAAATTGTGTTTCTGAAAAGTTTTTTTACTAGTTTACAAGTTAGTCTGTTATATAATTATTTAATTTTTTTCATTTTCCAGTAAGCATATACGGGTAGATACAGAGAACTATATATATGACGTATTAAAAAAGGAGAATTGCTGCTGCAATGGCATCGGGAATATTTGTTCTGCAATCTGGGGCCTGTTTCTCAAAAAATACTAGTTTACTAGTTACAAAAGGAATTTTTAATAGTACTAGGAAATTGTGTTTCTGAAAAGTTTTTTACTAGTTTACAAGTTAATAGTTACAAGTGAAATTTTATTAGTCAAGTAAAATAATGTTTCTGAAATATTTTCAATAGACTTGTAGATTTTTTTTTTTTTTTTTTTTTTTTTTTTTTTTTTTTTTTTTTTTTTTTTTGTAAATACTAGTATTTGGTTCAATATTCTTTAAATCAAGTGATTTAATTTTCTGACTGATGTTGACATTTTCAAGTGTCTTATATTGAAATTAAATTATTTTTCAATAAAAATGCCTACGCTGGATGCGAAATTAACTATTTTGGGAATGATTCGAGATGCTAAAGTATTCTATGAGGAGCATTCTCTAAATAAATTGTCTAAAGCATTTAAAGTGAATGAATGGACAAAAATCTGCCAAACTTGTTGTATTTTTACGGGTAATGCATGGTTTCTGTTCATACCTGGCGGAAGAATAGGTCCCAATAAATTAATTAATGTTTCTAACTTATTTACCGTGAGTAACCTCTCATTCATATGGGGTTTCTGTATGGACATAATTTATTCTTGCTTTAATTACCTTTTGACAAACCACTACTTCTTCATCACTAGACTCAGAGTCACTTGAACTCTTGAACACATTACCGGACATAGCACAAATACATGCCTCTTAAATGTAGTTGACACGTTATTGAAAAACTACGATGATTCTAAAATCTCCCTTTTAATCCAAAAGATTTCTCAAAAGCGTTCGATATGGTGAATCATAGTATACTTCTCTCTAAACTGAAAAACTATAACTTCTCCGGACGCAGTGAGATGGTGTCATAATTACCTTTGTAACAGAACAATCCAAGTATGCATGTCTTCAAATTTAAATATAATTAGTTCGACATTGTTTCCAGGGCGGGCGTACCACAAGGGTCTATTTTAGGGCCATTATTTTTCTTAATATATGTGGCCGACATGCCATCTACTTTCAATTTTTACAATGTTCATTCCTACGCTGATGACACAATTCATAGCATCCATTGATCCATTTAAGTAAAATAAATAAATTAATATAGTTAACGACGAACTGGAAAAATTTGTATTATGGGTGGACAAAAACAGTTTAAGAATAAACGCTAGCAAATCATCCCTTCTTGTTATAGGTAATTACAACCATATAACACAGAACATACTGTTAGATGGCGTGCCTCTTAAAAGAAGTTCTTGTGTAAAAATATTAGGTCTGACTGTGGATGAGAATCTGAAATTTATGCAGCATTTAAACCTAAAACTTACGGCTGCTAGACTTATAATGCCCATTTTAGATTACTGCTCCTGCGTCTACATTCCTATTCTAATACAGACGGAAAAAAATATAATTAATCTTTTTCAGATTTCATGCTTACGCTTTGTTTACCGTAAACAAAGCGTAAGTATGAACTGAGATATATGATCGTACTTATATACACCGTGTATATAAGTACGATCATATATCTCAGTACCGAATACGTGCTAAAATGAATACCATAGACGATCACGTGAAATCCTCGTATCTCTGTCTCGTACACAAAGTAAAATTAACTGGTACTCCACATTATTTAACGAATAAATTAGTTCCTAAGCAATATAATTATACGCTACGAATAAAAGATTTGTTCATAGTACCATCCTACAGAAAATCTAAATTCAAGGCAGCTTTTTCATACCTAGCACCATCTTTATATAATGCTTTACCTGAAATTCTAAAATCTCTTGCTTATGGTTCGTTTAAATATCATGTTAAAAATTTGTATAAATTCATATGTTTAGTTTGTAATGGCTTTCCGATTTCATAACATCTATACGACCTGTGCCTTTTTCTTTTGCTTTTATTTTTCTATGCGTTTTATTTTTTGTTAATCTTTGTTTAACTTTAATTTTTTGTAAACAAAATACTTTGTTGACGTATAAATATCTGTTATAATCATTGTACGGGTTAGGTGGAAGAACAGCCCTTGGCTAAACCTCCCCTTTGAGAAACAAAATACTAGTATTTTTTTTGTCAAATACACTATAGTAAATACTAGTTTCCAACTTGTAACTAGGATTTTACACTTGTATATTTCAGAAACAAAAACTAGTAAACTTCACTTGTGTTACTAGTGTACGGACTAGTAATACTAGTCCCGTATTTTTTAAGAAACAAACCCCTGCTAGTATCATCTCTGTCGAATTAGTCACTAAACAAAGTAGCTGGATATGGTATCCAAATTGTTATAATGCATTACCTTATGTACAAATCAATATGCTTCAAGCATTAAAACATTCGGTAGAATCCAGGCTTTATATTGCAACAAAAAAGTGTGTTCAAGAAATTAATCTGAATGTTCTAGTTCCAGTTAGTAAATAAATTAAGTAGACATATGTATATAAAAAATATGTAGTTATTTTTATACAAGACGATACTATCTTTCACGAGTCGATAAAGACTCTTTATCGTCGGGTATAATATATTATTTTATTTTGTACCTGATCTTAAATAATAATTAATAATTCATTTCGATATTAAAATGTCAAGCCGCAACTTTGTTTAAAAATATCATAGTAATTGCAATCGTATTAGCCGTAATCGTTGCTTTGTTACTTTGTTTATTTGTCATCAAAAATTATTACAAAAAAAGTATATAAAAATTCAAAGTGTAGATAAAAAATTACTTTATCTACAGTTGATGTTAAATTGTTACTTTATCAACAAAAAATAAACGCATAATAGTATATTAAAGAACGTATTTTATAAGACATGTTTTTTTCGCACGCGTCAAAATTTAGAAAACGAGCGTCAGCGAGTTTTCTAATTGACAAGTGCGAAAGAAAGTCTTATAAAATGAGTTCTTTATACTATTTTTTATATTTTGCGCCTTCTACAAATTAAAATATTTTAAAAAACTGTTAATATTAAACCGAGTTGATTTAGGGAAATTTGTAAGTGAAATGTTGTAGTTGGTAACATTGAATTGAATTGACCACATTCAATTATTATTTGAAAGTTCATGTCATTTCAATATTTACGAACAAATTTAAGTGAATTTAGTGTAATCATGGAAGATGAAATCAGTTGCACTCCGCCTGAGCTACGTAATATAGCTCAGACTACAGTAAATAATCTACTTCCTAAAAAATCGCGCGAGATTTATGAGAAAGAATTTGCAAATTTTGACACATGGTGTAAAGAAAATAATGTCAAAGGCGTAACAGAGAATGTTTTGATTGCTTATTTTGAAATGCAAAGTAAGACGAAAATATGTATTATTATTCTTATTATTATTATTATTATTATTATTATTATTATTATTATTATTATTATTATTATTATTATTATTATTATTATTATTATCATTATATTCATTAAATAAAGTGATTTATTAAGTAAAAGAAATTTTGAGGTTGTATTGAAATTTCTTATCTTCCAACTTTGACGTTTGACAATTTAACCCTTTCAGCCTCAGTGTACAGGAAATTTTTATTTTTTCTTATATTTGAACTAAAACTTGCTTTAAAATTAATTAAAAATAATTTTCTATCGTTGAAAGGTTCAATCTACAAATTTTTAGTACTACTAGGTCCATCTATATGGACTAATTCGAACATTATATTAACATTTACTTACTCAATTTGTGATTATATTTGTACATTTTCATGTAAATAATCTTCCCTAAATAAAATAATAATAATAATAATAATAATAATAATAATAATAATAATAATAATATCGACATTATATTATTAAAATGAATTGTCAATTAACTAAAAATAAATTAGGTAAAAATGGGTTAAAGAAACGTCATCTAGTACCAACCGTCTAAAACAAAAAATTGAGTATCGAAATGAAGGTCATTACGATACGCAATTGCGTATCGTAATGACTTCATTATGAACGCAAAATATAAAAAGCCTATTTTTAACATCACGTACAAAATAAAAATAAATAATTTATATAGGCTAGTCGTCAGGGAGTTCAGCAGAAGTAAATATGGTTTTAAATCGGGAAAAAGATTTATCTTTTGGAATCGGTTTATTATAGGCCCCTTTTAGACATACTCATTTTTCCCCCTCGCGTACCCCTCGGACATTCCCAATTTTGCCTAAAAATGGCTCAAAAATCGTTATTTTTTGCAAATATCTCGGTTGTGAATGGTCCTGCGAAAAATAAGATGAATATCAAAATTAAAGATAAATAAATTTTCTTCATTTATTAAATTAAAAGTTGTTTCTTTTCCTTGAAGGTACATTTTCATATATATTTATTTAATTAAATAAATTCTCTTGATGTGTACTACAAATAAGTAAATATAGAAATAATAAAATAAAACACATAATAGTTATTTGTGTATCAAGAGCGTAAAGTGAATCTTTATTGCTCGTGCTAGCGAGCGCTACTATCGAGCTAGAGCAATAAAGATACTTTACGCTAGAGATGCACACATAATTTTTTCTACGACTTTACTAACGAAATAAAAAATAATAATAATACCTATTTAGTAAGTTCAATTCAATCTTAACCAATTTCCTGTTTTGTGTTGCTGTAACCATGACGATATGAGTAAATAAATAATTCTGATGCCAACAATCATTGTTTTATGAAAAGTTTTCATACATACATCAAAAATGTGCTCAAAAATAGTTCGAAGCGGCGCAAAATGCTTCCTTGAGTTTATTACCTGCAAAATCAAGAGCATTATACGAAAAGAATTATAACCTCTTCATTGAATGGTGTAAGTTAAAAAAAATGAAGAATTACAGTGAAAATGTTTTACTAGCTTACTTTTTGGAAAAATCTAATGTAATGAAATCGTCTTCTCTTTGGTCCATTTATTCCATGCTAAAATCAACACTAGCAGTTAAGAACGATATTGATATCAGCAAATTCAAGAAACTAACTGCTTTTTTGAAACAAAAATCAGTTGGTTATAGACCAAAAAAATCTAAATCTTTAACAAGAGATGAAATAAATAAATTCCTAACTGAAGCCCCTAATGATGAAAGTTGCTCTTATATTGGGTGTTGCTGGAGCATGCCGACGCAACGAATTAGTTAGGATGACTGTAGATGATATTGAGGATAATGGGTCAATTTTAATTGTGAGGATTCCAGACTCAAAAACTAATGTGCAGCGAACATTTATTGTTGATGATCATAATCTTTTGTCAATGTACAGAAGATATGTTGCTCTTCGACCCTGTAACATACCATCTCGGCGATTATTCATAAATTATAAGCATGGCAAATGTACCGCACAAGTTGTTGGAATGAACACTATAGGAAAAATTCCATTTAACATTGCACAATATCAGGTCATTGTTTCCGCAGATCCTCTGCTACATTACTAGCTAATTCCGGAGCTGACATTATGACTCTAAAACGTCATGGTGGCTGGCGTTCATCAGCTGTTGCAGAAGGTTATGTTGATGAAAGTTTGAAAAATAAAATTAATATAGCGCATAAAATTTTAACAAACAAGGAGAATCAAACTTCTGCCACTGCCACACTAACTGAATATTCTAGTGAGAATGTCACAGTCACAGAATCTAATTTATCCTCGTCAGCTATTTCAAGCTCTGGAATAAATATACAAAACTGCCAAAACTGTACATTCAATTTTAACATTGTCGGTCAATGATTAAATTCACTAAGTTTGTTAATTATGAAATATATTTATAGTTGTAATTAAATGTACATTCACCAACAGAATAAAGTTGTAACTTAAATAAATAAGTTGGTAGCGTAGCTAACTTCGTATTGTTTGTAGCACATTTGTAGTGTAAACAGAACCTAACGTATATTTTAGATTTCGTAAGTGTTGTTTTAATAAATTAAAATTTCAACAATAATATGTATTTATCTAAGCGAGCAAATTAAGTACTTTACCGCGCGTTGCTATGGAAGACGCGGCGTAAAGTAGTTTTTTGCTCGTTTCTTAGTAACCTCATTGGCGCGGTTTTCTTAGTCGCAGTGGTGCGCAAACCATTAAATCTTCAGGACTAATTTAAAAAAAAAAATTGATTGTATTGGCAATGTATTTGATGATGCAGTCCAAAAGGAGTTTGGTATAACGTATCTATTTTTCTCTTAAACAGAGCAATTTGGTTTTTGAAGAAATTTTTGGCGACATTTCTTGGGTGGCTATACTTTATAATTAGTTGAGTATGGTCCCTGCAACGGTTGCAGTGCAACCTGTAAACCAAACGGCTTGCTCGAATTGACCTCACAATGGTCTCTATCGCGCAGGGCGTTCTTGCGTAATCGATCAAGAAAGCCAAAATTTTCTCCAAAAAAGATATAGTGATTTGTTCAAGATAGATATGGATATGTTATATGTAACCAAATTCCTTTTTTGCACTGCAACATCAAATACATTATCTTTACAATTAATATTAAAAAAAGATTCAGCCATGTAGATTCAATGGTTTGCTCACCACGACGACTTTAAGAAAACTGCGTCAATCAGGTATCCAACCCGCAATAACCAGTGTCTGCAGGGAATTTTCGGGTGGCTACATCTCTTCATCGGTAGGATACGGTTTAAGCAACATATGAACCAAACGGCTTGCTTACATCATAAAATGCGGAGTGGCGGCAAATTTTCGCCCTTAACATCCGGACTAGATACGACACGTGACTTCTCCCGCCTCTAGCTCATAGCATATTGATATTACGTTAAAATGTGTATGAGCCTTTTCGATAGATAATTTATTTATCTTTGATATTCACCTTATTTGCCGCAGGACCATCTACAACCGAGATATTTGCAAAAAACGATTTTTGAGCCATATTTATGCAAAATTGGGGGGTGTTCCGGGGGGTGCGCCAGGGGGAAAATGGGTATGTCTAAAAGAGGCCTACAATAAACCGATTCCAATAGTAAATTTTTTTTCTTGATTTAAAATCATGTTAATCTTCATTACGACTGGCCTAACAGTAAAATATGGTAAAACAATTCAGATTTACATTTATACAAGATAGAGTACAGCTCAACCAGTCTTAGGTGACAGTCGTCGCTGAAGGGACTAGCATTGTTTTAGCTCTGTCAATCGTTTATGGATTATTTTAGAGAAAAATACTTCAAATAAAAGATACGTAGAATTAATTTTTGTACAACTGTTATTTAAAGTATTTTTTCTCTAAAATAATTCATAAACGATTGACAGAGTAAAAACAACGGATACTCACCAGCGAGGACTGTCACATTAGACAGGTTGGGCTGTAAATCATTTATATTATTTAAAAACATTAGAGTCAAAAGAAATGTTAAATTACTGAACAGATAGTACTTTTTACTTAGATATCTCGGAAATTCTGTAATTCATTATAGGTGATTTATTTTACTTATAATTTTGTTAGTTCGTAATTAAATTGTGGCATTTACATTGAATAAATTTATTAGCTCCGATGAATTTTTCCTAACTGATCGTATCAAATTGTAATTGAATTTAATATGAAAGAAAAAGTTTTCTATATTTCGGAATTAGAATGTCAGATCCTAGCACGCATATTGATATTGATGTTAGAAAGAGCTTCATTGTTAGACGATTTTGGTGGTATTTTGTTATTTGAGATTGACATGACTGGACTGCACTAAATATCTAACAACAGACAAAATAAAAAGCACAAATCAATGTCACCAACCTAATAACAAATATCCCTTAATGGAAATTGTCAATTATTTATATAAAAAATAATGTAGGTAAATGAAAGCCTCAACAGAGAAAATAGTATAAAATATACGTTACAGAAGGCAATTCAAGCACGCGTTCGTTGGCCCACTCGCCGCTGCGCGCTTGTGAGCGAATTTCTAACGTACCTACTGGAAAACGTCGCCTTCTGTAATGAATGTGCCATAGTCGGTAATGGAACTTTTTTGAGATGCTCTTTAAGAATGCGAAATAAAACTCTTGTGTTTTTATAGCAAAAATAGATATGCCATTTTTCTAAGGGGCTGTCCTTAAATTACGTAACGCTTCAAGGGGAGGGTGGGGGTCAAGAGTAGCGTTACGCAGTGTTACGAGGGGGTGGGGGAGGGTTAATGTGTGCGTTACGTAACGATAAAATATTGCTAAACTTGCTTTAATAGTTTTGAAACATTCAAATTTCGCGGTGCTAATTCGTATATGCAGGCAGTCGTTTGTTTTCAATAACAGTCAACATAATATGTCGGGCACAGTTCAAATTCGGGCCAGTGGTCTTTCATTCGTGCAATGCAATTCATATTAAAACATGAATTCAAGTAGTGTTGATAAGGAAAAAGTTTTCAATATTTTGTTAAAAGCATATGGAAATGCATATGCTTTTAATTTCTGTGCTGTTATTTTTTCATCTTTATGTACTTTAATTTAATTAGTTTCTGTTTCAAATTTTAACTGAATATAAAGAATGCCATATACTTTTATATACAGTAAAAAAATTGTGGTGACAAGCCGTAGGGCAAGAGTAGTACATTATTTTTTATCTTTATGTACATTAATTGAAATAGTTTCTGTTCTGTTCTGTTATTTTTTATCTTTATATACATTCATTTAAATAGTTTCTGTTTCAAATTTTAACTGAATATTAAGCAGGCCATATACTTTTATATCCAGTAAAGAAATTGGGGTGACAAGCCGTAGGGCAAGAGTAGTACATTATTTTCCATCTTTATGTACATTAATTTAAATAGTCTCTGTTCTGTTCTGTTATTTTTTCATCTTTATATACATTCATTTAAATAGTTTCTGTTTCAAATTTTAACTGAATATTAAGGAGGCCATATACTCTTATATCCAGTTAAAAAAATGGGGGGGGGTCAAGTACTGTGTTACGTAATATATGGGGGGGGGGTTCATGTTTGCGTTACAGGTGCGTTACAAAGGTGATGAAATTTAAATCGGATTTTGAAATATCTTACATTATATTTTGAGAGTTAAAATCAGAAGTTGATAAATTAATAAAAAAGTGATAAATCTGTAATAGTAGTCGAAGACAGAGATGGTTTATTTCCAAGAGTTTTGTTTTTACGATCGACGAAAGTAACATATCTGCTTCTTTTTAGAATCCCAGAATTATATATTGAGATTTGAACTACCGTGATTTATAAATGACGATATTTTATCTTGTAAAAGCTATACCTACCTCGTCGATTTTTTTTTTAATCGTATTGCTTTACAAGCACTTTATGTATTTGTAATAGGTATTAATCAATAGTTATATTTCGAGAATTTAATCAATTAAATTTGACATGTCTGGCTTATGAAATAAATTTTTTACTTAAAATGTGTTTGAATACATAGTAATTTGAAAAAAACCCTAGGCCGTAGGTCGAGGGATTTTATCTTAAATTATTATGTACGATGACACTTTTTTAAAAGTAAAATTTTATAAATAAGCCAGACATCAAATTTAATCAATTCAATTCTTTAGCACGAGGGGGTATATGTCAAGATTATTTCGTTCGTTTGTTTTTTTATTACTTCACACACTATTTTTCCTTAGGTCGTCATTTCAGAACCGTAAATAATAAAATATAAGTTTAATTCATACTATTTATTATTTATTAAAAATCATTTTCTATTAGTTTGCAGATAACTAATGTATATTAATGCCATAAAAATAGGTGAAAAAGAAATGAAATCATGAATCAAGGAGCAACGAATGCCTTTACTAGTCAACGTGAATCTAAATATGTATGTTCGCATTGTGTGTGCTGTAGTGTGATTTTTATATTGCTGAAGAGTGCTCCGGGAAGGATTAATGACCCTGATTAGGCGCAAGTTGCAGAGGTCGCCTTTGGAATGCGTCACATGGACTGCAGCGCACAGCCTCTGCATGCGCTGATTACTTCAAATTCTTACACTGTCAAGTTTCCCACATATATGCATTCTCCGACTACGTATTCATACGTCTCCTAAATATTTACTTTAATTAAATTGTTTTCATTTTTAGCTTCATACGCTACTTTTTGGAAGTTTTCAAGTTATGGGGTCAACTATTATTAAAAATTCACGTAAAATTGAAGGATTAAGTTTAAATCTAAATGCCTTTCACATGTAGGTATTAAAGTTATTTTAAAAAAATACTTAAGTGTTTTGCAGAAAAGCATGGCAACATTTCCATTTTTGCCCCAACATATCTTTAATTTAATGATTATTACAAGATGCTAAGGTGAATACCGAGGCTCAAAAAGGCTTGGATTGTATTATTTTTTTACTACCATCTACAAGAGTTTAAGTAGGTATTCAATTATTCGGTGTAAATTAACTTTGATATCGATGCTACGTTTTTCTATTAACTGACAGTAGTGACAGTTAAGTTAACGGACTATTTAACCGTTGATGAAAATATCGGGCCTTATTCTATTTTCATGAAAACCAAGCAGTCCACTTTTTTGTCCTAGTCGGTAGTAGAAAATTACATATTTTGTCGTGCTTTTATATGGAACATTTATGCTGTAATATTCTTTATCACAGTCAAAATCACAAGTGTAGTGAAACAATGTGAAATGTTCATATAATAGTTAATTTTGTGAAGCTTGTGATCGGTCATCGCAAATTTAAAATTATTTTAGTGTAATTGACAGCTTTGTGAAATACCATGATTAAATATTGTTACAATTATTAGAAAATGAAAGGTCAGCTAATTTGAAGTCTATGTTTACCAATAATGAAATTATTTTTGATTTTGGATAAATGTAGACATTGCAGACACCACAACATTGCTACATTTGGTTGAGTACAAACCTTATCATTTGAACGAGAAAGATTCGCCTCTACCATTCTTTTATAACCATAACCCACTCTGGCTGAATTATCTTCATAACTTCCTTCATTTCCTTTTTCTCCTAGTTCTTTGTCTTCCTTTTTTCTTGATTCTATTATTTCTTATTATTATTAAATTCACGACCCCAGTAGACATACTGAGCCGTAGTGTATAAGAAATCTGTAAAATTTGTACAAATACCCAGAGTTGGAATCTATGAAAATTGTTTTCTTTTTGATGATATAATCTAACTTGAAGTATATGTGACATATGCCAATAAGTTTATCTTATGAATACTTAATTATCATTAGCTGTGACTAAATCAAATACACACGCTCACCGAATGGGAACGTATACCACCTTCTATAGTTTAGTTTAAGATTATTTCTTTGACTTCTATAATCCTTGCAATTTCGACTACAATAGCGAAAACCGCATATGGTAAACTTTACGATTATATTGTAACGCGACATATAATACCCAAACATGCCTGGCATAGCCATAGCAGCTGAATGGGGGAAGTAGTGGAGGTTCCCAAACGTGCCTGGCATAGCCAAAGCAGCTGAATGGGGGAAGTAGTGGAGGTTCCCAAACGTGCCTGGCATAGCCATAGCAGCTGAATGGGGGAAAGTAGTGGAGGTTCCCAAACGTGCCTGGCATAGCCATAGCAGCTGAATGGGGGAGTAGTGGAGGTTCCCAAACGTGCCTGGCATAGCCATAGCAGCTGAATGGGGGAAAGCAGTGGAGGTTCCCAAACGTACCTGGCACAGCCATAGTAGCTGGATGGGGGAGTGTAATGGGAAGCGGGGGTCAAATCAGGTCAATACGGGGGACAGAAGTGGATGTTCCCCAAACGTGCCTGGCATAGCCATAGCAGCTGAGTGCGGGAGAGTAGTGGAGTTTCCCAAACGTGCCTGGCATAGCCATAGCAGCTGGATGGGGGGAGAGCAGTGGAGGTTCCAAAACGTGCCTGGCGTAGCCATAGCAGCTGAATGGGGGAAAGCAGTGGAGGTTCCCAAACGTTCCTGGCATAGCCATAGCAGCTGTATGGGGGAGAGTAATGGGAAGCGGGATCGACAGTAGACCTGGAGAACTTACCTCGGACAAGCCAAGTGTAAAAGTTCGATGAGTTTAGAGCCTTGGGTTACCCAACATGTCAACCATGCCAGAGGTCCAAGGTCTGTGAGTCTTGCCGAAACAAGACTGCCGATTGTAGCGTCTGTCCCAGTATTTAAACCAAATTATCCCTCTTGTCTCCTTCCGATCTTGGGTGTTTCGGGGGTAAGGGTTTCACCTCCCCGTCACCGGTATGAGTGGGTGGTTGGGTGGCCCTTGGAAAGTTCTAGAACATCATAAATTTTCCACTGATACTTAACACATGAGCACGCCAGATCTTCGACTTAGGCCTCTGACTCCATCTCAAGCAGTGCAGCATAAGCCAAATAAGCTATAGCTTAGGGCCCCGACTCATTGGGGGCCCCGCGGAAATAATAATGAACATTTTTCTTGGTAAAAACTACCGTAGTGCAGAAATTTATGGAATATATAAGTTTGTGTATGCATTAACTGCAAGTCATTTCTAAAGGTCAAGAATTAGTTGATTTTGTATTAAAGGCGAAAAATTCGCGCTTTTAACTATTCATCTTCAAAGTGTAGTGCAGTGGATATAGGATAGTATCCCATTAGTGATCCCTCTATCGGCCTATCAGCGTGCCTCCTCCACACGGGCAAGTTTCGCGCGCTCGACATAGGAGCCTATACGTCAGTATCACCTTAAACTTATAGCGTTTTCAGCTTACAAGTCGAGTGCGCACTGGTGCGCACTTTTTTGCACTGAGCGTTTTCAGCTTGTCATTGAGTGCAAAAATTAGTCAGCTGTTGCGTTTTCAGCTTAAGAAAAAGTTGCACCGTGCACTGGCTAAGTGCGACTTTTGTGCACTGACTCCCTAGGCAAGTGCAATAGTGTCAGTGCAAATATGGCGAATGAGGGCAGAACTCGTTGAGTGTGGTCACGTGATATGTTGCACTCAGTGCGCACTTGCACTGTGTAAGCTGAAAACGCTATTACAGACTTGAGTCCGACCAAATCGGAAAGTTATCAAGTGTTATTATTCCTCAATTTTAAGTAAATGTAATAGCATCATAGCATCAATTTGTTACTTCTTTTGAGTTATGCATTGTATATTATTTTAAATTATAAAGACCTACTAATAGTGTCAATATTCATTTACTTATTTTCCTGCCAATAACCTTTTTTACTCTTTTCAATTATACCGTTTAAAAACAATAATTCATAAAATTATAAATAAATTACAAACGAGATTACTTTATTCTATGAATAAAGACTAATTTTCTTAAAGCGGCGGGGGGGGGGGGGGGGTAGGGGCCCCCAAAACCTTTTGTGCTTAGGGCCCCTCATAGGATTAATCCGGCCCTGGTCTCAAGTACCAGCTTTGTGTCGCCTTAACTGCAGAGCCTTGTCCCTTTAACCTTGTAAGATAGATAAAAAAAACTACAAAAAAACACATGTACAGAAAAATACTTATGCAATGGCCGTCGCAACCAAATAATAACTACGCAGTCTTTGTACATGAACAGTCTCAGTGTTGCCAGGTCATCGTATGAAAAATCCCCTAACAAGGGGTCATTTTCCCCCTAGATTACAAAAAAAAACCCCTAAAAATCTATTTCAATTTCTTTTATATTAATTATAAATTGAACAATACAAGAGTACTGGATTTAATTTTAATAATATCTTGAACCAATAAAATTGATACAGAAACAACGCTAGGAAAGTGAACACAAGAAATACAGACAGAAAAAGCCTTTTTCATTCGGACTTTCCGACTATACACTATCTGAATGTTTGGTTTGGCCTTGGCGCAAATTATACTACTCGAGATAAATAAATTTGTTTTCGCTTTCGTCGAAATTCGAACAGTCAGAGGTGACATCTTTATTCAAAAATTGAGATAATAATTTATATTTATTTAATGGCAAGTGTTTGAACACTACTTCTTGCATGCTGATGCTAGAAAATGATATTGGCTGTCTCTTTGTTGAGTTACTTTTTCACCCAATAATAAAAATAAAATCCCCTAAGCAACCCCCTAAATAATAAAACCCCCTAAACTGCCCCCTAAAGTCAGAAAAATACCCCAAATTTAGGGGGAAAACCCCTAACTTGGGAACACTGAACAGTCTAATTGTCTGTTTATTGTAAGTAGGAAACTAAATAAAAATAAATAAATAAATAACATAATAAAATATAGTGCGGTTTCAATATAGAGAATTGACCTGGAATATTTACAATTCGTACCGTTTTTTCTAGGTATACTTACAAGAGCCGTACTTGTTAATATTGCAATATCAATAACACAGTACATAATTCTGTTTTCCATTTCACTCATTATCGTTGTCAAAAAACAATTGTGTAATATAAACGCTTCTCTTAACAGGTGTGATATGAGCGGTTTGTATTACTAATAATGCAGTTATTTGTTTATTAATCATGCAGAAGATGTCTCTAATTGTTATGTTCTCCCTCGGAGATTAGTTGTAGAAGAAAGTTAAGGAAACCTGCTTTTAACAAAGAAAATCTCTATTATACTTAATATTAAATATATAAAAAATAATATTATCACATAGAAAATTATCAGCAAATAGTGGAATACGGCCCTCGAGTAATAGCAACCAGTGAAACAATTTGTTAGTGGTCGTTCTTGCAAGGCATTTTTACTAAGAAAATGTCCACAATGAGTACTTCTCGGGGCAATTCCATATATAGTCGTTGTGTAAGTGTAAGCAATTGTGAACCGAAAGAGCTTATAAGTAAAACCTATTTTCTATTGCTATAAGTTCACCATATGCGGTTTTCGCAATTGTAGTCGAAATTGCAGGGATTATAGAAGTCAAAGAAATGATCTTGAACTAAACTATACGAAGCTTGTGAAACCATTATTTTAATTGCACGTCATTGAAACAATTTAGAATTAAATAATAATATATACCGCGTGAAACCCAAACATAGCCCGTTAACAAGGGAAATTGTTTTTCGCAAACTGTCTCTCCGTTTCAACTGACAAATAGTTGCGGTATCAATAGGAAGATAAAAAATATTCGCATTATATGCCACCAAATACATGCAATGCAATGCATTATTTTAATTTCTAAGGCAAACAAATGTTTGACATTTTATCATTCAGAATTCATTATAACCCATAACATTTGCAAATTTGATTATTTAATTTTTTTTTCAAGCAATTTTTAGTGTCACAAAAATTTAAAAATAAATTAAAATAAAAAATCACAGTTAACGAATTCTGACATAAAATGTCAAACATTTATTTGTCTTTTTGATCAAATACCATGATTATCGGTATGAATAAGAAATTGAATAAATTTAATTATTAATTTATGGGACTAAAATATTACTAAATTTACATGTATGTAAAATAATTGCGTAGGCTTCCACAGTCTGAGTCATGAGAAATATTCGTTTTCCGGGAATGGACTGTGTCATATTTTGAGTCAGAGCTCAACGTTTCGCCCGCAGTCATATGGGGCATCTTCAGGAGCAAGGGGGATAGTACTGTCTTAAACACGGTTACCCGACGTGTCAACCACGCTAGAGGCCGAGTTTAAGCAACAAGGAGGGAGACTCAGTTTACAAGGTTACCCGACGTGTAAACCACGCTAGAGGCCAAATAAACCAAGTGACGAACGAAGGCCGAGAAGACAGTTATATACTAATCTAAAGATACGGTAGATGAGCAGAGCTAATGAGGACCAATGGGAATCGAGTTCGTAATGGTAGATTGGGCGTGTCGTGTTCCGAGAATCACCGGTTTCCACATGTGACTCAAGAAATAGCCATCATCCCGATTGATGTTATTCGGATGTTTCCATATTTCTAAAGTTTCCCTGTATTTACGTCTGTAAAACTCAGGGACAGGAGCTACATGTATGTATTTGGTTTCATATGATGTGGAATATTTAAAAAAAAAATTCTATTGATACCATTGTTGTGAGTTGAAACAGGGAGCAACAGTCTGCAAAAACGATTTTCCCGTGTTGTTTTTCGTATCTATATGGCACCAAGATATTGATGTTTGTATAATTTTTACAAATTATGCCATTCGGTTGAAACTTTTTTTTTGTTTTGTTGTTTATGCTGTAATAACGATATAATATTGTTCTTTTAACTGACGACGAAGTTAACAGACATTGTAAAACTGTCCCTTAGAAATAAAAATACTTATTTCTATTTTACAATGATTTTAGAAATAAAAAATAAATTAAATATATCATCACGGCTTATTACCCATTGCTAGGTGTGCCAATCTGCTTTGTACACAGATATCGATAATGATAAAATATTTGCACCGTGCGGGCATTTATCAGGTGTCACCTCACCGGCACTCATTGCTGGCGTGGAGAGAGCACCACAGGGGTCAATTTTGTGCCATTTCGATTTTAGAAATATCAAGAAACAAGATGTAATAACGTTTAAGTTTTTTTTGTATTTATTACTTTTCTTTGGACATATACCATGTACCTCGTTTTCATTTATTTGTGTGTCGATTCATTTATTTTCTTTATTATTATAGCCTGAATATCAGTTTCTTTGTTAAAATGTTTTGACGACTTTTAAAGTTTAATAAAATGTGATTTGAAATCACTTTATCATGACAATATCTTTTCTATATCAAATAGATTATTTTGTTTTTCGTGTTTTGTTCCAATCGTTTATGAAGAACAAAAATATGTCTTTATACTTTTAGATTTATTCTCTTTTGTTACCTTTCATATGAACCAGAGAACGATAGTTATAAAGATTATTAAAATACAAATGTAAAAATATGTACGTATTCACTAATAATGTTGGAATTCGGTTTGTAAACCTGTTTTTTAAATTCCCTTCAAATTCGAATACCTATCGAAAATGAAACCGGTTCTTGACTATTGTATTATTTAGTTCAGATTTGTGAAAATATTTTTAAGAATTTCCTAGAAATTCAATCATTGTTATATTAAACAATACTATTGATCATTTGAATGGTATATTAAACGTTTTCTTAACCGTAAATGTATATTTAAATAGAACACAGATTTCTTGGGGATGTCGGTCCAGGGATTAAATAAATTTAATTTTTTGTGCAACCGGACGCGAAATAAGCAGCCGCAAACGGCCGCGAAATTTATTTCGCGTCCGTTGTCATGGTAGCAGCCGCGAAATTAGGTAAACAACCACTTTGACACTTGAGAATTGCAGGGTTTTGTTTATCAAATGTTAATCCCATAGCCACCTTGAAAGCTAACTTTCTATTTATATTGAAACTGTTGAAAATTAATAAAATTTGTAATTACGTATTTTTTACAGTTACACAAAAAATATTGTGTACACCTTGTCCGCGAAATCCTTTAGCGCCCTCGAGATTGTTTTGCCTCGGCCGCAAGCGGCCTCGGCGACAATTTTTCTCTCGGTACGCTAAAGAGTGATTTCGCGGCCTTGATATACAAATAACTATTTCTTTTTCATCGAAGTTTCGGTTTCTTTTTTGTTGAACCTTAATCATGATTAGTTAAAGTTTTGTTTTATGTGCCTAGGAAATATCTGGTTCTGTCATTAGTCAAATTGTGCCACAAGTAGTAATTGAATCCGGATTTACGAATTGTTGCCCTTCAACTATGTTTCTTGATAAAGGATTCGACTGAACAAACTTAAAAATTGTGTTGATTTGAACTTTTATCCATATCAGAAAGCGCTCATTTAAAACGTAAAAAATTTGACATGTCCTACTGGTCACCATGACAGGTGCGTTTACAGCGCCGCCAACGGATTCTGCGTGTCCCATTAAGTGTGCCGCGAATGAAAAATATATAGTCCTATTTAAAATAACAGAGTTGACCCCACATTTTGAAAACCACCTCGTAGGCAGTGGCGGCTTGTGCTATAGAGCACAGGGGCGCAGCCCTACCAAATAAAAAGACAAGAAGAAAATAAATAAGCGAGTATATACCGGGTGGCGCTCGAAATCCGTTACATAGGCATTTAACATGGCATAACAGTTTTTCCTAGCGCATTGCTCCCCAAATTATTTTAGAAAAAAAATCTTCAAATAAAAGTTGTAGAACATAAAATTTTGCATTTGAATCAATAAGCAAAATTAATTTTGCATGCTTTGTAACAGCAGAAATTAGGTATGAAAATGTCGAAAAAATCTACTCAAACGTAGTGGTAGCCATGGAATTAAAAAATGCTGAATAAACAAATGTGTGTTCATCTGTCATAAAATTTAATTTACTTTTTATTATTTAATAAAATTATCACAACGTAAAATTCTTAAGCAGAATAATAATTTAATTCTTCTATACTGTTCAAATACTCATTTTTCTTGACAAAAAGTCACAATATTTGACATTTAATTCATCACATTTGTTTGTCTTTTTTATTTTAATTCCATGGCTAGCACTATTAAATTGAAATTTTCAAAATTTTCATATTCAATTTCTGGAGTTACTGAACATACGAAATTAATTTTGTTTACTGATTTACATGCAGAATTTTATATTCTACAACTTTTATTTGAAGATTTTTTTTCTAAAATAATTTGGCGAGCAACGCGCTAGGAAAAACGGTTTTCCCATGGTAAATGCCTATGTAACGGATTTTGAGCGCCACCCGGTATACATTTTAAAAGTACTATAATTATTATTTATTTACTATCATTATTACGCCATTTTCACTACACCGCGGGTAGCTTGATAGCTTATTCACTTTGTGATGTATGCACGTACAGGGTGTAAATCGAAAAGTGGAATATAGGCGTTTAACATGGGGAATCAGTTTTTCGCAAACGTTACATAATTTTATGCAAAAAATACTTCAAACAAAAGTTATAGAGATTTAAATTTTGCATCTAAATCATGTGAAATTATTATTTTAACCCTTCATATAAACGTAAAAATTAATTATAAAGTTGCAGTTTTTATGAGTTTTTCGTCAAGACTACCATGGTTTTCTGACAAAAAATAAAAAAATACGTAATTATTAACTGTCAATTTGCACTAAATTTAGTTTACAATAGTATATTAACATAAAATACAAAAAGGTAAACTGTTTTAGTTCTAATTGACAGATAAAAACAACGCATTTATTTATTCTCTGACATAAATTCAGTAAGTAAGTAAAGCTAAAGCTCATGAAAACTGTAACTTTATAATTAATTTTTACATTTCTATGAACAGCTAAAATAATCGTTTTACATGATTTAGATACAGAATTTAAATCTCTATTTGAAGTATTTTTACAAAAAATAATTAGGTAACGTTTGTGCAAAGAAAAACTAATTTCCCTTGTTAAACGCCCATGTTCTACTTTTCGATTTACACCCTGTCCTTTACGTGCTAGGAGCTAGGGCACAAATGTTTCAGCCCCGGTCTCCCACTACTTTTACTCGAGTCTTGACCAATAGCAGCCTGGCTGCTTGTGACTGCAATAAGCCTGATCCGTGCAGAGCCCAATTAAAACGAAGATTTCCTAGTGAATTACGAAGATATTGATGCTAAACAATTGAATTTCGGGAAAAGACTTAAAGTTTTCCAAATGTAGATAGTGCTTTATTATTGTTACAAATGATAATTAGCAATAATTCAACAACACCATTTTCTGAATGTGTTAAATTACTAAATATTATTTTTATAATACCTATGACTACTGGAAAGCATAAAAAGAGAGTATCTGCCGTGGAAATGAGGTATTTACATGGTATATGTGGATATGTAAGACGAGATCGCGTGAGGAATAATTTTGTGTATGAAGAATGTATGGTTAGGAAGAATGTTGTTAAGAGAGTAGGAATGAGCCATAGTTGAGATGGTTTGGTCATGTGGAGAGAATGAAGAGTGAATGGCTTGTAAAGCGTATATATCTTGGTGAAATTGAGGGTGTTCGATTGCGTGGCGGTCCAGTCTGTAAGTGGATGGATGTGATTGATAAGGTGCTAAAAGAGTTTCCGAGTGAGAAGAGAAGAAGAGCGTGTATGAATGCGATTATAAATGTGGCCGAGGCGAAAGAAGTGTGCTTAGACAGGAATTTATGGCGAAGAATGATTGTTTCGAAACTATTACTGTGGTCCGGTTGCGGTATTTCGCTACCGAAAATCGGTCACTTTTAATATGTTAATAGAGGAATATTTGTTGTATGGTGTCAGGTTATAGTAAGAGTGTTGTTGAAAGGGAGAGTGATTATTTTGATGGTTGATATTATTATTATTGTTTCGGGTTTGTGCTAACCCACTAAGTGGGAAATGCGTTATTTTAAGTATGACTACCGTGGAATAAGAACATTTTTAATAAACACGATGGTACATGATAGACATATATATATATATATATATATATATATATATATATATATATATATATATATATATATATATTAAATACTAATTTAAAACTACTACGCGTTCCAATCTTAAACTGCCGGTTTGTTGCAGGTCCTTGTAGACTCTACGCGATATTTATATCACTACTTATTTATATCATTATTAATTTCACTATTTATTTATATTCAACTGTCCGATCCAGTATCACCAACTGTTCGTATGCCGCAATTCTTCAACACCAATGCCGAGTATCCACTCCAACTCGCTGTTACTGTCCTCGTATACTCTAGCTTCCCAATAGTCGTCAACACTACTGACCATTCACTTTCACAACTATCCCAGTATTACCAGTAACTTCCAGACTCGCCGTTACTGTTTTCGTACACTATAGCTGCTCAATACTCGTCAACACTACCGAGTATTTACATCCATAGCTATCCCAGTATACCAGTAACTTCCAAACTCGCCGTTACTGTTCTTGTACACAGTACACTATAGCTTCCCAATACTCGTCAACACTACCAAGTATTCACATCCACAGCTATCCCAGTATACCAGTAATTTCTCGAGTACCTATTCCGCTCAACACTATACTGCATACGCTCACCACGATAATGCTATGATATAGTCTGTCTAGAAATCTACCGTTATTACCCTCTCAGCAGGTCTATTGTTAGGGATTTAAGCTTGATTTATAGCGGGGAAAGGACAGGTACGTATTAAATGTTTTCCTGTTTTATTTTACTTTATTTTGTAATAATGAAACAAATCTTTTTATTTTTTTAAATAATAATGGAACAAACAATACATAAAAAACAAAATTAAATACATAATATAGTAAAAAAAAAAACGAAAATTCTTACTTAAAATTATACACTGCGGAGCAGTTTGTCATTTAATAATGAAACAAATCTTTTTATTTTTTTTAAATAATAATGGAACAAACAATACATAAAAAACAAAATTAAATACATAATATAGTAAAAAAAAAACGAAAATTGTTAGTTAAAATTATACACTGCGGAGCAGTTTGTCATTTAATAAAATATTGCACGTAACAATAAATAATATACACATACATAATTAATCGATAATAATATCTTCTTCACTGTAGCTGTCCATATCACTGTTGTCACTTGAGTCCTGAATATTTATAATAAAATCTTTTGTAACATTATTAACATTAATATATTCATCTTCTATATTAATCACATGACGCACACTATCAGCCCAATTTTCCGGTGTTATATTGTCCATTTCACTTTTTATTAACTCAATAACACTATCACTTACTGTCGGTGATGCATTGTTCCTTCTTACATTACTTTTTAATTGCCCCCAAATCAATTCTATAGGATTAAAAATACAATAATAAGGGGGCAATCGAAGTACATCATGTCCAAATTGTGTTGCCAAGTTGTCACACACGTATTGTTTTACAGGAGGCTTAATTTTTACAACATCCAATAATTGTTTTTTGCTGTACGATTCCTCGAAGTAGAGATCGTTTTTAATTAAATATTCTTGAATCTCGGCCTTCGTAGAAGAATTTGTCGGTATTTTTACACTTTGCCGCGAATGGTAACTAGCATTATCCATAACAATAACACTATTTTTTGGCAAATTTGGCAATAAATTCTCACTAAACCACTTTTCAAAAATATCTGCAGACATATTGTCATGGTAGTCTAACAAAATATTTTTTGTGTTATGGCCAGCTAAAAATCGCGCACCATTTATCCACCCTTGATCACTTCCGGCATGAAGTATAATAAATCGTTTTCCTCGTGCTGGTGGAACATTGACACTACAATCCTTTGAACCGTCTGTCCAACTTTTTGATACTGTGTCGTGACTATCATACCAAGTTTCGTCTAAATATATTATCGGACGTTTTTCAGCACGATATTTCTTTATATCACGTAAAAATTTAAAGCGCCATTCACGTATTCTTCTACTCTCCATTATAGTTTGCCGTTTATTAATTTTTTTAAATCGTAAACCCATATTACGAAGGGTCGAATGCAAAGTAGCCACAGAGCAATTTATATCGCATTTATCATCTTTTAGTCTCTGGTACAATGTACGTACAGACGGCAACGTTTTTTCAGTATACATCGTGTATATTTTACGTCGAATTATATCTTCTTCAAAAGAATTCACTACTCTCGACTTACCCGCGTCACGTCTTTTCTTTCTTGGTCTCAATTCACCACTTATTATATCACGAACAGTATTATACGGCACTTTCGTCATTTCACATGTTTTGGTTAAGGCCGAATTTTCATCTTCATTATCTTTTAAATAGTTATACACATTTTTAATTATTTCTTTTGCTTCTAGCGGCAAACACGTACGTTTAAGTTTTGCACAGCGATCTTCTTCAACGGGTAAACTATCATTATCATCTTCAAATGGTCGCCACATAGTAAGTGTCTATATAATTGCTCTCAGTACGAAAAGTAAAGTAATACTGATTTTAAAATTTTGAAAACTCATTTATATACGTTTGGTACGTCATTGCTAATCTTATTTTCCCTAATTTTAATCTATGGTCACAGCATGTTTCAACAAATCTTATTTGTTCCTAATTTGTAACAATGGTCAAATACGTAATTTGATTCTGTGAATTCATTAGCTAACAATTTTGAAATTTCGTAATGCATAACAAAGATTAGCAAATTTAAATTTTTCGGAGTCCGACCCTTACGCCAGGTAGTGCTACATCCCGCTGTGCCTGTTCTACCACAGGCTTAGTAAGTCAAAGCAATAACGGTAGAATTCTGTACAGACTATACTACACTGACTACTCACTACTCAGATAAGTATGTATAGTAAAATGCATATTACAAGAACACTTTGTCGTAAAACGATTTAGCAATTGCATCTATAAACCAACAATGGGGACCTTTAGTTTGCGGTTACATACCCCTAATACATCATACAAACAGGCAAGGACAGGGTCGGTCTCTTTACATTAAGAATTATTTGAAAGAAAATATTTCACGATATTTTTATATAAGATTTAAATGTTATTACAAAAACAAGTACAACAAACGATAAATTTTAAAATTTATGCAGTACATGGTCACTGTATTATAAATTACCAAAAACTTATTTTATTTTCGTGGGATTAAGTAATTATATATTTGAAATATGCTTACTTCTTTGTGCATAATTTGGAAATACGAAATAAGATTAGAAGATTAAGTAAATTAGATAGATTAAAGAAAAACCGAATTTTAAAATAGTGACTTATTTTAAAGGTACTAATAATACAGTGACCACGTACTGCATAAATTTTAAAATTTATCGTTTGTTGTACTTGTTTTTGTAATAACATTTAAATCTTATATAAAAATATCGTGAAATATTTTCTTTCAAATAATTCTTAATGTAAAGGGACCGACCCTGTCCTTGCCTGTTTGTATGATGTATTAGGGGTATGTAACCGCAAACTAAAGGTCCCCATTGTTGGTTTATAGATGCAATTGCTAAATCGTTTTACGACAAAGTGTTCTTGCAATATGCATTTTACTATAACTCTTTACTATGTAACTAACTCTCCGGCATAGCTGCGTCCCTTTTATATAGCTGCCATTACCTTCTAGAGAGCTTTAGAATATTCAACTCCAATATAACAATGGTAAACGCCCGCACGGTACAAATATGTCATCATCATTACCGATATCTGCGAATAAAGCAGATTGGCACACCCAGCAATGGGTAACATGCCGTGATGATATATTTATTTATTTATTTATTTAATATAACAATGAACACAAAAGGTTCAGGCGACCGGAAGTAATTAAACACGTCGCGACTCGTCTGTTTACGTCGCCCGGCTGCTAGCGCGATTACGTCATCGCTATACTTAGACGCTTGTTCAGCGCAGCGGCGGTGCTCACACGTTACGCTATTATAAAGTTGAAACATATGTTTCGCAAAGTTTGTGTATGTTTTGCTTTAAGTCTTTATTTGTCTTGTGCAGAATAATGTGATGTTATCCGTCTCCGCTATATTCAGATTCATTTTAGAATATTTATGCAAAATTTAACAAATTTTCTTTGAGAGATTTACACGTGTTAGTGGATCAGATAGCGGTAGACACTAGACAGACGTCATTTCACCCTTATTATCATAGATATGTGGATGAATAAATAATTTCCATGGCACCAGCACGTACCTATAATGTAACCGGCAGTGCATTACACCTACTGCCTGCTCGACCTCGCGGGATGCGTTGGCTTGTTCTCATGACGTAAATCGCAATAGTCGCTTTTTATGGTTGTTATTCTCGTCCACGAGCGCACGTCATCGCAAGTCGCACATAGCTCATGTGCTCTGTGCCGGCATCCAAGGCACTCGCTTCATTCATGGTCTCTATCTGGCTCGAAGCAGCAAATATTTGTTTCTTTCGCACTCGTTTCCGGTTGGTCTCCGCTAATCGTTTATGTACGTATGATTGCAGACATGTGAACGGACACATTGCTGCCATTTTTTGTTGAATCTGTGACACACCGCGGTTGAAAATTATTCTAGGAATTTTATATTATTACACAATTAATACTTTTATTAATCGTAATTTGATAATATTGGTTCTGAAAATAATAATTTGTTGATTTAAATAATTTGAAACAACTCGTACATATACAGTTTGATTCATAAAGGTGTGTCAAAATAAAACCATTTATTGATGGTCATTTTGAGTAAAAAAATGTTATTTGAAGTTATGTCCCAAAACTTTTAGTTACAGAGTTACTTACTTCGAAATTGCGTCTCTTCAGACATATTTTTATTAATAACTCTGGTACTAGTAGCACTAAATTTTTAAACTTGCTATGAGGATACTACTTATTTAGATGCATATTTATACTTTCTTTTGTTTTTTATATCTCAACCAGTGACGTCTCATATGGGGAAGTCATGAACATTTTTTTATTTTTGCTTATAAAATATAACATACAATGTAAAGAACACGAAAAAGGTACTTTGCTTAACCCATTTTCGGCCAAGTAATAAAATAACATGATTTTGATTTCGAATATTATATTTTATTATTTAAAATGAATACCCTTAATAACATAGAAAGATAAAACAAAAAGAAAGAACTTAATAATAAAATATACGGTGTTCCATTTGAAAATGACGAGTTATAGTCATTTGAAATTGGGTAAATTTAATTCGCTTTATTGAACACCCTGTATAATTATATTCTTAAAAAAATATATGGAAACATAGAGTATAGTTATAGTTGTACAGAAAAAAAATCTTAATTTTTACTATTAAAATAATTTTAGTACGCCTTTATAAAGCAATACGTGTATTAGATCTTTTTTAGAGAAAAACGGAATAACTTGGCAACGCCGAGGAAAACTAAAACAAAATTTATATGTGCATACAGATGAATAAAATACAATTCAAAATATATGATAATATATAGGCTGTTCCATTTAAAAAAGAGAAACAATTCTCGCCCAGCTGTAATGCAATAGCTTGCATGTGAAAATAATTTTCGTTTATGCTCTTTGAGTAGACGAATAAATTCTGTTAATAAATTTTTGACGTATTTCTAACGACAAGGGAGATATCGAAGACGGTCATTTCAAAGACTCACCCTGTATAATCCAAAACTTTTCAGTTTTATTATATAAGACTTTTGGCTAAAATTGATAAACCAGAAATGATATTTTACTTGCAGCTCAGAACAGATTTTCGTGAAAAAATATATTCTGATATAATCCAAAACCTCAAATTTAGTATTTAAAAATCGTATATGATTAAGAATAACATTAGATTTTGATTATATATAATAAACCGGATGTGGTACTTTACTTGAAGCTCTGAACTGATTTTCTTGAAAAAATATATTAAAATATGATCCAATACATAAAATTTGGTATTTAAAACTCGCATATGATTGGAAACAACATATTACATTTTGCCTATACCTATTAAAAAGCGGATGTGGTACTTAACTTGGAGCTCGTAACAGATTTTCGAGGGAAAACATGATAAAATATAATACAAAATTTCGTATCACAGACTTTTCTATTTATTAGAACAACAAATTTGATTTTGTTTACAAATCATCAACCGGAAGTGATACTTTACTTACATTTAAATATGGCATTGGCGGGAGGTCGTGTGCTGGTCACATTAGACATAGTTAATATAGATTTTTTTTATGGAAACTATGAAAGTAGGTATTAAATGATAAAACATTCACAAAAAAATATATGTCGATAAATAAAAGTAATACATAAATAACTCGTTTATTTCAAAAAATTGTACAGGTGCCTCATTTTCGATGTTTTTTTAAGGTATCTCGGGTAATATTAACGATAGATTAAAACCGTTTGCACATTACAGGATCAACTTTTCGAGAAAAGTTTAATAGTCACCACAGGAATTTTCGATCTTCTTTTGTTTATGAGTTACAGGCAAAAACTCGTTTTTCGCTTATTTTGAAAATAAATCATATCTTATTTATTATGATAATTAGAGAAAAATTGTTTTTTACTAATTTTTACCGTTTTCTAGATTGAATAAAAGATTTTTTGAAAACTTAATAATTCTCGAGATATAACACAAACGTCTTTTTGCTTAATTTATAAGCTTTTCAATGATATATAACAAGTTTACATTCTTTTGTTTTAAACAATAATAAAAGACGAATTATTAATTTATTGAGCTGAAAATATTGGAAAATATTAAGAAAAAAATGAAAAAATTTATTACAGATCATCATTTGTTTTTTTGATTTTATATCTATTAATTGTGTTCTCAAAATTATTCTTAACCAATTATTTTCGGGTTAGTTAAATTACTATTTATCTGCGATACAGTTGGCTTTGACACAATCCGAAAAAATGGTTTAATATGCTTTTGAAGTAAATAAATTGAAAAAAATTAGTAAAACTGAAACAAATACTATTAGAAATATGCAAATGATGATCTGTAAGAGATTTTTCAACTGTTTCTTCATAATTCCCAATATTTTCACTCCAATAAATTAATAATTCGTCTTTTATTAATGTTTAAAGCAAAAGAATGTAGACTTGTTATACAGTGAATTTATTTTAACGTGCAACATATGGTCAATCACTTCCATGGTTACATACTCAAAAAATGACAGCAATGTCCAATTTGTCCATTTTAAAATGCAACATACGAAAATTTGTAGTTTTGTATTATCAACACTAATTTCCAATAAATTAGCCTACATACTATTAACAAAAAATCAAAACTTTATTGTAGCACATCTTAACAAACTTTGGCTTACATAATTTTAATGTAATAAATGTTCAAAAATACCTCCATTCACACTAAGGCAATATCCTAGTCTCTCGTAGAAAGAATTGACACCATTTGTGATGTGTTCTGGAGATATCTCCTATGCTGCAATACTATTTATAATGTTGCAGTTTAAAATGGACAAATATTACATTGCTGTCATTTTTTGACAGTAGTGTGTAACCATGGAAGTGATAAACCATATGTTGCATTTTAAAATAAATTCTCTGTATATCATTGAAAAGCTTATAAATTAAGCAAAAAGACGAGACTATTTTCAACATAGGTTCCCATTTAAAAAATCATAAGTTTGTGTTATATCTCGAGAATTATTAAGTTTCAAAAAATCTAATTACGCCATTTTATTCAATCTAAAAAACGGTAAAAATATTATTACCCGAGATACCTTAAAAAAAAAACATCGAAAATGAGACACCCCCTGTACATAAATAACATTACCTTATTGGAAAAAAAACTCTTTCTGATAAATGAATAAAAAATATATGGTTCCATATAAAAAATATGTATTTTTATAATTTCTTATTAAATGTACTAATGTTTTACAGAGAGCTTTAGATTTAAAATATGTCTTTCTTATTATTCCAATTATCAAGTACTTACAAATAACTCCGACTACATAGTTTCCGAAAAACATGTAAAACCAGTTGCATAAAAATCATGGCGCTATTACACCTGAAAAATTGCAAGAAATATGACAAGTTGCAGATACGTGCATTGTGATACCCCTTAAATATTTGAGATATTTACGTTTTTCCTTCATAGTATTTCATTCATCTTATTTTACTACATGATATGTGCAAATAAAGATAGGTCTGGTATTCATTAGTAATTTGTTTCGGCTGTTCTACTGATGAATTCCTTAGTTTATCACTTACATTTATGACTTATAAATGTCATTTTTTTAAACATAGATTGTTTTGATTACCTACCTCAGATAAGATCTGCAAGAATTATGGTTGCTTTTATATTTTTATTTATTGATTTCCGGTTATATAATTATAGTTTCATATTATTTGTATATTTACTATGTTGTGATTGGCGTGGGAAATTTTACACTTTTACAAAGGAAATCGAAAATTACAAGTCTATTAAGTGTTATTATTGCATTTGAAAGATCAACATGCTTTACAAATTATTTTATAAATGCAGAAATGATGAAATTTTTATTTTTTGTACATATAATAAATAAAAAATAAAATGTGCATCACCCATTATGCATTTATACAATATATGTATGTATATTAATTATTATAATTTCTTTTCTTTTTCATTATAGCACGCACTTGGACAGAATGTAAGTAATACGTCTGTGTTAAGTGTTGAGTGTTCAGATATTTATAACAGGGCTATATACAAATGAAAAAATAAAACACAATTAGAAAAAAATGCTTGATGATTTACATTTCTGGGAGTGATACAACATTCATTAGAAACATTGAAAAATTAGAAAATATTTTATAGGGAATTAGTAAAAAATAAATAAATAGCAAATGTCAGTTGAATACAGCATTTTTTCATTTGTATACCTACAACAAATATTGTTGTCTACTAAACTAAATAATTTTAAATTAAAAAAAAAATAATTCCGCCATCCTAAAATTCATTATGAGTATATAATCGGAGTAATTTTTATTAAAAAAATGTTTTTGGTAAACCTGTTTCATTCAAAATTATAATTCAGTAGACAATGTTTTCGTATCACCGTTAAATAGATGTCTGGTTTGAAGAATATAATAAAATATTGTAAGATATTCATCCACCTTTGGTTTTCAAACTCTGCGGACCAACTTTCTTATTTTAAATGGGATCATACATTTTTTTTTTATTTATTAGATAGAGAATTATATTCTGAATTCAGTGGTATAATATTTTCATACTCTCACATAAAGATTTTTTTGAGAAATATGCAAATAAAGTTTTATATTAATATGATTAAAATACGACGCAAATTGAAAAAATTAATACCTGTTATTTTTCTTATATGGAATTAGCATGCCATGAAAGAAATACGTGAATATTTTATGCGCGTTCACATCTTGGTTGACATATTCACATTTATGATCAATTGACAGACGAAAATATTCACTTCTTCCTACCAGGGCACTCTAATTCTATGTAAAATAGTATATTATTAGTAGCGGAGTGGATTTAATGCCGTAGTGCTTTAAAGGCTAGCTTATACGCGTGTATCATACGCTTTATTATTATAAATGCATTATAACCATTTCAAACTGACTATTTCACTCATAAATTTATAAGCCAATCCAAATTCAGGATTCTATGTAGTTACCAAGTTTCATTTCGACAAAACACCGTCACAAAAAATTTTCGCACCCTTTAAGCCAATAAGATGTATTTTTACAAGTGTGTATTGATAAGCGAAACTTTTTGACGTTTTAGAAACATATTGTTTTCATACCTGTCAAAGGGGCCTATTCTGTAACTCAGTGGTTAATTTTTTTAACCAATGAAGGGCCCTATTGTGTAACTTGGTGGTTAATTTTTAACCAGTGGTTAAAAATTTTATTCAATAGTTATTGATTTGACAACTAAAAATCCCTTTTTTGTTATACGTCAACATACTTGATTGGTTAAAAAAATTAACCAGTGGTTAAATATTAACTACTGAGATACAGAATGGGCCCCGAAGTATGTTGACTTATAACAAAGAAATGGATTTTTATTTGTCAAATCAATATCTATTGGAGAAAAATTTTAACCAGTTATTAAAAATTAACCACGAAGTTACAGAATAGGGCCCAAAGGGGCCTATTTTGTATCTCAGTGGTTAATATTTAATCACTGGTTAATTTTTTTAACCAATCAAGTATGTTGACATATAACAAAAAAAGGGATTTTTAGTTGTCAAATCAATAACTATTGGATAATTTTTTTAACCATTTGGTTAAAAATTAACCACCGAGTTACATAATAGGGCCCCATTGTGTGTATATTTTCGGTGTTATTAGTTTTTATTAAAAACGAGTCGATTCGGACAGGAATTTATTTAAAACGTTGAATAAGCAAACTTGTATATAACACCTCAATACAAAATAAAAGAAAGAAGATTTTTGTAAATATATAAATGATTACTTGATTTTTATTTGGGAAGTAGTCATCCGAATACCATTCGTGGTTAAATTTTATTCTGGAAAAATTTTCCGATTGCTTTACTCAAGCCAGTTGCCAATTCATCTCATGACATTGATCAAAAATCACTTATTTGACAACGTGATTTTTTTGTCAATACTACAGTCAGTAAATTGCTAGGCAACCAGTTCAGCTCCCATAACAATCTATAAAATTTTCCGGCAAAAATTTACCACTTATGATATTATACAGGGTGTAAATGAAATAAGTGCATTCAATTTAACCAGTAATGTAACTCGTCAAGAGCAACAATTTTTCTTAATAATTTTAATCAAAGTTCGATGTACACAGCACAAAAACTGTCGGGTGATTGTTGCATACTTGCAGACACAGTAATTAATAAACGATCAACGGAAAACATATTTATTATTAATAAATTCGTAATAGTACAATTTTTAAAATAAAGAAATTTAAAATTTGGATAACAGAATTATAAAATTATGTATTGAAACAGGTTTCTGAACTAGTGTGAATAGAGGGAATAGAGTAAGAGCGCGGGAAGACTGGGAAGAGCTTAATAGTTATGAGGTTATGAGATGAATTTTGGTGTGTCAACTCGGCAAATCATAATAGTTTAAATACGTTATTCAAAAAAATGTAAGTACATAGTTTTGTCCATTTAAACGAGATGGGATTATATGAGGACCAATGACTCGTCAATTTATTCTAGCCCAAACAATTAACGATATTTTTTGTTGAAAATTGTGTTTCCTTCTTACAGTATGAGGATTTTTGTAACCAGATAAGTGTATTGTGCATTATTAAAGACACTTTCTCTAGTATATCCAGCCCTATCAGTAACAATACAACCCATTCGCAAACTTGAAATGCTGGAAACAATGAAATTTTTGCACATGGTATTGAAGTAAATGTTGCTCTTTTAAAATATTCCAAATTGTCATATGTGACACATCAAACTGTGATAATTTCGAAGATATTGTACGTGGTACAACATAAATTTACGAATATTATGAAGAGGATGATTTTCGTGTAACTTTGTTGACCTTGAAAACTTCACCATAGGTAATTACAATGTCTGTGTATCCGCTATTCATAAAAATAAGCATTTTGCCAGAATTTTACCTTATAAACAAGTTTATTACTAATGTTAAAATTTAATTGCAACAACTGACAGGACTGTCAATTACTAAAACACATTTTTTTCATAGCTATTGTTACTGCATTCAGTCATTACAAAAAATATTTGGAACGTCTCGTCAATTTACGAGGTGGTAAAAATGCTAAAAAATATGCGATTTCGAGAAAAAGTTATTAAGAAATATTGTTGCTCTCGACGAGTTATATTACTGGTTCAATTTAATGTAATTATTTTATTTACACCCTGTATATGAAAATTATTGCAAATCATGCGGTTTTGATTTTTGATCCAGTGAGTTTGAGCGATTCCAAGTCAATATTTTTCACGTGATTGTGAGAGTGAGAAATGGATGAAATTAATGAATTAGCGGAACAGGCGGAGTTTATATTAATTCCGTCTAAAGCCAAAGACGCGTACTATAAGGAATACGAAAAATTAAATAAATGGATGAAAAATAAAAATGCCGTAACTGTGGATGAAACACTCATGCTGGCATATATGAACCAAATGGTATAACGGTAACTTGTGAAATTTATTGTACTTTTATGTGTTTCTTTAGTCAAATCAGTATAAACCATCATTATGGAGCATTTATTCCAAATTACAAGCAATGCTAAAACTTAAGAAAGGAGTAAACATAGCTACATTTCATAAATTGCATGCTTTCATGAAAAGCGTTAATAAAGGCTACGAGCCGAAAAAATCTTTCGTATTTTCAGAAGAACAGTTAAGGAAGGTTTTTATTGAAGCCTTAGATAATACGTATTTATTTTTCAAGGTAAGCGCGAGATTATGATATTTTTTACAAAATTTAATAAATATATTATTTTGAAGGTGGTAGCCATATGTGGAATATTTGGCTCATGTAGGAAATATGAGTTGTGATTTGCGCCTGTCTGATATTAAAAAAGAAGGTTCTGTTGTAATTATTAATATTCGACCATCAAAAACCGAAAAGGTCGAAAGTTTGCTGTGGTTGATAATGATGACATATATGTCAAATTATTTAGCATGTACATACCTATCTCTACGTCTAGAAAATATATCTACCGGTAGAGTGTTTTTGAAATACGCCAATGGAAAATGCATTAAACAAATCGTTGGGATTAATACTTTTGGAAAATGTCTTTCTCTTCTGGCGCATTTCTTAAATGATCCTGACGCTACAAAGTATACCGGACACGCGTTGAGGCGCAGTTCTGTCACAATCATGGTAAATAGCGGAATGACTGTGGATGAACTGAAGCGCCAAGTATGATGGAAATCATCAACGGTAGCGAGTGGATATATTGACGATTTCATACAGAACAAAGTATGTCACGAAACGCATTGCAGAGGCACTTACCAGTACACATAAACAAAGTATATTAAAAGATAATATAGGCATCCCAGCAAACGGAGACAACGAAACCTAAATACCCAGCTAAAATCCTGTAATTTCCATATTGCTGACAACAAAAATTTTAATTTTTATATAAATTTAAATAAAAACCAATAATAATCATTGTTTTAGTTGTTATTCATATTTATTGTCATTTTTCGTTACCTAGGTAACTCAAACATTTATCGTGTTTTAATGGTCGATTTACGTTTACGCACGTTTTTGCGTGTTTTAAAGAGCGATTATGATGCATGTATAATAAAAAAAAATTTAACTTGTATTCATTTCTTCCATCCGTGGCATTCTTATTATAGCCATATTTTAATCATATTAAATATTGTTATGTGAGGATATGAAACCACTGGTTGAAAAAAGAATTACGCTCATTAAAATAGTCTAGTAAAATAGAAATTGTTTGCTAATTTAACTTATCTCGTAGCTCTTATAGTTTTCGAGTTAGCAATAGTGAACCACTTAAAATGAACTGTAAAAACGATTTTTCTTGATATTGAGTTTAAAAATGCACGCGGATCATTGTAAATTATGGTTCTTTTCATTTTATCACGAGAAATTGCCAGAAGATATATATATATATATATATATATATATATATATATATATATATATATATATATATATATATATATATATATATATATATATATATATATGTACAGCGTGTTTAAAAAGATAGGGACAAATATCAATTTAATTATTATTCATTAGACCTATAGTTTAAATAGCAAAGTTGCGCGCGAAGTGAAACGCTACTTTCTGGTGTGAAAATAGCCTATTTAAAACTAACTTTACATTGATGCCACTTGCATTTTCATTAAAAAATAACCTATGCTCTGTTCCATTTAAGCCATTCAGTAGATGGCACTGGTGACAGCGCAAATCTGAAGTAGCCGAAATTACATTGGGTAAACTTGTCTCTAATTCAGTCAATCAGAGTTGTCAAACCTAATCCCTATGCTCCGCAATACTGAATGGCTTAAATGGAACAAGGTATAGTTATTAATTTTTCAAAATTATGGTAATTTGTTTATTATCAGTTTGCCATGACATTTGTGCCTTCTGTGTTTGAGGATATATTTTGACGTTTATTTGATATATTATTTGTTTTTGATTATATCGAACAATTCGAACTGCCCAAAATTCATAAAAGAATAAAATTAAAGTATATTTAAATGTAAATATTTTCTTAATTTTTTGACAGATTAAACTAATAATAAACAAATGAGACATCTGTGAATGTCATAATATATTTTCAAACAGGGTGAGTCTGGGAAGACGCCCCCCCCCCCCCTTTAACTTTTTTATTATAAGTAATGGAAAAAAATGGCTCATATAAAAGTTTTATTATTTTACATATAATATTTGATGGTAGATGTAGATATTTTTTATAAAGTCAGGTTTACAAGATACGACTATCTACTTTTATTTTTCAAATGGCAACCTATAATTATTTTAATAAAATAGAAACCGCCATTTTTTTCTGTTTTCAACGATGTATATTTTTATTAATGTATTTGAAAAATTTCGAGAAAAATGAGATAATTTAGAAATATTAGAAATAATTTTTTGGCTATGTGAAAAGAAACAAAACGTAACAGTGCTATACAACTTAGGAAACTAAAACAACAAATTTAGTAACAAAAACAACTTAAAACAAATGTTCAAAATTACGACCATGTCTAGGAAACCGCTCCCGGTAAATTCGTTTTGCTCTTCTTATGATTCCAGTCGATTCACCAATTATTAGAATCATATCAATTAATTCGTTCTTCGTAAACATTTCAAAATGACTTTATAAAAAATATGTACATCTGCCATCAAATAGTATATGTAAAATAATAAAACTTTTATATGAGCCATTTTTTTCCATTACTTTTAATAAAAAAGTTAAAGGGGGGGAGGCGTCTTCCCAGACTCACCCTGTATAATACATTCAAATATCATAATTTTAAATAATTTATAACTGAGTTATTTTTTAATGAAAATACAAGTTTTTGGCATTATTGTACAGCTAATTTTATAGTGATATTTACATACCAAGAGCAGGAACGCTTGGTTGCCGGATGAGAAACCGGTAGTTTTAAGATGCTCCGACCGATTATTATTTGTAATTACTAATTGTAATTTATAATTCAGTAGCTTTGAACGCAGCTTTAATTTTAAATGTGAAAAAATAGTGTAAATTATGCTTTCCACGGCATATCTGCATGAACAAATAGCAATAAAAACTCTTCAGCTTCAGTTATCTTCTGTCAAAAGTCTCGGTATAAACAAATGTGTGGAGAAATGTGACAAGAAACACAATATACGCACGCGGAATCCGATAGTTTGCGCATGTGTTAAATTGAAATTACATGCTGTTGTGAATGCGTCAAATTTAAAGTAAAAATTACAAACTAGAAATTCAAATTAGAAATGCTTGTAGAATCTGAGGGTACGACACTGATATCACACATCAAGGATTTTAAACTTTATCGTAATACACATTTTGTAATCTACGTCAGTACGTCCCCTCTTGTCCCTTTAACTGTGTCAGATAAAGTCGACTAAAAACACGGTATATGGCCGTATCGACAAAATAATCAAATAATCCTCAGTAATTGTTAAAGGACTATACATAAAATGTAAATTATGTTTTAGTTTTTATAATTTATTAATACATTCTTTTTACCTAATTCCGTTTTAAAAAGTTGAATTTTACCTAACTTTATGACTTTATGAAACGTCATTTTTTCACATAATTGATACGAAATGAGTTTTGTAAAATTCTTTAATTCACACTTGTGATAACAGAAACATGGGCGTAATTAGAAACTTTTTCTAGGGGGAGGGGGCAGGCCCTTTGAGTTCAAAATGCAAAATAAATAAGAAATCCCATTTTGTCGTATGTACACATTAAAAATGTGTTTTGAAAATCACTGTTCTAGAATATTTCAAAAAATTATTGAATATCCCATTAAATTCTAGAATATTCTATAAATTGTTGACAATTTTAAGTATATAAAGGGAGGCTGAGTTCAGTTTAGTTTTAAATAGCGACACAAACAGATAGAACTTTCAGAAAAATTCTAGAACGTTAAAAAACTTTATGGAAAAGGAAATTTGAAAACGTTCTGGAATTTTATGTAAAATTCTAGAACTCTCTCGAAATTCTAAACTTTCTGAAACATTCTAGAACTCTCTTGAACTTTATGAAAAACCTTCTTAAACTTTTATGTAAATTTTAGATTATTTTGGAACATTCAAGAAACTTTTCGAACTCTCCGGAATATACCTATAATATGGATTATTTCGAAATTTTCTACGTGAAAACTCCCAGGCATCGCTGGTTACTTTAGCTAGTGATTAAATACAGTGAATTTAGGAATAATGTGGTTAGGATATAAAGTACGTACAAAACGCTTATTTTATTGTTTAAAAATGAGCATAATTTGCCGAATAATTATTGCTCAATCAGAATTTCTCAAATAGAAAAATTACTAAATTATTTACAATTCACTTAAATTCCTGTCGATTAATCAATTCACACCACACCATTCACAAAATTATATCAATAATTAAAACATAAAACAATTTCACTGCCCCCACTCCCCCCCCCCCATATTTACGCCTTTGAACAAAAATAATAGAAAATTGAACTATCGTTGGTTCATGAGACCCAGTACATGTGCTGAAGGGTTAAGGTACTCAACAATTTATTATTTTAATTTCTTACACCGTTTATAATAATCCATTAAAATTATAAGCAACTAAGCATGTGAGTTATTTGAAAATAACAAAAAAAAAACAGATGGAACAAATTAAATACGTGGTATAAAAAGCTGGAATCAATTATTTTATATTGCTCCGTAATTACATGGTTGTGGGTAAGGCATATAAAATATTAAGAGGACTTCAATTGTGATACGTGTGAAATGAGCATTGACGCATTGGAGTTTATGAACATCAGTAAGGATTACGAGTTCATTCTCGTTTTAACTGTCGCTATTAAAAAGAGAATGCATTCTTCTAGCGGGGCCGCATTGCCTTTCATATCGTCACATATCATGAATTCCGAGCCGACAGCCTGAGATAAATCATTGCTTGCTGTGTTCTGTGTGATGGTAAACAGAACAATTCCTTGCTCTAACTAACTTCTCGACACTCAACAGAACTCATCAAAGATGCAAGTGACCCGTGTAGCCCTTGATAAGCGCTATGACTCAAGACTCACTTCTACTAATTCATTATAACAGATGCATTTTCCTCTCTTCCACGAACACTCATGTTTGAATAAACAATCAAACTTAATAGGCAAATTTGAGCATATTTTTCCTAGTAGTCATAATACGTAGATTATATTAAATTACTATGTTTATTAGTCGAGGAAATCTACGATTTTACCTCAAAGAAATTGCAACAAAAGCTTTTTTTACGGAATCCTATCCAGAAAAATGCTGTTAACAACATATCAAAAATTTCCGGAAATCTGAGCATGGGAACCTTTCGCTAATTGGAAAATTAATTTAGGGTTTTCTCGAAAACTAGTGATGCCGCGAGACGAGAAACGGCGAGAATCAATCCACTCTCGTCTTGTCTCGAAATTTCGAGACGAGATTACTCTGTATTTCGTCTCGTCATAGTTTTTCTTGCCTTCTCTTGATTTCGACTCGATAGTCTCGAATTTCTCGAATTTATAATTAGCAAAGAAACGGAGTACCACTAATTAAAACTGATTATTTTACTGTCTGGTATTTAAATGGTTAGGTATAAAAAATACGCAATATCATGGGCTTATTAACCGTTGCCGGGCGTGTCAAACCCAAAATAACTTTAAAGTGAATAAGTAAATATGAATGTAAAAAAGAGACAATTCAAATATTTATATATACCGATGCCTATTTTGTTCTTTTATAGATACTTTATTTGAAATGGAAAATTTAAAAAAAGTACATTCGAGATCTCGACTTTCCATTCTCGTCTCGAGCAAATCTCGAGGGTATTACTCTCGTCTCGAAAATCAGAGAAATTCGAGACGAGGATGAATTTGTTAAAGAATTAGTTTAAAAAATATTTAACTAATATAACAATTCTTCTTCTTCAGTTTTTCCCTATTTTATTAGAGGTCACTGTTCCTTCTTTTCTTCTACTCTTGCCTGTCCATCTCCTTCATACAGTCCTTTCTCTCTCAAGTCTTCCAAAATAACAATATATGAAAGAAATTTAAATTAATCCAAAAATAAACCATAATGCGTATTTAATACTTGGTCTAACAAGTTTTATTATTTTAACAGTTTAAATTCATCCTGGCATCGAAAGAAGTAAATTATCGATGATTTTTAAATAATTTTCGTCAACGTTTTCCTACAAATTAATATTTTTCGTGAGTTATTATCAACTTAAACTTAACATGAAAATCCTCTAAAATTTTAAGCATCTGCAAATCGGCCCAGTTTATATTTTCTATTTTTCTTCTTTTCTATATTTTGCTATTTATATCATTAGGCCTATCTTTCGCAGAAAGAGAGTGGTGGAAAAAAATTGTAGGAAAATGTTGACAAAAATTATTTAAAAATTATTGTTGATTTACTTGTTTCGACACGGCCAAGTATTAAATTCGTAATAGTATTTATTTTTTTGAGTAATTAAATTTCTTTCATAAATTTTTATATTAGTGAAATATTTTTTAACTTAATTCTGTGACAGTTAATCATATTGAGCTTTAATTTAGCTCTTGCTGAATTACACAGGTACACTCTTATATTTTTCGATCTTTGTTTGTTTGTTGACAATACCTTGTTGCTCACATTTACTACATTTACATGCAGTTTTGAAAATGGTTTCAGTTTTCAGTCAAAATTATGCAAAACTGTTTACATGCAGTTTTTAAAACAAGTTTAAAAATTAATTTGAAATCAGTTTCGGCGCATGCGCATTTAGCTGATGTAAGTGACAGATACTTTTCACTCCTAATACTTCGTTTTGCTATTATTCCAATTATTTTTTATACTTCGTACCACTACGCACTAAAACTATTCAACTGTCAGTATATTTGAAGGTTAGTAAGACAAAGAGACAGAACCGTTATGCTCTGTACGCATGCGCAGTATCGAAACTGAATTTTAAGTGTTTACATGAGTAGATTTGAAACTAGTTTTCAAGTCCAACCCATGAATTTTAGTTTTGGTTTGAGATAATTCAAAACCGTTTTGACACTGTATACATGGCGTTTTCAAAACTAAAAACGTTTTAAAAACGGTTTCAAAACTGCATGTAAACTCAGTAATTGTAACGCAACTGGAATCGAACGACACCAAAAAGCGAAAACACCAATAAATGGACTTGTTAAATTTTTGTGGGTAACCTCTCAATTGAAAGAAAATAAGTAATAGATACAAGTTTTAGTTTTGCGTTCGACTGGTTAATCACTATCGACGGTTTGTATATTCCCAGAATAAATAGCCAAAATTATTATGAGTTACGATACGGCTACGTTACAAGAAAAACAAAACAAATATGTTTCAACTCGATCGCTTCAGCGTACACTTTTCAGTGTAAGATTTGTACAAACTAAACTTTACCAACCAACCTGCAAGAAAAATATTCCATAAGAAGAATCTCGTAAATGCTTCGTTTAAGAGAATTTCCTTAAATGTTAGATAGTAATGAATAATTTGATTTGATGCAAAGTATAAAAGTAAATTATTGTTGAGTATGGTATTGTTTTTATTACTTTCGCACAATTAAAAATTCAATTAATAGAAATTATTTAATTCAATATCATTTAGCAACATTATACAATGTACAGGTGGTCTTATCTTCGATGTTTTTCTTTATTTATCTTGTTATTTTTTAGGGTTCGGTAAATATTAACGATGGAGCAAAACTGTTTGCACATGTCAGGGTTTAATAGTCACTATAGACTAAAACTGATTTTTCTCTTATTTTAAAAATCCCTATCTCGTTTATTACAAAAGATAATGAAAAAAATATTTACATAGATATTTTATTATGGTTTTTACGTAAAATAAAGTCATGTAATTAGATTAAAAAACAATACTCGGGGTATAGTACAAACAATATTTTTAAATTGGGAACCAATGCTGAAAATAACCTTATCTCTTGTCTTATTTAATAATCTTTTCAATGATGTATAGTATAACATGCCTATATTCTTTTTCTTTAAAGTCTAATGGAATATTTATTTAGAAGAATTTAAATAATATCTTTTTGGATGTATTTGAATAAAATCAAGTAACATAATTAGTTAATTTCCTAAAGGAAACATTTGTGAGTGTACGCCCATTATTTTAAATATATATTTTAAATATGACACTTTATATATTTATAAACAAGCCGCTCCGGTGGCCGAGCGAGTTGAGACATGGTCTGCAGCGCTCGAAGCCGAACTCGAAGCGACCATCACCGCACGGATCTTAGGGTCTTGGGTTCGATTCCCACCAGGGGTTTGGATGTTTATGACTGTCTTTTCATCATATCATATCCATCAACGCAACGAAAATAAGGAAAATGTTACAAATATATGGTAAAATCTAACTCATCAATATCAATTGTAATACTTGTATTAAGTTAAATACAATAAAGAATTATTATATTCATAATCATGTTATTAACAATTTTATTTAGCCACTTACAAGGTATTCAAAAGCCCAAATGTGATTAGAAAAAGCATACTGAAATAGTATATTAAAGAACGTGTTTTATAAGACATGTTTTTTTCGCACGCGTCAAAATTTAGAAAACGAGCGTCAGCGAGTTTTCTAATTGACAAGTGCGAAAAAAAGTATTATAAAATGAGTTCTTTATACTATTTTTTATATTTTGCACCTTCTACAAACTAAAATATTTTTAAAAAACTGTTAATATTAAACCGAGTTGATTTAGGGAAATTTGTAAGTGAAATGTTGTAGTTGGTAACATTGAATTGACCACATTCAATTATTATTTGAAAGTTCATGTCATTTCAATATTTATGAACAAATTTAAGTGAATTTAGTGTAATCATGGAAGATGAAATCAGTTGCACTCCGCCTGAGCTACGTAATATAGCTCAGACTACAGGAAATAATCTACTTCCTAAAAAATCGCGCGAGATTTATGAGAAAGAATTTGCAAATTTTGACACATGGTGTAAAGAAAATAATGTCAAAGGCGTAACAGAGAATGTTTTGATTGTTTATTTTGAAATGCAAAGTAAGACGAAAATATGTATTATTATTATTATTATTATATTCATTAAATAAAGTGATTAATTAAGTAAAAGAAATTTTGAGGTTATATTGAAATTTCTTATCTTCCAGCTTTGACGTTTGACAATTTAACCCTTTCAGCCTCAGTGTACAGGAAATTTTTATTTTTTCTTATATTTGAATTAAAACTTGCTTTAAAATTAATTAAAAATAATTTTCTATCGTTCAAAGGTTCAATCTACAAATTTTTAGTACTACTAGGTCCATCTATGTGGACTAATTCGAACATTATATTAACATTTACTTACTCAATTTGTGATTATATTTGTACATTTTCATGTAAATAATCTTCCCTAAATAAAAAATAATAATAATAACGACATTATATTATTAAAATGAATTGTCAATTAACTAAAAATAAATTAGGTAAAAATGGGTTAAAGAAACGTCATCTAGTACCAACCGTCTAAAACAAAAAATTGCGTATCGAAATGAAGGTCATTACGATACGCAATTGCGTATCGTAATGACTTCATTATGAACGCAAAATATAAAAATATATTTTGACGGACTATTTGCGCCCATTACCCAGTTCTTGAAATGGCATTATGTGTTATGTTATGAAGTTTATCCATGTTCATATTTTATTATTTTATGAAAAAAAAAAATCATAAATAATTGTTTCTTACTTATACACTGCTTATTGTCTGTACATATACCGGGTGTCTTAATATGTAAAATTAGTTAATTGTGAAAAGTATTTCCCCAGTGCAAGATATTAAGTTGGATTTTTTTTTACTTATTGGGGGATACTAATTCTATGGATTGCAATCCAAATTAGTTAATTTAAAGTGTAATATTAGAAAAAAATTAGGAAAGTTGTAGAATATTCAGAATTGTTGTACATATCCCGGAAAAAATGGTTACTATAAGTACCAGTTTAAATAGCATAGTGGTAGAGTATGCGCCTGGTAATATACTAAACTCGGACAGGCTTGGGTTTGAAACCAGCCAGCAGCAACAATTAGTCTACAAATAATTTTTATTATTAATATGTTTTTAATTTTTTATTGATATTTAATAAAATGGATGTTATTTTTTTATTATGAATGTTTATTATAATTATTTAACTGTACGTTGTAATTAGTATGATTCAGATTTTATAAAATGCGTATAATATATGCTTCAAATAATGTTTATATTTTATTAAAAGTCATTAAACGATTAAAAACATATTAATAATAAAAATTATTTTGTGGAGTAAAAATTAAAAATTAAATTTCCGACCCCAAGTCTATCCGAGTTTTGTATATTACAAAGCTCACACGCTACCACTATGCTTTTTGAACTGTTACTTAGTAACTATTTTTTCCGGTATACGAATATTAATCCTGGAAATTTTAGACATTTTTTTTTTTTCTAATATTACATATTTAAATTGACTAATTTCGACTGTAATCAGTAGAATTGATATCCTCCAATGAGTATACAAAATATCAGCTTAATATTTTACACTGGGGAGATACTATTTACAATTTACTGATTTCACATGTTAATCTCTTATGTGTCAGCCGGCCTGACACCCGGTATATATTTTACGCATTGATAACCAAAATACCTATTTTAAAACTTTATGTATTTACATGCATATATATTTGGTTTGCGAATTGCTGGTGTTCTTACAGCATGTAATAATAAATTAATAAGTAAAGAAAATATTTGCGCATTCTGCGAGTGGTTGAAATATTAACCAAGTATGGAGCAATGGAGTGACTCGTCTCCAATAAACAAGACATTTTATATGAGTTTGCGTGGAAGTGCGCAATAAATCTCCCGATATGGTGGAACCTTCACCATAAGTTGTTGTATCTAGTTATTAGGAATGCAAGTGATCGCGCAGCGCAGTACGTATCTTTATTCGTTGAGCTTCGGTAATCGGCATCTCGTCGCGGCAGTTATAATATCCTGGCACTCATTCTTGGAATTCCGATTCGTGTTATGCGTGACGTCAGTGCGCCGTCATTGCCAGTCACTGAGTCATGCGATTGGGAATAGCGCGAGTGCACCAGCTGTTGACAGCCACTGGAGAGCCTAACCTTGCACATATTTTAGCTTTGTATTATAAACTCGTGATAATCAATATAAATAAAAACAAGATTTTTGTCTGTGCTGCCGCTTGTACAAATTTACGAAAGATAACTATTCAAGAACATTTATTAGCCGTCTGATGTACGAGCTCAGTGCCCAATCCCTTTTCAATTGTTCCACTTTTTGAAAATTCATTTATCATGACTTAACTAATGTTAACTTTATAACTTTTTATTTAATATGATTACATGTGAAATATGATATATATTTGTATATTGAATAATGAGTAAAAATACAAAAGAAATATTCGTCCTCTCTTTACGAGTGATCGTTCTTAAGTGCCCTTCCACGGCGGTCCTGTTCGCTCACGTCATCATCAGCTAGCTACTCCTCGTCAGCAGAATTAAAGATGTATAAACAAAGTATGTTTATATAAACAAAGTATGTTTCTCTGCCGATCTAGAGTAGGCGTACGTTGACATTTCCATGAGCCGCTTACACTCGACCATCCTGATTTTCCTGGATGTCCTCATCCAGGTACGCATTCTGTAACATATAAACAATATCCATACCACAAGGAATGGATTCTGCTATAAGTGCTTTATATGACTTGTTTTTCATGTCCCGAACACTTTACACAGAGCAAATTGCATACCAAGCGTTTTACATGATCTATTCATGTCTCGAACGCTTTACACAAATCAAACAATCAAGTGTTTTACATGAGTCTTTCATGCCTCGAACACTTTACACAAATCAAACAATCAAGTGTTTTACATGAGTCTTTCATGCCTCGAACACTTTACACAAATCAGACAACCAAGTGTTTTACATGAGTCTTTCATGCCTCGAACACTTTACACAAATCAAACAAACAAGTGTTTTACATGAGTCTTTCATGCCTCGAACACTTTACACAAATCAAACAACCAAGTGTTTTACATGAGTCTTTCATGCCTCGAACACTTTACACAAATCAAACAATCAAGTGTTTTACATGAGTCTTTCATGCCTCGAACACTTTACACAAATCAAACAATCAAGTGTTTTACATGAGTCTTTCATGCCTCGAACACTTTACACAAATCAGACAACCAAGTGTTTTACATGAGTCTTTCATGCCTCGAACACTTTACACAAATCAAACAAACAAGTGTTTTACATGAGTCTTTCATGCCTCGAACACTTTACACAAATCAAACAACCAAGTGTTTTACATGAGTCTTTCATGCCTCGAACACTTTACACAAATCAAACAATCAAGTGTTTTACATGAGTTTCATGCCTCGAACACTTTACACAAATCAAACAATCTATGCTTGACTCACCTCATCTCTCAGTATAACCCATGGTTTCAACTTATCAACAGCCACTACAGTAGTCCGATTCGATCTTCTACTCCCTGTTAAATTTTCTACCTCGTATCTATCATTAATTAGACCTCTTTTTATACGGAAAGGCCCTTTGTACTTCGGTAGACGTTTTCTACTCTCACGAGTAGCCGGGTGATCTAACTTTAGTATCATTACCAGATCACCCACTACATACTTTTTCGCCTTGCCTCTCTTTGCATCGAATCGACGTTTCTGTTTTACTTGATTTTTATCAATTTTGTCTTTTACTAATTTTCTTAACGTTGGTAAGTCAGCACGATTTAACTTATCTTGTATTTCATTCAATAGAATTACATCAGTTACTCCCCTAGGTTTACTACCAAAAAGAACCTCCGACGGCGAAGCTCCAATACTCTGATTTAAGGTACACTTTAGACCCCTCTGTACAGTTTTTACATGAGTATCCCATTTATCATCTTCGCAACCAGCATTTAATGCTGCAAGTGAACTTATTATCGTACGATTATTGTATCGTTCACATTGGCCGTTCGCCCTTGGAGTCGCAACGGCATTCAATATATGTTTAATACCATTCTTATCACAAAATGATTCAAATGTTTTTGTCGTAAACGCACATCCACGGTCAGATATTATCCTCCTCGGTACCCCAAATATATCAATAAGATTTCTCATAGCTTTTACTACATACTTAGATTTTGTATTACGTACAGGCTCAATAATGCAAATTTTTGTAAACCCATCTACTATTACAAGTAACTGCATATTACCTTTTTTACTTTTAATAAATGGGCCTAAATGGTCGATATGAAGGGTATGGAACGGTATTGGAACCTTCTCAATTGGGTAAAGTTCACCTGGTTTCCTACCAGAAGGTATTTTATAATACACACAGTTTTTTAATTCATCCTGAGTACGATCATACATATCAACATAATTTATTTTGCAGCTTTTACTAAGTTTATATTCTTCGGGTGGGTATAAGGTAGTATTTAATAATTGATCTGATTTTTTTGAAATCTGTACTGCCGGGTGTTCAGTGAACGTATGTCCTATAAGTAAGTCCATTTCTAAAATATTGTCATCAACAACAATTATTTCCGTGTCAACGGTCACACCATCAATAGTTATGTCGTGTTTACAAAACAAATCTGAACAAACACGCCCGCCGTTAAACCCGCGTAGCTCAACAGTATTTTCTGTTTTCTTTACCTCTAAGTTTATTTGATCTGCCACAGACTTTTTTATCAAAGTACACTCACTGCCCATATCGACAAAACATTTAACTGTAATGCCATTTATTTTAGCATTTTTCAGATATTTACTATTAGTATTTTTACCAAGATATCTTACATTTCTTTTTTCAGTATTTAAATTAGCCGAATTACTATTCTGCCGACAACCATCTTTGGTGTGACCGAATTTGTTACAGATAAAACATTTAATTGTGCTTTTGTTAAATTTGGGACAATTCTGTCGCTTGTGCCCGAATTCATTGCAACGAAAACATTTTATTGTTGATCCCTGATAATTATTACTCGTATGTTTCTTATATCTGACCACTATGTTCAAATTGTCTTAGCCCCGTAGAGCGATTACTTGTAGAAGGAAAAATTTTTAACAAAATCTACTAATTCAACAAAATTTTTACAATTAGCTGCTCTTATCGCTAATTTTATCTGACTGTCTTTGATACCTTCTACCACAAAATCCACAATTTGTAAATCGCTTACATTTAATTTTAATTTATTAAATTTTGTTAATTTTGTAAAACAATACTCATTTAGGTCTTGACCAGCTGATGTACTGTACGTTGCAGCCTGATACAATAATTTTCCAAAATTAACTTTCGCTGGAAAAGTTTCTAATAACAATTGTTTCCATTCTGCCCAAGAATGTTTCATTGATTTTAACCCTTCATACCACATTCGAGCCATACCTTTCAATTTACCTAACGCAAGGTACACAGTCGTAATATCATCCCACTGATACAGTCGTGCACACTCATCTACTTTATTTATCCAGTCAACTACAGTTAAATTTGTATCAGTCGTATTAAATTCCGACAATAAACGGTCAGTATTAAAATACGCCGCACTCGGGGCATTTATTTTATTTGAAATATTAAAAGAGCCTGTACTTACAATTTCTCTAAGTTTTTCTATCTCCTTCAACATTCCTTCTATCACCTGTGCATTTTGCGAAGTCACCGGGGGAGTATCTGACCGTGTCCTCTCTCGTGATTCATTGCTCCTTTTTCTTCGCCTCTTATCATCAGAACTCGATGAACTGGACGACAAGCGTCTTTTCTTCCCACTTTTATGTTTGCCCATTTTTATCACTTATTCACAATTATGGGTTTTTTATGGATAATATCCCACTTCTGACTATGTTAACTTTATAACTTTTTATTTAATATGATTACATGTGAAATATGATATATATTTGTATATTGAATAATGAGTAAAAATACAAAAGAAATATTCGTCCTCTCTTTACGAGTGATCGTTCTTAAGTGCCCTTCCACGGCGGTCCTGTTCGCTCACGTCATCATCAGCTAGCTACTCCTCGTCAGCAGAATTAAAGATGTATAAACAAAGTATGTTTATATAAACAAAGTATGTTTCTCTGCCGATCTAGAGTAGGCGTACGTTGACATTTCCATGAGCCGCTTACACTAATAGAATTTGTAACAATTAGAGATGTACCGGCTACCGACTATTAGTTTTTATTAGTAAATTAAGTAATGCAAATATATAATAATAATCTTTATTGTATTTTAAACTGTACAACTTTATTACAATTAATGACATGGAGGTGTCAAATTTCCGTACAATTTTTGTAACCTTCCTAATTATTCGTTGCGTTTGATGGAGATGAGATGATAAAGACGCCACAAACATCCAAGCCCCTGGTGGGAATCGAACCCACGAACCTCAGGGCCGAGCGGTGACGGTCGCTTCGAGCGCTGGTCCGCTGCCTCTAACCGCACGACCACTGAGGCGGCTAGTAATGCAAATATTTATTTACGTACTTTAATTCTTATACGAGTATAACAAAAGAAAACTGTAAAACGAAAAAAAAATACATTTTTTTTAGATTTGCAAGTGGGAAAGATGTTATTAATATGTATCATTTCATTATTTATTAATCGAGATTAATCAAAGGCTGATTGTGTTGAAGAAATGTTAGGCAAGGGCACATTTGAAACTGACACACTACATGGAAACAAACGAATTTCAGCAAAGAACGGCTTTTAGTGATGCTTGAAATTAGTCGGCCGGCGCTGACTAATTGGCTTCTAAAATGACCGAAGTTGGTTAGTCGGCCAAAACCGTAGTTGTTACATCATGAACTATAGTAATAATAATTAAATAAATCTTTACTTTTTATTTAAAATTAATATTTTCAACATTGAAACGTAATTTTAAATTTAATATTTAGCTAAAGATTAAAAATTTGACGGTATAACAGTAAAAGTATCACAAATCGATATTTTTTTAATTTTTCTTGAATTTTATTGTTCGTAAAACTAAGTATTATTTCACTTCACTTTATATTAAAAAATAAAATATTTCAGAAAACATATGTTACTATGTATTATTAGAACGACAAAATATCTGTTAAGCTACATTCACAGCTACTTTTTTAATGCGTAATGATAATGCATAAGACATAATTTTAATACATAGTGCTAATGCGTAAAGTTAAGAAAAACAGCATTTTCTGCAGCAAAATTTAATTGATAGTTGACATCTGCATTTATTCAAATTACCTGTCAAAGTTTATCATGGCAGGAAAGGATTGCTGAAGCGTATTTCCTTGTTTAATTTTGTTTGAGCACATGGTATTACAAATGTAGCATTAGATGCAGCTATTTGTTTTCTTTTCTTCGAAATTGAAGAAATTAAGATTTCTCGCAAATTTATTTTGACAGCTGTCACAAATTTACTTAATGCATAATGCATAAAAGTTTGGAGTTTGCAAACATTTGTTGCTATGCATTATGCGTTAATATTAAAACTAGCTGTGAATGGTCCTGTGTGTTGCCATATATCAAACTTCGTTACGCATTATCTATTAGCATTATTGGGTCGATTCTGTTCCCAACTGTAAAACTTACAGATTTGTAAATTTGTAAATAATGAACAAAATCGCAACGAAAACTACCACTCTTATGCATAATTTTATATTAATCAACAAAAATAGATGCGTTTTTGTCAAGTTTTTACAAATTTACAGATCTGTAAGACTTACAGATGTGAACAGAATCGACCCATTAGTATTGATGTTATGCATTAATAAAGTTGCTGTGAATGAAGCTTTATATTAATAAAATTGGCGATAATTTACGTTAGTTACTATATTTCTATCATTAATTAACTAAATAAAATTTCGAATGTGACAAAAAAATAATAAAATAACAAACAAATTGATAAAACCCCTAGCAATTTTTTACTCCATAGCTGACTACAACATGATTAGCTTTGCGATGTCACAGAGAACATTGAAACTTTTTTCACAAAACTTATGTAACAGGTGTTACCTAAGTATTTTTACAGGAAAAATAAATCACTATGGCATAATAGGACAACTCTAGTTTAATTTCACCGATTTTGTATAGTCTGTCTAGAAATCTACCGTTATTACCCTCTCAGCAGGTCTGTTGTTAGGGATTTAAGCTTGATTTATAGCGGGGAAAGGACAGGTACGTATTAAATGTTTTCCTGTTTTATTTTAATTTATTTTGTAATAATGAAACAAATCTTTTTATTTTTTTAAATAATAATGGAACAAACAATACATAAAAAACAAAATTAAATACATAATATAGTAAAAAAAAAAACGAAAATTCTTACTTAAAATTATACACTGCGGAGCAGTTTGTCATTTAATAATGAAACAAATCTTTTTATTTTTTTTAAATAATAATGGAACAAAGAATACATAAAAAACAAAATTGAATACATAATATAGTAAAAAAAAAACGAAAATTCTTACTTAAAATTATACACTGCGGAGCAGTTTGTCATTTAATAATGAAACAAATCTTTTTATTTTTTTAAAATAATAATGGAACAAACAATACATAAAAAACAAAATTAAATACATAATATAGTAAAAAAAAACGAAAATTGTTAGTTAAAATTATACACTGCGGAGCAGTTTGTCATTTAATAAAATATTGCACGTAACAATAAATAATATACACATACATAATTAATCGATAATAATATCTTCTTCACTGTAGCTGTCCATATCACTGTTGTCACTTGAGTCCTGAATATTTATAATAAAATCTTTTGTAACATTATTAACATTAATATATTCATCTTCTATATTAATCACATGACGCACACTATCAGCCCAATTTTCCCGTGTTATATTGTCCATTTCACTTTTTATTAAGTCAATAACACTATCACTTACTGTCGGTGATGCATTGTTCCTTCTCACATTACTTTTTAATTGCCCCCAAATCAATTCTATAGGATTAAAAATACAATAATAAGGGGGCAATCGAAGTACATCATGTCCAAATTGTGTTGCCAAGTTGTCACACACGTATTGTTTTACAGGAGGCTTAATTTTTACAACATCCAATAATTGTTTTTTGCTGTACGATTCCTCGAAGTAGAGATCGTTTTTAATTAAATATTCTTGAATCTCGGCCTTCGTAGAAGAATTTGTCGGTATTTTTACACTTTGCCGCGAATGGTAACTAGCATTATCCATAACAATAACACTATTTTTTGGCAAATTTGGCAATAAATTCTCACTAAACCACTTTTCAAAAATATCTGCAGACATATTGTCATGGTAGTCTAACAAAATATTTTTTGTGTTATGGCCAGCTAAAAATCGCGCACCATTTATCCACCCTTGATCACTTCCGGCATGAAGTATAATAAATCGTTTTCCTCGTGCTGGTGGAACATTGACACTACAATCCTTTGAACCGTCTGTCCAACTTTTTGATACTGTGTCGTGACTATCATACCAAGTTTCGTCTAAATATATTATCGGACGTTTTTCAGCACGATATTTCTTTATATCACGTAAAAATTTAAAGCGCCATTCACGTATTCTTCTACTCTCCATTATAGTTTGCCGTTTATTAATTTTTTTAAATCGAAAACCCATATTACGAAGGGTCGAATGCAAAGTAGCCACAGAGCAATTTATATCGCATTTATCATCTTTTAGTCTCTGGTACAATGTACGTACAGACGGCAACGTTTTTTCAGTATACATCGTGTATATTTTACGTCGAATTATATCTTCTTCAAAAGAATTCACTACTCTCGACTTACCCGCGTCACGTCTTTTCTTTCTTGGTCTCAATTCACCACTTATTATATCACGAACAGTATTATACGGCACTTTCGTCATTTCACATGTTTTGGTTAAGGCCGAATTTTCATCTTCATTATCTTTTAAATAGGTATACACATTTTTAATTATTTCTTTCGCTTCTAGCGGCAAACACGTACGTTTAAGTTTTGCACAGCGATCTTCTTCAACGGGTAAACTATCATTATCATCTTCAAATGGTCGCCACATAGTAAGTGTCTATATAATTGCTCTCAGTACGAAAAGTAAAGTAATACTGATTTTAAAATTTTGAAAACTCATTTATATACGTTTGGTACGTCATTGCTAATCTTATTTTCCCTAATTTTAATCTATGGTCACAGCATGTTTCAACAAATCTTATTTGTTCCTAATTTGTAACAATGGTCAAATACGTAATTTGATTCTGTGAATTCATTAGCTAACAATTTTGAAATTTCGTAATGCATAACAAAGATTAGCAAATTTAAATTTTTCGGAGTCCGACCCTTACGCCAGGTAGTGCTACATCCCGCTGTGCCTGGTCTACCACAGGCTTAGTAAGTCAAAGCAATAACGGTAGAATTCTGTACAGACTATATCTCTTAAGTACGTGGTACTTAGGTATCAGTTTTATTTAGTGACGCACGAGTATGGCATTACTAGTGAATGAAAGTTGACGTTTAAATTATTTTATAGATGTGGTTTCTTTTGAAATCCTAGAGAAGAATAGAATTGTTCGAAATATTCAGGTATGAAATTTTTGCATGATCCCATTTAAATACTGGACTATACCTTGTTCCCTTTAAGCCTTTCAGTATTGCAGAGAATAGGGAATAGTTTTGACCTCTCTGATTGGTTGAAATTTGAGACAAGAGACATGATTACCCAATGTAATTTCGGCAACTTAAAACTGGCGCTGATGCGCGGCATCTGCTGAATGGTTTAAATGGAACAGAGTATAGGAAAGCACAGAAATACGTTACTATGTCTTGCTGAAAATGATGGCCGACTAGGGTACCTGCATATCAAAACAGGAGTGCGTTTAAAATATTTTAAATATTTTTCGTTTATATTGATTATAACAAAATATTTTGATGTTTAAACTATTTAGTTTGGCAATTCTATGAAATAGGTTTATTATTAATTTCCTCTATAACAGTAATTCCGACACGAGGGTTGCTTACACCTGAGACGAATGATCCACAATTTCCGGTATTAATTTTTTTAAATACATCCCTGAATCCTGTTGTTAAGGGCCACTTTTACAATCATTAGACAAACCTCGTATAACGCTATACCAGGTATAAAATTGGAAATTGTATTTTACAAACCTCGGATAAACCTCAGATATAATAAACACCAGTATTTCTTATGCCATGGAAATCGGTCGTATAAACCTTTGATAACTTCATCCCTGGTTCTTATGGATACCACGTAAACACAAACGATGTTTTGTTATTCATACGTTTGACAGATGTCAATCAAGTATTTCAACATCACTGTCCGAATCAAAAATAACATTTATATTATCTAACATCGTAATAAATGCAAATTAGAAGGCAGAAATAATAACAAGATTGAAGAAAATAGTCTAACAAAAAGATAATTTTATTGTGCCAATACCAACTTAAAGTGATTTAACGTAATTCCTGGTATAACTATCTAACAGGTAAAAATGCATTGTAAAAGACAGTCTTGTTTATCGAAGGTATAATTGCTAGGATAAAGTTATACCTCCGATAGCTATACCATAGTTTACCCATCAATTGTAAAAGTGGGCTTAAGTCAATTTAAATACCTTCAGTACTCCAATGGTATTGAGTACGATTCTAATCTTCTGTAACGGAATACATAAGGGTCAGTTTCCTTTCAACTCAAACATAGGAAAATGTTTTCAAAAGAAACCACATCTATTAAATAATCTAAACGTCAACTTTCATTTGCTAGTCATACTATACTCTCGCATCTCGTCTCGATTAGTGGCGTTATGTGAGGCGAGAACGAGATTGCGATCCGAAAAAGACACGAGATCGATATTTTACATTTCTCGTCTCTAACAGGTAACGTGAGTGAATTTGAATATACTTCTTTAAAGGGTGTGTTAAATGGTCATTCTTTTCATTGATGTTTTTACAATTATTATTTAAGGGCAACACTGATTTGTGAGAAAATAGAATCATTTTATGTACCGAAAAACTATGATTAAATAAAGCTTTTTGGAAAGACACGTGTGAAAGGAAAGGAGCCACAGTTTATGGATTGGCGTAGAAAATGTACAGTATAAAGTGCGTGCGGCAGTCATATTGCCGTTCAAGCAAAAGGTTAAAAGTCATCTTTTAAATTTATGTAGTTATATACAGGATGGTGGCGAATAAAATCTGTTTTTACATTTTTTATTATGTTTCTAGTTTCGTTAAAATTTTAAAAACAAATTTCATAATTTGTGGCAATAGCTCAATTTTCATAGAAAATTCTTCTGAAAAAGTAGATTCGCAACCCGGCTTACTTGAATGTAATGTGGGTGTACCTAGTGGAATAAAAAAATAACATTGTTAATTTTTTATTAAATACAGATAATATACAATTTTTTATTTGCTGTACAAGAAGTATATATCTATATAGACAAATACAAGCAAATTTTGTTTACAGATCATATATGAGGACAATAAATATAATTTTGTATTTTACAAAATTTGCTGTAAGGAGTGTAGGGTCCCTTTTACCTTGCAATTTCAAATTTTGATTTAACACAGGTGAAATTTGAGAAAAACTACAATGTAAAGTACCTTAGTTTAAATATTAAAATAAAATATGGAATTTTTAAGGCTTCTTTTCTTTTATTAGAACTAAAACAGTGAATAGTAAATATTTTATATTTTATTTAAAATATTGTGAGTCTAACATGTTAATGTATATAAGTAGAATACATATTTGCTAATTTTACGTTATTTACTTGCTTATTATGGTAACTATTAAAATTTATGTAGTCTTACTCATATACATACATATGTAACAGAAAAATTTAAAATAACATTTTAAATATTCCATTTCATAGTTCTATTTTACTTCACAATAGATTTGTTACTCATTGCACGATTCGTTGTATAAATATAGAACTTTTAATACTTACATATGCTTTAGTAGCATAATGAATGCATTTGATTTCTTACTAAAATAAGAAATCTATTTTTTATACTACTCGCGATTAAATAGTCTTGTAAAATAGAAATTGTTTGCTAATTTAACCGACCTCGTAGCTCTTACACTTTTCGAGATAGTAATAGTGGACAAAATAAAATGAACACTTTGTATATCATAAAGACATGATTAGCATTTTATAATACAAATCTATTTTTATTAGTGTATTTTCATTGAATTTTGTGCTCCTTTGGATCACTTTTAAATATTAAAAAATAATTGTAGAAATTTTTAATTTACAATTATCAGGCCCAAACGGATATTCGGCAAAGTTGACCGGATAAACCGGATTGTCTTGCTTTGCCGGATATCAGTTACAACCCTAACACATAATTTTTGTTCTTGTTCACTAATTGTTTCAAACGGCAAAAATATAATCAAAATATTTTAACAGTACGAAATTTTGACTTCGGCGGTTGTTCTTGCATTAATGCCCAGTTGCACAGCTTATAGTTAAATTTTAACTGGTGGTTAAAGTTGACAATATCGTATCGAAACGAAATGTCAAATGAGTTATTAAATATTACTGTCAAAATTTCGATACGCACTTTTTTCGTCAACTTGTAGTTAAGACTTTAACTATAGGTGGTGCAAATGGCCATAAGCCACAGAAATTTCTCAGTTAATTGTAGGTAAGTATCTTTCCAGAAAAATATAATTTGTTGACATTGAAACATAGGACGTAAATAATTAATACGTATCGGATCGGTTTCACATCACACAATCCGGGACGAATTACTAGGTTTATAACATACGTATTATGTAGTAGTATTGACAATCTCCCTGACCGTCAAATCTGTAGATTAGTAATCTAAAATTTGAGTGATATGTGCGGATATGTGTAAGGCAATAGACTGTTATAGGTCCAAGGCCAGTCCGGGTCCGAGCGCGAGCGTTATCGTGGGAGAACGTCCGGTGAGTCGCGACGAAATTACGAGCAGTTCGGCTTGCACCTGCGGTGGGTCTTTCCTAGGTCCGGTTTTAGTGGTTTTGACTGCCTGTGTCTGCGTTGTCTACTAACACCGGCTTTTTTCTGCACTAGGTGCCGTACAGGTTTCACTTCGTTTCTCTTTTGATATTTGCCGCAATGTTTGCTTCTATCAAATTGGGCGTAAGCGTTTTAAATGCTTTACCTCCACTTGTAGCGGCGAAGTTAGCGAAACCAATGGATATTGGTTTTAATATATTCATTGGTGGATAAATTGATTTCATTTTTACTGTTTCTTGCGCAACTAAAAATTGTAAATTTTTATAAATAAACACATTACATTGTCCACAAAAACAAATATTAAGTATTTATGGATAGATTCAAGACAGCATATATGGCGTTAATAAAAATAAATAAAATAAAATTTAATTTTTTTTACCTTGCTGTTTCTGTGAGATTGTGTGACAATCTTCGTTTGTTAGTGAATGCATGCGGTTCACAAAATATGGGATAAAATATATATTTTTTAAATGGAACAATATATTTTTATTATAATATTCATATTCATAATTAATTCAACCAATGGCGTTTTAAGATTTTTTACGTAGTTACCAAGCGAATATTCCCTTAATGACATGATATAATCGCTTTTGTGTTTCGCTGGATGTCACAGAAACCGCCAGTACACATGTTGTTTTATTTATCAACAAATGTCAAACGTGTTATTTTATTTTTGTTCTCAAATTTATTTATTATATAATCATAGCGAATATCACTCGTGTTTTCAGTATTATCAGAATATGTTGTGTTGATACACTCAACACATTCGATATTACCTAAACACACGCGTGATATTGTACAGGACGAATACTTTAAACCCAAACATAGCCCATTAACACGGGAAAATCGTTTTTCGCATACTGTGGCTTCCCGTTTCAACTAACAACAATGTTTGTGGTACCATTAGAAACATGAAAAAATTCTACATCAAATACATGTAAATCACGTAATATTTTAAATTCTATCCGTTTTAACTATGTAGTGGAGCGAAGATAGGAGCAGTTTGATCTTGTTTTCTTATTGGATATTATCCATTCAACGAACAAGATCAAACAGTTCCTATTTTCACACCACCCTGTAGTTAAAACGGATAGAGTATAGTCCCATAAATTAATTATTAAATTTATTCAATTTCATTGTCATTTGCACAAAAATAGTTATTTAACTATATAGTGTGTTAATAATGGCGATTAATGATCGACACATTTTACGCGTGAGCGTGGCGTAGAGTTACATTATTTTTTCGGTGACGATATCTTACTTAAACGAAAAATCTTATTTTATTTCATGACAAAAAAATTGGATAGTAACGGTTGACCGAACGGACTATATACTAAAAATTGTTCACAGTTTGACACGGGTATGTGTGATACCTGAAAATGAGTTGTTCATACAATATTTACACGAACATTTCAAATTGCGCGGGCTATGTGCTTCCAATTCGAGCCAAACATTGCAAAAGCAGTTCCGTGTGTCTAATAGCGTTTTCAGCTTACAAGTCGAGTCACTTTTTTGCACTGAACGTTTTCAGCTTGTCATTGAGTGCAAAATTTAGTCCGCTGATGCGTTTTCAGCTTAAGAAAAAGTTGCACCGTGCATTGGCTCAGTGCGACTTTTGTGCACTGAGTCCCTAGGCAAGTGCAATAGTGTCAGTGCAAATATGGCATGGCACCAGTTGATGGCAGAACTCGTTCAGTGTAGTCACATGATATGTTGCACTCAGTGCGCACTTGCACTGTGTAAACTGAAAACGCCATAAGCCAAGCATACACTTACAATACAATTGATAGTACAATTCAGTTATTTAAAGAAGGTGTATTTATTTTCTGTGTTGTGTGTTGTGGTTATGATAATCCGTAATCAAATTGATATTGTCCAGAACGTTTTGGTTTGTGGATGTTTTGGTACTTAACCTTCTTTTTGTCTTTTATTAGCATAATAATGTCGATGTTGTCTTTTAGATTTCATGTCGCTTTAAGCATAGAATATTTTGGCCATATACTTGCTATTAGGACTATTCTTGCAATATCTGGGAAATATGCCAATATAACTGATTCCGAATAGCGCGTTACCTGCTTCGGCATAAGTTTTTTCTTAAAGACTTCTATTTTTCTCTGGAACCAAACTTAGATATGCAATATTTGCACTATCTGCTACTTCTGGCGAGATCAATGTAATATTATCGATGTCCATAATTGCTGACAAATTACAAATGATTTTGATTTTAGGTTAGTAAAATTTTACTTCAGAAAATCAATAAGTTTTGACATATATTGTTTTCAGTGAGGACGTTCAGTTTACGTAACACTACATAGCACAAGTATTTTTTTTTTTTTGTTATTTGAAGAATATTATTGTTTCAAATTCCATTTTTAGGTATGTTATGTGAATATACCTAGCAAGCAAATGTTAAAATCATGTCTTTTATTTCTGTCTAGCATTTTACTACAACTTAGCGTTAGCAATACATGCTATATTCCATGTGGTGAACGCATTAATGAATTATTTCTTATACATTAACATAACCTATTCATAAACGGACAATATTAATTAATTAAATGTTTGAAAAAAAAGTTAATATAAGTAATATGAAATAATAAAATTTTCACAAATTACTAGTTGTAACACAGTGAGATTAGTCTATGCTATATCTATGGCCCTCTGTTCGAGTTACAACCGGTACTCAAATTGCATTTTTAAAATGAAATATAACTCGATATTTTTTTTAGTCTTCAGGGTTTTGATATTTTATATCTTTTTAATTTAATTATTAAAAGCTATTCTGCTGACAAGTGTAACACGAGGGGGGTGGAACTGACTGATGATACTACTTTGATGACTGGTGGACGCCTCGGATGGCTGGCGTCCACGACTTCGTGTGATGGAAGAACACACAGACACTTCACTTTACACTAATGAACACTACGGACATGAACACAACTTGTTGGTTTTACTAACTAACTAATTTTATTTACATTTAAACTAAATGATTACATTATTAACTAATACAGCGGGCGGGCGCCCCAAAAACTAAAAACTACATATTCACTCTTACGAGTATCTAATCCGACTCTCCCATGTTTATCCCATGGCTAACTAATGCTGACTGACTTAAAACAAAAACGCTATCTCCAGGACAGGATTATCTTAGGGGTATGGGGTGCATAGGCAAGGGCATCCATAGTCACGTACGCATACACAATAATTTCTAGACTTAATTATCAACAAATAAATGTCGTGACTATCATAATACGATAAGAATTTCTAAACTGAATTTTGACATTTATAACTTAAACAGATAAACAGAGTTAAAATATGAATATTGAAACTATAATTTAGAAGAGTTTATAAAAAGTTATTTATCTGTTATTGTGCTTACCCTCGCCGTGTCACATTATCCTCCCCTTAAGACATAAATATATCGCAAAATCGATATATTTATTCTTAAATCCTGAACTGAAGATAGTTTCCAATTTCTGCAACCACAGAACATAAAACACATACATATAACAAATAAAACATCAAACATATTACAAATATGAGACACAAAACATAGAATACAAAAATTGCAAAACAGGTACAAATGTACAAGCACAACATAATACACATAAAACAACAACATAAAAGGTATCAAACTTACGACATTACAAAAGCAAAAAGCTTACCAACATAAGGCATCATAAACATAATGTAAACTCAATAAAAACGTAAAACGTTTTAACAAATTACAAATTCATGCTAACAGGAAAAGGGTATCATTTTATTTTCCTATCTAAAAAATTACTAATCTAACATGCAACTTAACTAACCAAAAAAACTAAACACTAACAAAAATCGTCATATAATAGTCATAAATGAAAACAACACAAAGGTCACTGCACTGAACGAGGGAGGGGGGTGTTCACACCTAAGCGGTCTAAGGGATGGCACTACAAAAAATTTGGGAACACTTCTGCAAGCGATAACGTCGTTCCTGGAATGTAACACGATATCACCAGTGGCGTGCCCTCCATGGGTGCGGCGTAAAACTTGCACAGGTGGGCATGCCAAGTTGTCCTCTCCGACGTTCATGCCCAAGTCGCCATTCTCGATGTCCTCTTCGTTGACCATTTGCAGATCCATTTCGTGCAGGTTGTCGTCATATACTGTGTTCATGTCCAGTTCATCAGCTACTTCGCTGTGTTCTTCCTCAGTCTCACATTTCGCTGTTTCCTCCGGCAGGCAATTTTCTTCAATCATTTTTCCTTCTTGTACGCCCTTGTCACTCGCTGTGACGACTATTGTCGGACTTTCCGGTCGTGGTATGTCTACCACCGCAAAACGATCCTCTATTGCCAGCAAGGACTCAATTTCTTCTAAACTGATCCTCCCTACTGGCAACTCGTGCACTCCATGCCCTGGAGACAACGAATCTAACGGCGCCTGCGGTGCGAAGACCTGGTGCGTCCATGCTGGACCATAAAAACTTGGCGTACAAGCCGGAAAAAATGACGGTGGTAATATGGTGCGTCCGGCATAGGTTATTTCTAACCAACGCACCATATCTGTGCCAGTGGTAGGCCGCTTGTACAATGGAATTTCAAAATACAATTCCCTTGCCTTACCACTGAGCCTAAACACTATTGCACTGCCGAGAAAAACTTCATCCCAGCCGTATCGTCTGCTGGCTGCTCCCATGTTGTGGATATATTCTCCCACACTGCCATCACCAGAGAACGTATTTATTTCAAGCAATACGTCAATCATATCTGGTGACGGCTGATACGGCCTGGGTTGCTGTATCATCGCTGGTGTCGTGGTCGTAAATGTGTACATACTGTACACCAAGTACCCTCTCCTCGGTCACAAACTAATAATTCTAAAACTAATAACGTAAGATCTTTTCGGATGAATAAGAGTAAATCATTACTCTCATTATCCTACCCGTTGACTGCGCCACTGTAACACGAGGGGGGTGGAACTGGCTGAGGCTGATGGCAATCCTACCGACTGCACCACTGTAACACGAGGGGGGTGGAACTGACTGATGATACTACTTTGATGACTGGTGGACGCCTCGGATGGCTGGCGTCCACGACTTCGTGTGATGGAAGAACACACAGACACTTCACTTTACACTAATGAACACTACGGACATGAACACAACTTGTTGGTTTTACTAACTAACTAATTTTATTTACATTTAAACTAAATGATTACATTATTAACTAATACAGCGGGCGGGCGCCCCAAAAACTAAAAACTACATATTCACTCTTACGAGTATCTAATCCGACTCTCCCATGTTTATCCCATGGCTAACTAATGCTGACTGACTTAAAACAAAAACGCTATCTCCAGGACAGGATTATCTTAGGGGTATGGGGTGCATAGGCAAGGGCATCCATAGTCACGTACGCATACACAATAATTTCTAGACTTAATTATCAACAAATAAATGTCGTGACTATCATAATACGATAAGAATTTCTAAACTGAATTTTGACATTTATAACTTAAACAGATAAACAGAGTTAAAATATGAATATTGAAACTATAATTTAGAAGAGTTTATAAAAAGTTATTTATCTGTTATTGTGCTTACCCTCGCCGTGTCACACAAGTTGAAAACATGTATCCGTTATAAGGAGAATCGTTACGTGATTTACACTGGATCAGTGAAGTGACGTGAAAAATAAAATAAAAACGAAAACAGCTTACACATGTCAAATAACTCATAAACACTGAATTTGTCGCATGAAATACTGTTTCCAATAATCTAAATAAAGTTTAAAATAAAATTTCACAAAATACATGTATATTTGTTTTATTATTTATACGATGACATTTTTTAATTAATATTTAATGATAAACATTCATTATTATCCATATGAACAATTCAATTTTACCAATAATATTTATAATTATTGCAAATGTTTTGTTGAAAATTTTCAATGTAGTGCATTATGTTGTTATGACTGTACGGAAATAATACGCATGTTTGTCGCGTTATTTCATTGATAATGGTTTCTAAAGTGATTGAATTTGTTTTTACTTTATCGATTTATTTGCGTCATCGAAAAATTTAATTTTTATCATTATATCCAGGGTGGGACAAAAATATTAGACTGAATTCAGAATGAATGCGAAAATTCATAGTCGTTTAATGTGGGAAAATAGTTTTTTCAAATATTTTCTGTCTCGTAACGGGTCTGTCTCAAAAAGGGGAAAATGTTTGGCAACCATTTTGAAAAAAACTGACAAGCTACAGATCATGTGACCAAGAAAAAATACATCTCTAACAACCATGTAAATATAATCCGAAGAGAAAATCCGCACACGTACACTTTCCAACGGGCATACCCCAGAGGCCCATGCACTATATTCATTTTTCTTTTTTCTTCAATGCACGTTAAGCATATCGTTGAATTCATAATTTAACGTAGATTCCAAATATATAAAAAAATATGGGTGTCCCATTTGAAATGTTAATGTCTCTTCCGGTTAAACCGGAAGCGCTGCCCTTATGCCAAATACCTTGATTTGTGAGCCCCTGAGCCTAATTTAAAAATATATTAAGAAAATGAAAATAATTATAAATAAAAAAGTTATTTTGAGTGGTCCGTTTTTCAGTATCACCTTGTATATACGGTGTCCGTTTTTCGAGGCGCACCATTGGGATCTGGGAAACTATAAGATATACGAAGTCGGTTAAATTGGGGTAAAGTTGCCCCGTTAGTAGACCATTTTAAAGATGTATTTGTTTTTCCCGAAAAATTCATAGGCCACTATATAAATGCAAAAAATCAAATTTTGCTGATTTTTACTTTAACAAATAACTTCTAAATGTGAAACAATATGGAATTTTGGTTTGCACTTCTTTAGGACCTTTTTTTATTTTCTTTCGAACGACTATGCTTAATTTTTTTTTATCACTGTTAGATGTCGAGTTATGAGGTCAAAGTTATGATTTTTATATGGACGCCATATTGGAAAGTTACACCATTGAAAGAAGAGTATTTTTAGCTTTCTAACGATGTATAATTTATTGATGTTCATTTGTTTCAAACAGCAAAAATGCGACAATTATTAATTTTATAGGGCAAAAACAATGATTGCCATGATTAAAGATAGGATAACTTGGTTTAAATATATAGATTTAGCATGACATTCTATTTCATATCATGTATTACATAATTTTTACCGGTGAGCGGTTTGCGAGTTACTAGAAACTTAAACTCACATGAAATTCTAATATATTAAACATCTGAAAATCGGCTTATTTCTTATATTTTCATCAAAAATTTTGACACGATTAAAAATAAACAATATCATGAATTTAATACGTGTGGAAGTGGTTGATAAAAAATGAGATGTGGGCCGATTTGCAGATGTTTAAAAAAAATATCAGTAAAAATTGTGTAATACATGATGTGAAAGAGGATTTCATGCCGAATTCAAATTTTTAAACCGAGTAATCATATATTTAAACATATCAGAGTGGTGGATGAAAAAATTAAAATTTGTAGGAAATCATTAATAAAAATTATTTAAAAGTCATCGAAATATTATTTAATTCGATGCCACGACGAATGCAAACTGTTAAAAGTAGTAAAAGCTTATAGACTAAATATTAAATACATAATATTGCATATTTTTTGTGTAATTTAAATTTCTTTTATAAATTGTTATTGTGGTTGATTATTTTTTAACGTAAATGTTTGACAGTTCATGCTAGGTCAAAAATGTAAGAGTCCTTTTGTATAAAACATTGCAAGCTACAATTTTTATAATTACTTTTTGTCTAGGAAATACTGGAATGAAGATATTGTCAAAAAACTGATTTCGGCTGCCATTTTTCAAAATGATGATGCTCCGTCAAGGTCACAAACTTAGCGCCATACTTAGGGCCTCCAACTCTAAACTTCTGCCAAATTTCAAAACTCCTAAACCTTTTACACCAAGAAAGTACCTAATGACTGGACTATTATATATTGAAACTTAAATGCACTTAATTTGTAATACAAATTATGTTTGTGATATATTTTAAATTACAATAATTATAATTTGAAACGGTCTTTGCTATAGCGCCATAGAATGACTTCAAAATTTGACATTACTATAATGAAACGCAAACATAAGCGTTTTTTAGTTACTACTCGGTTGCCATCTAGCGGTGTTACCAATCTATTGCGCATGATTACGTACGCGCTATGAATAAATTCATGTTAATTAATAATATTAAAAAAATATAATTAGCTTCTATAATTTAAATTCCCTGAGGTTTTGATTTTAAAGTCCGACCCTGGCGATGACTATTGGGTTTCCACTGTTCGTTCCACTTTTAATTAATTAAATTTTATTTCTCATAGTTTTTCAGCAGGTTTATTACAATGTTGAAATGCGTTTTATAATTAGCACACAATATGTATATTTTCAAACGAATTCCACAACACCCACTAGCATTCACGAGGTAGTCATAAGTTTATGACGCCTACAAATGAAAAGAATTATTTTAAAACTGCCACTGTTCCATTAAATTAAATTTCCGTAACAATTAAAAATAATTTTCAGGTCTTTACGTAAATCGTCGCTATCCACCTTACCGCTTAATTACTGTGAGCACTTGGTGCTGCTATTCGTCTAATAGAGCCTGTAAAACGTAAAAGAATCTCGTTAGTCCAGTAGAGCTAAATTCCCTATCTAAAAAAAAGAATTTCATCATTAACACATCAACTGATTAGATTTCCATATACGAAAGATGGAATACGTTTTTATACTTATTACAAATTGATATTTTTTTAAAACTCTAATTGCTATTTTACTCGAACTTCTTATTTAAATCTAACTTATATGTATAAGTGGAGTACGATGATCGACTGGCAGCAAAATGGAAAATTGGGAAATGATCGGACACGCAGTCTAATGTAAATAATTTATTTCCTGGCCTACGTTTCGACTGTTACTACAGTCTTCCTTATAATCATTGACCATTTCTAGCCCTGAGGAAGACTGTAGTAACAGTCGAAACGTAGGCCAGGAAATAAATTATTTACATTAGACTGCGTGTCCGATCATTTCCCAATTTTCCTATATGTATAAGTTTTATGAATTATTCATAATATTCTATTGTAATATAGAATTTGTTTTCTCTGTTTCAGAATAGAATGTCACATTTTAGCATGCATATTGATGTTAGAAGTAGCTTCATTCGTAAACGATTTTTGGTGATATTTTATTTGAGATTGGCAGTACTGCAATAAATAAACTAAATATCTAGGCAACGGGCAAAATGAGAAGCGCAAATCACTGCCACCAACCTAGTAATTCTACCAAAATTTCCCTTAATAAAAATTGCCAAATATTTTTATAAAAAAATAATGTAAATGTAAGCCTCAACAGAGAAAATAGTATAAAACACACGTACCAGAAGTCAATTCAAGCTCTCGTTCGTTCGTCCACTCGCTGTTGCGCTAGAATACGGTAGAGTCCGTGCGTTTAGAGAAAAAACAAATCGGCGCAGTAGAAATTGTACTACCCAACCTCCAAATGTTCACAATTAATACTCGCTCAAAAAACATTTAATTGAATAATATTTAAATGTTATTAATTTTAATATTATTATCACTTACGATACACAATATTCATAAACAAGTATACATATAATTATTACTCGCACAAAAGACATTATTGAATATCTTTGTCCATATGTATATCTATAACCTATACGCTAAAAACATCTGCTACCTGTCACAATATCGTACCATCCTTACTTTCACAAGTTAGACCCGCCCGGATGAATTTTGGTCTGTGCGCCGGTTTTTTCTCTGAACACACGGATTCTACCTTCTGTAACTTAGGTTTTAATATACAATTCCATAGAGTTACAATACGAATGAATTAAAAATAAATTAACATTTTACGTGCAGTCCACAATTTTTTAATAGGCAATTTTTATTTCTTATATTCATCTTTTTTTCAGAATTAATGTTACCTACTTAATAATTCTTTACATGAATTTCTGGAATGTATATTCCAGAAATAATATCGGTTTACACTTTTGAGAATAAGTACCGGGTACTTCAATATTGATACCAATAATGAGTTTGCACTACTTGTTTGAAGTTTAAACTAGATAATAAGGTTAGAATGACAGTGTGCAGTGTAATTATTAAGGTTGCTTTGTTTCCAAGACCCTGATTATCTTGTCTGCGTAAAGCAGTAAGAGGTACTTTTCAAATTGATCTTATTTGATAAAACAGATGTAAAATGAAATACAGAATTATACCAGATTAGTTAAATATGGTAATACTTTTTAAGGGTATAAGTACTTAATAGAATATTGATTAAATTAGCGGCTGATATTACCAACAACAGCTGCCACTACAGTCTGACCGACGACTGACGAGTCATGAGCTGTGGGGATGAGTAGTGCACCGAGAGAGAACGCATTCGGCGGGAAAGAGACAGCTAGTTTGCGAGGCACAAGTTTTCCGAGTTTGGCAGGAAATTACGCTCCCCACCACAATTTTAAGGCCAGGCTTCTGCGCATCCAAGCTAATCGGTCATGAGTCCTTGGTCAGACTTTATGTGGCACATACTATAATTTCTTACGTACACAAAATTTGTTTTAAAATGGTGGTAAACAAGTATGTAGTATGTACATTGTAACATTGTAATAAAAAACCAATAAATGACGGAAGTTCGATCCCGACCGGCGCCAAATATTTCGAATTTTAAATGGCACAAAACTGACCCCTGAGGTGCAATCTCCACGCCAGCAATGAGTGCCCGATAGATACAAAGCAGATTGGCACACCCAGCAATGGGTAATATGGCGTGATGATATATTTATATTTATTTATTTTGTGTAATTTTCAAAAAAATAAAGCTAAAACCATATAAGTTGGTATCACGTATTCCGAAACCGGAAGCAATAAAACGCCTTTTGATAAGACATCTTGTTGCTCATGTTGTCTATAGTAAGTTTGCTTATTTGCTGATTACTGATAAACACTATCTCCATTAATAACGGAGAAATTTTCTGGTTCAGTTCAGTGATTATTCAATTAGTATTTTTCAATATGACAAAATATAAATTAACAATTAATTCAAGCATTGCAAAATATTTTTTTAAATATTATATTAATAATAATATGTAATATTAAAGTAATAATAATAATAATAATAATAATAATAATAATAATAATAATAATAATAATAATAATAATAATAATAATCATCATCATTACCGATATCTGGGTACAAAGCAGATTGGCACACCCAGCAATGGGTAATAAATAAGCCGTGAAGATATATTTATATTTATTTATTTATTTATTTATTAATAATTACTAGTATGTTAACTACATTGAATCCAGTAGCACTAATAGACCGGGGGTTAGTGCTACAAGAAAAATGTATCATGGTATTCCAAATACTGACTCTTGGTGCTCACTTTAAAGACCCTGGAGAACGATTTGCTGGAAAAAAATCTGATGTGGCCAGCACATTACCTTCCGTCAGTTCTATGTATTTTGTACAAATTTCATACGGAAAGTTCCTTGCTAAATTAAATATTCTATTTCTTGTACATTACCTTCCGGCAGTTGCATGTATTTTATGCAAATTTCATACAGAAAATTATTATTTTGTGACGTTTTCTATATACAGTGTAATGTATCTGCAGAAATAAAAGATTTATTATTATTATTATTATTATTTCTTGTACATTACCTTAAAGCAGTTGTATGTATTTTATACAAATTCCATACAGAAAGCAAAAGATCCTATATTTCTAGTAAAAATTATAAGACAAACACACTATGTCAATTTCACTTGACACTGACATCTTTTGATAATTTCATATAAGTAGTTTTTTGTTCTGTTATGTTCTCATCAAGTCGTCACTGAAAGTGACAGTTAAAAAAATATATATAGTTGTTTTTAGTTTCTGTAAGAATACGTTTTGCTAAATATATATGTTCCTTAATATAATTGTGTTGTATTATCTATTATTACGTCTGGGAATTATAAAAGGTTATGGGACACCAGTTCGCATAAAGAAAAACCCCAGAAGAAACGTATTGATACAAAGTGTGTTAATCGTAATTTTGAAATGGAAGGAGAAAAAGTTCGTTCCATTCCTAAGTTCGATGGAAAAAATTTTGACAACTGGTTGTATCGAATGGAAATCAACTTGGAGGAGCATGACCTATTGAAACACGTGACTTCACCGAATACTCCACTAACGGATCCGAAGGAAGAAGATATTCGCAAGAAAGGAGAATTAAAATGTAAAAGAGAAATAGTCAACAACATTGCAGACAGTCATTTGGAATATGTCAAAAGTAGAACCAATCCATATGATATGTGGAATACGCTAAAAGAAACCTTTATCAAGAAGGGGATATCGTCCCAATTATCACTACGAAGGAAGTTACTCACTATGCAACTTGATCCTACGGACTCGTTGGAAAATCATTTTTTGAAATTTGATTGTTTGGTGAGAGAACTAAAAAATGCTGGTACAAAGTTAGATGAGGCGGATGTTGTGAGTCATTTGTTGTTAACATTGCCAAGCCCCTCATGTTATGATGTTGTTGTAACAGCCTTGGAAACTCTCTCAAGTGACAAGTTAACTTTATCTTTTGTTAAGAAACGTCTGTTTGATGAAGAAACGAAAAGAAAAGAGGACAACGTTGTATCGTCTGTTCCCGCAACTGCTTTTGCAAGCCCTGCAAATAATAATAAGAAGAAGTACAAGTGCTATTCGTGTGGTAAATTAGGACACATAAAGAAGTATTGTAAGAAAAATAAGACACATATAAACATTGCGAAGAAAGAGGATGAGGAAGAATTCAATTTCGTGGCATTGACTACCAGTGTTCGAGACAATAGTACGTGGATTCTAGATTCTGGTGCTTCAGAACATTTATCCGGATCTCGAAAAGACATGGTGAACATAAGATGCTTGCCTTCTCCTGTGAAAATTCAAGTAGCTAAGTCAGGAACAAAGTTATCTGCGCTTGAGTATGGTGATGTGAGGGTGAGTTCAACAGTTAACGGTCAAACATTCAATATCAGAATCCGTGACGTTCTTTTGGTTGAGGATCTGGAGATGAACTTACTTTCGGTAGCAAAGTTGGAGTCTCAAGGACTTAAAGTAGTTTTTCACAGTGGCGTAGGAAAAATATACAAGGGAGCTACAATCCTTGCAGCAGCTCAAAGAACAAATAAGTTGTACGAACTGAATTTTAATAAGAATGATTCGGCTAACTTATGCAGCTCAAATGATTTGTGGCACAAAAGGTTGGGCCATCTTGGTGTAGATTACTTGGTTAAGTTACCCAATCTCGTCGAGGGAATGCCGACAAATATCAAGTGTGAGCGCAGTGTCTGCTCCACATGTGTGGAAGGTAAGCAGACAAGACTTTCTTTTAATCAAACAAGAGTAAGAGCCAGAAGACCACTACAGCTCGTACATAGTGACTTAATGGGACCCATCAACCCTATATCCTATGATGGAAAACGATACGTACTTACTGTCGTTGACGACTACACACATTTTACGGTAGTCTATTGTTTGAATGAAAAGAAACAAGTGTTCGACTACCTGAAGAAATATAAAGCCATGGCGGAAGCTCATTTCGGAGTTAAAATGAGTCGCTTTAGATGTGACAATGGCGGAGAATATATCTCTCAACTGCTTCAGAAATATTTTGCCGATGAAGGAGTGCAATTCGAATATACAGTTCCCTACTCGCCGAGTCAGAATAGAGTAGCAGAACGAATGTTTCGAACATTAACCGAAAAGGCTAGATGCATGATATTAGAGGCCAAACTGGACAAGAATATCTGGTCAGAAGCAATAGCGGCTGCTGCTTACATTCTCAATAGATGTCCTACTTCAGCGGTGGCAAAAGATGTTCCAGCTACCATGTGGTACGGAAGGAAAGCATCAGTGAGCAAGTTGAGAATATTCGGTTCCCTCGTTTATCTGAAAATACCGAAACAGAAGATAATCGGCAAGTTTGACTCTCGATCAAAGAAATGCTATCTTGTCGGATATGTAACTAATGGTTACCGACTGTACGATCCCGTTGAAAACAAGATAATAATTGGTCGGGATGTAATTTTTGATGAGAATGCTAGGTATGAAAAGGAACATTCACAAGACTATTCTGATATGTCATTCGACCATGTCGAAACGGAAAGTGAAACACCAAAAGTTGAATCAGATATAGTAAATCAGGTCGATGAAGACAAAGCCAATGAGGACAATACTGACAAGGAGAGAAACGAAAAAACCACTTCGTCCGGAAGAGTCGTAAAGCTTCCAAATTATCTAAATGATTATGATATTTACACTGCCTACTGTATGTTGACGAAAACGTCAGAACCTGAATCTTACAAGGAGGCAGGAACATCACCTGATTGGAAGAAAGCGGTGGATAATGAGTTGAAATCCCTTGAACATCTTAAAACATGGACACCGGTAACTTTACCAGAAGGTCAGGTGGCTATTGATACGAGATGGATCTTCAAACTAAAGGATGATGGTACTAAGAAGGCTCGCCTGGTTGCGAAAGGATTTCAAGTCCCAACCGATAAGAAATCAACATTTATATATTCTCCTGTTTGTCGTATGTCTACGGTAAGATTAATTTTCTCGATTGCTGTTCAGAATAATTGGAATTTGAGACAAATAGATGTCCCTACCGCATTTTTAAATGGGATTTTAGATGATGTATACATTAAAATTCCAGAAGGTGTAAGGGATAGCGGCGGTGTATTGAAGTTAAACAGAGCTTTATACGGTCTCAAGGTGTCTCCAAAGTGCTGGAACAATCGTTTTGATCAATTGATGAAGAAAATCAACTTACGAAGATCCAATTATGACTTTTGCCTTTATTGCGGTCAAGATATCTATATTGTACTATTTGTAGATGACGCAATCATAACTGGTTCTGAAAATGAAATTGAAGCCCTGATGAATGAACTGAAATATGAATTTCAAGTTAAAGACCTTGGGGAAGTTCGTAATTTCCTCGGCATGCAGATTGAAAGAAGTAAGGGACATTTGTTTGTTAAACAAAAGAAAATGGTCGAAAAGATACTTAACGACTTTAACATGGAGAAATGTCGTAAGGTATCAACTCCAATGGAAGTGGGCATCAATATAGAAGACGGGGATATTATAGAGAATGTGCCTTATCGTCGACTAATATGTAGTATTATGTACTTGGCCACCATATCAAGACCAGATTTAGCTTTTTCTGTTACTTTGTTGAGCAGAGTTTTGGATAAACCAACATTACAAACATGGAAGGCGGCGAAGCGAGTTCTTCGATATCTCCACGACACCCAAGATTATCAACTTACTTTTTCACAATGTACTGAGACAAGTCTGGAAACCTTTTCAGACTCCGATTGGGCTGGAGATAAGACAACAAGACGCAGCGTAAGTGGGTGCATCACATTCTTTGGAGGAAACCCCATATCCTGGTTCTCCCGCAAGCAAAGTTGTGTGGCTCTGTCTACTGCAGAGAGCGAGTACATTGCGGCAGCAGCGGCAGCACAGGAGCTCATACACTTCCAAGGAATAATCACCGATTTTGGTAAACTTGTGCCTGCAGTGCTTAAGGTTGACAATCTTAGTGCAATTTCAATGATGTGTTGTTTCGAGAATTCCGGAAGAAGCAAGCATATATACATTAAATTACATTTCCTTAAAGACTTAATCGCAAAAAAGGTATTTTGTGTAAATTATGTCGATTCTAAAAATAATATTGCTGATATTTTTACAAAACCTTTAAATGCTGAAACATTTTGCAGATTGAGAAATGTTATTTTTCGCATAATTCAGAAATAGAATCAATCATGTCACTAAATGTAAGTTCTTCAATTCGATTGATATTTTTGTAAATTTGTATATGTACTTAATGTACGAAACTATCAATCGGGGGGGAGTTTTGATAATTTCATATAAGTAGTTTTTTTGTTCTGTTATGTTCTCATCAAGTCGTCACTGAAAGTGACAGTTAAAAAAATATATATAGTTGTTTTTAGTTTCTGTAAGAATACGTTTTGCTAAATATATATGTTCCTTAATATAATTGTGTTGTATTATCTATTATTACGTCTGGGAATTATAAAAACATCTTTCAATCAGAATTTTCTTAATATAGTAGCTGTTTCCATAGCTATGGCTACTTTATGAAATTTAATTTCTTTATAATTTTTTAACTCTATATCCATTTAATATTAAGTATAAAATGCAGTCAAATCGTATAGAGAATAAAATATTCTTTAATATTTATAATAACATCAAATGTGAAAAATCATATTTAACATAGTTTTTTCAAGAAAAACTGTTAAAATCTTCAAATGATGGTACTTCCGGTTGACCAATTGTAACCAAAATCTAATCAGCTCTTCATATGGATGTAACGAAGAAGTACACGAAAAAATTATAATTTTTGTAACTGTAGTATTAGAGTTATCGCAGACGAAAATTTTGTTACACACACACACACACACACACACACACATCCACACACACACACACACACACACACACATCCACACACACACACACACACACACACACACACACACACACACACACACACACACACACACACACACACACACACACACACACACACACACACACACACACACACACACACACACACACACACACACACACACACACACACACACACACACACACACACACACACACACACACACACACACACACACACACACACACACACACACACACACACACACACACACACACACACACACACACACACACACACACACACACACACACACACACACACACACACACACACACATCCACACACACACACACACACACACACACACACACATCCACACACACACACACACACACACACACACACACACACACACACACACACACACACACACACACACACACACACACACACACACACACACACACACACACACACACACACACACACACACACACACACACACACACACACACACACACACACACACACACACACACACACACACACACACACACACACACACACACACACACACACACACACACACACACACACACACACACACACACACACACACACACACACACACACACACACACACACACACACACACACACACACACACACACACACACACACACACACACACACACACACACACACACACACACACACACACACACACACACACACACACACACACACACACACACACACACACACACACACACACACACACACACACACACACACACACACACACACACACACACACACACACACACACACACACACACACACACACACACACACACACACACACACACACACACACACACACACACACACACACACACACACACACACACACACACACACACACACACACACACACACACACACACACACACACACACACACACACACACACACACACACACACACACACACACACACACACACACACACACACACACACACACACACACACACACACACACACACACACACACACACACACACACACACACACACACACACACACACACACACACACACACACACACACACACACACACACACACACACACACACACACACACACACACACACACACACACACACACACACACACACACACACACACACACACACACACACACACACACACACACACACACACACACACACACACACACACACACACACACACACACACACACACACACACACACACACACACACACACACACACACACACACACACACACACACACACACACACACACACACACACACACACACACACACACACACACACACACACACACACACACACACACACACACACACACACACACACACACACACACACACACACACACACACACACACACACACACACACACACACACACACACACACACACACACACACACACACACACACACACACACACACACACACACACACACACACACACACACACACACACACACACACACACACACACACACACACACACACACACACACACACACACACACACACACACACACACACACACACACACACACACACACACACACACACACACACACACACACACACACACACACACACACACACACACACACACACACACACACACACACACACACACACACACACACACACACACACACACACACACACACACACACACACACACACACACACACACACACACACACACACACACACACACACACACACACACACACACACACACACACACACACACACACACACACACACACACACACACACACACACACACACACACACACACACACACACACACACACACACACACACACACACACACACACACACACACACACACACACACACACACACACACACACACACACACACACACACACACACACACACACACACACACACACACACACACACACACACACACACACACACACACACACACACACACACACACACACACACACACACACACACACACACACACACACACACACACACACACACACACACACACACACACACACACACACACACACACACACACACACACACACACACACACACACACACACACACACACACACACACACACACACACACACACACACACACACACACACACACACACACACACACACACACACACACACACACACACACACACACACACACACACACACACACACACACACACACACACACACACACACACACACACACACACACACACACACACACACACACACACACACACACACACACACACACACACACACACACACACACACACACACACACACACACACACACACACACACACACACACACACACACACACACACACACACACACACACACACACACACACACACACACACACACACACACACACACACACACACACACACACACACACACACACACACACACACACACACACACACACACACACACACACACACACACACACACACACACACACACACACACACACACACACACACACACACACACACACACACACACACACACACACACACACACACACACACACACACACACACACACACACACACACACACACACACACACACACACACACACACACACACACACACACACACACACACACACACACACACACACACACACACACACACACACACACACACACACACACACACACACACACACACACACACACACACACACACACACACACACACACACACACACACACACACACACACACACACACACACACACACACACACACACACACACACACACACACACACACACACACACACACACACACACACACACACACACACACACACACACACACACACACACACACACACACACACACACACACACACACACACACACACACACACACACACACACACACACACACACACACACACACACACACACACACACACACACACACACACACACACACACACACACACACACACACACACACACACACACACACACACACACACACACACACACACACACACACACACACACATACAGACATCATCGTAAAAATAGTAAATTCGTGTTCTAGGGACCCTAAAACGTGCTTATTGATTAAAAACTCATCATCGAATTTTTTGACCAAAGACATTACCTTCCTTACCTAAAGGTGACGGAAGGTAAAAAGACGATCTACCCAGCTGTGGGTCATCGTGGGTAATGGCCCAAATTTGCTTAAAAATTATATTTTAGAATCTAGGTATTCTATATCGGACCTACATTTTTTTGGTGTCTTTTAGAGTAAAAATTGTCCGTTGACTAAAGCCCGGATGGAATGGGATGGAAATTTCTGATAGGTAAAATTCAAAGCAATAAAAGGCTTTAGCGCCCTCAGCAACAATTGAAAATGGCTGGCATTTATTATCGGCTACCATTTACATATACATAAATGTCATTTTATGCAGGTATAATTTTTTTTAAACAGTTTTGGGTCAAGATCCACTGCTAGGTAGATCGTCTTTTTTTTCCGGGGAAGACAGCAAATTGTTCTCCAGGGTATTTAAAGTGAGTACCACGTGTTAGTATTTAGAATACCATGATACATTTTTCACGTAGCACTAACCCCGGTCTATAAGAATGCACTCATATCTTTCATGCAAAGTCCAATTAATTTTGAAAAATTAAAAAATATATTATTTCGTGTTTCGTGATCAATGTTGATGTAGTATCTACCATTTAATTTTTTTCGTAAAATATTGAAACATACTGTGTAGGTATTGGAATAATGTCAGGTTCAGAGTCCTCGTAGTAAAATTCTTGTTTGTTAACCATAATACAGACAATGGAGGCAAATTACTAGAAATCTCGATTAAAAAATCAGTTCAATTACATGGCTTTTTTCGTTTCTAATTAGGATTTCACGTGAATATTTGTGCAGTACCGCCTACGTTGATCGCAGAATGAAATCCATTCTATTCATTGAGCACGGATTAGTGAGGTTATTTCAGGCATTTCCGGCGCAGGCGGCAGGCAGTTGGCGCTGCGCTTCTTTGGCTCTTGCTTTCACCGCCCACAGACCAACACTACTTGCGTTTACGTGGAACAATTATACTGATCCCGAACGTCTTGTTTAAGAGCTAAATCTTGTTTACTCCGAAAATTGACATTTTCAAGATAAAAATAATTGATCGTGGATCCGCTCTACCAGAATCAACGGATATGGATTCGTAATTAGTGATATAAATAGGGAATTTGTTTACTGTCTTTTTCTGCATCACTGCAAATTACTATTGGATGATCTATTGCTTTAAATGCTTAATTGTAAACATTGATGTTTACAATGAATATACAGTCTAAGAATTTTTTTACCAATTTTAACATTAAAATTGGTTCCAGGAGGTCCACCAGATTACGTGTAATTTTAACAAAGTATCAGTTTGGTTAAAAAGTAAACTGAAAACTGGTTTAATATTTAACAAAAAATTTCTAGTTAAAAATATAAGTGAGTGTTAAAATTGACACTGAAATTCGTGTTATAACTAAATGTACGAGTTAATTACCTTCCGTGTTATAACTAAATGTACGAGTTAATTACCTTCTACACTAAATAGTGTAAAGTACGCGTTTCAATAGCACCTCTTGGTGTATTCATTTACTCGTATTTGAGTAATTTTTTTACAGAATATGTGTTAAATAAGGTAAATAAGGATTTCATTGAAATATAAATAATATAATTTTATTGTATCAATAAATACATGGGTAAATAAATCTTATATTTGGTTAATATCTGTGATATATAAAAATATGTTAATAATATAATTTCCATCGGAACTCGGAACATGAAAGAGTTTCATATGGTTCTTTGTACAAACGAATATTGAAAAATATTAAAGTCATTTCAGACACATCTAATTTTGCAATTTTAGTTGCTATAGAGTTTAAACAAAATATATTGTATCCAAAGACTCAATAATTTCTGGCACGGGTAAGTTGGAAAAAAACCATATGAAATCTATTTAGAACTATTAAATTGTATATCACATGGTATATCCATTTTGAAGTATGTAATAACACTTTTGTAGCTATAAACACGTTCGTACATCTCACAGATCAAACCAATAATATGTATATCACATATCACAGATGCACAATCCACACTTTAGTGCTGACTTGCTCGCTGCTTGTAGTAAATACACGGCAGATTAACAGCGTTGAGTGTTATTTTACATTTAACGAAATATAGTGTAATTCCAGCACCATATTGTGCAAATGTACAATAAGAAGAGCATAAGTAACTCAAAAAATTGTTGGTAATTAAAAGTAACCATATTTTTGAGTAATATATCTCATTTACTCCATATGTGGTCAACATATTTGAAATTTATTTTAATTAACACGGACAAAATTTAACTAAACTGTATTTTTAACACGGACGAAAAATGTACTTATTTATGTGTTAAAATTAACACCAAATTACTTCATCAATTGATTTGGTTACTTCTTAGAGCGTACATACGAGTATACGAACAGTACATTTTATTTAAGAAGATTCAATTTAGTCCGATATATGAATTAAGTATGGGGTGTAACAGCTAAACGAGCTACCTCAAATAATTTCTATATTATTAAAGACACAATAAAATATTAAAAAACAATCTTATGGAAGACCAAGAGGAATATCCATTTAGTCAAGAAATTGATGAAGTTTTGATCCTGAAATCCGATTTAAAGAATTAAAACTTTATATAGCAACTTTAGAACCACTGGTTCAAAAAAAATCTTGTCTAATTGGATGTCCCCCTTGAACTTCTATAAGATTTCCATATAGCAGGGGTGTCAAACTCACATGTACACGTAATGTTGCCCAAATTTTTACTACCGAAATTGCGGCGAGCCGAATTGATTGTAATGAAAATATATTATCATAAATAAATTACTTTGCATTGTTTTTATAGGTATACTATACTTATCTAGTTTAAGATTGCAGTGGTGTGAAAATAGATTCAATTTGTTCTTGTTGTTTGATTGGATAATATCGAGGTATTATGCAATCAGAAAACAAGACAAACAAACTTCTCCTATCTTCGCACCACTGCAATCTTAAATGAGATACGGTATAGCTGATACCCGCGGGCTTCGCAACCGCGATTCAATTTATATTTTAACCCCGTACAACATGATTTTAGTGTTAATTTGAAAATATTTCAAACAATTTAGGAGTTATGACCCCCCGAAAAATGCATGTTTACATTTTTAAAATGTTTGGTCAAATATGGTTAAATATAACGATTTCAATAGAATGTTTATTTTTGCAAAAATGAATTTTAGTTAAAGGATTAATTTGTATATATCTTGTAAAGTAAAAACTCTTCTTATAACCCTGGTTCAAAAATTGTACATTCTTGGCTAAAAATATGAGGTTAAAAATCGGTCACTATCTTGATTTCGGCTAAAGGTAGTGTTAATATATAATTAAAGGATGTCGTGATATATTTGCAAAACCATTTCATATTCTCTTCAATCTATCCCTTTCTACTCACACCTTTCCTTCGTCATTAAGACTACTTATATTACGCCAGTTCACAAGTCCGGTGACAAACGTAACATTTGTAACTATCGTCCCATAGCTCCAACATCTCAAAAATTCTTGAAAAAATCATTTACAATCAAATATATAACACTGTAAATAAACAAATATCAGATTCACAGCATGGTTTCATAAGTGGTAAATCAACTGCGACAAACTTAGCTAATTTCACCGAATACTCACTAAATGCTCTATATGATAATTTGCAAGTGGATGTTATCTACACAGATTTTGCTAAGGCGTTTGATAAAGTTGACCATCAAATTCTCATACAGAAACTAGTAAATAATTTTAATTTTTCCTTGAACTTAGCTTCACTACTTTCATCTTACTTGAATAATCGTAATTTACACGTTTATTACAATGGATTCACTTCACAACCGTTTATTGCTACCTCGGGAGTTCCTCAAGGATCTAATCTTGGCCCTTTGTTATTTAACCTATTTATAGACGACATAGTAGGACGAATTAAAAACTCAAAATGCCTTCTTTATGCTGATGATATGAAAATTTACAAAATTGTTAACACTGTCAATGATTGCCTTGAATTACAATGTGACATTAATAATATTATGGCTTGGTCATTTGAATCTGAACTGCCGTTTAATGTAAAGAAATGTGAGGTTATGTCGTTTTCAATGAAACAAAATAATTATATTTTATATGAGTATAGAATGAACCATATCAATTTGTGTAGAGTTAGCACTAAAAGGGATTTGGGAGTATTATTTGATCCTAAGTTTGATTTTTCATTACACGTTAACAACTTAGTCACTTGTAGTTACAGAAATCTTGGATTTATTGTGAGAAATTCACGAGATTTTCATAGCATTACCACTCTTAAATCCCTTTTCAATTGTTTTGTTCGTGCCAAATTAGAATATTGTTTCCTGATTTGGAATCCATTGTATCAAAATTCTATAAGAGCTATTGAAATTATTCAGCGAAAATTTGCAAGATATTGTTGGTATAAGGGTCATTTTGGTTCTCAAAATGATTTTCACTACAACACTGCATTGATAAGTCTTAATACGCTATCTCTTGAGAATCGACGCACTGTGCAATCTCTATTGTTTATTTACAAATTAATTAATAATGTTATAATTCCAATTCCAATCTACTTGCATTGTTAAATTTTCATGTACCCAAAACAAATCATCCTCGCCAAAAAATATTGTTTTCCATAACAACAGCTAGGACAAATTACGAATTAAAAAGTCCGTTAAGGCGTTCATGTTCTGCATTTAATGTTTTATACACTAATTGTGATGATATTGACTTTTTTTTGAATGTTTATTATTATTTAAGAAGAAATTGATGACATATTTCTCATTGTATTAATTTATAACCTGCTTATAGCAATTTTTCTTTGCACAATTTATTGTACTGATAATATGTAAATGTATTATTTTGTAGTACCCCTTAATTGGGAACTTTGTTCCTGTCGGGTACTTATAAATAAATAAATAATTCTTGCAAAAACGAACTCTGAAGGATCAATTTGATATTTAATATTTCAAAAGTGTCAAAAAGGTCTTAGGAATTGCGGTAAACGGGATCGAAATTTTGGAAAAAAAAATCCCCAAAAAAAATGCATTTTATTTTTCTCTCAACTACTCAACGGTTTTCAAATTAACACTAAATTCTTGTTATACGCGGTTTAAAATATAACGTAACTCAATTCCAAATCTTAAAACCGTCTGTAGAAAGTTTTATTTAAATATTTCTAAAATGACGCCCGTTGAAATTTTTCGCAATTCTTCCAAACATCAAAACTTTTATTTGGTTATGAATTCGGCTGAAATTTACAGGAAACACATAAAATTAACTAAACTTTATAATTAAAATTCGTTGAAAATGTTGATTTTTAATGAAAATATGGGAGAAAAGTGAGGTTTTGACATTTTCACTCTGTCGGTAAGGCCTCTCTCGAAACTAATGCCAATGCTATTCTTATGTAAAGTTTGTAAATTCATTTTAAACAAAAACTATGCAATATTTTGAACTCTTAAGGTGCATTTACAAATGAAAATTAGGTTTATGGTTTTTGTTTAGGTTTAAGTAAGTCATTCATAAATGTAAGCTTAAATTACCTGAAAATTAGTTTTGATATGTACCTACGGACAACTGTGTAAATGCTTCAAGAACAAGATTAAAATATCGGTAGAGCAGTACTCAACAAGACACCTATGCGCCGTGAAACTGTCATTCGCTTGGCATTATTGGTTATATTTCAGCAATTAAGTTATGACAGTCTCCATGTTCTTCTCGCCTTTGTTAAAAAAGCCGAATCCACCAAGTGAATCCTAAATAAAGATGGGTGTATATATCTATATCATTTCAGACTCGTTCTCATTGGTGAAGTTTGTGACGTCAAACTAAATCATAACCCTAAAGTTTGAACCTTGCAATGTTTAGCTTTATGATTTGGATTTAGAGATCCTAAATTCTAAAGTGAGAATGGAGTCATTGCATAATATGCTGCCAAAGGGGGAGAAATTTAAAGACCATGAAGAAGTGAAAGCTGAAATTTTGGACGATTTTTAATCAAAAACTAAAACTATTTTCAAGGGTTAAAGAACTTTTTGAAAGAATTGAAAAGAGTATTAGAGTATGGTTGACCAGTACCAATATCGTGGTCAGATCTGACATCTATCGATTTTTGTGTATAAAGCACTTAAACAAATAGTTTACGCTTAATGCAGAACCAATTAATGATATATTAACATTCAGAAGAAAAATAATGAAGGTTTGCGAAGTAATAACACCGAAATAATGTTCTGATTAAGCGGTGTCACGCTTCTCTACAGGTTCAAGGACATTATTTCGGACACATTTTGAAAGTATATATTGTGATATTAAATTTTGTTCAATAAAATTTTAAAATTGATATATTTTATTGTTACGGGTATATCAACAACTATTTGTAATACACCAGTTCTGCCTTATGCGACTTTCCTTACATGGAATTTATGTTGCAATTCTGAACAAATCTGTAAGTCTTACAGATCTGTAAATCTGTAAATAATGAACAAAATCGCAACGAAAGCTGCCACTGTTATGTATAAATATATATTAATCAATAAAAATAGTTGTATTTTTGTCATTTTTTTACATATTTACAGATCTGTAAGATTTTACAGATTTGTTCAGAATTGCATCATTTATTTATTTTAGGCTTCAGAAGCAATTTAAAATTTTATTGAATTCTGTCAAGTCAATCAGGAATCTTGAGATTATAACTAGGTAATTAATATGAACTTTTGCAAAACTTATACCCGGTTTCAAGAAAGTTTAAATTTATCTCATTATTAAATTTAACATGTTAAATTTTGAAATATGACAAATTTTGCAAATATTATTAGTGTGTATAATTTCAATAAATTATGTGTAAGTACATTTTAAATTAAATATGTGTTGAGTACAGACAATTTAAATGATTTATACAGGCTGTTCATTTTAAATGGGCTACCATTGCTATTTCGAGAATTATAATAGCTACAAAGACGGTTAAATGGGCAATTTCTATTTCACAAGACAAATTTAAAGAAAAGAAAAATATTTTTTTTCGACCAGGGTTTCTTAAAATACGGGACCTAAATTTTTAATTTTAAATGAGAACATATATTTTTTATTTGTTTAGTCATTAGAGAATTTAATTCTGAATTCAGTGATATAATATTTTTATACCCTTATATAGGTAACGATTTTTTTGGAGAAAATTCGTGTAAAGTTTTATTCTAATTTAATTAAAGTATGGCTATAATGAGAGTGTCATGATTGGAAAAAAAATTTACATGTAATTAGAATGCCATTAAAATATGTGAATATTTGTTTGCGTTGACATTTATGATCAATGAAAAGATCAAAATATTTACATCTTTCTGCCAGTGCACTTTAATACATACTATGTATTCATTTTTCCATTCGTTGCATTCTTATTATAGCCATATTTTCATCAAATTAAAATAAAACTTTATTTGCATTTTTCTAAAAAAAAAAAATCGTTATATAAGGGTATCAACATATTATATCATTGAATTCAGAATTAAATTCTCTAAAGATTGAGCAAATAAAAAAAGTTAGGTCCCGTATTTTGAGAACCACTGGTTGAAAACAATATTTTTTTTTCTTTAAATTTGTCTTGTGAAATCGAAAATGTTTGCCCATTTAACCGTCTTTGTAGCTCTTATAGTTCTCGAGATATCAATGGTGGCACGTTTAAAATGAACAATCTGTATACACTATAATATAATTTAACATGTTATATTTAAATAAATTTTTATGGAACTGTGCATTAATGTTTAAAAATGTTATAGAATGAGAATATAGTAGGTACTCTAGTTTACCAAAATTACATGGGTGCTTGTATCTTTTGATAATCATAATGTACAATCCGTTTTCTATTATGGACAATTCAATACACCATTATGAAAGTGAACATATTCTTTGTGCATTTATTTAATATAAAGTGTTTATGAAGCTGAGTGAATTTGTTGAATTTCAATGAATTTCGCCATGGAAACAAAGGGAACTTATTGAATTATAAATGCAACGGAAAACTCCTATTGTCCGGATCGACAGATAAATTCGTTCATTGACTCACAGATAGACAGACAAAAATAGTGGCCGGTAACAATGAACTCTGCACAGCAAATACGAAATACGAGCACGCGCAAAAACTATTTGTAATAGCGCGTGGGACGGAAAATAGTTGAATATTAGCGTTTGATCATTGAAGAAATCAGCGCAACTAGCTATATACTTATTTTAGGAAAACATAGTGAAAGTTTCCAATACGTTTCTTCTTATCTTTCTTCTTTCTATCGCTTATATGTCAACGTTTGTTTCGATTCCGATCTGCAAAACACTTGTGGAATGCCTTTATCACCTGTATATTCGTAAAACGGTGTCCTTTTCATTTTCGGGATGATAAAATGTCATAGGCGGCATATAGGGTGAATATGCAGCGTATCGACAGCGCGTTTGTGTTATTTTTCACCAAAAAAAGCTAATGGATAGTGAGCTAAGAGCTGCTGCGTTCTCAAAATGCAAAACTACGAGTTGTTTGCCTAAAATTCTTTACGCAGGAGTTATATGGAATACCATATTCCTTGCAAGCACTCTTAAATTGCTTCGGTGATTCCAGTGTTGTGACAGATCAAATTATAAAGGATCCATACCAAGATCAGGATCTATATAATTCATATGTTCTAGATCAGATCATAGGCCAATTTCTGCGATCGGATCTATTTTACAGATCAGATCAGGAATTTGGGATCTGTTTTTCTTAGATCATAAAAAAGATCAGCGATTTTCAAATGCCTTTTATTTCTTTACAAAAAATAAATTAATTACAAAGAATATTCCTAGCATTATACTGTACACCTGGAAAGAAAAATGAAATACACCCTTACTTTAAATATTACTAAATTAATAAAGTAGAAACAGAAACAATAATGATGAATGTAATGTAATGGATGGAGAAACAATAATAATTTTAAATATTAGAATTGTTGAAATTGTTAAGACAGGCCATTAATTTTCGTCTTCTCCAATTTTATTCAAGCTTCCCTTCAAAAATATTCAAAAGATTCAAATCTACTGTCACTTAAATTGCATCTTGTAGGAACTAATATTTGACTGCCAACACTAAATTTCCAATGGTGCAGATGACGGTAGGGTAGTATTGTATTAGAGATACATGAATTTTATATCATTCGAACTTATTAATTCTAAGGCTCTTTTAAGATCAGAGATTATAGTTTTTAGATCTAGATCCAGATCTAGATCTGATTACGTAAAAGGATCTAGATCAGATCAAAAATTATACTTAATGAACTAAATCAGTGATGTAGATGAAATGATCTAGATCAGTCACAACACTGAGTAATTACTAAGCCCAACTTAATTTTTTATCACATTTTTATCGGTGGTTGGTGTGTTAGGTCACCCGGCTCTTCTGTCATCTCTTGAAAACGTTTGTACCATTTATAAATTCTTGGTTTTGTTTCGACTTAGCTTCCACGCCAAAAGCCTTCTCCAACATTTGTACTACTTCACTAATTTTTTCTACTAATTTAGAATTTTAAAAAATGCCGAGTGTGTCAAAATACTTCGTCAATATGGAACTGTCAAGTACATACTACGCCGTACGCGGCCAGTATGAATGAAACCTAACGTAGGTACTTGAATACTAGTCTGCATTTTAGTTTCGCAAATTTGGATCAGATTCTCTAATATAGAAAATATACTCGAAAACAAGGTATGGTCAAAGAACAATGACAATATTGTCAATAAATTTATTAATAAATAAGTGAAGTGAAATCAGTTTATAACGACACTGGTTGTAACGACCTACCGGATATAAGAACAAAAACTCTAATATTAATTTGGAATCACACAAGTGCTAATATAAAAAATTCGGATATAACGACTATGCTTGTAGCAACGACTCCGGCCATAGAGTTGTAAATTTCATAGTTGTTTTTTTCTTCGGTTATACCGACGAAGTGTCACCGGACGCTGCTAAAATGATGTTATGTCTGTCATTCCATCGCGATCAAATCATCGGGAACTCTTTAGATTAGTGCGCTGTTATTTGAGTACGAGTGGTATAATGAGGTCACGCAAAAAAAAAGTTTGTTTTTTTTGTTCAAATCAAACAAGCATAGTCTAATTTATCGATCTATATGAATAAATTATTTTTTATGTACATTTTTTGTTGTATAAAATCGTTTTAAAGTATGACATTTTCAAAAAGTTGCAAAAAACCAGCCATGTTGTGACGTCAGCGTTTCACACTGCAAGTTCAGACTCATTTCGTACAGCCTTATTATATCGACACAGAATTTCTAAAAGATAAAAAATATATAGACTATAAATTGAGAATTACATATCTAAATATTTGATAGAAATGCTATAATATATTAATATAACTTCATTCTATTCATTTTTATAAATATAATTTTCATTTGACCTGAAGTTATCCACGTATCACTCAGCTGCTGGCTGCTGGCCATTAGTCATTCGCCATTCGTTTTTACTTTTTCGTCTGGTTAACATTTGTCTACGTTGTTAGTTGTGTTTTCAGGGTTGTTTTATACCAAATAACATCATAGAGCGTGTTATGAGTTGTTGCTATGGTAATGTTGTCAATAAATTGATATTCATACTGGAATAAAGCCTAAAAAACAAGCAAAATCATTCATAGCCTACCTACTCTGCAAATTTTATTAAAACTTTCTGATCCGTACTCCGTAGAATATTAAAAATTATAGTCGGACGTTAAACGTTGAATGCACTACTGGAGTTAAATGAACAATAATGCCTTCGGTCAACGTACACATCTCGGGCCAGAGGCCCTCGAAAAGTACACTGTTGACCTCAGGCGTTATTATCCTTAAAACACCTTTAGTACGTTAATTAATTAGAATGCACTGAATGAAAAAAATGAGTATTTTAAATGTGTTGACATTTAATAAAAAGTATGATCAAGTGACAAAACAAAATATTCACTAATTTTATTCATGGTATTCTAATTCTGCGTAAAAAAGTAACATGTATTTGTTTTTCCATTCGTGGCACACTTATTATAGTCATATTTAAATCAAATGTGTTTCTCAAAAAAAAATTGTAATGTGATGGTATGAAACGATTATATCGTTGAATTCAGAATTAAATTCTCTAGCGAATAAAGAAATAAAAAATATATGTTCCTATTTAAAATAATAAAGGTAGGTCTCATATTTTGAGAACCGCTGATATAAATTAATGTTTCCTGATATTAGTAGTTTTGTAATTCAAAATGGCACAATTTTGCTCATTTAATCAAATTCATATCTCTTCAAATAAAAAAAAGTTACTAATAGTGAGCAAGCTTATTGAGACAACCTGTATACTCCATAGTTTTAGATATCGTGGCATCGGCTTTTATTCATAACATACTTTATTGTAATTACATTTATGCAATTATTTCCCACATATAACAAAACAAAATCATTATTATGAAAATTATTATTAAACTGTAAGCAAATAACTGCAGGCATAATGCGGAAACATCATGAACATTATAAATTAAGTATTAGTGAATCGATAAGAGTAAGTGAAACCTATTTATCTGATTTGAATTTAATAATAATTTTCAGCGTAATGTTTTTGTTTTGTTATTGTGGGAAACAAATGCAGCAATGTAGGTAATTAAAATAATGCGTATCACGCATACGCATGAATTGTATATGTGGGCACATCTTGCGACCTTGCATGCTTTGCTTATACCTCGCCGTAAAAACACTGCTCTCGCACTCAGGCTTTTGTCCGGCGCTGACGCTGACAAATCAACTGTTTTTACAACCGAAACGTCCTTCTCTAAATCGTGTTTGTGATGCGTTCTGACGGACAAAGACATTGCTAGCTGGAGACTCACTTTTCTTCAACATTTTCCTCAGTCCCGTTTGGGTTTCTCCTTGAAGACACGTTTATGCAAACAGTTTCTGACGTTTATTGATTTATTTGTGTAAGGAATGCTATATTTTCTGTGTTTCTATTATAAGAGTAGCTTTTGTCCATGTAACAAGTTTTAATTTTAATGTTATGTACTAGTTTTTAACAACTTTAATTATTCATGTTTATGGTAAAATATTAGTACAATCATTATTAAAATCTGCGAGTAAAAGCACTTTTCCAAATTCAGCAGTGTATAATAAACCATGATGATATATTATTATATTATCATTATTATTTTCTTAATGTCATGCACAAATGTTATCTTTAATTTTAGTTGAGCAAGGCAAGTAGGTGTTGAAAAAAATTATATACCGTACAAGAATAAAGACATTTTGTCCTGAAGAAACGTTACTCACGTATACCATATCAAAAATAACTATTATTCATTATAAATTTATTGAAGTATTAACAATAATGTTTCAATAAGATATTTCACTATTTTTTTATTTTTTCATGTTTATACAATGACCCATTTCTAGCTTTTTGTGTTTGGAGTTTAGACTAGAACTAGAATATCATGAGTAGATACTACTTCTACAAAATATTGGTTTGTATTTTCTACAAATCTTTAAATTTACGAATTTGATTTGCTACTGGCAAAATTACTTTAATTTACCGATGTATATACAGGATGTTCCCTTTAAAACAACCAGCGGTTTTTTGGCCGAACTAATGACTAGAAAAAAATGTTATATAAAAAAAAAATTAGCAAGAATAAGGAGCTAATTTACTAATAATAACAAACCGAAAATTCGACCAGTGGTTCTCGAACGGCAGAACAAAATTATATATTTTTTTTAAAATGGTACCCTTATATAATTTTTAGCCCATTAGATAGAATTTTTTTTTATTTCAACGATATAAATATGGTATAGGGTTGTATAACAATTATTTCGAGAAAAATGATATTAAAAATTAAAAATAATGTTATAATATTACAATAGGCAATGCAATACACAGGTATGTCTGTTGCCTAGTTACGCTAGTAGTAAAGCGATTTTTTATTACATTATTTCTAGTTTTTAATACCATTTTTCTGGATATAATTGTTATACAACCAATACCATATTTATATCGTTGAAATCAGAAAAGAATATTCTATTTAAAAGGCTAAAAAATTATATAGGTGCCATTTAAAATATATATATATATATATATATATATATATATATATATATATATATATATATATATATATATAATTTTGTTCTACCGTTTGAGAACCACTGATTGAATTTTAGGTTATTATTGATACATTATCCCCTTATTCTTGATCATTTTTTGCCATCATTTACTTCTGCTTTTTATCTTCTAGGATTGCATCTTTCCACTTTCTTCTCGTTCTGTCTATTTTATTTTTACTTCGGTATTCTCCATGCTACTTCCTTTACTCTTCTTGTCCTTCCCATTCTTGCTATGGTCCCGAGCTACTGTAATCTTCGTATCTTCACCCCACCGCTTCACTTATTCTTGGTTAATCATATAATTCATATCCTTCGAAGTATTTTCCGTTCCCATATGTCTATGCTGTTTTGAGATTTATTGTTAAATATCCATGTTTCGCATGCGGAAAGTAGAGTTGATCTTATGACCTTAAGGTAAAGTCTTACTTTTGTTTTTTGGGATATATCCTTTGATCGGTTGCTTTTTGCTAGATTAGGTTTATTTCATCTTCTTCAAATTTATTATTTATTAGTACTCCTAAATACATGCAGCTTTCGGTTTTATCCAAAGATGATATTTTCCCTGATTTTGTTTTAATTTCTAGCTTTATATTTTCCGTTTTAGAGTGCTTATTTTAACTGTATTGGCTTTATTCCTCCTTAAGTTTTAATCCCACACTTGCTGCTTCATTTCCTAATTTTTCCGCAATTTTCTTCAGTTCTTTTCTACTCTAGTATGATGTATTTATACAATTCATATATTTTCTCATAATTTTACCATAAGTTTTTAATGCTCGTGGCCACGTGCCTGAGTGTCAGGTCACGAATCTGGGGAACCGGGTTCGATCCCGACCGACGCCAAATATTTCCAATTATAAATGGCACAAAAATTGACCCCTGTGGTGCACTCTCCACGCTAGCAATGAGTGCCCGTGAGGTGACGCCTGGTAAGCGCCCGCACTGTGCAAATATATCATCTTTACCGATATCTGTGTATAAGGCAGATTGGCACACCCAGCAATGGGTAATAAGCCGTGATGATATATTTATTTTATTTATTTTTTAAGTTTTTAATGCGCCAATAATTTGGAAGATTTTATAATTTTTGTGGAATTTAGAGAAAAAAATTAAACGTATTATGTGTTTAATGCGGTTCAATGTTTGTATCAAGGAAAAGGGATATTAATATTTTTATTAGCAAATATCGGTTTTTCGTTGAATCAATTATCCTTATGTTAAACCTGTATCATTTTCCTCTTGAAATTGTCGTGTGTTTGTAAATTCGCCATAGTAACCTTGGATGCCAGTACGCAACTCGGTGTAAGCTATAATTTTGTTTACATGCCCAGAGCTGCATCGCGTTCCCAGCTTCTGTAATGTATTTACTTGCACTCTTGCATTAAATGGTCATCAACTGCAGTTGTGATTTATATTGCATTCCATTGAACTACTAAAGTGTTTTCCTTATGAGATGTTTGATTGTGTTTATTTTAAATGTTCTATTACTTTCTTGTATACCAGTTATAAGCTTAAAAAACTTCAACAATTTACATGTAAATAGTTGAATCATTTATTTTTGCGACCATTCAAAAAAGTAGCTTTTTTGAAATTAGTTTCGTAATAAAACTAGATCTTTTTTGAACTAGTGCAAACAAAGATTTTTTGTGCTTAGTTTCGTAATAAAAGTAGAACTTTTTTGAACTAGTGCAAACAAAGATTTTTTTGTGCTTAGTTTCGCACTAGTGTAAAAAGCTAAGTAAATAGTAATGTGACACATATAAAACCAATGTTTAATGAGGTATTGCAAAAAAACCATATCTTTTTTCTTTTGGAATTCGAATAAGTACGTTCTATAGTATTACTAAATATGATTTTCTAATAGTTTTTGTATATAATATTGCCGACACAGGTGGAGTAGCGGTAGCTCTATCGCTTCACGCTTCAAGGGTCCCGGGTTCGAATCCCGGATAAGGCATGGTTGTTGTGTGTGTCTTTCATCACCCCATCTTCATCAACCCAAGGTATAGATTATCGATGTTATAAAAAAAATATAAGTGAAAAATTGACTCACCGCCATATAATCATGAATTGTAATAAGTTGTACAAAAACTTTAAATACAATAAAGAATTATTATATATTAAGTGCAGTAGTAATTTAAAATTAGCCTTTTTGAATTGGCGCCAAATTACTCTGCCTGTGACGTCCAAAAGATATTAACCAATGAAAATTATTTAATATTTCTTATTTAATTATAAAATATTTATGCTTACATCAAAATGATCTTATAATCTTGTCAGAATAAAAATTTGATTTTACAAATGGTTTTGTGTTTATTTGACAACCATTTCTATCTACTTAAGTTTTGAGTGGTTTTGATGCACTATCAAAACTTTTTTTATCAGACTGAACCTAGCAGCCGATTCGCAGCAGCCGATTCGATTTACAGCAAGTGTTGCGTAGCACTGGCGGTGAACGTACTAGGGACATCAAAAGTGTTGTCGATTTATGAAAAACAAGAAAATAATAAAATATTCAAATTTTTTTTTGTCTGTACCGTATATATTATAAAAAAAAATTCATATACCAATAATTGATATAAAATAATACATTTAATTTGAGTTTGGGTAGACAACACAATTGTACTGATTTATTTATATAAATTTTAAAAACATGTTATGAAAGTTTTGCACTGATAAATGACATTTTGGAGACCTGGGTTCGAACTCGCAATTTTTATATTATTTTAAGGATAATAAAAATCCTGACAAAACCATACTTTGTAGGGTGAACAGTAGATACACCCTGAACATCATAAAGTACAAATGAAAACTTTATTCAGGGGATTAGGGGTAGATCTCTTGATTTAAATATCAGGAAATCACTATTTTCCAAGTTTTTCGCAATTTTTATATTATTTTCAGGATAATAAAAATCCTGACAAAACCATACTTTGTAGGGTGAACAGTAGATATACCCTGAACATTATAAAGTACAAATGAAAAATTTATTCAGGGGATTAGGGGTAGATCTCTTGATTTAAATATCGAGAAATCATTATTTCCAAGTTTCTCGCAATTTTTATATTATTTTCAGGATAATAAAAATCCTGACAAAACCATACTTTGTAGGGTGAACAGTAGATACACCCTGAACATTATAAAGTACAAATGAAAAATTTATTCAGGGGAGTAGGGGTAGATCTCTTGATTTAAATATCGAGAAATCATTATTTCCAAGTTTCTCGCAATTTTTATATTATTTTCAGGATAATAAAAATCCTGACAAAACCATACTTTGTAGGGTGAACAGTAGATACACCCTGAACATTATAAAGTACAAATGAAAAATTTATTCAGGGGAGTAGGGGTAGATCTCTTGATTTAAATATCGAGAAATCATTATTTCCAAGTTTCTCGCAATTTTTATATTATTTTCAGGATAATAAAAATCCTGACAAAACCATACTTTGTAGGGTGAACAGTAGATACACCCTGAACATTATAAAGTACAAATGAAAAATTTATTCAGGGGATTAGGGGTAGATCTCTAGCAGCTAGTACATAGTTGACAACTGTCACGGCTGTCACTGGTTTAAATTCTGTCGGTGGCAAATGTAAGACACACCCACGCTTCCTCATAGATTAATATCTTACGAATGTAATTAGGCGAAAAGGGAAGTGGAAATTTAAACATTATATTTTCAAACACAATTTTCTCATGAATAAAGAGTCGTATTTAAATCCATATACAGAGTGATCAAAACTTTCCTTAATGACATCAAAACTAGACTTCCAGGAACAAAAGTTTGGTATCTATGTCCATGGGTTTGCGAGTTTTCATTATAAAGAATTTTAATTTAGTATTTTTAATGTTCTTGAAATTGCTCCAAACTTTCATACGAATATACTGATTCGTTATTTTCATTGCATACTCCTGATCGTATGTGTTCGTCCGTTAAAACCATTTCGGGGGGTAACTTAACCTAAAAAAAAAACTCATTAATTATGATATTAAAATTATTTTTGTAACTCACCAAGCAAATAACTAATAAGAAATGTTATTATTAAACGAAAGTAATAAAGACTGTAAAATGAAAGAAAGAACGTAACAGATATTTGACAGATAGACAGAACAATATACGCCTATGAATTGCACGCAACTGCTAGTACTTGTTTCCGCGGAGTAAAATATTGAGAACTTCTCAGATCATTTGACTATCAGATGGTTTTGATTACTCTGTACAAATAGAAATTTATAATGAAATTACGTTTCATGAATCTTTCAACCCATGCACACTATGGAAATAGTTAAGTTGTAAAATATTGCAGTATTTAACAGATGTCAGTGTAAAATGCAATTTACATATACTCCGTAAGCCGAAACGAGAGAATGTGGAAGTAATTTTTGAACAGAGACGTGATTCTATTGGCCAAAAGAGGATAATTTTGGAGCCGAAACACGAAGCATAATACCGAACCAATAGAATGACTTGTTTCCATATAAGAATTAGTTCCAGTGTTCCACATTCTCTCGTTTCAACGAACTGAGTATAGTATGTTGCTGAAATAACTTTACTAGAAATTTATGCAAATTTGAAAACAAATTGTACAATTTTACATTATTTTTATGTTTGTATGAAACCGTCAGTAATCTAATAATTCTATTCTCGCCTTCTGCTGTAGAATTGAAGAGTGTTTCCTTATTTAATATATAGATAAAGATGTTCTGCGCATTTCCGAATGATATCAAGGAAGTCTATGTCGTATCCTCTAAATTTAAAGTATGTATGTAAGAATTTAAACATATGTGCTACGTTTAAATTTAAACAAAGAGAGACAACTTAAACTCGTAATTTTATATTTATAATTCAAATAGAGAGTACTTTAAAAAATAAAGTGGAATAATGTTCCTCGTATAAAATACGGTACTCTATTTGGTCTCTGATTATACAAATGATATTCATTTATTTCATTATATGGTGTTGTAAATCACTGAAGCACTAAAACTGTTTTAACAATGTTTATAAAACCTCATTGTTGTACAATCATTTCCATTATGCGTTTATAGCCGGTATAGCGTCTTTGATCTGTTTGATTAAAATACATAAAGTTTCTTCGTGTACGAGTATGATTTTATCTATATTCGTAAGATATTCAGATTTTACCGTGTATTTTTATATGCCTGTAATTATAATAATACCAGGATATCTTGCTTCATACGAAAATGTATCAAAATGTTCATAGAAAGTTGGTAAAACTAATGCAAATATTGTGCAAATTAAAAATGATTAACGTTTACTTACACATATTGCAAGATCCGGAACGTTTTTTTTTTTTTTTTATTATTTTACCATCTTTGCTAAATAAGTAAAATGAGTTATATTCACAATAACTAAAATTTAGATTTGTAATTAGTATGCTTGTCTTCCTACCATATAGTCAGCTTATCAAGTTTGATTCAAATTAACAGTTATTTGCATCACAAGTCCAGAAACTGCAACTTTTCGAGTGTGAGTATTTTTTCACCTTAAATACGAATTACTCACAAAGTAGTGTTTGAACGTGTAATACACAAGATTTTTTGGCAAATTGAAAATATTAAAAATGTTGAAGATTTGATTTTAATAACGAAAAATTAAAGTTTCTGTGATTGCACATGTAGGTAATCAGAAGAAAGTAAATAATATATTACTTACGTTTGTTTTCTTTCATAGAAGCTGCTGTGAAATTATGGACAAAAAAAAAACAATATGCAAGTAACTACACAGTTCAAAATATTTACTCTTTAAAAGAATCTATATAAGTCCACGTCCTATTTTAATCAGAATCAAAGAGTAAAAACAGAAGAGTACTTTATTTATATACTTTAAAGTAGTAAATTGTACTGTTTTTCTCTAGTAAAAAATTTACTCTTCTTTATGATTGTGTTTTACAATTCTTGTAAGTATAAAGTACTCATTTGAAAATATACATCTTATTGCTTATCAAAAGTAAAATTTACTTTTTAAATAGCAATTATTATGAAATATTTTTTACTTACATTTGAGTGAAAGATACCTTTAAAGAAGTAATAATTACTTTATAAAATAATAGTCTTTACCTATTAATTAGTATTCTTTATACTAAGAAAACGGTAAAAAATTACTAAAATAAAAGAATCATATAGGGATAGGTAGGTACAAAAAAATTATATAGGTAAATAAAAGTTTATTATTCATACCATATACCATATTCACTAACAAGAAAATAAATTATAAATGGATTTTAGTAATACACCAATATTATTTTCACTGAATAAACAACCTCTTTTTCTCATTTATGTGTAACGTTTTTATATTTAAATAAGAACCACGCATATTAATACCAGACTGAACAAAGATGTCCTAAGTCAATATTTCTCTCGATTGTATAATAGGTACATAATGTTTTCTATCGTTATATATGCAAGGTAATAACATGTTTAACAATTCTTTTTAATTTTAACCTTAATTCATCAATAACGCAAGAAATACGGCCGAGGAGCACGCTGGTAAACAGAGAACTACGTGCTTTAACTAATATGAAAAATTGCTCTTTTAAAGAGTTAAATATGCTCTTTACTTGAATAGAGTTTACTCCTAGAATTATATTTTGCTTTTCAGACCCGTTATAATTTCCTTTCATAGAAGTGAAATAATTATTATTTTCATTATAGTAAAATGATCAAATTATTATAAGGAGTAAAATATGTTCTTTTTAGAATAAATTGTAATTTTACTTGAGTAAAGTTTACTCTTAAAATAATTATCTTAAGTCCTGTTATAATTTCCTTTCATAAAAGTCAAGTAATTATTATTTTCATTATAGTAAAACAATAAAATAATTAGTATAAGGAGTAAAATATGCTCTTTTTTAGAATAAATTGTAATTTTACTTCAGTAGAGTTTACCCTCACGTCCTGTTATAATTTCCTTTTATAAAAGTCAAATAATTATTACTTTTATTTAAGTAAAATAGTACATCAAATTATTATTACAGGGAGTAAAAATTGAAACTAAACGAGTATATCATGGTTTTATTATAAATAAATGTAAAAAATACTATTGCCCTTTCTTTACTCTTTTATAAAAATTAATATGTACTAGAGAGAAAAATAAAAATTTACACTTAAAATATTAAATATCTCATTACTCCTACTTAAATTTTTACTTTTACTCTATAATTTTGAACTGTGTAGTAAATATTATACGAGTAGATGTAGCAAGATAAAACGCGGTCAGATTGTCAAACCTTCGTTGACTTAACGACGTTTTACTTTTACAATCTGGCTAGTGGTCTAGGCGTTTTATAAAACGAAGAACAGCTTACTTCATTTCTCTAAATATAACACCAATAACCTAACCTGATGCACAAAACTCGATCTGAGTTTTCCAAGAGTAACTTTTGTAAGGTTAGGTTATGTTGCGGTGTATTTAAATTTCCTTAGTGACAATTCTTCATAAAATTTTTGAAAAAGTAATGTTTGCCAGAATTTCATCTATCCTAGAGAAAAATGAGATATTGATCGATGAGCAACATGGTTTAGTAATCGGAAACAATTAGTGATCAAACTTTCAGGATTTATATTATGGTGTGCCTCAAGGATCTATCCTGGGTCTGATTGTATTATACTGGGTGTTCATTTTAAATGAGCCACCATTGCTATCTCGTGATCTATAAAGACGGTTAAATGGACAAACAATTTCTATTTCACAAGACAAATTTAAAGAAAAGAAAAATTATTTTTTTGGACCAGTGGTTCTCAAAATACGAAATCTAACGTTTTAATTTTAAATGGGATCATATATTTTTTATTTGCTCATTCGTTACAGAATTCAGTGATATAATATTTTTATTCCCTTACATTACGATTAGTTTGAGAAAAATGCATGTAAAATTTCATATTAATTTGATTAAAATATGGCTATAATAAGAGTGTCATGAATGGAAAAAACAAATACGTGTTAATTTTTTTGACAGAATTGGAATGCTATGAAAGAAATACGTGAATATTTGTGTATGTTGACTTTTATGATCACTTACAAGAACAAAACATTCACTTCCTTCGGTCAGAGCACTCTAATTCTATGTAATAAAAATGACATGTAGTCATTTTTTCCATTCATGGCACTCTTATTATAGCCATATTTTAATCAAATTGGTATAAAACTTTACATGCATTTTTCTCAAAAAAATCGTTATGTAAGGGTATAAAAATATTTTTCTTTTATTTAAATTTGTCTTGTGAAATAGAAATTGTTTGCCCATTTTTTTTTATAGTTCTCGAGATAGCTATGAGGGCCCATTTAAAATGAACACTCTGTATATAAACAATATTAGAATTGTCTTACGATCAACAAAATTTGTTGTATATGCGGATGACATAAGTTTAATAATATCCAATAACAATAAGGATAATGTGTCTTCTGAAATCTCTACAATTATTCAAGATTTGTCTCGTTCGTTTGTAAACTTAAAAATTACTTTAAATGGACGAAATTTGTCGTACATTGGCATTTATCTACTATCTAATCAACAGATTAAGACTTTTAACACATGTAAGCACCGCGAAAACTTTCTATTTTGCGAAATTTTACTCTATTTTATGTTACGGAATATTTTTTTGGGGCTGCTCCACAGCGGCACAGCGAGTTTTTAAGTTACACAAAAGGGCGGTTAAATATATTCAAACTCCCCTTTCGATCATCTTTCCAAGATTTGTTTAAAAGAAAAAAAAAACATTTTAACCCTGCCGTGTATTTTTATTTTAAATGTGGCTGTATTTACAAAAATTAATATAAATAATTTAGAAACGCACGGTGATCAGAACAACACGCGTGGCAAAGGTAATATTAAAATACAAAAAATTAATTTAAATAAACCAGAAAATAACCCTAGTTACTTCGGATTAAAGACTTATAATCAATTGCCACAATACGTGAAGGATATAACGAAAAATAGAAAATTTAAAATTAAATTAAAAAAATATGTAATTGATAAAAGTTTCTACACTATCGAGGTTTTTTTAATGACTAGTTTGAACATTTTAGACTACTGTTTTTAATGTATACTGTACTATATAGGGCGCGAGCAGACACGTGAATCGAGCGACCTTGACGTGCTTGAAATCAACTGATTTGTGTGCGCATGTCATTTTGTCAAGAACAGTGTCACTTTGACAAGACTATTGTTTGACTTATTTTGATTTTGAACTGCTAAAATGTTATTATTGTACAATTTTCAGGCAGTAAAACACATGAAATTAAAAATAATCACTTCTTAACAGCTCAAAATTAAAATAAGTCAACACATTGGTCTTGTCAAAGTGACATTGTTCTCGTCAAAATGACAAGCGCACACAAATCAGCTGATTCCAAGCACTTCAAGGTCGCTAGAGTCACGTGTCTGTTCGCGCCCTATATGTATTGACTATTCCTATACCATTGTATTGGTCTTTGGAAAATAAAAATTTATTATAATATTTATTATTATTAAATAAATTGCAAGTGAGAATGTCCAAATATTCATATCGCTAAGTCAACGAAGGTTTAACAATCTGGCCACGTTTTAAATAACGAGTAGGCATTTTATAAAATGGCAGACTTTACAATTATGACATATGCATATAACTTTAAAAAGTAAAGTTTTTCAAAACTCTTATATAATCACAAATCTTTTTGTTTAGTATATCTATCCTATCTATTCTGGGCTTGTATACACCTGTCGCCGTTTGCCCTCCAACCTGACTCACCGAGCCGCAGAGTTTTACCACTGCCGTACAGCCGGTTGGATTTCAGCCATTGCTACATATATTTAAGATCTATAAGTGGCCAGCTTATAGCACCCGAGTGTGGTAAATACAAGTAGCTATATTTATTTTTTACGACAAATCACACATTGTCGGTCGACGGGATTCGAACTCACGGAATATGGTTCGGGTGACGTAACTGCGAGCTACGACATGTGCGCTAATCCACTCAGCCACCAACTCGACTTTTGTCTAGTACATACTTTTGTAAATTTGAAAGCAAATCATAAATTACTCTTAATAGGGTTATTATGGTGTAAAAATAAGAAACTCCAACATAAATTTTATTGAATATAATTTTATTTTCTTCGTCTTCCGCATAAGTGTCAAATGCATTATTGTTTCCTTGTTTAACTTATAGTGCTGTTAGCATTTATAAATGTCAACACATCACACCTGTGAACTTACATTAATGATCAGTATTTTGTAAAATAAGCGATCAGTAAATATGAATATTGTTTCCGGGTTGGATTAGGTTAGGTTAAGTTATGCTTAGGTTAATTTAGCTATATTGCTACATAGATTACGTTAAGTTAAATTAAGTTACATTAGTTGAAATTATATTTTTAATGTAAGTTACTGATCATTAATTTAAAATACTGATCGAATAAATAGCATAGCCATTAAAATTTAATAATATTAGTAAAAACGTGGCACGAAAAGATGGAGACTTCAATGTAGCTTATATAATCCTGCTAGCAGTGCTAGTGAAATATTGCGCTCTGATTTTCGTTCTAAATTTCATAGGCCTAAATGTTTCTTATTACATAGTAGGTACTTAACGTACTCTTCCTAAATCAAATTCGGATAGATGACGTATTGAAATATTATATACTGGGTGTCTTAGGCCACCCGACACATACGAGGTTAACATGTGAAATCAGTTAATTGTGAATAGTACTTCCAGTGCAAGATATTGAGTTGAAAATTCGTGTACGTATTGGGGGATACTAATTCTATGGATTACAGTCCAAATTAGTAAATTTAAATGTATAATATCAGAGAAAAATAAAGAAATTTGTAGAACTTCCAGGATTGTTATTCCCGCAAAAAATGGTCACCAATTAACAGCTTAAATATCATCGTGGTAGCGTGTGCGCATAGTAATAAACAAAACTCTTAGAGACTGGGTTCGGAACCAGCCAGCAGTAAAATGTAATTTTTGTTTTTCAAAGTAATTTTTATGGTTAATATGTTTTTAATATTTTGTTGAAATTTAATAAAATGGATACGTTATTTTTTATTATAAATATTTATTGCAATTATTTAACTGTATGTTCTAATTAATGTGATTTAGATTTTACAAAATACGTATAATTTATGCTTTAAATAATGTTTATATTTTATTAAAAATCTATAAAAGATTAAAAACATATTAATGATAAAAATTATTTTAAAAAGTAAAAATTAAATTTTGCTGCTCCGAACCCAATCTCTCCGGGTATTGTTTATTGCCAAGCGCAAACGCAACCACTACGCTATTTGTACTGTTAGTAACCATTTTGTCCGGTATACCAACAATAATCCTGGAAATTCTTCAAATTTTCTTAATTTTTTCAAATATTACACATTTAATTTTACTACTTTTAACTGTAATCCGTAGAATTAATATCCTCCATTAATTATACAAAATTTTAGTTTAATATCTTTCAGTGGGGAGATAGTATTCACAATTAACTGATTTCACATGTTAATCCCCCATATGTCGGTCGGCCTAAAACATCCAGTATATGTATATATATATATATATATATATATATATATATATATATATATATATATATATATATATATATAATATATATATATATATATATATATATATATATATATATATATATATATATATATATATATATATTAGAACAAAGAAATATTTAATAATTTTCTCTTCGCTGATATACATTAATTAACGTAAAATGTCATATTTTTTATAAAACTTTAATTTTGCATTTCGGGGAAACCCGAAATCAAATCTTGAATGGTTGAAATAATTGTACCAAAAAGTATAAATATATCGTCACAATCTCAGGTACTTAAGTAGTAGTATTTGTTCTCGAGAGATAACTTAAAAAATTAATGTTTTATCAGGGGTCTTAGCTGTCATAAATTCCTAAAAAATCATAAATTGACCTAAAAATCCTAAAATTGTCATGAATTAAAAACTTTGTCATAAAAAATGATAAATTTTATCAACAAATTTTAATTTTTTAAGCAAAATTAAATATTGATGATACTAAACTACATAAACATTTAAAGCAGGTAGATGTAGGTCTGGAAACTAGAACATTCATTGAAAAAAATTAAATACCTAAAAATGATGAAACAATTTTGAGGCATCAGTTCAAAAGCTGTTATATAGAATTAACGAAGTATTTGATAAGGAAACTACCAGTTGATAATATTATATTACGAGACGTTAAATATCTTCATCCAGAACCTAAATATAGAATGGATACAAAAAGTATTCACGCAATAACAAGATTATGTGTTACTGTAGGTAATGTATTGAAAAACAAAACATCTACATATGTATGTACTTTCATTTAAACAGTAGCAACAGCCATGTTGAAACATTAGTTGAAATGGTTAAAATTCAATGGTTATATTACCAAAACGAACAAATCGATGTGAGTTGGTATAATAAAGATAATGAGGAGAGGTATGTACGAATAGATACTTATTGAAGAAGAATTTCAGAAATTAAAGATATAGAAGAAAAAGTGAAGTATAAACAATTATGTTGTCTAGTAAAAGCAATTTTGTGTTTAAGTCATGGGAATTCAATACCTGAAAGAGGATTTAGCATCAACAAATTCATATTAAATTGTCGTGATTCTCTACATGAAGATACTATTTCTAGTTTAAGGCTGGTGAAGGATTACTTAAAGTCTTACAATAATTTATATAATTTTCCTATGTCAAGTAGACTATTTGATTTGGCACGTCAGTCATATCAAAAGTACAAATTATATTTAAAAGTAAAAACGAATTAAAAGAAAATGAAAGTGATGAATTAAGAAAACGAAAAGAAATAGCAGATTCCGCAGAAATAAATAGGAATAAAAAAAGAAAATGCTGTGAAGAAATGGAAGAGATTAATGACAAAATTTCAGGAAAAGAAATAGAGCTTGAAGTTGCTGAAAAACTTCTCACAACTGGAAACGAAAAATTACAAAAGATAATTACAGGAAAGAAAGAATCCAAAAAATATAAAGAAAAAATAATTGAAGCACAACATATGATAAAAATAGGAATAGATAAAGAGGAATTAGCTGCGTTACGGCATAAGAAAAATCAGATACAAAATAAATTGAAGAATAGAAGACTGATAAATATTTTTTTTACATATATGTACGAGTAGGTTAATAAATATAATGCATATATTTTATTTTATGTGAGAATTTTTTTTAATTTTAGTTAATAAACATTATAAAATGTCCTAAATTTGTCATAATTTTTGTTAATAATTTGTCCTAAATTCCTAAATAAATTTTTAAATTTGTCGCTAAGACCCCTGTTTTATTAATTTATAAATGCTACAATTACAACCCAATAAAATATCATTACTTATAAAGTTGTTGAGAAAAACTGTCAATTAAGAAGTACTTACATAACAGTGAAGTGAACAAATCCTGTATAAAAGAAGCAATTAATTCCTTGTGACAATAAAAAGTGGAATGGTGTGTTTTTGTGTGTTGTAGTTGTGAGTTTTTGTGAACTAACTGTCATTCTTGCCATTACAGGAGAAAACGTCTTTCCTGAATTACAACGTGTCCTGCATCCTCACGCTTCCGCCGTACCAGCGTCAGGGCTACGGCCGTCTGCTCATCGACTTCAGTAAGTTGTTACAGTTTTTGCTTCTTTTACCCGATCGCGAGCAGAGAGATTGAATGACGTGTGCTCCAACCGTGTTGCAACCGGTGACATTGCATTTGTTAAGCTTCTCTTACTTTAATGCTTGCGCTCCCACTCTGATAGGTGATTGAACCAACAGAAGATTCAAATGCACTCATTACATCCATACATATAAATCCTATTAGTCCGGTTGTTAAGGGCGAAATTTTGCCTCCACCCTGCATTTTGTGATGCAAGCAAGCCGTTTGGGTCATGTGTTACTGAGACTGTACCCTAACGATTAAGAGATGTAGCCACCCGGAAATGCCCCGGAGGCACAAGTTATTGCGGGTTGTATACCTCATTGGCGCAGTTTTCTTAAAGTCGCCGTGGTTCGCAAACCGTTGGATCTTCAGACTTAAATTTTTCTAATAATAATAACAATGGAAAGGTCTTTTATACTGCAGTGCTAAAAAAATATTTGGTTACATATAACGTATACATTTTCCTCTTGAATTTAGCTCATGGTGTTTTTTTGAAGAAAATTTTGGCTTCCTTGGCTGATTGCGCAAGAACGCTACGTCATACTAGAAAATAACCCCAATAAAAATTGCAGCGCGTTCAAAGAGCTATCGATATAGGGCTTAGTGGCGTGTCTGTGACGTTCAGAGGCCCACGGACACGGAAGTTTCTAAAGAGACACGTAAGTGAGCCGAGCCGCCCTGTGCAAGATAGACCATTGTTACGTCAATTGGAGCAAGGCGTTTAGTGTATATGTTGCTTGGTCAATACTCTACCGATTAAGAAATGTAGCCACCCGGAAAGGTTGCACAGGCTCTGTGTATTGAGGATTGTACACTTCATTGGCGCGTTTTTCTTAAAGTAGCAGTGGTGTGCAAACCATTGGGTCTACAGAGCTGGTTTTATTTTTATATTACTTGTAATGATAAGGTATTTGATGCTGCCGCGCAAAAAAATTGAGTTTGGTTACATATAACGTATTCATGTTTCTCTTGAATTTAGCACATTGTGATTTTTTGGAGTACATTTTGGCTTCTTTGGCCGATTGCGTAAGAACTCTACGTTATAACGGAAAATAACCCAAATAAAAGTTGTAGCGCATTCAAAGAGCTATCGATATAGGGCTCAGCGCCATGTCTGTGGCTATCAGAGGTCAGCCGACATGGAAGTTTCTAAAGGGAGGCGTAGGTGCACAGAGTCGCCCTGTGCGAGAGAGAACATTGATGTGTCAGTTCGAGTAGCCGTTTAGTTCATAAGTAACTGGGACCAAACCCTACCGATTAAAAGGTATAGCCATCCGGAAATGCCGCGTAGTCTTTGTATATTGCGGGTTGTATACCTCATTGACGCGTCTTTTCTTATTAAAGTCGCCGTGGTACGCAAACCATTGGACCTACAGAGCTGATTTTTTATATATATTAATTGTAATGATAAGACCTTTGATAATGTAGAGCAAAAAATGAAGTTTCATTACTTATAACGTATCCATTTTCCTCTTGAACAGAGCACATTGTGGTTTTTTGGAGAAAATTTTGGCTTCCTTGGCCTATTTCGCAAGAACCCTACGTTATACCGGAAAACAACCCTAATAAAAGTTGTAGCGCGTTCCAAAAGCTATCGATATAGAGCTCAGAGACGTGTCTGTGGCTATCAGAGGCCCGCCGACACGGAAGTTTCTAAAGAGTCGAGTACGTGCGCCGAGTTGCCCTACGCGAAAGAGAACATTGTTGCATCAATTAGAGCAAACCGTCTGGTTTGTATGTTGGTGGGACCATACCCTATCGTTTATGAGGTGTAGCCACCCGGAAATGCCCCCGCAGTCACTGTATATTGCGGGTTATATATCTCATTTTCTCCAAAAAAAAAAAAAAAAAAAACCAAAAAATGCTCTGTATAAGAGGATAATGGATACGATATATGTAATCAAACTCCTTTGTGGCACTGCTGCATCAAAGACGTTTTCATTACAATTTATACAAAAAACATATCAGCTCTGTAGGTCGAATGGTTTGCGCACCACTGCGATTTTAATAAGAAAACACGTGCCAATGAGATATATAACCCGCAATATACAGTGACTGCGGGGCATTTCCGGGTGGCTACACCTCATAAACGATAGGGTATGGTCCCACCAACATACAAACCGGACGGTTTGCTCTAATTGATGCAACAATGTTCTCTTTCGCGTAGGGCAACTCGGCGCACGTACTCGACTCTTTAAACTTCCATGTCGGCTGACCTCTGATAGCCACAGACATGGCGCTGAGCCCTATATCGATAGCTCTTTGAATGCGCTACAACTTTTATTTGGGTTATTTTCCGTTATAACGTAGAGTTCTTACGCAATCGGCCAAAGAAGCCAAAATGTACTCCAAAAAATCACAATGTGCTAAATTCAAGAGAAACATGAATACGTTATATGTAACCAAACTCAATTTTTTTGCGCGGCAGCATCAAATACCTTATCATTACAAGTAATATAAAAATAAAACCAGCTCTGTAGACCCAATGGTTTGCACACCACTGCTACTTTAAGAAAAACGCGCCAATGAAGTGTACAACCCTCAATACACAGAGCCTGTGAAACCTTTCCGGGTGGCTACATTTCGTAATCGGTAGAGTATTGACCAAGCAACATATAAACTAGACGCCTTGCTCCAATTGACGTAACAATGGTCTATCTTGCACAGGGCAGCTCGGCTCACCTACGTGTCTCTTTAGAAACTTCCATGTCGGTGGGCCTCTGAACGTTACCGACACGCCACTAAGCCCTATATCGATAGCTCTTTGAACGAGCTATAATTTTTATTGGGGTTATTTTCTAGTATGACGTAGCGTTCTTGCGCAATCGGCCAAGGAAGCCAAAATTTTCTTCAAAAAAACACCATGAGCTAAATTCAAGAGAAAAATGTATACGTTATATGTAACCAAATATTTTTTTTGCACTGCAGCATCAACGACCGTTCCATTGTTTTTATTATTAGAAAAATTCAACTCTGAAGACCCAATGGTTTGCGCACCACGGCGACTTTAAGAAAACTGCGCCAATGAGGTATTCAACCCGCAATAACTTGTGCCTCCGGGGCATTTCCGGGTGGCTACATCTCTTAATCGGTAGAATATGGTCCCAGTGACATATGAACCAAACGGCTTGCTTGCATCACAAAATGCAGGGTAAACTCCCTTAACATCCGGACTATATAGGATATTTGAATTTCATTGATTTAATGAATTTTTGCTTTAAAAGTACACTCCACTTAATCGTTATTTATGTACCAAGATTCGTAGGTGTAGCTTTTCGGGCGAGAATGCAGTTTGCATGCCTATAGGGCCGAAGTATTACAAGTATTCGAGACCGAAAGTTGCACTTTACGACCCGAGGTGCATATGAGATCGAAAATATGTATCAAGAACACAAGAGGCGGCAAATGCAACTTTCCATATCTCATTACCTGCGAATTCTCACAGAGATATTCGCAGAAAATTATTATTTTGCCCTAGGTACGTACAGGCTGTCTTGGAAATAGGGGCACATGCCTTAACCATAGATTCCTGGGCTGAAAATTAGACGATAAATTTACCTTTAAGCTGCGTTCAGAACTACTGAATTTTAAATGACAATTAGGAATTACAAATAGTAATCGGTTGGAGCATCTTAAAACTGCCGGTTTTAAATCTGAAATAGCGTTTAGAATTAGCACTTAGTGAAAGTGACATCTATTGAAAAATCGATGAAACAATCTATATAAGTAAAAAAATAAATGATTTTTATTTAACAATTGTAAATAGAGTAGTATTTGTTGTTTGAACACTATACTTGTACACTATAATTGACGGATAAAAATATTTCAGATCATAATATTTTCTATTGTGATAAAAATAGGGTTGGAAATGACAGACATTCTGTAAAAAGTGACAATTATAGGTACATATGATTCTTCACTTTTCTATATTCTTATTTATTACAATATCTTGCACCATATACCACATTTAAAACAGATTATATGCACGGTGCCGTTTGACGTTTCTGACAGAAAGAGACAGGATGATATATCTGTCGCACTAATTGTAAGTGAAAAGTTTGTGGTTTGCATACTTACCACTTATCACTTACATTTAACATCTTAATTTTGTCGCTGTGAACGCTAGTGTTGTTTGCCATAAGTCAAAGTGCTTGTATTAATTGTAAGTGCTAATTGTAATTTATAATTCGGTAACTCTGAACGCAGCTTTATACGAAAGTGCACTGTTTAGCCTGTATTCTGCTTCAAAGTCCTTGGGTGACACGACCATGATTAGACCATAACTTAATGGCAATCTCAATAACGTAATATTATTGTTGTTCAGAAAGATACATTCAGTAGTAAACTTTCGTGTCTCTGCGTAAATTGTGATAATTATCTGTAACGATTTAGACAGAAAAAATAAAATGTAAGTGACTGCGCCGTGTAATTTTTAAAATAAATTTTATCTAGCAGTCTATTCAAATGTGAAACAACTAATTTTTAATAACAGTAACAATAGACCTATTCAATTTAAAGAGACAGAAGATATTATGCGCAATGGGGATCTGCGCATAGTAAGAACAATTGGCGCTTGTCAGGATATCCATGGCGTTTGTTTCTAAAAAAAATAGATGTAAAATGTGAGAAAAGTCTCAGACAACTTCTAGGAAGAAGTTTCAAAAGCTTTTTATTGAAGCAGAAATGTCTAACAATGCAAATTTTCACCGAGAATACAGGTATTTTAGTGACTGCAATGTTTTTGACGTTTAATTTGACAGCCCAACTCGCAGTTGTTGGCGCTATTTTAATCACTATTTGCAGCGATAGAAAGAGATAGCCGTTAAATTTAAAAGATGTATTGTTTATGGGTTGTCAAAAAATTCCTTTGCCATATTTTAAAACTAGTAACATATCCGTTTCTCCGGCCTAATAATATTTTACTTCCATTATTATGTATAATAAGACAATTAAGGGCCGGTACTTCAATCTCCTGGTAAAGTGTGAGTTAATTTAAGTGCCAGATAAAAAAAAATATCACATCATATGACTGACATGTGCATAATTTTGTCAACTTACGCTTTAATATTGATGCGATATTTTAATTTTATCTGTTAGTTAAATTAACTGACACTTTACCAGGAGATTGAAGTAGCTTACTCCTAAACAACTTGAGAAAATGACAACTCATAAACAATTATTTTTTATGATATTTGGAACTTTTCATTGATGAAGGTACCGAAGCATCGGTTTTGTATAAATATGTACAACTGAGATTTTGATTAATTGTTAACATCTAATCTGAACCAGTCTAGAAATTTACCTCTAAATTCAATATATGTGTATCCTTTATACAATCAATAATATTATTCATTATCAAATATTGTGTAAAATTATTGAACTTCGAGGCTCTCTTATTTTGCCACGTCGTATTTTTTCTTATGAATAGTAGTAAATAAAATATAATATTCTGCTCGCGTGTAATGACTATTATTAAGACCGTCGCGGACTTGAGCGTCGCGAAGAGCGGAAAGAGAAGTTTTTTCATTCCATGTATTCTTACATGTATAGTCGCCTCGTTTCTCTCCTCTTCGCTGCTCCAAACCCAAAATAATGAATTACATCACTCTTTCTTTTGAGTAATAGACATAATTACACGCTTGTTGCATAATACGAGTATATAGGTACTATTATACACATAAATTTTGTACTTTATTTTATGTCTTGTACCTGCTGTAACTACATTTTTTTTGTATATTTTAGAGTAATTTTTAGAATGTCTAATTTTTAAGAAAGGTAAATATTTGCCATTTTTTACGAACGGAATAACATATTTTCTACAATTTTTTGCCTTCATTTCTCAAAATGTAATCTACTTTGTGTATCTTAACTGTTTTATTTTCACCCAAAATATCATTATGGAACCACTAGTCAACATAATGAAGGTTATGGTACAGTAATTTTTAATCGTCCATCTTTAAGGAAGTTATACTATGGAACCATTTCCCCAGAATTAATTGAAATTTAAAGGACATCTCAATCGAAGTATAATATATCTGGTCACTTAATTTAAAAACAATTGACCACGCGGTAGTTGAAATAATTGCAATTAAAATTGCCCACTTTAACACGTGAATCATAGAAAATTACAAAATAAACATAATATTTTCAATAATAAATTTTATATCCACGAAGACATTTAATTGAAAAACTAGTATGTTAGAGAAGACTAATTTACGGATTTTATATAAAAATTTGAAAATTATTTACCATTCAGATTTAATTTTATTGCCTCTGAAAAATTACAACTGATTGTTGATCTGAAGATATGATAAATAGGTAGAATTATATTTGACAACCATGTACAAGCGTTTCCAGCTGTTGTATCAGTTAGCAACGCCCACTCTGGTATTAGCGAATAAGAAAAATTCTTTGGTTAAAGGAATTTGAGATGTACATTCAAAGGAAATATATTTTAAGTTGGCATTTTACGTGAAAAGCATGAAAAGTTTGATCAATATAATACTACTTTTGTTATTTTAAGAAAGAAATATATTATTTTGTTTTACAATTCCGATTTGTAGTTTATAATTGGTATTACATCTTAAAATATCTTATTACTTTTGTAACAGAATATACCAATATATGTGGCAAAACTACAAAATTCAAATTGTTTCTTGATTTTTCTTTCTCGTGAACTTGATTCTAATCTATGAGCCAAAACTTTTATAAATCTTCTTTTATAACTTAAACGATTTCACATTTTCAAAATTTACACAAACTGCATTATACAACAAATTTTTGTCAATATTAAAATTCAAGCTCTGTTATTATCTCTGGATTTGACTAAGCGCGATGTCGCCACAGTTATTCCTAAACCATCATACTTTATAGAATATTCCGTAACTTAACGGCGGTGACCAAGATTCTGGTTAAGCGTTCCGGAATGCAACCAAAACATAATTTCAGGATTCGCATTCGGAATGTGGTTCCTAAAATTTTTGGTTACGTTTTCGGGACCAAAATTTTTTTGTGGTTGTTGTGGCCATTTTCTTATTTCTTATAATATAATAAATAAAATTGTATAAACGTAATTATTATTAATATATACTGATATGTATAATATGTACGTTAGTATAAAATAGACAAATAGAGTTACGTTGTCACTTATTTCTAATGATGCGATGGTTCCCTGCTTTACCGACACAAATTAACCAAGATGTTCCGAATCCACGGTCGTGGTTAAGTTACGGAATATACTATTAGCATGAGTGTGTTGGAATACGAAATTTGTAAATATGTTAGTGCAGGTGGTATAGTACAAAGAAACTTTTCTATGGCAAAATAAATAAAAATTAATTTGTTTTGAAACGTCGTAGAAATGGCATTTTTTGTGACTTGATTCACAAGGCAGAAGTTTCATTTCTACACCGCCGGCGTAGAAATTTTCAGCGGCGTAGAATGAAGAAATAAAATAAATAAGTATCCATAGAAACTACATAGAATTAACGAATAAAAAGAAAAGTAGTGCGTTTGAAAAAAAAAATTGAATGTGTTATTCGGATTAAAAGTGTCTTTGTGTGCCTCGCATGCAATTGTCCGACTCGCTTCGTTCGTCGTGCAAACTTCCATGCTCGCCACACAAAGTATCACTTTTACTCCTAATAACACAATATACTATTGTTACAGTGTTTGATATTAGCTTCCAACTATTTTTGTACAATCTGTGTATACAATATAATGTTAAAAAATATATATTATTGCAAGTATAAACGGTTTTGCTTAATTTTTATTTTGAACATAGAACAAGTTTTTGAGTAGATACACACTCGAGTGACAACTAACTTAAGAGCTAAAATCTTAAACTTCACTTATTGTTTGAAAAGACTTCTCATTCTATATGGTGTTGCTTTGCTTGATTTTGTTTTTATTTGTTTGTTTATCATAAAGTAGTTTTCTAGTTACACTTATAACTTTCATAAGAAGATTAATTTCATTTTAGTAATCTTTTTATTTTAACAATCTAGGTCATAACAATAACGCATTTTATTTGATCAAGATGTAGATAAAGATTCTGTAATAATTTGGGTTTGTTTTAATGGAAATAGAGTAAATAGATGATGCAATTAAAATGTAAATAATTCTACAAAAGGAAGACAATGAAGAAATATGAAAGAAACAGTTCTTATGGCACATGGTGATAAAAAGTGGATTTATATTCATAAAATAAATAAATATATCATCACAGCTTAATACCCAATGACGATATATCTGTATCGTTGATGGGGTATACTAGGCGTTACCTCACGGTCTTCCAAAGCTGCCGCTCAAAGATGATCACAACTTCCAGGAAGCAGAAATTTCATCACGTAATACATTCAACACAAAATATGAGCAAATATTATAGACAGAAAAGTATATTTTGTCGTAAGGGCAGAGTAATTGAGGTTGATGAGGCAAAATTAAAAAAAATCTATAGTTTCAAAGGTAACGCTAGAATTATTGACATTAAAAAAATCAGGTAGGCAGTGGTAAACAAAATGTATATCTTCTCTGTCATTTGAATTTAAATTACGAAAGTTAATTTAGACTTTAGTTAATTAGTTTTAAAGTATCATTGTGAGTGAAAATATGATAATTCGTCTTCCCAAGGGGTAGCTTCAACGTTTCATGTTTATACGAAAAAATATAATAAAAGTAATAGAACACCCCCCATACTCACCTGATTTGTTGATGGTTATAAGTTAGTATTATTCTGGTGAAATGTCAACTTATCTAAAAAAAATTTCATCACAAGAATTATAATTTTTAATACCAAGTTGTTAATTGTAACTTAAATGTACACTTTTTAAACTAAATGTATGTAAGTAAAGCCTCGTAAATTTAATAATTTTTATCATTATTTTTAAAATTTCTATGAAGAATCTACGAATATATTCGAGTATAGCAGTGTTTCTCAAATGATGTGCCGCGATATCTTAGAAAACTTAGGCCCGTATTCTCACCTCTTGAAGTAGCGCTACTTCCGAAAAATCGCTATTACAACTGTCAAATGTCATCTTTAATATTAAAAATTAGAGAAATAAAAATAAATTAAATTGTAAACAGGGATCGGGAACCGCAGAAAAATAGGTTCGGTTTGGGTTCAGGTTCAGAAATGAAAATATAATTGGGTTCAGGTTCGGTTCGGGTTCAGAAAAAATAGTTTTAGGTGGTTCGGTACCGGTTCAGTTCAGTAATAGTTCGGTTTTGAAAAATTAAAATTATGTATTTGAAATAAAAAAAATTGTATATACTAGTAAGTAAGGTAAGTAAAAGGCGATAAACTGAATAATAACAAAATAATATTACTCTATTAGGTAAATAATAAAAATGAAAAAGAAAAAGAATTATTTACATTGTAGCTGTAACTTCTATCTCAATTTGCGCAAACGTCACAGTCTTAAAAATTTCGTTACTCTCAAAAATTTTATATATTACAAGTTTTTGGAAGTCTTTGAACGTCTTCATAATTTTTAAAAACTATGTACTTGCAAATTAGGTTTATTTTAATATTTCTGCTTGGGCTTTTTCATTACCTTTCACTAGCTTTCTAATAAATCTTCCTCATCTTCAAATAATGAAATAAAATATTAAAAATGTAGGTTTTATTTAAAGGTAATTATTTCAGTACAAAACTAATCTTATTTGCAACTATGTGTCACAGAAGTATTAAAACATATTGGTTTTTTGAACCTAAAAATAATGGGTTCAGTTCCGGTTCGGGTTCATGTCGATCAAATTAACTGTGGTTCGGGTTCTGGTTGAGGTTCACAAAAAAGGTGGGCTCGGAACAGTTGTCGGTTCAGGTTCGGTTCGGTTTCCGGTCCCTGATTGTAAATATCACTTATTTCAAAATATTATAGATTTCATTTACAAAAATGTGAAACATTCTTGTCAATTCAAAAGATAAAATAAAATTTATAAATCGAATAGGGCTACTTCCGAAGTAGCTCTACTTGAAGAGGTGAGAATACGGGCCTTAGAATTTTCCTCTCTCACTAACATGTAAAATGAGACTGAAAAATTTCGAGTACGAACTGAGAGTTCTGTCCGAAATACGTCCTAGTATTGAAGACATAATAAAACATATCTCACAATAATTATAGCTTATTATAAAAATTCACTCGATCTCTATCAAATATTATAATAATTAAAAATTATTTTTTGTTTTGTCATTTTTATTATACAGGGTGAACACGAGAATCCGCGACAGAGGCATTCAATATGGGAAAACAGTTTTTTTGAAATATTATCTGTCCCACAAAACTTTATGCGGTGATACATAGACATTTTTGAGTGATAAAAATTTCAAATTTATGCTTTTGGTGTCCGATTAAACTTAATTTAAAACGTGGTATTGAAAACAATTTTTTTTTCTGTAAAATGGGGTGTATAAATTGTCCCATAAAGTTTTACGGGACAGATACTATATTTTTTTTAAATCTGATGTGGCCAACACATTACCTTCCGAGTTCTATGTATTTTATAAAAATTCCATACAGACAGTTTCTTGTGAAAGTCTCTGTATTTCCATTACATTACCTTCCCTCAGTTCTATGTATTTTGTACAAATTCCATTCAGAAAGTTTCTTAGAATTGATTCCATATTTGCAGTAAAATTATAACACAAACATACTATGTCAATCGCATTTGACATTGACATCTACCTATCAGATTTTGTTTATTTATATTAGCTGTTTCCAGTGTTATTGCATAGCTGGCTGCTTTATGAAATATAATTTTTTTAACTCAGTATCCATTGAATATGAAGTATAAAATGTAATTAAATTGTATAGAGAATAAAATATTCTTTAATATTTATAATAACATTAAATGTGAAAAAATGATAGTTAACAGCGTTTTTTCAAGAAAAACTGTTAAAATCTTCAAATGAGGGTACTTCCGGGCGACCAATAAATAAATAAATATATCATCACGGCATATTATCCATTGCTGGGTGTGCCAATCTGATTTGTACAGATATCGATAATGATGATGACATATCAAAATCTAATTAGCTCTTTATATGGATGTAACGAAGAAGAATACGAAAGAATTATAATTTTTAGAATTGTAATGTTGGAGTTATCGACGGAGAAAAAATCGTCACACACACACACATACACGCAGACATACAGACATTATCGCAAAAATAGTAAAATCATATTCTAGGGACTCTAAAACGTGGTTGTTCATTATAAACTCACTATCGAATTTTTTGACCAAAAACAATACCTTCCTTACCTAAAGGTATGACGGAAGGTAAAAAGCTGTTTTCTCATGTTAACCATAATAATTATGTTTTGTTGAAATTATTTTTTGTTCATTGGCAACATAGTTATTTGTTTCTACATAACGTATGTGTGCCGCGAAAATTTCTTCGGAAAGTGTGCCGCGATTTTTAAAAGATTGAGGAACACTGGACTATAGGGTGGTCCGGGAGAAAGGACTACTCTCGGTTCCTACGCCCTGGTTGATTATATTTAGGGTCGTACATTATCGAGGACATCCGGCATATAAATAAATTGATGTTATTAATTATGTGTTAAAGGAAAAAGTTGCCGAGTTGAAGGAATGAAGAACTTGCATACATAAACATGTAAATATTTTCCCAAATTAGTCAAATTTATCATGGGTGCTAACTTCATTTAAATATCTTAAACTTAATTACAGGCAAAATGAAATTAATTTCCGTATAAAATATTTATAACGTTCTGGGCAAGTACTCTTTTTAAATTTCGTACAGTGCGTTGGGTTATCTAGCTGAATACACCGTTCCGTCATATGTCTGCTATTGTTCTCAAATTACACAAACATGTTTAAATAACAAGTCCATTAAACCCGTACAGGTGCTCTATTAATTACAGTATACGGACAGCATACACGTAAGTGCTCCTGCTGTTGTTACGGTTCCATGTTCGTCGGCAACGTGATGACTCATAGGCGTGCGTGAAAAATCCAAAGATCGAAAAAGTGGGTGGCGCCACCATTTAGAATTATACAGTCACTACAGGTATTAGTTTTATTTTATATTAGCTGCAATAAACGGCGTTGTCGGGAACTAAATATTGACAAATTGTGCTTTTTATTATGAATTATGAAGAGAAATTAAAAAATTCGCGATGATTGAGAGAAATGTACATTTACTCACAATCGGTTAGTATTGTTAGTAATATGGCGATTTCTGACTTGAAAAGTTGGAAAGTTAGTTAATCTCATTTTCCAAGGGGTTACAAAGTTTTGCGGGAAGATGCCACATCCCAACTTCAGGCATATATATATATATATATAATAATAATAATAATAATAATAATAATAATAACCGACGACTGTTCCGAGCCCACCTTTTTTGTGAACCTCAACCAGAACCCGAACCACAGTTAATTTGATCGACATGAACCCGAACCGGAACTGAACCCATTATTTTTAGGTTCAAAAAACCAATATGTTTTAATACTTCTGTGACACATAGTTGCAAATAAGATTAGTTTTGTACTGAAATAATTACCTTTAAATAAAACCTACATTTTTAATATTTTATTTCATTATTTGAAGATGAGGAAGATTTATTAGAAAGCTAGTGAAAGGTAATGAAAAAGCCCAAGCAGAAATATTAAAATAAACCTAATTTGCAAGTACATAGTTTTTAAAAATTATGAAGACGTTCAAAGACTTCCAAAAACTTGTAATATATAAAATTTTTGAGAGTAACGAAATTTTTAAGACTGTGACGTTTGCGCAAATTGAGATAGAAGTTACAGCTACAATGTAAATAATTCTTTTTGTTTTTCATTTTTATTATTTACCTAATAGAGTAATATTATTTTGTTATTATTCAGTTTATCGCCTTTTACTTACCTTACTTACTCGTATGTACAATTTTTTTTATTTCAAATACATAATTTTAATTTTTCAAATCCGAACTATTACTGAACTGAACCGGTACCGAACTACCTAAAACTATTTTTTCTGAACCCGAACCGAACCTGAACCCAATTATATTTTCATTTCTAAACCTGAACCCAAACCGAACCTATTTTTCTGCGGTTCCCGATCCCTGTTTACAATTTAATTTATTTTTATTTCTCTAATTTTTAATTTTAAAGATGACATTTGACAGTTGTAATAGCGATTTTTCGGAAGTAGCGCTACTTCAAGAGGTGAGAATAAGGTACAGGGTGTTAATCAAAAAACGGGCCATAGGCGTTTAACATTGGAAATCAGTTTTCCTTTCCCAATTAATTTTAGACAAAAATGTTTCAAATAAAACTAGTAGATAATTAAATTCTACGCCTAATTCCCTAAACTTGTTTTTAAACATAGTATTAGGTAAATGATTTTATATCTAATTCATTGTGTGCTATCGCATCAGCGTCAGTTTTAGGTAAACTTGTCTCTTATCTCCAATTTCAGCCAATCAGAGAGGTCAAAACTATTCTCTGCAATATGAATGGCTTAAATACCTGAAAAAATAAAATGGGAGCGGGGTACGAGATTTTATATAAGAACAAAGGCGGCTGATAGGTTAGGATCGGCCTTGGGTGTTTATATTATTCAAGTAGTTTTCTTGATACAATTTTTAAATCATGTTTCAAAAGGATCACGATAAAACTAATCAGGATTCACAAAACCACAATCACAGCCTAGAGGAACACGGCTACAATATCACACTTTCTCACTCATTTATATCAAATCATTTTGCAATTGAGAATAGCTCCTAGTGATAAAGTGAAAAATGTTCACTGTGCATCACTTTGGGGAAAATTGAGAATTGGCCCCTTAATTTCAATTTTCTCCATACTTGCAGTTTTTATAAACATTTGTCGGCGATAACGAATATTATACTCGTCGCCAATAAGTATAAACTGATGCACAATTTTTCCTTTTTCTGCATTCTGTCCGTTGCCCTGCTGTGTTGCCGTTTCTTCATAATTTAGCATTTTCAATATTGCCCATATGAAATGGTACCAGTGTAGAAATTTTCAGTTCATGACGGGAAGTATAACGTCGCAATATGTTAATATTAAGTAAATAACCTTATAATAGTCATAATAAATGACAATTGAAAAAGAACAAGAATTACCTCGATTCCTTCAAAAATCTCTTTATTTTGCGATCTTTTTAACACATCCTCGTATATGAAGTAAATTTTTAAATAAATTCTTCAAAATAATCCTGTCATCTTGCAGCGAGTTTGACACGTATATTTTATAATTGTATTACAGAGATGGCGCTCAGTTTTTGGAATAAATCTGTACTTCGGAAATTTACTGGCGATATAAATCTTCATGCAGATACTCGCATTTAATAAATGATAAAACGTAGTTGTAAAATACATTTCATAATTTCATACAACGATACTCGAAGGCATATCAAATTCTGTTAACGTCTTGTTTGACAATTATCTCATCTTATGTCGTAATATGGCGCTTTACGAAACTTATTGCGCTATTGCGCAAATAAGTAATTTGCAACGTAGTGATATTTTGCTCGAGTGCATAAGGTTGCGTAGGACGAAGGTAATTTATATATTTCTGTACAAATTAAATTTTATTTCTTATTGTATATTGAATACTATCTTATGCATAGATCTAATTGGTATTGCCAGTTCAACCGTATACAAGAAAATACAAATTAAAATGCAATTCGCAGAAGCAATACTGTACATCGTACTAATGCAGTTTTGTAAAATTGCGCATTGTATTCTGGATAGACATAACAATTTTCAACCACTAAACATTCCTAACGATAATTGAGACGTCAAAATATAATCATTAAGCATAATAACTTAATTTAAAATATTGATAAACATTTGGAATGAAGTTTTGTAATTCAGCGTACTAGAATAGCCACGATGTTGTCGTGCGTTCATGTGTTGAACAATATTTTACCACAGAACAGAGTGTAAAGACAGGTTTCTGACGTGACGTACAACAAACGATATAGTGTTATACATGGTTTCCTTCAGGAATGCAAACAATTACCGGATTCTTGTTTTAGGAAAATATTGCTCGTTTCATAGGGGGTATTTATAGCATGACGTATTGTGATAGGTACCACTTACAATAAATTATGTATTGGTTTACCACTCTGGAATTTCGCATTTTATAATCTTATTACCTCCCACCTATTGTAGAAAAGGAAGGAGTAGGGATCGCGCTAAAAAGTCATATTAAATTTTATTGAGCACATTTTAAAATTCTCAGAACGATGGGTGTACGCAGCGGCGTCACTAAGGGGGTTCGTGGGATGCAATCTGCACCGGCTGATATTAAAATGACTGGTTTTAAAATTATTACCTATGTATTTTTTCAACAAAAAGTTATTTATGTTATAAGCGTTAAAAGGGACATTTCTAGAAAAATTAGAAATAATGTAAGAAAAAATCTGATATGGACTTCCTTGTTACGCCTATTAAACTATACATATTCTTTTAATAACTAAATTACAATACAATCCCAATGGTGGCCTTCGAAATCCGGATAAATAATATACCATTACAGTTTATTACTCATTTCTGGGCGTGCCCATCTGCTTTGTACACAGATATTGGTAATGATGAAATATTTGCACCGTGCGGGCGCTTACCAGGCATCACCTCACGAGCACTCATTGCTGACGTATATATTCGTACATATTTCTAGAAATATTTTTTTTAATACAATGTGCGCCGCCTTCATTTAAATTTCTTCAAAATTTGCTTTCGCTTGTCAATAAATTCTCATAGATTGCTAGATACTGTTCGATCGGATTCAGTAGTATTGACCGGAAAATATTTTTTAAAAAAACTTAAATTTGGCTATCAATATTGTAGCCACTGTTATTAGCAACAAAAATAGAATCGTCTAACACTGTACTTTTTATGCTAAAAAATATTGGAATTATTTAATTGCAATATAATATTTTTTTATCTGTTTGTTACCCTCCTTAACGGACGTTCGACGCATAGAGGATCTTCATTCAGTTTGTTACGCTTATTAATGAAAATTTAAATAATTAATATTTTTGATCAGATTCTACATATTCACCTATGTTATACCATCTTCTATAAGCCAACATTTTCCTTCTAGATTTGTTATGTTTGTTTAATCTATAACTTAAACGAGGGTTTCGTTGTAAATTTCGTCCACCTTTCGCCATAATTACCTACTTTAATTTATCACTTTATTTTATAATACAGGAAACATTAAATAAATATGTAATAAATAATACAGAGTGGTTCTGGAATTGAAGAGAGTGGTCGATATCACAGAACACAAAACACTATGGCCCGTATTCTCACCTCTTGAAGTAGCGCTACTTCCGAAAAATCGCTACTTCAACTGTCAAATTTTATATTAAAAATTAGGGAAATAAAAGTAACTTGAATTATAAATACCACTTATTTCAAATATTATAGGTTTCATTTACAAATATATGCAATTCATTCTTATCTATTCATAAAATAAAATAAAATTAAAAAATTCGATATAGCGTTACTTCGCAAGTAGCGCTACTTCGAGAGGCGAGAATACAGGCCAATATGTCTGGCTTTCGAGTTGAGATGCCCCTTTCCCCGTTAACAAACACTTTGTTGGCGGTACTACAAATAACACAGCTCTCTTGTTGTTGTTGCATCTAAGATCGTATATATGAACTATAATTGCATCATTTTATTTTCATCATATTTCAATAACAATTGGCAATCTGTAAAAAAAAAATAGCATTTATACGAGTATATTGTTTACAACTATATCTACAAGGCAACGCATGAATTTTAATATATTTTTTATTTAAACTATACAAAATTAAACATTTAAAAGTAGTACTTTTCGTTGTTTTCCGATATTATTTTAGACAATACTATGAAAAAATTTAGCAATATCTATGCGTCGCCGTGTAGCAATAATATTATATATTGTTGTAAAAAAATACGAATGCTCTTATATTATTATTACAATTAGTGCAATACAAATTCTATAGCACCATTTTTGTTACATTTAGGTAGCTACATTACGGCCTTAATCAAAATCTATTACGTTATTTCCATTGAGATAAAAGTCATATATACCAAATTTAAAAAGTTTTGGATTATAGTTTAAGATAGTTTTTTTTATATATGGTACTGTTTTAAAAATAAAATTTTGTTCCATCGTTTGACAACTACTAGTTTAATTTTCGCTTTTTTATTAATGATTGTTATTGTTATTAGATAGTTTGCAAATTCATTTAATAATAAATCATTTATTTGCAAACAGCTTTTAGGTAGTACCTATATTATGAGATGGAAATCACAACTCTAGAAATTTATTATTTCCATTGTAGGGAGATGGGGCGATACCATATGAGTTGTACAAGTGGCACAAACCCAAGTGATGCCACTGGGTGTATTCGTATATACGTACGTATGTGTGGTGGGATCCTGCAGTGAGTGTGATCAATGTTTCAAAAATACTACTTGAATGGGATAAAAAATATGGGCATTTCGGTCTACGAGAAGCACCTACTTCATGTTCTTAAGTTTTTCGTTTTCCTCGAGAGAATAAATAAATAAATAAATAAATAAATTAACACCATTCTTTCATAGTTTATTGTACGAGTAGAGATATTTATGTTATTTTTCTAGCTAGGAAAATTACAAGATACCTACAATATTTTTGTGTCAAATTAACTTGCCGCTATTTAATTTTATAATTATCTCAGTTGATTCAAATTAAAAGAGTATTGCGGACGTTTGAGAATAAGAAAATGAGTGAAGTTTGAACGTACGAGTGAAATTTGGGTGTAAGCAATTTTGGGGCCGGAAATCGATTGAAGATGACCCAAACTGAGGAAGACATTTGGAAACAAGAATGAAGGAGAGCATCAAAAAAGTTTATCAGAATGAAGGATGAAAGTTTCAATGATTGCCAAATAACATATTATTTTGCATTCAGATGTTTTTCTTCGTGGCTAGGTAGATTACTTAAAAAGAATGTTATAAGAATAAATGCTGACTCAGATTTCGAGTAGGTAATTGTTATCACCTTATCCACACCAGTCGAAAAATTTCCTACATTTAAAATCTCTTCTTGTATTTATTTTTCCCCTGTAAGATTTGTCTGCCCGATAATTTTCCGAATTCCAATGTAAAAAACAATATGTTTCCTTTTTTTACTTCCTTGTACGAAGTAAAGGAAGTATTGTAATCGCGAAAAATTTCGGTTTTGAGATTTCAACGCAAATATCCATTTTGACCATCCCTGAATCCATTCTGACTAATTTCGTCGTGACGTCTGTACGTACGTACGTACGTACGTATCTCGCATAACTTAAAAGCGGTAAGCCGTAGAAAGTTGAAATTTTGTATTTAGGACTTCTATAACATCTAGTTGTGCACCTCCCTTTTTGGTCATTACATAATTTCCAGAAATGGTACTTTATTTGAAGCCTGTAATAGATTTTTATGAAAAACTATATTAAAATATAATCCAAAATGTTTCAAATTTGGTATATAAGACTTTTATATCAATTGGAATAACGTAGCAGATTTTGGTTAAAACAGGTTAACCGGAAGTGATATATTACCTGAAGTTGTTAACAGTTTTTCTTGAATAAAATGGTTTCATTTTGATTTTAGAAATAAATGCTTCAAATAAGAGTTTTAGAGAATTAAATTCTGCGTCTAGCACATTAAGTATTATTAAATTAGCCCTTTGTATAAGCGAGATATGTAAATTTAAAACATATACTTTTTGGTTTTTGTAATGAAGCTTGCTATGGATTAGGACAAAAAATAACAAAAAAATAAAAAATAGATGTTAATGTCAAATTACGTCAAACACGTGCAATTTTATAATTGGGTCTATACTTCATCTTCATATTGGTCTTGCGTACAAGGAAGTCGTGTGGTGTCCACATCAGATTTTTTCTATATGTGTTAGATATTTAAGTAAATATTTATGTAATGATTTCTTTTTATACTCTTCTTATATCAAATTTCATTTATGTATATGTCTGTAATGACATTTCAGGGTCTCTTTAATACGAATTTGTTAGTTTTATTATAATGTTTATCTACGACAGTGCGCTAATACGTAATTGGTACACTAACTTGAATGTCATTATGCATGAGTTTCATAATGGCACTGAGTGTCATTATGAGTTTCATAATAGCACTGAGTGTCATTATGAATTATTTATTTGGTTTGCGTTGTTTTGAAAGGTATTCATAACGTAGGCTACGAATGAACATTTCAATGTTTCTCATTACGTCAAAATATAAATGAAAAATGTATTTTAAGATCAATTTAAACTGTCGTAGATAAAATATTGAAGAATACACGTTTGATATAGCCTAATAATGAAACTTGCGTGATTAAAACACTCGGCTCACCGCCTCGTGATTTAACATCACACGCGTTTCATTATGAACGCTATATCAAACTTGTATCCTTAATATCTATTATTAATTAGGAAATATATTTTTACGTAGTAATGTGGACGCTGTACGATTTCAAAAGTACCAATATTACGTATTTAATTTTTATAGTTATAGTATGTGTAAATGTTTTGATATTTGTGATTGTTTTCGTAGTTTCTTGCAGAGATTTACTTAGAGATTAGTGAAATTTTCACAGTAATTTGTGGGTAAAATAAAAATTTAAACATTTGAAACAAATGATAAGGGCGAGGATAAGGTCTTAAATTTAAGGAAAATAATTTTAAATATTTCTAATATCTTTTGTAGTTTTTTACAAAAGCAGAACATGTTCAAAAATTCATATTTTAAGAATATTTTTTTTCTCTTTTCCCGACCGTGCCTATGAATGTGGGAATATATATTCGAATTTATCATAAGCATAAAACAGGCGTTAAGTTTGAAATTTTATTTTGTGGTTTATTCATTTATATAAAATAAAAATTCCTTTGAACTTGTTTAGTTTTTGTTGTAATTCTGCATTTACTCGATGATATCAATTTTTTTTTAATAAGTAAAGGTAAATAACATTATTTTTTAATCTCTGTGGTTCTTGTCTGAAACTGAAAAGACTTGTTTCGTTTTGATTTTAAAACGCGCAGGGCGTAGACCAGTTTGTTTTCATACAACTAATAAATACTTCGTAAATGAAAGGAGCGTAGACAAGGATAGTCTGTGGTTAACATTGTGCAATAAAGACAGAGGGAGAACCACGTGACTACGGTCCACTGTCGTCTCGAAATGTATTATAGTGCTCTTGAAATTACGTGTTTTATTTCTTTAAATAAGAAAAGTATTGTAAATATAAGAGTATTATACTATATATTAAAATAGTTAAGGTATATTGTGCATTGTACAGGTACGGGTAAATATTTACATTCATTTATTGGTTAAGTAAGTTTCATAAAATTATAAATAATTTTTAAAGGATGCCAAACTAATACAGGTAAAATAATAAGAAAACTAATTATATAAGCAACAAAACAGATAAATTTTAATAAAATATTTGTAAATTTATCAGTTCATATTTTCGATCACGATCCATTAAACAATTATTTAATTCAAATAAGTATACAATATATTAAAACTTTATTTTACCATTTTGATCTTTAAACTATTTAGATTGGCAATTCTTTGAAATAGGATTATTTTTAATTTCCTCTAACAGTAATTCCGACTCGAGGGTTGCTTACACCTGAGACGAACGAACTAGAATTTGCGGTATTAAATTTTTTATATACATCCCTGAATCCTGTTGCTAAGGTAATTTTAAATGTCTCCTGGTATTGAGTACAATTCTAATCTTCTCTAACGGAATACATAAGGGTCAGTTTCCTTTCAAATCAAATATAAGGCAATATTTTCAAAAGAAACCACATCTATGAAAGAATCTAAACGTCAACTTTCATTTGCTAGTCATACTATACATATGCACACCACTGATTAAAACAGTAACCAGTATCGAATTAGGGACATATGTATTTGAAAATAATATATTCACTGTGCACGGGTGCCCTCACCATCACTAATAATTTTTGCTGTACTAGCGGGGCTATTTAAAAAGTTAAAACAGTTGATTTCTTATTACCATTATCGGGATCGACATCGAAAAGTTTCAAATTATGTATTATATATTATATTGTGCGTGCGTGCGGGCGGGCGGGCGGGCGTGCGTGCGTGCGTGCGTGCGTGCGTGCGTGCGTGCGTGCGTGCGTGCGTGCGTGCGTGTGTGTGTCTGTGTGTGTGTCTGTGTGTGTGTCTGTGTGTGTGTCTGTGTGTGTGTGTGTCTGTGTGTGTGTGTGTGTGTGTGTCTGTGTGTGTGTCTGTGTGTGTGTGTCTGTGTGTGTGTCTGTGTGTGTGTGTGTCTGTGTGTGTGTCTGTGTGTGTGTGTGTGTGTGTGTCTGTGTGTGTGTCTGTGTGTGTGTCTGTGTCTGTGTCTGTGTCTGTGTCTGTGTCTGTGTCTGTGTCTGTGTCTGTGTCTGTGTCTGTGTCTGTGTCTGTGTCTGTGTCTGTGTCTGTGTCTGTGTCTGTGTCTGTGTCTGTGTCTGTGTCTGTGTCTGTGTCTGTGCCTGTGTCTGTGTCTGTGTGTGTGTGTGTGTGTGTGTGTGTGTGTGTGTGCGAGTGCGTGCGCGTGTGTGTGTGTGCGCGTGTGCGAGCGAGCGCGCGTGCACGTGCGCGTGTGTTGTGCGTGTGTGTGTATGTGTGTGTATGTGTGTGTGTGTGTGTGTGTGTGTGTGTGTGTGTGTGTGTGTGTGTGTGTGTTGAATCCACGATTTCTCAAATACTATAAGACTTAAGACATTTTTAACGCGGATTCCTCAATCTAGCAATAACGGGAAGAGTTGATTAAGTTTTGGCAACAATTGGACAACCGGAAGTAGTAGTTACAAGAAAAAAATCATCTAAATATTATTTATCGAAACTTTATGTAAATACTTACATTAAAGAACGTTAAATTCTTTATTCGATAAATATAAATTCATTATTATATCTTCTATAGATTCAGAGGTAAAGAGATGCATATAAAATAATTTGATCAGATTTTTTAGTTTGTCTTGAATAGATGGTAAAACTAAGTATTACTTCATTTTACATTAAAACAAAATATTTTAGAATAAAAATCTTGTTATGGATCATTAGAACAAAACGATAAAATAGGTTTATTTGTTTCGCTACTTATCGTATCCGGTTTACTGCCTTGTCCATATAAAGTGTATGAGCGCGGCAGTAAACCATAGACGCAAAGTAACGAAACAAACAGACCTACTTTCTGTAATATTAATAAAATCATATATTAACTAAATGAAATTAAAGATGGTGGGCCAACTGATATGGAACGACGCGACATTGTATAACATTATCTTCGGTGATGTATTTTCTTTAATATGCCGTAGTTTATTTACTCTAATTATTTTATGACCAAATTCTCCTCAAAACTTTCATAATTTACGATTATATTTGTTTGAAATAAATAAAAAAGTAAATAAATAATAGACATTGCATATTTATTTTTATCGAAAGCATCTATGTATAATTTACATATAATGGGGGCAAATCTAAGTCCCGCAGGGGCGCGCAATTCTTCGTAGTTACGCCACTGGAGTGACAATAACGTTCACAGAGTGTGTATTCATCTTTTATTTGGTGGCAGATCTAAATTGTTGTGCATAATTCCTGAACCTTTTAGTTTTGCATATTAACGGATTTGGGATATCTTCGGTAACATATATACATATTATTTGGTAGGAAACATTACGTATGTTGTAGATACAAACACACATCAAATTTTTTTTATTACTTCATTTTATAACGGGTGCCTGCACCATAATAAAAAATAATAAAATCTATACTTTATACCTAAAGATTACTCAATAAATAGCGATTAAGATGAAAAAAGCTATTTTTTAATAATTACGTCACATTAGTGCCACCTTTCTCTCGTTGCCTACTATAGGTGCGTTTGGTAAATCATACGGAGTTGGAGTATTTACGGACCGGCGTTATAGTGGCGTGGGAGTAGCGCTGGAGTTGGAATGTATCGAGGAAACAAGGTACACTCCATTATTTGTGATAAACCGAATGAGTAGAATTAAAATTTTAGCATGAATAAAATATCCTCCTTTTCGACAATCTGATATTCTGCTAACCATTAATCATCTAGAAGTTATTTAGTTTGCAAAAGAATTATTCTTTAATGATTCTGAAGAAAGTATGATATGTATTAGAAAAAGTAGAAAATTCTTCACTTTCTTCAATGATAAGACTAGATTATTCTTCATTTGCATTCATATTTGTGGTATTACACTCATCAGTATTATTAATTACACTTATAGAAAATGGGCGATCATATTCTCTTAAAATTGATAGAATTTGGGGCTAAACACTCAAAACGTAAAATTTCTTCGTATTCTTTCCATGTACTCTTGCATTTCGAGGTTGGGCTTATAGAGTTAACACTTTTCACTCCACTTGACTCCATCCTGAATTTGCCGAACGCTCTATTTTATGACGCGTACCACTCCATGTAATTACCGAACGATGCTGGGATTGCGTAGAGTGAAAAGTGTGAATAGAACTCATTTACCGAACGCACCTTATAGAGCTTCTGCTAGAGAAAGATATAGCAACAGGTTCCGCCGTGACGTTATGTTGACATTAAAAGTCAAATGCAGTTAAACTAAAAACAATTAAAACTTATTAATACCACGAATTGCTTCAAAATTAAAAGAACTTTCATTTAAAATACTAAAAGAATGCAAGTGCAGGATCCCATTTAAATTTAATCGATGTATTCTTGATTGATCTTTTTTTTATTTTCAATGTTATAGAATCCATGATGAACCAGTGTTGAGTCTTTGATATTTCACATGCATGTTGGGTGCAAGTGTGAGAGATAGAGGACGTGATAGAGTGTGAACACTCCAGGAATAGAAATAAATTGATATGCTTGAAATTTTATTCATCGAACGTTTACCATGAGAAGAAATAATGTATGGGAAGGGGAATGAAGTGAAAAATGTGATGGCACAATCCCTAACCTTTCCTAAAAATATTCACCTTTGTGCCTTTCATTCTCATAAATCTCCTCATAATGTGTTTCATTTTGCGCGGTCTTTCTGCACTCTTAGTTTCAGCAATCTCATCAAAATAAAAGCTTTTCACACCTTTTTCATTTATCTTGTAAAGTTAATATATCGAATCAATTATTTCCTTCCGACAATTACTAATATTCAAGATTTTGTGGAAAATAAAGACAACTATAACATCACATTCTCATTAGCTTTTTACTATTACTTGAAAGTATTTATCCACCTGCATTTTTATTACCTATATTAGTTTTTTTTATAGGATTATTTTTGGATTCAAGCTTCAGTGTAGTTTTTAACAGTTTATTGAAGCTTGAATCCAAAAATACTCCTATAAAACAAACTTCACAGCAGGCACCGGACTTGTGATGCCGCGAGACGAGAAACGGCGAGAATCAATCCACTCTCGATTACTCTGTATCTCGTCTCGTCATATTTTTTTTCCTTTCTCTCGATCTCGACTCGAGAGTCTCGAATTTATAATTAGCAAATAAACGAATAGGTACCATTAATTAAAACTGATTATTTTACTCTGTGGTATTTAAATGGTTAGGTATAAAAAATACTCAATATCATGGGCTTATTAACTGTTGCTGGGCGTGTCAATCTGTTTTATACGCAGATATTGGTAATTAAAATAATTAAAATGAATAAGTAAATATGAATGTAAATGAAGAGACAATTCGAATATTTATATACCTATACCGATTAATATTTTATTCTTTTATAGGTACCTACTTATATTTTCATTGCATAATTTAAAAAAAAGTACATTTGAGATCTCGACTTTCCACTCTCGTCTCGAGCAAATCTCAAGGGCACTACTCTCGTCTCGAACTGTCGAGACAAGAATAAGGGTAACCTCGTCTCGAAAATTTGAGAAATTCGAGACGAGATCTCGAAAATGCGAGATCTAGCGGCATCACTACACCGGACAGCTAAATGAATGTGCCAAAACACTATCATAGTTCCAGGAAGAAAACTGTAGAAGCGCGGCATTGCTTAAAATTTCAGGAAATGGATTGTCACCTTTGAGTTGAAAACATTTTGCAATATTTGTATTGTAAAGTCACATAAGTCATCACACATGTCATTGAACCTACGCTTTAACATCTTTAATTATTTGGTAATTCAATGTGTAAAAGTTTATAGTTTTAGTTATAGTGTCAGTAGTGATTTATTTCGTGATTTCTCGTTTTAAAGTGTATTAACTGTGTTTAATTTTTGACGTAATATAGAATTGAAATTAAATAAGCTGATGAACATTCGTTGTACTGTTTGATATAAAGTGCTGTGCAAAGAAGCATGTAGACGTTTACTTTTACATTTAATGCCGAAATGTAGTACCATTTTCTATACCGTTTTATCTTACATATAAATAAATATTAAAATGGAAGTATGTGACTAGTAGTTTTAAATTGATTTAGAAATGAATTTATATTTATTGTTTTGTGATTATACAGGGTGGTGGCGGTAAGGGATGAACATAGGGATTTAACATGGGATTTTAGTTTTTTGCAATTTGCTGCTCTCCTGTTCATTTCACGGCAAAAACTGTAGAGAACAAAATTGTTCAGAATTAAAAATTGCATACAAAAATGTATTTTCATTTATTATTATGTTTTTGGTTTCTTCACAATTTTAAAAAGAAAATTAAAAATTTCTGTTAATTTGTAGCAATAGCCATGACTTATAACTCAAATGTTTAAACATAATAATGTCATTCAATTTCTGTCAAATTTTCGAAATTTTCTCCAAAAAAAGTTAATTTAATAATGAATGTTTATTCGAATAAGGAACGAGTTTTCGTTATAAAAAATTATTATGGTGGAAATAGTTTTAGAAGAATACGTGATATGTTTTCCATAAGTACGAAAATACATCAATTCCTATTTTAGCAACAATTTCTAAACTTGTTAAAAAATTTGAGAACACAGCTAATGTAGCTGTGAACGAAGGTAATGAAGGAAATAATAATAATAATAATGATAATAATAATAATAATAGAAAACGTCATAACGAAGTGAATGAAGAAATGGTATTGGTTATGATAAATCAAAATTCTACGTAGTTCCTGCTCTCCTGTTCATTTTACGGCAAAAACTGTAGAGTACAAAATTGTTCAGAATTAAAAATTGCATATAAAAATTTATTTACATTTATTATTATGTTTTTGGTTTCTTCACAATTTTAAAAAGAAATTTCAAAATTTCTGTTATTTTGTAGCAATAGCCATGGAATTTATTTTTTTCTGGTTGTCAAAAATTATTTATAAACGTCAACCATGCGTTAATCTAACTTAAAAATTAAATAAAAACAAATAACTTTTAATTTTAATACGCATTTTTTATTAGGTATACCATTTAAGAATAAACCAATTCCAAATGTATCAACTACGTAGAATTTTGATTTATCATAACCAATACCATTTCTTCATTCACTTCGTTATGACGTTTTCTATTATTATTATTATCATTATTATTATTATTATTTCCTTCATTACCTTCGTTCACAGCTACATTAGCTGTGTTCTCAAATTTTTTAACAAGTTTAGAAATTGTTGCTAAAATAGGAATTGATGTATTTTCGTACTTTATGGAAAACATATCACGTATTCTTCTAAAACTATTTCCACCATAATAATTTTTTATAACGAAAACTCGTTCCTTATTCGAATAAACATTCATTATTAAATTAACTTTTTTTGGAGAAAACTTCGAAAATTTGACAGAAATTGAATGACATTATTATGTTTAAACATTTGAGTTATAAGTCATGGCTATTGCTACAAATTAACAGAAATTTTTAATTTTCTTTTTAAAATTGTGAAGAAACCAAAAACATAATAATAAATGAAAATACATTTTTGTATGCAATTTTTAATTCTGAACAATTTTGTACTCTACAGTTTTTGCCGTAAAATGAACAGGAGAGCAGGAAATTGCAAAAAACTAAAATCCCATGTTAAATCCCTATGTTCACCCCTAACCGCCACCACCCTGTATAAAATATATGTGTGTATTCAATTCTCTTATTATCTCTTTTATTTTCGTAATTCAAAATTTCAATTTGTGTATACAATGGCATGTCACCTATATCACAGACTACCTAGCCGACCAAGCCATCACAGTGTGCGTTAGTTTATGGAAGCAATCTGTAGATGTCACTATTTCGGATTTCGAAAAATACATTGAGTATTGAGTGTCCTATCTGTAGTTGAGGTGATCCGTGCTTCATAGCTTCACAAACATTTCATCTATATTAGTTTTTCTAGTGACTTTATTATTTGTAGAGGTTATTGCGTTATTTGGAAATGAATACTTCTGCTAAATAAAATTATTACAGTTTTTCATTCTGATAATACCTTCTATTTTTGATTATCTCATTCACGTTACACAGTCGGGCCTCGAACTACTGACGTTCCAGAGTACGCGAACTCGAGAAATTCGGTCTAGAGTTCGAACTGCGGACACAGTGAGAAATACAAAACAGATGGCATAAATGTCCAATTCGTTTCTTGCTCTTTTGTGCTGCTCTCGATTTTAGTGCTTTTTTCATTTTACATTATTTACGTATTTAATTATTTTTATTTAGTGTTTTCATGTATAAATTTATTATTTAAGGAGTTTAAAACTACATTCACAGCTACTTTTTTAATGCGTAATGAAATGCGTAATGTTATTATATAAGAAGACATAATTTTAATAAATAGTGCTAATGTGTAAGGTTAAGAAAAACGAAAAACATAGCATTTTCTTCAATAAAATTTAATTGATAGTTGACATCTGTAATTATTCAAATTACCTGCCCAAATTGAAATTTATCATGGCAGGAAAGGATTGCTGAAGCGTATTTCCTTGTTAAATTTGGTATTTCAAATTTAGCACCAGATGCAGCTACATGTTTTCTGCGAAATTGAAGATTTTGAGATTTCTAGCAAATTCGTTTTGACAGCTGTCACAAATTTACTTAATGCATAATGCGTAATGCATAAAAGTTTGAAGTTATTGCTTTGCATTGTGTTTATGCGTTAATATTAAAACTAGCTGTGAATGTGAAAACAACCCTAAACCATACAAAGCTATTAACGAAATTATTTTCTTAATCGGAACAGAACGGCACCGAGTGGCTGCGCGCATATCGGCAGAAATGAGTTTGCATATAGTTACTTATGGAGGTGCGAACACGGCTATCTGCTATCTCCCTACGAAACTATTCAAACTTGTTTCTGCCGATCGGCGCGTGCCGTTCTGTTCATAACAGTGTGCGATGGTCTTTAATCTTCATATTTTTTGTGCAAATAAATTCATTGAAATGACTAAAGTAAACAAAGTAACAACAAAACTAGTCCATCCGTATCAGACTGGTTAATTTGTGCTATGAATTAGTCGGGGTTCAAGATTTTTGGTTCTAATAGACTCTTTGTTTCTTCGAAGAAGAGTCGGGAAAATACTGAATTTGAAGTTGTCTTGATTGATCTGTGTACAAAGCAGACTGGCACACCCAGCAATGGGTATGGCGTGATGATATATTTATTTATTGATGAACAAAAAATAAGAAAATCAAAGTAGAAGTCATTTTAAAAAGGAAGGTTTACTAAATTGGAATAAATCTCTTTAGTACTTCGTACGTACAGAAAAATTATAAAAAAAATTAGGTTACCCGTTAAATTCATAATGTACGAGGGCGGATCGGAAAGTTTCTAGAACGAGATAGAAAATACAAATTTTGGAGGTTAAATTATATTTATTTTTCTACATAGTTTTCTTTCAACTCGATATATGTTGTTCAACGCTTTTCAAGACCTTTTTTTAAATAAGAATAATCTAAACTCTCGAAATATCCATTTACGGCTTCTATGACTTCAGTATTCGATGAGAACTTCTTCTTAGCTAATCATTATTTGAGATTTGGAAACAGAAAGAACTAGCAGGGAGCCAAGTCTGGAGAGTACGATGCATGTTCGATTAATTCGAATCATAATTCATGCAGTTTCACCACCACAATTGCTGATTTGTGAGCAGGTGTATTGTCTTGGTGAAACAAAACTTTTTTCTTCGCCAAATGAGGCCTTTTGGCTTTGATTTCATTGTTCAGTCTGTCTAATAACGGCTCATTATATTGGCCTGTTATTGTTCTTCCATGTTGTAAGTAGTCTATAAAATTATTCCTCGGGAATCTCAAAAGACGGTAGCCATTCTTCTGAGTTGGTTCACCGCGTGTTATTCAGGCTTTTGATTGTTCTTTGATCTCTGGAGTGTAGCGGTGTATCCAGGTTTCATCTACAGTAACAAAACGTCGCAAAAAATCTTTTATATTGCGCTTGAACATGTCTAGGAATTGCTGAGAATGGACATTCGAACTTGCTTTTGGTCGTTTGTTATCAAACGCGGCACCCATCTTGCAGAGAGCTTTCTCATTTTCAAGTGTTCATGCAAGATATGATATACTTGGTCATATGAAATGCCTACTTCCTCTGCTATTTACGCAATTTTACTCGGCGATCGTTCATTACGATTTTGTGGACTTTTCTGACATTTACTTCACCGGTAGTTGTTTTTGGCCTACCAGAATGTGGTGCATCCTCTATGTTTGATCGACAGCGTTTAAATTCAGCAATCCAATTTGCAAATGTCGCATAGGAAGGAGCAGACCCACCGTACACCGTCTAGCTCCGTTTTAATTTCTTTCGCATTTAAGCCTTTACTACTTCACGAAACTCGTTTTTGTTCGTAATTTAAAAAATGCACAAATTGTTTCCTTTTGTAGACTCTCACGGTTATACTGTATGAACGATTTGTCCGAAATTTTGACAGTAATTATTTGAAAGATCACGCTTTGAAAATATATGAACGACATTCCCGCGCAACGCCCACTTTTAGCTCGTTCTAGAAACTTTTCGATCCGCCCTCGTAATACTATTCCCGGAAAAAGTAGTTATTTATGAAACATGTGCACTAAATACAAATTATTGCATTCAACTGTCAAATTAAAAAATACATGTTTTCGTAGTAACTACATTATTTTCATTTAGTAGTTTGCGATTTTGTCCAGGTTAGAATATTATACAGCTTGAATTTATTTTCACTAAGCATGATTCTGTAATCTCATATTACTATAGTTATAGTCACAACTGAATAAATGAAAAAGTATGAATAATATAAACCATTGTAATTTTATGCTTGACATCTGTTTGTATAGCATACGCTGGCTTATAATAAGATTGTAACAAGAATTTAAGTAATATTGATTTCATTGTTTGTATATGCGTGTATAGGTATATTGTTTATAATTTATTATTAATTTATGAAATGTGCCTACACTAAATTTTAAATGATACATGAAAACAAAAAAAAAAATACGTTTTCAATTATTTCTCGCACAAGAGCTGGAATTGGCTATTTCCCGCGTTTATTCTAGTTGGAGATTTTAGAAAAATAACTTATATTATCTTGCCTTGATGATCATATCTTGTCTTGGCTTGGTTTTCAAAACAAGAAAATAAAAATTTCTTGTTTTGCTCATTTCTTGGCGACGTATTCTTGTCTTGTTTCAAGAATTCTTGATATGTCTTGTTTCTTGACATTTTAGGGGAATCCATTTTTTATCGATTACTAGTTGTTGCTTATTGGTTATTTATTTTTTGTGTTATTTTTATATTCCGTGCTTTTTAATTAAAACAATAAGTATTCAAATAAAAATAAATCAGTTTCGGAATCGTCATTTAATTTTTATTACATACTATTATTCACGAAAGATGACTATTCAAGGTCATTTGTTCGAAGACACAATACACAACACTTTATATAGCAGTAGCTTAGCAACATTTTGCATTAGAAAGAGAAAGATTATTTGATGTGTGTCTATTTAATTTACGTGGTGTGACGTGTACGTAAATGGTGGTATTACTTTCTAACACACCACAAATAAAAATGACGTATGTCATAGAGTTTTACGGAAACGTAATTATCTACTATACTGCCCTCTGTACTAATGTTTATCCTGTGACAATGGCATTTAAATCAAATTATTATTGTATGGTTTATGTCAAGCCTATATTTTTGTTTTATGCCAAAACATAGGCCGAAGAAGATAAAACTTTGAAAAAATCATTATTTGAAAAGAAACATAATTTTCAAATAAATTACAATTATTTTAATGTATTGCACCCCTACCTATATGGGTACGAAATGCATAGTAAAATATTGAGAAAAACAGGAGTAAGTAGTCATCAGTTTAGTGGGATCGTCAGCGTTTAGGAGACCCCTTCGTGTTACATAACCTTCCTGCACAATGTCCTTAAATATGTCAACAATTCTTTCCGCATACTCTGCACGTCCTTTCTTCACTTGATAGCCAGCGTCTATTGCTTCTTTTTTCATTATAACGTCATTTGTTTTTATATTTGTTATTATATATGTAGGTAATTCGAATTGTTTATCTTACGTTGTTCTTGCTGATGTGTGTTCTAGTCTCTCTGTTGCAAATCACAAAATATATTTTCTGCATTTATGCGTAGCTTCTTTTTCCATAGTAAATCCATTTCTATCATAGCTTTTCTTTCTTGTCCTCATATTATTAATTTGTTGTTTTTCGCATCTCTCCTTACGCGTCAGCATTGTAGAAGCATTTAATATTGTGTGTTTCTTACTTATTCCTCATTCGATTATTTTTCTTCGGTCTCTTTTCTCTTTCCACTCATTTTAATGCTTTCATCACTTGCATGACTATACAGGTGTTTCTGGTGTACATCTCTATCCCGACTTAAAATCCACTTTTCGTGCTTAAGGGGCTGTTCCAGAAGTACAGAGACAAAATGTATTTGCAATTTAAATTTCCAACAAAAGACCATTTGAAACTTAATTTATATGTAAATAATGATGTAACAATATTATGTGCGAATTATACCATATTGGTTCTAGAATTTCCTAGATAGGCTATTTTCCGTAAGTTTATTGCTCTTACTACTACTGCTCTTCGTATTTTCTAAGTGTACTTGTTTTTGAAAGCCCATGTTTTATAAAAAAATCTTCGATTACATTATCTTTGTACATTTTTAATGAAAATACTGAATACATACGGAATTACCTTTTCAGTTTTTTCTACGAGTGTAGAAATAGACATTTATGCTTTCATTTCTCATCGTAAAGTTGTAGTGAGGAGCAAGCAACAATAGTTAACATACCAGATTTACAGCACAGGCTGCCAAGGCAATGATTGCTGCCGACGCTGTATATATGTGTTTGGTACCGTGTTGAACCCGTTATTTTTGCCTATTTTAGAATTAATATTAATTTAGTTATTATTTCTAAAGCTACATTCACAGCTACTTTTTTAATGTGTAATGATAATGCATAAGACCTAACTTTAATACATACTGCTTTTGCGTAAGGTTAAGAAAAACATAGCATTTTCTGCAATAAAATTTAATGGATAGTTGACATCTGTATTTCCTCAAATTACTTGTCAAAATTATTTTATTTGAACACATGGTTTTACAAATGCAGCACTAGATGCAGCGATATATTTTGAGATTTCTTGCAAATTCATTTGGCAGCTGTCAAAAATTTGCTTAATGCATAATGCTTAATGCAACAAAAGTTTGGAGTTTGCAAACTTTTGTTACTATGCATTGTATTTATGCATTATGCGGTAATATTAAAACTAGCTGTGAATTGTCCTGGGCGTTGCCATATATCAAAGCATTAATAAAAGTAGTTTTAAGGTGAGAACTACGAACAATGTCGAATGTCAATGAAGCGAGTTTGTTTTAAAAGTCACCTAATTTTTTCAACTAAAATCAAATTTACCTCTACTTCAGAGACAACTCCTTTCCATACTTGTATATTCTTTATTTGCTTGTATTCTGTCCACTCATATATTTCCGTACCGTAACATAACAACTTTAAACTATGGCTTCTAACTTCATCCATCTTACTTTAAAATTTCTTTGAAATTTTCTCTTGTTTAAACTTCATGTTTGGATATGTTTTATAGAATGCTATTTCATAATTTATATGAATAAATTTGAATGGATAAAGAGATGAATACAGTATTAATAATTCTTACATTAGTTTCAAATAAACTAATTATGCATTGACACCATCCATAACTTGGAAACGTCATATCATGCTTAAGGTGGAAGTGTTTTCTTTTTTTTATTTCGGCTGCCCAGGTTTGAATAATCGTAAGGTATGTTTTTGTTTGAAAGTAGAGTTGACTCATACGTGAAATGATCAGTTCATATAATGTTTCATAATTAATGTTTAGTCATCCTTTTTGAATAGAGCTATTTAGAAAAGTAACATTCCTTTTATGTTGCTTTACGGATGTCATGATATGAGATTCTTTGTTGTAAGTCTCAGAAACATTTCTTGACTGGTAGTTAATACGCATGTTCTCATTATTCATTTACGGGTATTAAAATACTCCTAGTGATTCAACAACCGAGAATTTATGTTTAGGGGTGTATAAAAAGGAAAGATGATTCGTTGTGAAAATAAAGTATAATTCAAAAGAATGTAAAACATAATCATGTTTTTGTAATGCGATACAATATTCTTTAATTATTTTATTTACAATATGATTCAAGGAATTCATAATAGAAAACAAACATGTTAGGAGTCTGGTTAGGTATGGTATTTAAGCTCTTTATACATTTTAGCCAAATTTGACAAAGAAAAGATTATAATTTGTAGCACAGCGGTATTATTTTTTATATGAGTAAATAAATGTGTATGTTATCACGGCTTATTATTCATTTCTGGGTTTACCAATCTGTTTGTTTTGTAGATTTCGTTAATGACGAAATACTTGTCGAGTTGAGGGCGCTTACCAAGCGTTGCCTCAAGAGCGCTTTAATGCTTCTGCTTTATATTTTAAATTTTAACAACAGTGTTCATATTTCAACTAGTACTATTAAACGTATAAAAATTGATGCAACAAAATGTGTAAATTATTTATAAAATAATAAATAGTTACAGCTATACACCGATTTTTCTCACTTGACCCTCACGTCATTGATTTCTGAACCGCAAAATAACAAGTAGATAATTATATGTTTATCTCTGTCTTACTTATGGTTTCCTACATTCTATTTTCGATACCTATGTCTAATAGCTTCATCTTTGTCTTACTAACTCATTTAGAGAAGGATAGTTATACGAAATTTGAATATGACATTCGACAGCAATGGTACTTAATATTTTTGAATGCTAGTTCGCAACCCAAATTTAGGCGAAATTAGTAACGTTACCCTTATGGCTCACTCTCTATACGTTAAGTGTCGTGAAATTCTAGAAGTATGAATTTCATTTTGGATAAAAAGCGTGTGAAATATCTCAAATGTAGGTTTGACGTTTTAGATGTACATATTTGTCAATGTCAATGTTATTTTTATAATCTATTGGCGATATTTATCCTTTCCTACAATGAATTTCGTTCTTAGGTAAATATAATAATAATAATAATAATAATAATAATAATAATAATAATAATAATAATAATAATAATAATAATAATAACAATAATAATAATAATAATTATAATAATAATAATGATTATAATTATAATAATAATAATAATAATAATAATAATAATAATAATAATAATAATAATAATAATAATAATAATAATAATAATAATAATAATAATAATTATAAAAATAATAATAATAATCGTAAAATGTAGTAGTATGTTAGTATAAGAATTAAATAATTCAGTAGCACCTACTGAATTATGCGTTCAATGAAGTTAGCAAATCAGCGTGCTACGCTAGCGAATTGTATATGACGTCATAAGTGACGTCTTCTTTAATGCTTTGCTAGCGAGAAATGCTAGCGTCGATTAGGTCGCTAGCTTGATCTGCTAAGCGCTGCTAGGATAGCAACTTTAAAATGGAATAAGAATGAGTTTTATAAATCACGTTTTAAATGAAGACGGTAGCTATATGTTGCCGGAAAATAGCAATTATATTGGGATCACAGCAGATATGTTTTGACATTTGTGCTTATGTTGAAGTAAATGTAAATATGTTGTAAAAAATTTAGATGGAGAACTTTTTTTAATTCGTAGATGAATGAATCATTTAAAAATTCACAAAGCAATATCTTAAAAAGTTGGAAAACACGTACAAGCAGACAGACTACACTAAAGGTGTATACAACTATAGGTACTACACAATCAAGGTAAAATATATAATTTTAATAATAGTTATATTATTCTGGAAAATGAAAAGGTTGATACATTCGTATTTTATAAATGTAACCATGGCTAGTCAATGACGTATTATGTGATGTAATTACCTTATACACAAAACTGTTTAAGATTTGCTGGTAATCACGTTTCCATCACTACCAATACCATTTGATTCAGAGACAACTATCTAAAGAGAGATTGGAAACTCAATACTTTTGTATCGTCATAAAGTTCGCCATCTATCAACATATGCAACTAACTAAACGACGGTAACTAGATCTTTAAACTGTGACCGTGTGTTTTAATTTTTTTATTTTTTTAATATTTGAAAGAAAAAGAAAAACTCATAATATGTATTATGAACATTTATTTAAAATATATAGTGTACAAATTTTCAATTGCAAAAGAACAATTAGTAGGTATGTAAATAATATTAATAACAGAGTTTAATAGTATTTATCCAGATAATTATTTTGAGGAATAGTGTATATTTTTTGCAAATTCCACACTTCTTCGCAAGATTCAAGTCCTAATTTGTGTACTGCAATATCTGAGCCATATTTTTACATCTATGTATGTGATGTAAACCAAAACTTGTAAGCAACACAATCGGATATGTACATAGCTGTATTAGTGTTATTTTTTTGAAGAATTTTGAAATCTTATTTAAAGATGTGTTGAAGAGACGTACGCATTTCATAGGTGAAAAAAAAGAAGCGAAAATTGGGAACTAAGGAATATCAACCTCCAACATCTTCAAAGTTCTTCACATAACTCATTTACTCGTAACTTTATGAACGATATTGTCAGCTTTTATGCACTACTGCGGATTTTTAGTTCTTTTTGCGTTGGTTCCTTTCATTTCTCATATAGAATTCTTCAGAAGAATTGCAAATAGTCAAGTTCATTTGATGTTCAACAGGATATTTATTTGTTCTCCATGAAATTCTACAAAAACATATATAAGAAAAACTTACAAATATTATTATATATAAAGTAATTAATGTTCATAAGGTACCTTACGAGTTCTCTATATGTTTTGAACATATAAAAATTCAAATAATGCGGGATCAGAAATTATGTATGTCATGTCAGCTTATAAATTTTTCAGTTTGACGTTTAAATTTTCCATTATATTTTTTGCATTGTCTTCTATATTGTCTTCATCATTTTTGTGATTTTGCTGCCCTCTGAAGAAATATGCAAGGAACTATTTTCCCCGTGCTCCGTTTACCCCTCATCACCAAACAATTTGTTACAAGGTCGCCCATAAGTCTGTCCAATCTCTCTTTAGATAGTTGTCTCTGATTTGATTCATACGAACATCAAACTATGACGTGAGGGTGAAGTGAGAAAAATCGGTGTGTAGCTTTAACTTTCCCAATAATAATACTGCGGAATCAATCTTACATTTTTAAATTACTATTTTCATTTGCAGAGTAGCCATTAAATGGTTGTTATATTCATATAGATTAGAAGCAAGCAGCATAATCTGAATTTAATTCCGAAGCTAGCAACCACCAACTAACTAGTTTTCGTTTCATCAAGTGTAGCGTGTAGATGACAGCTGTCATTGTGTAAAAATAAGTAATAGTTTCATAATGTTAAATTATTTCAATAATGAAATAATTTTGTAAACTTGCTTTTTATATATGTTTAAAAACGAAAAATCAGTAATAATTCCTTCGTGATTTCTGAATTATTCTCTCACTGTGTAATGCAGTGTTTCTCAACATTCGCGGCACAGTTTCCGAAGAAAAAAATTTGCGCGGCACACATCTTTCTGTTAAATGGTAAAAAATAAACTAAATTAAGTTAAAGAAAGAAAAATAATTTCAGCAAAACTTGTACTTAATTATATTAACTTCTGTCCAGGCCGAAACAATGGGGGAGCTTACTTATGTTGAAATGTAATGATTTTCCATATTACTGCAATACTATACATGTAATATTACTATTAATGCAATAAAAGTAAGAAAATATAGCGTATTTTTTTATACAAACAATATTAAATTTATCGTTAGTTAAATCGCCCGCAATACGATGACGTATGCGGCATCTTTTGTTCGCCATAGTTGTCCGCTATGAGCGCTAGTTTAGAATGAAAACATGAACATATATCTTCTATATTTGATATTGAAGTGTCAAATTCAATGTCAAATCGCAAAAAGCAAATTATTTGATTTTAAATATGTGAACCTAAAACCTAGAAAATACGATAAACACAAATTAAAGTGTCAAATGTAAATATAAACAGTTGGCCATGTTTTGCTTCTGTCTCTTTCTATGAAGCACTTTTTGAGCACGTATTTCGAGACCTAATTCGCACTAAGTTGATGTTATGTACGCCATAATGGCGGGCAGAAAATATTGTAAAAGTTTAACATTTTTTTCTCCGGTATTTTTTAAAAATTTCACAAAATATTAAAGTAAAAACGCTTTAGATTTAAAAATATTTTAAGATATAAAAAAATCTAAAATTCGAAAATTCCACCATTATACAATAGAATATGTACAGAAAAAAAATATGATATTTTAGTGTCAAAATATATATTTAAATTTACGATTTTGTTGTGGAGTAGAAACATGCATTGCAAGGAATGATCGTCGGTTAACTGTCAAATACCTATTTTTTAGTTGGTTTGACAGTTGACACGACGTCCATTTCCTAAAATAATTGCTTACCAATTTACCACGTCTTTAAATTAAGTTTAATCTGGCACCAAAAGCAAATCTCTATGTATATAGCACCGCATTAACGTTTTGTGGCACAGATATTACAAAAAAAGAAAAACTATTTTCTCTGTCACTGATTTTCATATTCATTCTGTTTAATAAAAAATGACCAAAAAATTTAATCATTATAATATTTGATAGAGATTAAGTGAACGTTACAAAAAGTTACAAATAAATGTGACTGACAAAGTTTTTTTTTCAAAATTAGGCCTTATTTCGCACATAGCTACTCTTAGTTCGATCTCGAGATTTTTCTGTCTGATTTTTGATGTGAGAGTTGAAAATCATGTTTCGTAAGATTTCGCGGCACACTCTTTGAGAAACATTGGTGTAATGTGTACTTTATTTATTTCAAATTACCATAGTAATACATATACAGTTGTTCAAAAAAAATTCCTAACTCGGAGTAGGCTATGAATAGTGAAACGTTTGTCTGATCATTATTTAATTCACAAGTCAACTTGTCAAAATTGATCTTAAAATGTAATTTGAAAGATAAAAGACAATAAAAGCCGTATTCTTTCGCTTTGTTGGATCAGATCCAACTGATGGTATGAATTAGACCAGATCAGGTCACGTGGACGCAGATTAGTTTATTCGAAAGTACACAAATATCTGTCAAAATCAGTCAGAAAAATAAATTCAAATTTTCTATATTAACAGTTGTTTATCCTTGTTTAAGTTTCTTTTGAAACCTTATTATGTAAACTATTGTCCTGATTTACTGAAATAAAATATGACAGATTCTTCCGCCGCTTCCTCCATTTTTGAATCAAAAGTGATCTGTATCTTTCTAATACATGTTTTTGTTGAAGTAGATCACACTGATCTGGATTACTTAGTCTTGGAATGGAACATGCAATTTAATGATCCATGTAATATGAATCTGATCCAACGCAGCGAAAAAATACGGTTAAATAATGATACAGTATATTGACATTCGCCGTTTTTAATTTGTTTCCATTTCTAAAATAAGTTTCAAGAAGAAAAGCTTAGATTTCTTTAGATAACATTTTTGACAATATCTCATGTGAAATTGACATTGATATTTAAATAAATATTTTTAAATTGACATACGTTTCTTTGTACAAAGCCTGCTCCGAGTTAGGAATTTTTTTGAACACACTGTACTATGAGTCGTTGTTGGATAAAAATATTTTTATAGCAACGCGGTAAACGAGATTCTGATATTCTATACGAATTCCAAAACTCGTTGCGCTTATTATGGAAACTTGCAATCAATCATTTACCGCACTTGTTACTAAAATAACTGTATATTACGTATTACAATTACATCAAATTTTTATCTCAATGTAGAAACAACTATGAAAATTTAAAACAGTTTATTATATAAAAAAAATCTGATGTGGACACCACACGACTTCCTTGTACACAAGACCAATATGAAGTATAGACCCAAGTATAAAATTGCACGTATTTGACGTAATTTGACATTAGCATCTATTTTTTATTTTTTTGTTATGTTTTGTCCTAATCCATAGCAAGCTTCATTACAAAAATCAAAAAGTATATAAGTTTTAAATATATACAAAGGGCTAATTTAATAATACTTGATGTGCTAGACACAATTTAATTCTCTAAAAATTTTATTTGAAGCATTTATTTCTAAAATCAAAATGAAACCATTTTATTGAAGAAAAACTGTTAACAACTTCAGGTAATATGTCAGTTCCGGTTAGCCTGTTTTAACCAAAATCTACTATGTTATTCCAATTGACATAAAAGTCTTATATACCAAATATGAAAAGTGTTAGATTATATTTTATAATAGTTTTTCATTAAAATCTATTATAGGCTTCAAATAAAGTACCATTTCTAGAAATTATGTAATGACCAAAAAGAGAGGTGCACAACTAGATGTTATAGTAGTCCTAAATACCAAATTTCAACTTTCTACGGCTTACCGTTTTTGAGTTATGCGAGATACATACGCACGTACGTACAGACGTCATGACGAAATTAGTCATAATGGATTCAGGGATGGTCAAAATGGATATTTCCGTTGAAATCTGAAAACCGAAATTTTTCGCGATTACAATACTTCCTTTACTTCGTACAAGGAAGTAAAAAATAAAATTGGTAGCACTAGTACATCGACTTAGCATTCATCGTTCAATAAACTAAATTGCAATACATTTTAAATACAAGACATCGTGTAAGTTGTTTAATGTGTCTAAAACTCTTCCAACACAAACAAAAGGAGCATAAGCTCCTGCAGGAGCAGGGCTGTGGCAAGTTACATTGATCCTGCCAGCAGCAGTCGCAGACAGACACTATACCAGACGGAGTGAAATAAAGAAGCTATCGTCACAACAAAGATACTCCGAGCATGAGAAGCAGATCTATCCGAGGTTTGGGGAGGAAACTTTGCTCCCAGCATAGCATCAGCAATACAAAATTTGTGTACAGAGATGAACTCACTCGAAACTTTCCCATATACAACATGTTTATTTATTTACGGGCAAAGTTAACATTTATTTATACTGCTCTGCACTTTTCATTAAATGCATGTTTAATATAAATCTGTATTATGTAAAACAAAAATACATATCAAAATTCAGATATAAACTCAACCACAACACATTTGTTAATATGTACTCGTACTCGTACCATAGATTTTTATAGCGTACCTGCTACATAACATTTTAATGTTAATGTAAACGTTGCGTTGTTTTACAAATTAAAAATTTTCGTATAATGATTAAATATATCACCTCCGGCGCTACCCGGCTCTTAATCATCAAAAATTGTGATGCACAATTAATTATGATGAACTCTCACAAAAAAATTCTTATCGGTATATAAAAAATATGTATAAGACAGGAAGTAAGTGTACTTGAATTTAAATTGTCATATACGACATCAAAAGTGAAAGATTGTTCAGCCATCAAGAGGAGAGCAGCCAATATCTTAGTTGGTAGAGCACTATCCCGGCAAGATAGGTGTCTCGGGTTCGAATCCCGATGGCTGACAACTTTTCACAATTTATTTTATTTATGAAGTGCTCTAATGAACTGATCTAAAAAAAAAAAACTATTAGAAGCGAAATTCTTATTAAACACATCCATCATCTATCCCTTCTAACAAACTACTAACTCTTAGCAATATTGCTATAGTAAATAACCAATAATAATTGCAAACACTGAATAAAACGTGAAAATGCCGGGATTTACATTTGTTTCTATTGATCATAATTTTTAGTAATGTTGTTAAGACATAGCAACTTTCATATAGAATTGGGGTGATTAGTAAGTATTATGTGTTTCGATCATATTTATACATATTAGGGTGGTCGTTATTTTGCCAAAATTGGCAAACACCGTTTTTGATTAAAAAATTATCTTTGTAAACACAAAATAAGAAAATTATATTGGTTTGTTGACATATATAGAGCCTTGTTTTGAATAATTTCGCCCAGAAATGGGTATTCATAGGTTTTTAGAGTCGCTGAGTGTAAGTACGATATCAAAATAACAGTGGCAATTATAAAAAGGTTAATTCATGAAATTGACCGTAATAATGACAGCTTATGTTAATAGTTCACATACTGTTAGTGTTGTCACAAGTCTTTTTTGATATCATTTAAAATTTCAACTATTCCCCGGCACGGCTTATTACTATCTAAATGTATTCCAATTCAACATTAGTTTTTTTTCAAACGTCGTAGAAATGGCATTTTTTGTGACTTGATTCACAAGGTAGAAGTTTCATTTCTACGCCGCTGGAAATTTCTACGCCGGCGGCGTAGAAACAAAATAAATAAATATATTATATATATTTTCAGTGTTATCATTATTTATTAAAAACGAGTCGATTCGGACAGGAATCTACTTAAAACGTTGAAAAAGCAAACATAAATATAACACCTCAAAACACAATAAAAGATTTTGTCAAGAAAAAAAATATATAAATGATTACCTGATTTTTATTTTGGAAATAGTCATCCGAATACCATTCGTGGTTAAATTTTATCCTGGAAAAATTTTCCGATTGCTTTTTGGCATTGATCAAAAATCACTCGTTTGACAACCCGTGATTTTTTTGTCAACTATCTGAAAAATTTTCCGGCAAAAATTTACCACGTATGATAATATATATGAGAAATATTTAAATTTAATTATTTTTTTGTGCAATCTGACGCGAAATAAGCATTTCGCAGCCTCATTACAAGCCGCGAAATTGGATTTCGCGACCGTTGTTGTGGTAGCGGCCGCGAAATTTGGTAAACAATCACTTTGACATTTGAGAATTGCATTTGTTTATCAAATGTCAATCCCATAGCCACCTTGAAAGCTTACTTTCTATTTACAATAAAACTGTTTAAAATAATTAAAATTTGTAATTACATATTTTTTACGGTTACACAAAAAATATTGTGTACACCTTGTCCGCGAAATCCTTTAGCGCCCTCGAGATGTTCTTGCCTCGGCCGCAGAGTGATTTCGCGACCTTGGTATACAAATAACTATTGTGTAACATCATAACTTTAATTTTACTTCGCCTACTAACTAAATTTGTTTACCTCTGTCAATGTCATTAATTCTGCCAAAAATTGATGTCAAGGTGGATTAACTAGTGACAGCTGTTACTTTCAGAAAACTATAGAGTACGTGAACGTCACGTTGACAACCATGTCAAAATCAGCTGAGTGGCAATAAATATCTGCTAGTAAGTAATAATTTGAATTTTTGGCATCTAGGTGGATCTGTAGGGTGTGTATCTGACGTGATATTATTATGACGTTTCGGTATAAAAGCCATTTTTGTGTGACTAATACATTAAATAACAAATCTGCTAAATTAAAATCATATAGTGTACCTAAAACGAAGTCAGTATAATATAATTAATTACTTCAAATATCAAAAAGTCAAAAACATGTCGCATGTCAATCACATACTAGCATATGTTTACTGTCACTCAGCTGATTTTGACATGGTTGTCAACGTAACGTGCACGTACTCTATAGCAGGGGGGTGAATCTGCATTGAGAAACGTGATAACAAGTTTTCAATCTAGTAGCGTTGGAAATACTTCCTAACCCATTTATAGATGTCGTTAGTAGTACAGATTTTACAGTGATTCTCAAACTTTAATGTCAAAATCCTATAAAAAAGTGATAAATGTTTGAAAACTGCTGTAAATTTCCCACAATTCTTTATCATTGCATTGTTAGAAAAATTTTGACATTTCAAATTCAAACTGTTATTTGTGAATTTCTATCTTTATTGCAATATAGTGCTTTATCATTCAATATATTTTCGGTAAGTATATTATCTTTCATATTAGCATTATTATACGAGGTTGATATAAAAAAATTAACAAATTAATCATATTTCAGAAGAATATCACATGTAATATTTGTAACTTCTACGTGGTAAAGAGACATTCTTGCAGAAGTTGACAGTGTCCAGTAGAAGAAATGGTGTGTGCAAGTGGACCAGAAGAATGTACATCATCGCGGTGCTCTTAGATGTTTGCGCCGTAGGAGGGCAGCAAGATATCCCATTTTTGACGAAAGGACGTGAAGCTTCATAAGATTCATCAAAGAATGTTGGAATAGTATGATGTTGTCAGTTTTAATAAAAACGGGTGTAAAGGAGAATAGATTTATTAAAAAGTGGACGAATATCGATGATGAAGTCAAAGAAGCAGTGCATTTCTGGCTGACATTTAAAGTAACAACATATATTTCACATTTCTTAATAATGTATTTAATAAAATATCTATTTTCTATAGATTTTCTATTAATTACATTATTAAGAAATGAAATTTAATTTTTAGAATAATTCAAAATGAATTCATATTTCCCGCCATCTCTCATCTGTCAAATTTAGTTCTCTGACCTTTTCATAGATGTCACTAAAACTTGTTATCACGGTTTATAAGGGAGATAGTCAATCTTCTCCTATATATTTTCCTTAATCTACTCGTAAGCTCTATAGTTGTACCTTGTCAAAGGAAAATTCTGTTATAAAGATTTTGGATAAATTTATTTTATTTTAATAAAAATGATAAACGTTTCATACATTTTCATATAAATATATGGATTTTATTTGTCACAAGTTTTGAATAATATAAAATTATATTCTTTTCGCTTGGTAGACCATAACAAAATTGAAGTTGTGACGTCATATCGTTATAGCGCTAACAGTTTTTATTGAAATTATGAATGGTAAGTTTTATATTTTAAAAATATTTTGTACAAAATCATTTAAAATTAGTCATATTTTCATAATATAACAAAATATATGCAACTTTCTTTTAGTATCGGACCCCATTGTTATTGGAATAGGTTTATGGTACTATAATTTTTATTGTTACATTTAACAAGATAATTTAAAACAAATAAAAACTTTAGTATTCTTGTGCAGAAAATAATAAAAAGTGCAATGAAATGGGTAGTGACTCGTTCTTATGAAAAATAAGTTATAAAGTCGAGTGATAAGCCAGCATGGGACAGATCTGGAATCCCGGATCATGTGGCATCCCTCGAATCCGCTCGTTATCAGTGGGGTGGGGAGGTGAACGCTCTCTGTCTCCACCTCAGCTGAAGTCTTGAACTCGAGTTCGGCGCGGTGCACAAATAAAATGATTCCATCCTCCGCCGCAGCCGTAACCGCCTCCGTTTTATTACTGTCGTCTGGCCGGAGTCTGGCGGGAATCCCCATCCGATGTGGGGGTGGGGCGGGTTAAAGTCCGGGCCGCGCGTGAGGTGCGTGAGCCCTGAGCCCTGCAGTGCACTGCCACTGTCACTGCTCCACTGCGCCAGGGATGAACAAAATGTAATCACACTAGCTACGAGCAAAAGGGTAACAACCCTTTGTGTTTATGACTTGTTTGTCCGAAATGTGTTTACGTTGCACACAAGGATGATATGTGAATTTGCCGGTTGTGGATGTGGATGTGTTGTGCTTTCATGTTCATGCTATATAATGTATACTCTACTTCAATTAGCATCAAATACATCACGGATCTGGACAACCTGAAATTGACAGATAGTTGATACGTTCAATAATGTACCACCACCAGCGTTACAAATGTGAAATATATAAAGTTAATTAAATATAAAAAATTATAGCTATATTTACATCATTGGGGCCCAGTATTTTCATCTCCGGTTTCCGGTTAAACAGTCTGTTAACTTAACTGTCAATTAAAAGTAAAATTTAGCCACGATATTATAGCATAAGTTGTAAGAATTACACTGTGTCAATTTTTCGAAGTTACAGTCACATTGTCCTTATAACCGACAGTTATGTTAACAATAGTTTACTTGTGATAAATCTGATATCATATCTATCACATTGACAATTTGTCAAATAGATTTAGAAAGCGTTTTAAATGGTAAAATATATGTACTATTATGGGCTTAACATTAAATAATTGAATGTATTTTGTAGTTTTCTAATATTTAATAGATAATTCAAATTCTAACGACAAACAAATGTTGTTTAGTGCTATCGCCCTAGGCTGTAAAAATGAACCTACCGGACACGTTGCTAAACTAGTAGACATTTCAAAAACAAAAAACAATTATGTGTTCGATAAGTATTGTACCTCCCGCTACCCTTAGTAAGGGAGGTATAGGGATCCTTAGAATCCAATTTTAACATTTTCCCGATGATATCTGTGTGTATGTATGTGTTGATCCTCCACTCTAACTCAAATACTATCATTCAGAAAATTTTGAAACCTTGTACTCGTATTTCGACCTTTTTTCTATTATGGAAAGAGCCCATTAGATTTTGGTGTAAATCGGATAGCTGGAAATGGCACTTTACTTAAGCTCAATATAGTATTTCTTCGAAAAATACCTTTAAATGTCATTTTTTCGAGATTAATGTTATTATAAAAATTAAAGATTATTAAATTTTCTATAGATTTGCATTAATACTTTTTCTACATATTTTATAGATAAATTTATAAAATTATCTATAATTTACATCCCGGAGCCTACGCTTTAAACAAATAAAACTTCTTGGTTAAGCAGTTATTCAAATGTATGTAACTGACAGATAAATGTCACTGTCATCGAACTAATCATTTCGAATTAATAATCGTAACGTTCTAAAACGAAAAAAGTAAATAGAGCAATAGGTAAGGAAATCGATACAGTTTCTAGCATTAATATGTAGGTATGTATTTAGATTAATAAAAATTAACGATTCGCAAAAAAAGTTTAAGCTATTCCTCATTTTTGGATTAGTGAATTCTATTCTATCCCGATATTTAAAATTTAATCTTCAATTTATTATCAGAAAAGGTAGACACTTGGATTAGATTACACTATATTTTAAGAAATAAACTGCCGAAATTAGAGTAAAATTCACTAATTCAAAAATAAGGATTAGCTTAATCTTTTTTGTGACTCGGGCTGTAAATGGCGGGAGGTGTTGTGTTGGCCACACCAGATTTTTTATTATTTAAATATGTAGTGCTAAGTTCCAATTAATTATGGAAATGACCCCCACCCCCTTGTCTCTTTTGGAGAACCGCGAAGATTTTGCTCAGAAGAACATCTTTAGGGATCAGGTTTCTACATTCTCACTTGAATGGATTCATGAATAAGAAAACTATGCCGAGAGATTCTAATGCATCCCCCCGAGCCGTTGCTTTGTGTGAATTAATTTGTTCTAAGAAATTATATATAGACTGTTTAATTTAATTAAATATGGGTAGGTATATACATTCATTTTGGATGTAAAGTTTTATAAATTTCTTTAAGGCTATGTAAAATCTGAAATAGCTCCTGTCCTGATGATAACAGACATTTCATGCATACTGTACAAATATTATTTTATATAACAAGTGCAATTAGAGATGGGCGCGTGAGTAACTTTTTGTTCACGATCACGCACGCTCACGGAACTAAAAATGTAATCACGACCAATCACGAACGACTTTTTATGTTTGATTCACGATCACTCACGCTCACGATTTTATTTTGGCACTCACGCCCGATCACGCCCGGCGGGTCACGTTCGTGTCACGTCCCGTATTTATTTCTATGTACATTTAAGCCTGTTCAACCCAGTCATAAGTTGTTATCAAATTTGTTAACAAATTGGTAATAAGTTAGGTAACAGATTGGTTTCTATGGAAACGAATGTTTATGGAGAAATGGGTTGTTCTATTTTATAACAAATATCATTATAAATTTGGTAACAAATTTGTTAACAAAATTATGATCGTGTCAAACGGGCTTAAAGATTTGTATATCTTTAGTGAAATCGGAGCAACTGTGTATACAATTTTGGGTACAACAATAACACTATTTTTATGCAAAAAAATAATGTTGACATATTTGAACATAATAATAATAACAAGAACGTAAAGTAAAAGATGGAAATTGACAATTTTTTAAATAAAAAATAGAAGAAAACTTGTACTCACGCCCGATTAAATTTCAATTACGCCTGATCACGCACGATAATTTTTTAGTGCCTCACGCTCACGTCCAATCACGACGCAAAATTTAAATTATATTCACGACCACGCGTGTCACGTCGTGACCCATCGTGACCCGACAAAATCACGGCCCGCGCCCACCTCTAAAGCTATGTTTCCAGCTCTTAACATAGTCACTGTTTTAGTCTTTGTTTTTGTATTTTGTCTTATGTTTTTGTTAGAAGATATTAGCCATTTCCAGCTGTTAACATAAGCACAGTCTTAAGTTTTTGTACTTATAATGTTTGTTCACTCAAAAAAGGAACACATTTATAAAACTCTTTACAATGCTTTAAAAATTATATAGTTATTAATGATATTAATGATGAGTAGTAATCATTACTCAAATTAAGTAATGTAATTATTTTGTATAATTCCAAAATAACATTTGAAATAAAGCGCGAAATTAATATGGTGAACGAGCCACAATATTTCTAATATTCCACTTTAAATTTCAATATTGTCTGTATATCCATAAGATATGATATAATTTTATTTGTACTTATAATATAAAAAATATGATTTTTTTTCTTTCTGTTGTCCATATTTATATTATCTCAACACAAAAATAATAACATAACCACCAAAATAATGACAGATACAACGCGTAGAACTACTGCGCAACATAAAAAGAGATAGCGCTTACGTCACTTATCTCTTTCCAAGAGAACAGCAACAAAGACTATGACGAAAGTATGATGCATGCAAACTTTATGCGCTATGACAAAGACAAAGACTAAAGACTAAAACAGTAGCTGGAAACGCTCAAGCCATTATACGTATGACAAACTTTCAAGGTTATGACAAATAACAAAAACAGTGACTATGTTAAGAGCTGGAAACGCAGCTAGTGCAATATTCAAATTTAATAAAACTATTATAAATAATATAAATGAAAGCAAAAAACCAACAATAGTATATTACTAACAGAGGTGGAAAGTGTTTTATTACTGTCGAGGGCGAAGTATAGTCCTAGACATAATGAAACTTTTCACCGAGGTTTGTATACTATTACATTCACAATCAGAAATTAATAATAAGTAATTATACTCTGTTTCATTTACGCCATTCGGCAGATAGCGTTGACATCAGCGCCAGTTTTATGTAGCCGAAATTTCATTGGGTAAGCTTGTCTCTTGTCTCCAATCTCAGCCAGTCAAAAAGTTCATATCTATGCCCTACGCCAGTGTTACAATCTTCATAAATTCGCTGCACACTTTCCAAAGAAAAACATTTTCGCGGCATACGTACGTTAAATAGTAAACAATAAACTAAGTAAAACTCTATGGGAAGATTTATACACGCTATTTTACAGAGAAAAAAAATAAGAATTTTTAGTGTCAAAATATTTAATTTACAGCTTTAGTGTCCGAGTAATCTTAATTTGAGATGTGGTAGAAATATATGCGTTATTTCAAGAAATGATCGTCAGTTAATATGTGACTAGTTTCGAAGAGAGCAACTCTCAGTTCGTTCTCCAGATTTTTCAGTCTGATTTTTCATGTTAGTGGGAGTTGAATGCTAATACTCCTAAGTTTTGTAAGATATCGCGGCACACCCTTTGAGAAACACTGCCTTATGCCCTACCGTTTGCACCGGTTGTACTTAAATTTTAAGTACCCCTTATCAAAATAAGTGCATTGCACCAATTTATAAAGTCCCCTTAAATCACGTCAGTGCTCCTTAAATTTAAGCTGCAGTTCAGGAAACACTTAGAAGCGCCCTTAAAATAAATATTACATTTTCAGGCCTGTCCAGTAATTTAATAATTGCTTGTAGAAATATTAATATTTTGATTTTCTGGAGATGAAAGTGGATAATGATTTGGAGTTAGATAGAGTGGATGAGGATTTGGAGGTTATGAACTCCATAAATTTTGAAATTTCGCGTAAAATATACACTTTGAAAAATATGTAAATTTGTATAATTTTCGAGATAATTTTATATTGATCAACAAAAATAGATGTGCTTTTGTCAGTTTTTTTTTTACAGATTTAGATTTACAGTTTTGACCACAACAGCTATAATATCGATAGAGCTCGTTGGCTCTTTGGCACTGAATGATGTGATATTCTGAAATAAATTAAAATGTACAATATTTACTGTTTATAATACTCGTATTATTGATATCACAAACCTTAATATTATCACCGTCGAATATATTTTCAAAACCTGTTATAGTTTTTGTATTAAGGATATCCGACACATCACTTTCAGTAGGAATTGGTTTCCCTCCCCCGGTTTTTAACATATCCAATCACACACTCGCAACAGATTTTCTGACTTCTTTTTATTTTATTATTTTCATAAATCTTTTAGTGACTGCTTAGTTCTTTTCGTTAAATTCGGCAAGTAGAATTAAAATTATTAGTTATTTCTTTCCACGAAACTTCATTATTTTTCCTTGTGAATGTGTCATTTTACTGAAAAATACATTAGATTTTTTATTTACAAATGAAACAGATAGTTTGATTTTACATATATAAATAATAATTGAATAAGGTTAAATCAATAGTCATAATAATTATCTTAAAATTTTTGCATTACAAATATAACAGGTGTAGTTTTAAAAGAATTAGAAAATAATTCTACTTCCATAAATAAATGTTTAATTATTTATTAATATTTTTATTATCTATAGGAGCGTATAAAATTAATTATTTGCGTTTTCAGTCGCCACACTATCACATTTAACATAATAATTACTAGAATAATATAATATGAAAATGAAAAGTTATTAGAATTTCTTCTTACACTTCTTCCAGGCTACCCTTATGTAAGCGACAACTATATTCCATCCGTACAAACCATTTAAGCTTAAGGGCAACTTACCAACTAAGGGGCGTTTAACTAAAGGGAACAAATAAGTGATACCGGTGCAAACGAGCATGATGGCTTAAATGGAACAAGGTATAATATTTAAATAATAAATAATCTATGCTGTGTTCCATTTAAGCCATTCAGTAGATGGCACTGGCAACAGCGCAAATCTGAAGTAGCCAAAACTAGATTCGGTAAACTTGTCTCTTGTCTTTAATTTCAGCCAATCAGAGAGGTCAAAACTATTCCCTACGCTCCGCAATACCGAATGGCTTAAATGGAACAAGGTATTACATAAATAAACAAATGGTCTGAGCTTATTCATTTGTCAATTGAACTGTCAGTTTGATTTCTAACCTTAAATTTTGATTTCACATTTATCTACACTTACTTAGATTATTTACAATTTCATTCGTTTCTTTACATATGTAGTCCATATTTATTTGGGACTTTTCGAGTAACTTGTTAGATTAGTTCTGTTTAATTGGCATAATTTAAGTAACCCATAACTGATCCTGAACTGACCCACGGCAGATTTGTTGGGTTAGTATATCCAATCCGTCTACTCTCTCTTTCTAAACAGTTTTATTTATTTCTTAAAACTGATAAAATAAAAACAAGTTAAAAAGAGTCAATTATAGTATCAATGACGTGAATTATTCGAATTTTCCGTCAAATTTTAGAATTGTATCATTTATTTGGAAGTAACCCAGGTTGGTTAGAGATCAGTTCAAGGTTGAACCTGAAGTTGCCAAATAAATCCAGTCAAAATGTGAAGAAGCTTTTTTTTACACTAAATACCTATCATTGATTTCTCAGGATGGGAATAGGAAATAGTCCTGACCCTGAAGTTGGGATGTGGCAACTTCCCGCCTTAGAAAGTATAGTGTGGGCTTAGCTGAGGCTGGAAAGTTGACACTTTACAACCTCAGCTATACTCACGCTATACTTTCCAACCTCTTGAACAATGAGGTTAACAATAACCAACTTCCCAACTTTTTAGAATTCAGAAATCGTCATATTATTAACCGATTCTGAATAAAATATATTTCCTAATTCAACGTTGCGCCAGTAGGTATTACAAAATTACAAGAATATTCCGAAGTTTATTGATTTTAAGTTATGTATATTTGACACAAAAATGTGAAACCATTAATTAAATTATCATCGAAAGGAAGCATGTACATATACATTCCTAATTATAAAGCAATGGCAAAATTATGATTCATTATAAATCTGTAATAATCACGTAATTTTATTGCGCATATCAAAATTAATGAAGTGTGATAACATGGTATAAAATTTAATTACTTGCCCTGCATAAATTTACACATTTACAAAACCTCTTATCACGTTCCAAGTGATGTTTCCAGCTAACTACCTAATTGGCATTAGGGTAACTTATTTCCATAATAATTATTATGATTTTTAATTATATCATTCGTTGCACTGATTTAATGTTATTTAATGCGTTATTATAATAATAATTTGCTTACAACTGTGTAATCCATTAGATGGCGCATATTTTTCTGGTATTATTGCGCTGACTGTTGGTAATGGTGAGATACAGTTTCTTTTCGTATTTTGAATTTTGTTCTAACTTTTATGCTGGGATTTGCAACTGAACCCGAGCCTAAACCAAAAACTGCAAGTAACCCGAATTATCACTAGCTGATGATACCCCGCAAACTTCGCAGCCGCGAGCATTTGGTGTGCTTCGAATTCGGTGTGCAGCTGTTTTATTTAATTATATAGGCGGTGTGTACAAAAGTAGTCAGCGCCGACAGCGGACAAAAATGACAACGGTGGTTACTCATTGAAACATAACAAGGTTATGTTTTATGTCAGAATAATTTTGCAATATCTATTTTATAAAATGTTTGTAATAAATGCGAATGATAGGACGTCAAATGTTATGTGATGCAGTGGGAGATGTAATAATTCTGACAAAATTACCGATTGAAGTATCAAATTTTATAAATTTCCCAGAATATTATGAGGAATATGATTAAGAAAATAACTTTTCAACAGATATCTTCTACAGTGTGTTCAAAAAAATTCCTAACTCGGAGTAGGCTATGAACAAAGAAACGTATGTCAATTTAACAATATTTAATTAAATGTCAATTGACATGAGATATTGTCAAAAATGTTATCTAAAAAAATCAAATCTTTTTTTCTTGATTCTTATTTTAGAAGTGGAAATACATTAGAAAACTCTAAATGGCAGTATACTGTATCCTTCTTTATTGTCTTTTCTCCTTAAAATTACATAAAGATCAATTTTGACAACTTGACTTTTAAATTGAATAATAATCAGACATACGTTTCTCTGTTCATAGCCTACACCGAGTTAGGAATTTTTTTGAACACACTGTACTAACATGAACAATTCTTTTAGATTTACATATTTTCTCATTGTACAAAATATTTATCGTATGAATAAAATTCAAACAATGGTCGTATGATTGAAACAATCAATTATATAAAAATGTGTTTTTTAAGTTAAAATTTGAACAAAATATAATAAAAGAAGCAGAAAATTATTTTAAAATTGTATAATACTTGCAGTTGTATCATATATAAGGTCTATTTTTGACATAAATATTCTGTACAGGTAATATTAATTTTAAAAGTAGAAATTCACATGGTTCTTCTCCTTTCCGAGCTTGTGTAACTGATTCCACTTAGAGCCTGTTATATTTTCAATGAGGAATATTCGTTAATTATTGCGAATATAAAAGAAAGATGTTAACATCATCCACTGATATCGTGATATTCAGAAACTTTCTTCTTTCCAATCATCCAAGTTTTCCAACTCTAATCGCAATTTCCATGTTTTGTGAATCTTATAATATTTAACTAATATTATAAATTATAATATAAAACTAAGTATGATAAAATGGTTTACCGAAATCACATATATTATGAGAAAAATTATATTTTTTGTCACAGTACCTTCGCTGGTATTTTGACTTTTTTGAATCACATATAACATTTTAAATAATTTCTTTATTCATTTCAAATATACTATGACGAATAATATTCATATACAACAGCAAAAATTCAAAATAAAATTGTTAATTGTATCACTTTTTCGAAATGTCAAAATTTATTAGGTACCCAAAGACACCAAAGTAACCGTTAGAGGCGCTGACGCTCAAAATGTGTACGTCGCCTATATAGTATATATTATCAATTCTGACTATACAGGTGTCCGGATTTCGAAGACCACCATTGGGATCACGGAAACTAAAAGAGATACGACTTCGGTTAAATGGGACATGAGGTGCGCCTTTGGGGGGCCATCTTAGGTGTGCTATTGTTATAACAAAAATTCTCATAGGTTACTAGAAAACTGAATTTGGTCCATATATATTCATTTTGATTTCTTCTAAACTATCAATAATTGAGAAAATGTTTCAAATAAAAAAAATTAATGACGTACGAAAATAATTTTTCTATCGGTAATTTTTCAAGATATAGCAAAAAATTACATTTTTTTAATGGAACCCATATTTTATTTTTACTCTAAAAAAATACTTACTTTTTCTTCTTCGACATGTGTGGGTTTTTGTGTTTTACCTCCCGCTACCCTTGGTAAGGGAGGTATAGGGAACCCATTAGATTTTGGTGAGAATTTAACGCACATACGTGGCAACCAATAAAATCACGAATTTGTTTCAAATTAAGCCAATGAACGACAAGCTTTACCGATTGTAATCACTAGTGAAAATTAATAAGCGATTATACTTCACTGTAAATAAAAATCCTAGTTGTCATGTAAATGAAAGCTATATTGCCTTTTGTTTTTTAAACGTCAGAAAGAAAAACTGTGTAAACTCGTGTAAAATGGAAAATTGCAGATGGGGGAAATGTATCTACAATAGAGATAACTAACAAAATTGAAGAAAATATCCCAAAAAATACTAAAAAGGCGAAGAAATATGCTTGGGGACAATTTATGGATTTCTGCAAACAAAGAAATTATACATTAGAAGAAGGTACAACCCGTATTCAGCTTTGCAACATGCTTAGAGATTATGCTTATAACATGAAGAAGAAGGATGGTACAGAATATAAAGAAAATGTAATTAAGTTTAATTGGAATGTCACTGCAAAAATGTTGCAAGAAAAATTTTTCAAGGATTATAATGTAAAAATAGATCCTTTTTCGGATTTGGAATTTTTACCTGCCCGTCAAGCTAGAGATACAAAACGAAAAGAACTTCAACGAGATATTGATAATAGAAAAAAAAGTTCTGATGCTTTCACTCCTGAAGAACATTTTCAGTTACAAACCTATTGGTCGGAAGACAATCCGGAAGGCCTACAAAAAAATTCTATTTCATTGCAGCTAAAGAGTTAGCGTGGAGGGGCAACGAAGGTGTTAATGCAAAGGTTCAATATTTTGTTATTGAAAAAGATAATTTTGGAAACCAAACGGGCCGTATAGAATATAACCCTATCTTTACGAAAACGAAACAAGGAGGATCAAAATCATGTTCAGAAAGTAAGTGGTTAATTAGTAATAAAACAAATTCAGATATTTGTCCTGTGCGATTATTTTATAAAATGCTGGATAAACGTCCTAACCATATAACAACTGATCGCCTGTTTTTAACGCCAAATCACAAGTGGAAGTTAACTCATGATGCAGGCTGGCATAAGAATTGCCCCATTGGTATTAATACAATGTCAAAATGGACACAGCAAACTGCAACACAAATTGGTTTAGACACTAAAAACAAGAAATTTACCAATCATAGTCATCGATCTTCAGCAGTTACGCACCTTGCCCAATCTGAAATTACTGAACAGGAACTTATGAAAATAACAGGACACACTAGTTCAAATTCTCTCAAGCCATATTTAAACATGCAATCCAAAAGACATGAAGAAATCCTAAGCAGAATCAGAAACAGCAGCAATACCACTAACGTGAATTCTGGATCTAATATCAACACCACCAATATGAGATCTGAATCAAGTGAACAATCGATGTTCTTCCAATGTACTTTCAATGTACAAAATTTTAATTGTGGTAATCTTTAATTTGTAGTAGCTATGTATGTTGTAATAAATAAATACTATTTTTATTGAGTATCATTTGCTTGTTAAATTCTCACGCAAAATACAACTCGTGACATGACCATTGCCAAATTATTTTTTTGACATAATTTTGAATCGTTGTTATGGCAATAGGAAATACAACTCGTGCTGCGCACTCGTTATATTTCCATTTCCATAACAACTCATTAAAATTAATGTCAAAAAATAATCGGCAATGTCCATATCACTTGTTATATTACTTATGAAAATCGGATAACCGGAAATGGCACTTTACTAGAAGCTCAAAATAGTTTTTCTTCGAAAAATACCTTTAAATGTTATTTTGCGAGATTAATGCTTTTTCTATATATTTTATGGATAAATTTATAAAATTATCTATAATTTAAATCCCAGAGCCTACGTTTTAAACAAACAAAACGCAGTTATTCAAATGTATGTAACTGACAGATAAATGTCACTATCAAAGAACTAATCATTTCAAAATAATATTAGTAACGTTTTAAAAAGAAAAAAGTAAATAGAACAATAGAAAGGGAATTCGATTCAGCATAAGTAAATATGTAGGTATTTAGATTAATAAAAATTAACGATTCAAAAAAATGTTTAAGCTAATCCGCATTTTTGGATTAGTGAATCTATTGTATCCCGGTATTTAAAATTTAATCTTCATTTTATTATAGCATCCGGTGGCAATGGTTAGAGCAACGCCTCATGTAATGAGTGCCCTCGGGGCTCTGGGTTCGAATCCCACTAAGACATGGATGTGTGTGAATGTGAATTCACTCTGTAATTGGGATTTAATCCTGTTGAGGGGTTTAAAAAAGGTAGTAACTTGGATTAGATTAGACTATATTTTAAGATATAAACTGTCATAATTAGAGTAAAATTCGCTAATCCAAAAATAAGGATTGACTTAAACTTTTTGTGACTCGGGCTGTAATGGCGGGAGGTATTGTGTTGGCCACACCAGATTTTTTAGATCATACACCTACTTACTTGATGGTTCTACGACGTTACGCTTCGAACTATGTTCCTATGTAGGATATTTTATATTTTTTACTTGAATAATTAATTCAATATAATAATAATGTTATGAAGTAAGTATATTATCATGGGATCTGACTCGTTCCCAAAATACAATTATTCAATAAATATAGTATCACAAATTTTGTCCATATACTCGTACATGTATTATTGACTACTATCAACATTTAAGAGATTGAGATTATGTATAGTTTGAGGAAGCGATCTATGAAACTCATTAAAGAATCTGCCAATTGGACGTTATTAAGTTTTATGGGGCTTGCGGTTAAGGGTTCTGGAGCAACTCGAAATGTGCGTTCAAGATGTTTCCTAATTATGTACTTTCAAACCTGTATTCAAATAATATTGCGTTTTACATATACTTCTTCTAACATCAATTTATAAATTAAAAAGAGATTAAAATATTATAGGGATTACAACAAATTCACACGTAATTTTTAAATACAAACAGTATTTGAAAATTTTCTTTTGAGGTACGTGCAAAAATCTTTTTCAGCGTTGAAGGAGTTATCAAAACGAAACGTTGTTTCTGTACTTGTTTCAGTAGTGTTTGTATAAAATAAGATTTTGTTTTATTGTCTTATTTATTTTATAGTTTTAATTTTCAAAATTTATACAATTTACAAAATTTATACTTACCCTAAAAATGATGCCATCAAGTTCAAATAATTTATTAGTCCTGACCAGTAAGATTCCCAACCCTTCACAAAAGGTTGTAAATCCTGCCTAAATTAGTTTCATATATCGCTTCCTCCAACTGTATTGCAGTACTGAAGCCAGCGCCAACACAGAATAATGGAGGCACTGAGATCATATCTACTTTCACGATAGATAGGTTAAATTAGTTAACTGAAAAGTTTCTTTGCTTTTACGTCTTTTGATGTCGGTTGGTTAATAAAATATGTTATCAGAGAAAAGAGATGTAAAAGTATATTTCATTCTGTTTAAACTAAGAAAATAAATAACAAGACATTTTAATCTGCTATGGAATTGTACAACTCCATCTTAAAAAAGGGCATTATACAGTATCAAGTATAGGCTAGTAGGTACCGTATAGTAGTACAGACAAAAGAAGAAACCAAAGTTTTGACGACTATGTCCTTATATAGCGTGGCCCATCAGGTATGTCGGATTTAAATTTAGAATAAAACGCAGGAAATTATTTATTTTGGAATTTTTTTATTGATTTATAAACTCTTTCCAGTAATAACGCGTTTAATTTCTGTTTTTAGTTCAGGAATTGTTTGTGGTACATACACATAGACCTTGGACTTTACAAAACTGCAGGGAAAAAATCGCAGGGCGTCAAGTCGCAAGATCTGGCCAGCAAAACGATGTCTTAACAAATCGATAATTTCTCTTGATCTATAGTATGTGGCATATGCATGGCATGGGGTCCATATCGTCCAATTAATCCCACAACAACAAAAATATCGGGATTGCTAACTTAAATATATAAAAAAAATAGCGGGAAATATAAATCCGGTGTACTCGATGGGCCATTCTATGTTTGAAACATAAATAAACATTTTATCACGGCTTACTACCCATTTTTGGTTTTGTCAATCTACTTCTATTCGCGCAGTTAGTTAATAGAATGATCAATTATATAATAGCACAACATAACCTACCGTAACATGACTTGGCTTAACCTAAATCGTAAAAAATTCACGTGATAATATATACCTAATGTGATAAACTGTTGTATGATATATTGAAATATGTCATATGACAAAACGTCGGGTCACGAGTATAAACAGTGGTTTCAAGAAATTGATATCTTTAGTAATGTAATGTTGTAAACTCCGAGTAATCCTAAATAATATATATCACCTCAGTAGGTACAACAAGATTCCCGGAATAATTACTAGATAGAAGAAAAAAAAATGATATAGGCTGGTTCTTTTTCGGGTTGCTGAGCCGTAGTCTGATTGTGTAAGGCATCTTCCGTGGATTAGAGTCTTAAAAGTATATAAGTTAAAAATGTCAATATTTATTACCAAGGCATGAATTCCTGCATTAAAGAAAACTACAGTTAAAGGATCCAATACATTCAATAAATAGAACGGAACATACATGGCTCATTCATATTTTCAGTGCGATATGCGATCTTGTATCCAGACAATTCATCAAATTATTCGGCCTTTTCTGTAACTCAGTGGTTAATTTTTAACAAATTATTGTACTTCATTTCACGTAAGAAAATAGAGTTGGTTTATATATGGATATAAATTCTGCCCTTTGATTGGTCAGAATTCAAACCTAGTTCACAAAAACGAAAAAATATCACCTGTCATTTGTCAGTTATCAAATAAAATCAATCTACAGAATTAAGTGATGTTTATCCATGTTTTGTTGTAATTTTTAATATTCAGGTCTTTTACACATAAAAATATTTTTCTACAAATCTATTAAAAGTGGGCTTTTTAATGTTTGTTATTAGCGTTAAAAACGTCATTTTATGACACCATTGTGTGACAGATCATTGTTACTTTTGACACTAGTGTTAAAAGTGAATGTCAAAAAATTATAAGAAATACAAAGTTAAATTAAAAAACAATGTCTGTAGATCGTGTTCCTAACTTCCTTCTCACAAAATAAAATATCACTTTTAACACTGATATCATAAATAACTATTATTATTGACACTGTTTGGTTTCACGAATTTAAATTATTTATTTAATGCATGAAAAAACGGTCGGCTCTCAACCGTCATCTACTATTTTCTTACGTGAAATGAAATATAGAAAAATAGTACAAAAAACATGTTTCATAAAGGCCTGTGTCCACGATCCTAGAAATCGATGCAAGTTCTCGGATATAATCCGCAATTCGATAACTTGGATCGTGGACACTACCAACTCGGACGCAAAAATCGAATAGAAAACTAGAATGGAAAATTGCGTTCTGTCCCATTTTTTCGTACAAGTTGCTAATTTCATTTACATGGTACCAATTTAAAATCTTGACGTTTGATGTTTGATAAGCTTAAAAATTAAGGTTATAAAATATTACCTAATTCTACTCATTTTTGATAAGTTATTATAAATAATTACTTATAAATAAATTAATATATTAGTGGTAAAAATTTAATTTACTTGCTGCCGGGATAATTTCTCGGTTATGTTTTATTAGTTTTTAGTATTGGTACAATTGGCTGAAAGTAACTTCATAAATTCGACCAGCCTGACATCTGTAGTCATACAAGTTCAATGTGTATGATCAAAAAATGTGATCGAGAACTCGCAACGATTTCTAGCATCGTGGACACAGGCCTTAAGGCCTGTTATCGCACTCGTCCTTTGTAAAATATGGACTTGTACGTTAACAAATTGCCTTATGTAATTAGTTTTTAATGTATTGTTTCATGAAAAAATAAAAGTTGTTGCCATAATGACAACTGCAGCTTGCCTTTTCTTTATTTAATTCATTCCAAATTGAGGAACCGGCTGGGCCCAATAAAAGCAGCCAAATTAGTTTTTTTCTTTTTAAAGTGTTAAATAATTGACCTGATTATGTTTGTAGGTATTAATAATTAATGAAGGTCCATTATAATACCATGTTTTATTTTTGTTAAATTAATAATTTAAAAATAGATTTTAGTTTCGAATTATATTATATACAGAGTGCAGGGTGTAACAGAAATAAGTACATTAAATTTAACAAGTGATGGAACTCGGCCAGAGCAACAATATTTCTTAGCAACATTTTTTTTCCAAATCGCAATTTATTTTTTGAAAAAAAAAACTTCCAATTTCGAGACTTATAAGTGAATCAGAAATAAGTAAGTGACATTGATAGAACTCGTCGACAATATTTATTTGTAACATTTTTTTTGAATTCTCAATTTCAACATTATTCTCCGAGGTACAATAATAATATAATAAATTTAAAAAAAATATATGTACCTGATGGTGAACGTACAATAGTATCTGCAAATTCTCATCGACAATATTATGTAGAACAACAGTAGTAAAGTAAAATTCTATATTCTACTTTTTTCCAGTTCTCTAAAATATAAAATAATTCAACATTCAACAAAGATAAGTTACTTAACTGAAAAAATCCTTTCACACTATGCTCTGATTTTACGATTTTTATATGTAATTAATATTTCTGCACATCTTTTCGAAGGTGTTTAAATAGTTTACGACTCCACTATAAGTACTCCGTATATGCAAGTGTAAATTAAACCTGTGTGCTTCGTTATTCTTTCACTATCCATTACCGGCGTTCGGTGTTGTGTGTGTGTGTCTACCCCTGGCCGATGCCGATGCCGGAAGGGAGAGGTCGCTGCACCCGGCTGCTGCACCGCCGCCGTCGTCCCGGCGCTTGGGGCAGGTCAGCGCCAGACGGATCCATACGCGTGTCTGCCCGCACTGCCGACCCGCGTTGCGTACGTTCAACCCTTCGAACGCACAGCACACCACACACCATTCGATTCATCACTTGTTGTTATTGTTCTTGTCGTTTCATGTGATCATGGATGATAATATAGGAAAACATCTCATATCACGATATTTTTTTAAATTCAGTTTAAAAAAAAATATTATTAGTAAATTATGAATGAAGCCCGTATAACACGATCAATTTTTATGCAAATTTTTATTTTAATACACAGGCTGTTTGGCTAAGTCTGGCACCAAGAATATTTCGTTTATTTTGAGAAATACAAGAAAATGTTAACTTAAACTAGACAAAGGGGCGCATAAGATGATTATAGTAGGAATTTTGTATCACTTCCAATTTTAGCGGAAATGGATGCAACTTCAAATCTAGCATAGGGGATCATTATATTTTTATATATATTTTTTAGAATGAACATAAAATTAGCCTCACAATGATACCAAAATATTATAGTTTTTCAAAATGGCGGTTATTTATTTTTAAAATAATGTATTAATAAAATTCCATGCAAAACAGCAAGCTATGTGTAAGATAATATATTATTATTAATGTTTATATTTCTCATATCATATCTGTCATTACATTTCTGTCATTCTTTCAATCGTCATTCTTTTTCATAGCCAACCCTACATCCCCCTTCTTTTGTTTGTTGGCAACGCTTTCAAGAATCTTCGGTTTCTTCTAAGATCTTGTTTTTGTTTCTGTACTACGTACGATCTTGGTTCTTCAGATTCCTTTTTGATTATACCTTCTTCCATCTTATCTGTTATCCACACCTTCTCTCCTTTTCCTAATTTGATCAATGATTTTGCTTTATGTTTTCTGTCGAAATTAGCTTTTTGTTTTAACTGTTCTGCTTCTATGTTCTCTTTAATTTTCTTATGATCCGGTGATTTAGCTTCTAAATAAGATTTTGTGATCGGTAAATTATCTCTAAAATTTCTATTCATTAATCTTCTCGCTGGTGACTCCCCTGTTGACAACGGAGTGTTTCTATATATTAACAGTCCTAAATAAAAATCTTCTTGGTTCTTTTCTAATAAATTTTTTATCGTTTCCCATCTAACTGCATTGTTTCTGACAGCCTTTGATCTCGAATTCCTACTACCAACCTATCACGTATTAAATTCGTCTTCTAACGTGTCATATCACAGTTGTTATGTATTCTTCAGCCTTTTCTGTTTCCAACTGATTTCTTTTATTAAATAATGCGCGTTGAAAAATAATATTTGTATTGGTTGCATAATATTCCTCAAAGATTTTTACTGTCTCTTTATATGAAACTAATTTCTCTTCTTTTTGTTGTAAAGTAGCTAATAATTTATTTACTTTTGCGCCCATGTGCAATAGCAAATGATTTATTTGAATTTTTTCTTCCTGTTGTTCCAGTTTTACTGTTTTTCTATATCTTTCATATTCCGTAATCCATTCGCACCAATCCTCTTTTTCAAATGAAAATTTGCTTGGTGCTTTTGTTATATGCATCATGTTTATATTTTTACTTTCATAACCCTGAACTTGCATATTGACAAGCATGGTCTGCAGATTTTGTACCTGCTGCTGTAGTTCAGCCACTGTTGCTTCGGTCATCTTGCTTTTTAACCTGACACCATGTAAGATAATCAACGATAACAACAAATATATTATTATTAATGTTTATATTTCTCATATCATATCTGTCATTACATTTCTGTCATTCTTTCAATCGTCATTCTTTTTCATAGCCAACCCTACACTATGAAAACAATTTTTTAACTTAAAACAAAGCATTTACCTATATTAGTTCTGTTATTTAATGTGACAGTAACAATCTTTTTTTTTGTCATAATAATTATGGCCCAAGTGCGTTACACTGTTACACAAATCAAGAAATGATTGATATGGTTATAATATTCGGAGAATGTCTAAGAAAATAAAGCCGTTCAATTTGATGAAGAGAGGTATCCACACTTTTCTTTTGTTTTAAGTTAATAATAGTTATTTATGATATAAGTGTCAAAAGTGACATTTTATTAGGGAAGGAAGTTTGAAACACGTCGCGAAGCGGAGTACTCCAAACCTTCGAACAAAATAAAATTACTATTTGTTTTTCTATTCGTCATTACCAAGGTAATTCACTTTTAATATTAGTGTTAAAAGTAATAGTGATCTGTCACTTTTTAACCCTAAAAACAAACATTAGAAAGCATACCTATAATAGATTTGTATAAATATTATTTTCATGCTTGCTAATTTTATATACATTCTGAAAAATAATATAAAAATACAAATTCCCTATGCTAGATTAAAAGTTGTACACGTTTCCCGCTAAAACCGGAAGTGATACAAAATCTCTACTATGTTTATCTTATGAGTCTGTTTGTCTAGTTTCAGTTTAATTAGTAACATTTTTTTTGTAAATAACCGAAATATTCTGGGTGCCGGACTTACGCCAAATACCCTGAATACGGAGCCGTGTGGCTGTATGTGTTAGGTGACCGGATGTGATTCTGATGGTCCGAGTTAGAATCCGGTCGATGTCTAACTTGAAATTTGATTATTTTATTTTATTATTATATTATTATTTCAAACAGCGAGCTCTCTTCACAACTCCAAAGCCGGTAAGGTGATGTCTGGTAAACACCCTCAACGGTATGCATAGATACGCAATAGTTATGTCTGAAATAGAAGCAGTAGCAATGAATAGTAGCCTTGATGGTATTATTATTGAGAATGAGAACTTCATGTACGCCGTTATTTTAAACAAATTTGATTTTTATAGTTATTTTTCAGTGGGCTGTGCATGAAAAACAAAAACTGCTGTTTGTCAATTTGAATTATTTAGGATGGAAGAATAGAACACCATTTATAAAGTTATTAATAAGTATTTATGTTTCATTTTAATTTAAGCTCAATTTATTTAAATTTCAATTGAATGTTTCTCAATATTATGTAAGAATATAAAATGATTACATGGTTCATATCAAATCAACGTCCATTATTCTTGTTACCGTTCTTTAACGTTTTAACAAGTATTAAATATATTAATGAGGTAAAATAAAAATAACTTCTACTGTAATGTGCGAATTTAGCCCGTCCACAGATATATGGATAAATTAATCTGAAAATAAAATTAATAATGTAGGTAATCACGCATTTTCATAAAATTTGTTACATATCGTTATGTGCGAGCACCGCAGTACTGAGCAAGCGTCTAAGTTACTCGATGACGTAATCGTCGCGAACAAGTGGTGAAGTAAACAAACAAGTCTCGACCTGTTTAATTACTTCTGGTTGCCTGATGCTTTTGTATTTGATATAATTGTCGAGTGGAATGTTCGAGAGTTCCCGAGAAGGTAATAAGCAGCTATATTTACTCGGGCAGTTGAGTTTACAGACGCTGTGGAAGTCAGTTGAGTATACAAGACGCTGTGGAAGAGTTTTGTAAATGGAGAGTACAGTTGAGTGGAAGTAAGCTGATGAGTGAAGACCCGTGAGGGAAGGTGAAATCGGGCAGTTGAGTATACAGACGCTGTGGAAGTCAGTTGAGTACACAAGACGCTGTGGAAGAGTTCTGTCAGTAGAGTGGAAAGCAGTTGGTCAGTGAGTGAATCAGTCAGTCAATTAATAAAGTTGAAGAGAGTTCAGAAAGCGAGTTGAAAGGAGTGAATTCTGTCCGGGCAGTTGAGTATACAGACGCTGTGGAAGTTAGTTGAGTATGGAGGTCGGACAGTTGAATGTGATATAAATAAATAGTGACATAAATAGTGACAAATAAATAGTGACAACGTAAAAATAAATAGCCGCGTTAATTGTTTAAATAAATATACAGGGTGTCCCATAACTTCAGGTACATATTAGAAGGGCATATAGTTCTTAATATCCTGATTACGGAACAAAAAGAATTTTTTCAAAATTCCTATAATTAAGGGTAGTTCACTTAAGAAGAACATTTTTTTGTACCCCTGGATACTATAATCTTTGGAATAGTGAAATTAGTTATAACTATTACATAAAATAATTTAACAATGAAATTAATTTATGCAATTACGTAAAGCTTTGTCACACCAATTAAGTTTGGGAGATGTGTATGTAATGAAAAAAAATCAAATTATTTACTTTATTTTTACAAAAATTCAACCAGTGTCCCAAAACTGTTTCCTTCAAAAACCTCAAAAACTAATTTGTGAATTTTGAAAAAATTCTTTTTGTTCCGTAATCAGGACATTAAGAACTATATGCCCTTGTAATATGTTCCTGAAGTTATGGGACACCCTGTATAGTCTTAGGGCCAGTTGTACAATCTTAGTTTAAACTGCAGCTTAAAATATCGGCAGTTTAAAGTTAAATTAAGTTTAACTGTAGTTTAAACGGTCGATCACGAGCGTTTAACAAAAGTGCAGTGGTTTAAACTAAGTATAAACTGTAAACAGTTGATGTACAACAAGATTCTTGCGCGTTACCATGGTTTTGCAATAAACATATTTTAAACTGTGATTGTACAACCGGCTCTTAAGTATTTAATAATATTCTTAGCCTTAAATTAATATTTAATATTTGTTTAATCAAAGTAATCGTCATTGTTATTATCTTTTAATCGTTAATAAACATCTATTTTAATTAATAATAATTATCTGATTTTTGCACTTCACCCAAAAAAAAGTAACAGTATAATTTTTCTCTTAAATAACTTTATCGATGTTTTACAATTTATTATTATTATTATTTATTAATTATTTTGCATAAATTCTTATTTTGCTAAATGTTCATGTACGAATTATAAATCTTACTACGAAAGAGTTGAACGATCAATGTAGTGAGAAAAAGTAGTGAGAAAACATGAATGTACACCAGTGTCACTATGTAGTTTCATTCATAATGCACACGCGGACGCGGACAGCGTAATTTATTCGTACTGTAATGAATGACGGCGACAACATATCAAACACCGTACATAGTATAGTACACAGTATGCGCTAAAACTCTCTCCATACATCCTATACTACACTTTATGTTGGAAAAAAGGAAAAAGGTGACATAAAACCATCCAAGTGAACATAACCTCAACTCTTTGTTTCTTACCACTTTGCAACTCCTTCATCCTTCAAGCCAGTGTGCATCAAAATGTTACAATAAGGGCCTGTTCAACTATACTAGACGCACAATAAAATAAAATAGGGATGTGCGGATTGCATTAAAAAAAACCATCAATTATGGACTGGGTTCACATAGTAGTATTCGAACCCAGAACTCCGAACGCACCCATGACTCTGAGGCGTTGCTCTAACCATTGAGCCAACAGAACCGACTTTAATAACAAATTTGAAAACATGAATTGGCATATTATATACAAAATGACTGAAGCGTGCTGCTTCATACGATTTCGACATTTGCCGCTTATATGACAGCACTACTATTTCCATGGGCGTACCTTTTGAAATTTGCTAGCTGTCATAAGAATGATTCTGTAAGAACCGTCTTCTTTACGTTCACTTCGTTCACCAGAACGAAAATATGCTTCAAGAAGAAATTTGTCACGCTCTTCATTAAAAGCCTTAATGAAATGAAAGTACTTAAAGATTTTCATGAAGGTGGGCAATATAAATATCAAATGAATCAATGGACCGGCAATGATATTTATTAAATTTCAAGCACCTGTCATCATAAAATACTTAATACCTAAAACATATGATTTTTGTTTAGTTGTCATTAAAGCAATTATTATCATGACTGCTTAAAAATATCATTCATAGCCAAATAGTAGACCATGTGCCAAAAATTTTAAATACATTTCGAACTTTTTCTTATCTTTGTGGACGATTGAAGAAACAATATTTTTCCAATAAATGCGGAAAACGTGATTTGAATCTCCGTGGAAACTTACATTCATTTGAGAATCACTAATTTCTCACATTTGTTACAAAAATAACTATTTTTAAATAACTTCTAACCTATCATCAGCACAGAGAACAGAAAGTTGCTTGAATTATCCAGGCACCCAGTTTTATGAATGTATAACTAACTAGTTCTCGGTTTTTAATCTAAAACTTCTCTGATTCGATTTCAGAACTGAAATTAACCTAATCTCGATTATGAGATCGAATCACAATTCTGGAACCAAAACTGATCGGTTCTTGGTTCTGGGACAGAAACAAACTGAAACTCGATTCTAAAACCGGTAATAATATGAATATATTTCAACACCGAAACATTTCTAATCTTGAATCATTTCACATTACGTTAGGTTTGTTGCAACAGAAAGTTGAGTACCGTTCAGAACGTGATTCGGAATTGCTTAGAATTTTGTTTGTGTATCCTAACTTATAGAATTACACCTGTCAGAAAACAATGTGGTTTTCATTAGGCATACTATATTTAAACTGAAGAAATGGAAGGTAAGTTCACGATTAAAATTTAATAGACGTACATAAGTCGAAAATGTTCCAAAAAAACTTTATCACTGTATAGAGGCACTATCATCCGTAGGTAATTTTCATTATTTTGCCTTTTTCCATAATATCGTCCAAGAATTCTCCATCACTTTCGCTAGAAAATTCTGACAATTCGGAAAAATCGCAGTCTTTTTCCATTGCTAATTTCATTAATAACAAAAACAAAATAACTCAGGTTAAATAGCACGCCAAACTTATTCAGAATTAGAAATTCCGGTAAAATCCTGCAACTTTAAGAACGGTTCAGAATCGGTTCGGGACACAATTCACTCGTTCTTGGAACACTGCACTATAAATTCTGAATTTTAAATTCGGCTTTTCGGAACAATAAAATGGTTTTGCGCAAACTCAGTAAAGTTCGGAACGGTTCTGAACTTTTGTTGGAACAAACCTATTATTACATTTGGTTCGGTGGAATAGTTATTCAGCTCAATTCTGTAAGGAATTTGCTATCATTGGCAACCTCAAAAAGTTGTGAAATACCACGTGACTTGCTACCTTAACCATTTTGTTTGGATTTCGTATTCTATAAATTTGTAAGTGTACTGTAACATATATTTTTTTAATAACAATATAACTGAAGTATGTTATGTGCCCCAATATAAACTAAGTAAACGACATAGTGAATGGGCGGAACTAAAAATCTTAGTTAATACAATTCGAAGATAACCTTGATTAAATTTCTTTAAAAAAATTTAACTGCACTCGCATTTTTCCTAATTTGGATGTGTTATGCAAGAGTACCGATTTCGTTTGAGTACCACTGCATTAGATTGCATTGACTGCAAGTTCGTTGCATGCAGAGCGCAACCCCACAACCACAGCGCAAACATTCGCGGAGTCCTTGCAACGTGCACCGGCCACTGTGCGTAATTTGCGTAAAAAACCAGTGGTCTGAATCGGAACTAGTTTCACACACGCAACTGCAACACCCGATCAGGGTCGGCGGTGAACCGGTGGGGGCTGATGCCGCTGATAACTGCTTGAGTCACGCGAACTACCCACCTTACACAACACACGGGCCAAGGTGCATGTGCACTCAGACGGTCAATCGTAAACTCGGGATACACCCCAAATACAAACGACATTGCTAATTTTTTTCTCATAATTAATGCATTATAATAGTTACTTATGTCGGTAGCGTTTATGTCCAAGGCGTGAATTTAACGTAGGTACGACGTTCAGTTCTGGAGAGCGATTGTAATTCATTAGGAGACCATTAATGACAGTAGCTTTTAGGTTTTTTTTTTTTAAATTTGGTACAGATACTTTTCATGTAATGTTACGTCGTTTTTACCTTCCGTCATACCTTTAGGTAAAGAAGGTATTGTTTTTGGTCAAAAAATTCGATGGAAGCATGTTTTAGACTCCCTAGAATACGATTTTACTATTTTTGCGATGATGTCTGTATGTCTCTGTGTGACGATTTTTTCTCCGACGGTAATACTACTACAATTCTAAAAATTATAATTCTTTCGTATTCCTCTTCGTTACATTCATAAGAACAGTTGATTAGATTTGGTCGACCGGAAGTGCCCTCATTTTAAGATTTTAACAGTTTTTCTTGAAAAAACGCTGTTAAATATTATTTTTCCACATTTAATGTTAGTATAAATATTAAAGAATATTTTATTCTCTATGCGATTTGATTACATTTTATACTTCATATTCAATGGATATAGAGTTAAAAAATTATAAACTAAATTTCATAGAGCAGCCAGCTATACAATAACACTGGAAACAGCTAATATAAATAAAAAAATTCGACCGGTCGACCGGAAGTACCCTCATTTTAAGATTTTAACAGTTTTTCTTGAAAAAACGCTGTTAAATATCATTTTTCCAAATTTAATGTTAGTATAAATATTAAAGAATATTTTATTCTCTATACGATTTGATTACATTTTATACTTCATATTCAATGGATATAGAGTTAAAAAAATTATAAACTAAATTTCATAAAGCAGCCAGCTATACAATAACACTGGAAACAGCTAATATAAATAAAAAGATTCTGATAGACAGATGTCAATGTCAAGTGCGGTTGACCTAGTATGTTTGTGTTATAATTTTACTGTAAATATAGAATCAATTCTAACAAACTTTCTGTATGGAATGTGTACAAAATATATAGAACTGAGGGAAGGTAATGTACTGGAAATACAGAATCTTGCGCAAGAAACTGTTTGTATGGAATTTGTTTAAAACACATAGAACTGACGGAAAGTAATGTGCTGGCCACATCAGATTTTTTTTATAAAAGTGAGTGGAACAGTTTATGGGATAGAAATTCAAAATTTGTAAACCGTTAAACTCCACCCTCCACCGTAGTAACAAATTACAATATTGGTAACTTAAAGTAGATCTTAAAATACACTGCTCAAAACCGTACAAGGATATTTTAAAAAATAAGTGTAAAATGAAAACTTTAAATTATATCTATTTAACATTTGTCATAACAACGTGTCTTATATTTTTCATTGAGTTGTAGAATAACCTTATTTTTCGCTGCATTGTTTAACAGAATTAAATTCCGAGTATAAATTTAATTTCTTTTATGAATGAAAAGGCGATATTTGTAATGAGAAAAATTGTCACGTGCCGTTAGTATGTTCAAGCAGCGCGATGTCAAATTTAAGTTGCAGTCGAATTTAAAGATGGACAAAGTGTCGTACCTTGGTTATGGCATCGTTATGGTGATACTGGAGCTGTACGTAACCAACATCATGGCAACACACCGGTTACAATACAAAATCGTTATGTCCAATTTAGTGCTCGACAAAAACTAACCTGTATTGCATGCCAACTTCAAAAATCGGTTAAATCGGACACATGGAGTATTGGTTAACGACAAAACTGTACGCAATAGGTTACACGAAGTACATTTAATATCTAGGCGACTCATCAGAGTTCCATCTCTAACGGTACGGAATCGCAGAGGGCGTCTTCTATGGGCATATGAACACAAAATTTTTACAAATGAGCAGTGATCATCTGTATGGTTTGCTCTAATCGCTAAAATACATTCCAAAAAGTCCGTTTTTTTAGTGGTGAAACAAACATGGTGTGGGCTGGAATAAGCATTGGAGGAAAAACGGATCTACACTGAACAGGTCATTTTACCTGTCTTAGGGGCCTATTCTGTAACTCAGTGGTTAATTATTAACCATTGGTTAATTTTTTTAACCAATCAAGTATGTTGACATATAACAAAAAGAGGGATATCTATTGGATAAAAATTTTAACCAGTGGTTAAAAATTAACCACCGAGTTACAGAATATAGGGCCCTTAGTACCATATGCAGGTGCGGTGGATGAAAATCTTGTCTTGATGCAGAATAATGCAAGTCCACATACTGCCCATATTGAAATGGATGAGTTAAATCAGCAACAAATTTCATTATTATCATAGACTCATTAGTCCGCGGATATGAATTCGTTAGAACATGCTTGGAATATGTTGCAGAAAAGGGTGACAAATAGGGTTGCTAGGTTTCTATTTTGCTTCACCCGAACATTTTATACTTACCTCATATAAATACTTATTATTGTTCCATTTCTCACGGCAGTCTGTATATAGCTAAAAATTGTAACTTTTATCTTGCCCATATCTTGCATCTCTCTCCTCTCTCGTGAACGAAACTTATTAGATGCAGGATGCAATTTTTAATTCTAAATCTAAACATTTTTGGTATTTACACTTTACATATAAAAATGTAGCATTGTATTCCCTATGGTTAATAAAAAAGTAGACAATGTGTACATATGTATATTTTAATGAAGTGTTTACTTGATTTATAAAATCTCTTTATTACAAAAAAGGCATATTTCAAGAAACAACACAATATAAAATTTATACTAAAGGGAACAAGATAATCAAGATATTAAGCAAAGATATATTTTTTTCTAGTTTCTACATGATCTAAGAAGACTAGTTCAGTTAAATTTGTACTTTTGATTGGACTGAGCACATTCGATGTGCTCCATCACATATTTATAAAATTTTGTACGTCATATTATAATTATTTTTAATGTATAATTCTGCTTTTGACCGTTGCATGCAAAGTTGGTTTCTATGCGCTAAAAACCCGAATATTTTGGGTCTTTCCCCGGACACCGAACAATGTACATCAAAACCCGAAAAGTTCGGGTGAAACCCAAACATCTGGCAACCCTAGTGACAAATGAAACTGACCACATTTATAATCACCGAGACCTTCTCACAGTTCTTCGAAGAGAGTAGAGAAGAGAAGAAATATATATATATATATATATATATATATATATATATATATATATATATATATATATATATATATATATATATATATATATATATATATATATATATATATATATATATATATATCATCACGGCTTATTACCCATTGCTGGGAGTGCCAGTCTGCTTTGTACACAGATATCGGTAATGATGAACTATTTGCACCGTGCGGGCGCTTACCAGGCGTCACCTCACGGGCACTCATTGCTGGCGTGGAAAGTGCACCATAGGGGTAAATTTTGTGCCATTTAAAATTGGAAATATTTGGCGTCGGTCGGGATCGAACCCGGATTCGCGACCTGACACTCAGGCACGCGGCCACGAGACCCGCTAATTCGAGAAGAAGACACTGAAAATTTAATTTTAAGCATACCCAACCGTATTATATCAGTGTTGAATAATAGTTGAGGTGTTACTAGTTACTAGAAATTTTATTGACTGGTTTGTATAGAATTTGGATGACATTTATTCATCTCTCATTTTAAACTGTTTGTTTGTTCACATAATTCATAATTAAATACTTGAGTTTAACTAATTTTTAAGTTCTGATTTGTGATTTTTGTTGCTTTTTAGTTAAATCATATTGTAAACATACTAATTTGTCTAATAAATACACATGAAAGAAAATCGAAAGTAATCTCAATACTTTTAATTTTGTAACATATTCATGTACGGTTTTGAGCAGTGCATACTGTATTTCAGAAAGAATAGACTTGGTGGCGCTGCTGCGCCAGCCTGTTTTACTCACATGAAACTTATAAATTACTTTTGTTTCGTGTATGACATACATGACAGTTCGAAATGTCAAAATTTGATAATTTTTAATTATTTAGTAAATAAACAGTTACTTAAAGTTGTTAAATAGATTATAAAATCAAAATGAAATAAATAACATACCTGCTTTACCTATTGCTATTGTAAACTTGATATGCGTTCAGTGTCTAATCTATGGGAAAAACGGCATTTCTCGTTTTTCCTACAAAATCAAGGTCACATACTAATAGATTTCAATAATACATTTTTTTAAATGCAGGTTCATATTAGAAGTATGTTCGTCTAATGTTGACTTTTTTATATTAATAGTACTAGTACAAGAACAATATATTTGAACTGTCGCTTCGTATCTAGTACGCAGGGTTTCCTTTCCTACTTATACTCACACGTGTTTCATACGCTATTTCTTATTATACTTGCATATGTATCTATTTCTGCTTTGCGAATCCAAACAATTTAATCACTCTAAGGATTGCTTATGATGAATTTAATTCACAAATTTAAATTTACAAATATAATATGTACATAAATGCATTTGGTGGTTTATGATACCGTAAGGGTGTAATTTAAAATTTTTAAATTACACCAAAAATTACAAATAATTTTTGTGGCACGACTGTGTAAAGATTATTGTTTGGGGCTGTATGTTTGCTAAAGGGTTGCGGAATTTATGTTTTATTAATGAAACTATGAATAAATACAGGGTGTTTCTTACCACCCGTACCAGCCTTTTTTTTTCAGAACTATGACGTCCTAGACCAGGGGTTCAGGAAAAAACTAGCACCACATAATCCTATTTGAAGAATTTAATGGTAGTAATCTCAATTTCCGGAATTTACCGGAAGTTGGCGTAACTACATTCTGGTTCAGATTTTCAAATGGGAACCTAGGTCATGTATGGTATCGTTGGATCCGTATTCTAAAAACAAGCAACTTTTTTTGGAAACATTTTTTTATTAGGTAATGGGGTGTATTCCGTAAAAAAATGTTACTTTTAACATGCCTTTAAAAAAATATATTTTAACATGACTGTTAACAATAAATTAAATTTTTGGTATTCTCTATGCGAAAATTTGATACTGCTGTTAAAATCATAAATTTTAACATGTCTGTTAAACACTAGAATGAAGTGATCAACAAGACAGAAAAAAGGCACGTCTTTACTAAAGTCATGTAGTTAGTAAGCATAACACAAATAAATAAACATAATAAAAAGAGTAAACAACTGTCAGTTTATGTGTCACTTTGAAATTTTAGAAAACAAATATTTCACTTTGAAATTTTAGAAAAACGAATGGAATTAATGCTTCGGAAAATAAATAAAAATCTGCTGCATACTCATGTCTCATTTTTAGGTTCCATATTAAAAATGAATTACATTGAAATTGTAAATTATTAAATCATCATTAGGTATGAAAAATTTCTTCTTCTTGATCCTCAGAATTGACAATCCAAAATGTTATGTTACGTTGGTTTGACGAACAAGACAGGAATAAGCAATTTTAACTCCATTTAATAGCTACATTATAATAAAGAACTATGTTTTACGATACATCTAAATCGTGCTCTCGGTATACCATTCAAAGGTTCAGTTGTGAATCTTTCTCGAATTATGTTAATTAAATATTCCTACTGGCATCACGCTGTGGTACACAAAGACATACGATGGAATGGGTGACCGTTATTAAATAAAATACTTCGTAAAACAGTTGTATACTTTATTAAATATCACCTAGATATTTTTATATTCATCCATGGTAATTTTCTTTCGTTTTCTTTTACATTTTCATTAATTAGAAGTGCAATATATTCAAATGCTGTGATAATTTTATTGTATAAACAGATGTTAAAATTTTAAAGGCATCGATTTGAATGACGTTAAAATATACAGTTTTAACACCTAATTTTAACACGGGTCTTAAAATTTTAACATAATTGATAGTTACAGAATAGAAAATATATTTTAACAGCAAGTTTATTTTTAACATACTGTTTAAAATTAACAGTTTCCTTACAGAAAACACCCCATTATTTACGAAATAATTACTAAAAAAAATTAAATATTGGAAATACTTTCCACCTTATAGTCAGCTCATTCCTGTTTTTCACTTGTTTAATATCTGACTGTAGTTACGCCTACTTCCGATAAATTCGGGAAATTCTTCAGACAGGATTATGTTATGGTAGTTTTTTCCTTAACCTCTACGGACGTCGCATATCTGAAAAAAGAGTCTGGTACGGGTGGTCTCAAACACCCTTTATAATTATTTATCAATTTTTAAAGCAAATATGCTATCTTCTGCAGATAAACTTGGGAGGGGAGTATATATTCCAGCAAAATAATGTGTACGTTCAACATACTAAAATAACATATGCTGCTAGCGCTAAGTTATAGCAAAATCCTAGACAGAAACGGACGACAAAATTTTGACAGCTACATAGCATTTTTTAAAATGGAATTTGAGAATAAAAATATGCTTAATAGAATTTGTGAAGGAGGCACAACATTTCAAACGAATGCTTCATTACTGAATTTATTTAATATAATTTTTTAAACATTTGCCAAAATGGAATAAAATAAAGCTATTATAGGCATGCTTTTTTCGTTTACATATAACAATTCATCAGTATTTGCGAGGTAAATAAAATTCCATTGCTGTACTATTCGTAAATATTCAGTCAGCTATTTTAATTCCCGCGTTTTCAACTTAGCACAAGAATCTAGCGTCTTTCGGAAGCGCCCTGGGTTTCCACTAGATGTTCGAGCAAAACAGAACTGAGCCGTACGTTCTGAATGAAAAAGCCGCTAGTGCTAGCTAGCGCAAAGTAAATTGAACGTACACAATGATCCCAAACATACAGCACTTCTTGCTAAGGGAATGACTGTTCTTCAACCAACCTCCCTAGTCTTCTGATTTCAACTTTTTGGTCGGAACTAGTCGTAGATACACGACCCCGTAAAAAATATTAAGAAAAATATACAGTGTGTTCCATTTAGAGCTGCCATCATTGGGATCTCGAGAACCATAAGAGATACAATATCGGTTAACTGGAACTTTTTGTGCACTTATAGGGGGCCATCACAGATGTGCTTTTGTTTTTCCCAAAATTCTCATAGGGCACTTGATAATGGCGAAAATCTGAATTTGGTCGATATTTTCATTTCGAAATTACTTCTAAACTATTAGTAATCAAAAAAAATGATTTAAATAAAAAAGTTAGATATTTCCATTATCTATCCAGTAGCGTACGAAAATAAATTTTTATGAGTAAATTTTCGCCATATAAACAAAGGTATAATTTTTTAAATAGAACCCATATTTGATTTTTACTTTGAAAAGATATTATTATTTTCTCTTCCGATTGGTATGAAGGTTATTGTATTTTAAATTTGTTTTACCCTTAAAATCTTAATTTTTTTTTTCATGTCAACGTCCAAATAATTTATGGAATTGTTGGTCTGTAGCGGATTTAGTGTTACAGAGGCTGAAATAGCAAACAGTTACTATTTTCAACATAGGTTCCCATTTAAAAAATCATAAGTTTCTGTTATATCCCTCGAGAATTATTAAGTTTTCAAAAAATCTAATTACACCATTTTATTCTATTTAAAAAACGTAATTTGACATTAACTATCTATTTTTTATTTTTTTGTTATTTTGTGTTCTAATCCATAGCAAGCTTCATTACAAAAACCAAAAATTATATAAGTTTTAAATATACATATCTCGCTTATACAAAGGGCTAATTTAATAATACTTGATGTGCTAGACACAGAAATTAATTCTCTAATATTTTTATTTGAAGCATTTATTTCTAAAATCAAAATGAAACCATTTTATTGAAGAAAAACTGTTAACAACTTCAGGTAATATATCACTTCCGGTTAGCCTGTTTTAACCAAAATCCACTATGTTATTCCAATTGACATAAAAGTCTTATATACCAAATTTGAAAAGTGTTAGATTATATTTTAAGATAGTTTTTCATTAAAATCTATTATAGGCTTCAAATAAAGTACCATTTCTATAAATTATGTAATGACCAAAAAGGGAGGTGCACAACTAGATGTTATAGCAGTCCTTAATACAAAATTTCAACTTTGTACGGCTTACCGTTTTTGAGTTATGCGAGATACATACGCACGTACGTACAGACGTCACGACGAAATTAGTCAAAATGGATATTTCCGTTGAAATCTCAAAACCGAAATTTTTCGCGATTACAATACTTCCTTTACTTCGTACAAGGAAGTAAAAACGGTAAAAATTTTGTAAAAACAATTTTTTTCTATCATAATAAATAAGATATGGTATATTTTCAAAATGAGCGAAAAACGAGTTTTTGCCTGTAGTTCAGAAACAAGAGAAGATCGAAAATTCCTGTGGTGACTATTAAACTTTTCTGGTAAACTTGACCCTGGATTGTGGAAACGGTTTTGCTCTATTATTAATATTACCCGAGATACCTTAAAAAAACATCGAAAATGAGTCACGGAGTACATATTACGGATTGACGAGTAACAATAAAGACGAACTAAAGATCGCTTTTAATTTTAAATTCCGTTTCAAAAAAAAAAAATATTGGAGAACCTTAGCTTGGCTATCATTAAAAAGACAACTGAGTTTGTTATTTTAGTTATAGGTTAATCAACCCTCTGTTTAAGATTAATAGAGTCTATATTGGTTTAAATAAGAAACGCCCTTTCTTTTTCACATAAATTTTCCATTCGCACTTAAATAACAGTTCCTTGAAACAATTTCCGTATTCGGACACAGACAAATTGATAATGTACTCTTCACATTTATCTTGTTTCATTAGACGATGAATAAATAACAAAATAATTACAATCTATAGGTAGTGTTAGTGTAGGTAAACGCATAAACGATGATTAGCTTCTCGCATTTTTCAGCAGTGCAGTGGAGTGTTGTGTGTATTTATTGAACGTGTCGTAATGAGTGATGCAAAACCTGGTGCGATCCGCCAAGTTGGCTGCGGTCATGGCTGGCTTGATGTTGATGGTTGGGAAAGGCCCGTACTCGTACTCATGGTTTCCCCTTGATTAAGCGATATTTTGAGTGACGTGGGCGTAAACGGTGTGAGAGTTATTATAATTGCAACTCTAACTTTTGATGTATTCATTAGTAGAGTTTACTTACTTTCAGGGTTGTCAAAAATATTAATTTTCTGATTTTGGTTGGTGCCTTTTAAAACAAGTCAAATCAAAATATTAGACTGACAGTGAGTATAAAATATATAGGTAAATATGCTTCTAAAAATTAACTTGAAACCTCGAAAAATATACCCTTTTGTCAAATCAAATATAAAATAATTCATCGATTAGTCAAAGCCTCATATCACCAACCAAACTCGTTAAATTAACAATCTATATAATAATATTGTGTCATTCAAATCAAATGAAAATATGAATAAGAAGAGGAAACCAACCAAAAATTATCTGGGGCAAGAAATAGAAATAGAATATTTATTATTATAATAGAAGAATATTTGCTTATTTACCGAAAATAAGAAAATTGACGATGTGTCGTATTCGAAAATATACTTCGTCAAATTGATTAGGGATCATTTATTTTTCGTATTTTTCTTTGTCGTTCTCATAGACACTTCCACTAACCGTCAGTGCAGTCCTTATTTGAATTTGGCGTGGGTTGCATACATTTTAAACATAGCCGTTATATAATATTCACGAGTACATATCGTCGCCTAAGTTTCAACACCGGCTATTTCATTTTTTGGCCAAACGATTTGTCAATCTTTTAGTATTCAAAATTTCGCAAAAAATGGATTTTAGTTAGCCACTGTTGTAATATTTGCGATTCGCGAACTTTCTGGTGTCCGGATCGAAAAACTGAGCTGCCCAATCGATTTCATGCGAAATTTTGAATTAGAAATAGGTAGACACCTCGCTTTATCCAAAAAATAAGATAGCCGGTGTTGCCACTTCGGCGACGATATGCAAAATGTATGTCTTGTCGAGCAACACACTAATAATTTATCTAAATGTTTATTTAAAACTTCTAAGGACTTACAAACTCATGTGTAAAAAATCTGATAAAGCCGAAAACTTTTGTACTCCATGATTTTTGACATCGCATAAACGAGAGGCCTTTTATATTTAGCATATTTATTGATTTGTCAAATCACGTTTTCATAATTTGTGAATTTTTTAAATTATTGGTTATAGTGATAGTATTAATTTTGTTCGAATTATGATATGTGTTCCGTCATTCCTCGATTATGGTTTTTGATTAAATTCATGTTTTTAATAAAATTATGCAAGTAAAAATAAATGAACCAAGCGCACACGGATTGTGAATGTGAAAATTGCCCTTTTTGGTAGAAAAAAATTATTAAATAGCTTCATTTATGAAATATACCGCTTGTATTATGAAGTTATAAATATAAAGTAATTGCGTGATTGTCGACATTGATAAAGATGCCCCACCTTTTAAATTATTTTTACCCGGCACACCTTATATTTTTATCCTCACTCCGCCACTGCTAATATAATATTCAGCTATGCTTAATTATTAATTATAAGAGTTGAATTGAATTTAACGGATAAAAATTTTCACAAATTTATTTTCTGAGAAAAGAGGAAGTGAGTAGTTTTGTTATCTTATATAATTTGAATTTGAATAGGATCGCATATATAATACATTTGTTTATTTAAGAATTGGCTCATTAGCACAAAAACATGCTGCTTAAAAGTTAATTATTTCCAAAATTCGTATACAAATTTAACAGGCTAAGAATAATCCTAATACAATTGTTATAAAATGCCATATTTTAAATTATTTTTTCGATATTTTACGCCAATTAATTTTTACGCTAAGTAGACACAAAATCGTTAATTTTTATTAAATAAGTAATTAAGATCACTTGAATGGTTCAGAGGGAATAGCCAATTAAACAAGGTTCCGGCATACAGGGAAGGTATGTTAATATTTCTTCCATCCAGGATATGCCCAAGGATTCATTTAACTACCTACTGAATATTAACACTTCAACAAAATTTAGCTTCGATGATGTTAAAAAATATTCGAGGACCCGACACTCATGGCTACATAAATCGTTACAAATATTTCTGTGATTAACTCATCTTTAATATTAAGTAGTCAATAGAATGGGGTATTCCGGTGTTATGGAATTTATGCAAAATAGTAACTTTTTTCTATAGTTTACATATTCATCTAGTAGGAAAATACAATGAAACATGTTTAATAAAAAGTTTCATTCATAAGTTAATGTTAGCAAATTGAAATTTATACAATTCTAGAAACGTCCTTGAAAACTGTGAAGAAAATTCGATTTGTACGTTGGTCAATTCAAATTATATGCCGATAGAAACACAGATGGCACTAGTAGTTACTACGCGCGTGTATTTTGTATTTGATATTGGGCGCATTCAACAGGCATATGGTCGCTGAACATGTTCACCATTTTTATGCTGAATGCGCTGTTCACTAGAGACCGCCTACTGAACAGTCACAGACCAGCTGACAAAAATAGGATGGTTAGATGGTCCTGGTCCTGGTTACTTGGTCACTTGTTTACACGCGCTAAAGCAAATGTAATGTTCTTAATATGGCTAAGGTACAATAAAGAATATATTATAGATAATTTTATATATACTCTCTCTGCGCCAGAAGAAGAACATAATTATAATTTCAACGATGTTAGAAGTTCACTATTATTATTTAATATGCTGTTGTGTTTTAAGGCATAGTTTCTTCAGTAATATTTTACGTAATATTTTTAATGCACGATTTAAATTATTATTTTCACATATTTTTGACGTTTGAACCACGTGTATCAGATTAAATGTGAAAAGTTTATTCAGCAGAAACCTACTTGTTCGGTAACCGTTCGGTCAGGTGTTCAGTGACCACAGAAATCTGCTGAATGCGCCCATTTTATTCACTTTGTGTGTGTTAATTATTACGTGTTTCTTTGATAAATGTTTGTAGACCTACGTTTTCTTTTTTAAAAGTTGTAAACAGGCAAATAGCTGTGTTTGAACACGTGTGTTTAGTCGCTGAAGTTCGCTGCAGATGTCAGTATCGGATGCTTGTCATTGGGGTACTTTTATAACCAGAGTATGGCCATGGGTCAAGATCGCCGCCATTGTCGGGCTCATGTCAAACGTACTGAGAATTCATTTCCCGATTTATTTGTAAGAAATGTGATTATTGTATTATAAAAGAATATTAAATAATCACACTATGAATACACAATTATTATTATGATATACATTTAGAGGTTATGTAGAATATACAGGATGAGTCTGGGAAGACGCCCCCCCCCTTTTAACTTTTTTATTATAAGTAATAGAAAAAAATGGCTCATGTAAAAGTTTTATTATTTTACATATACTATTTGATGGCAGATGTAGATATTTTTTATAAAGTCAACTTTTATTTTTCAAATGGCAACCTATAATTATTTTTATAAAATAAAAACCGCAATTTTTTCTCTTTTCAACGATGTATTATTTTTGATTAATGTATTTGAAAAATTTCGAGAAAAATGAGATGATTTAGAAATATTAGAAGTAATTTTTAAACAAATATTATAGGTGGCTATGTGAAATGATGATCATAGTATGATCGAAACGTCGGCATAATCAAATAAACATTTTATCTTTGACTGCATTTCCGAGAATTTTTCTTCTTTTGTTTTAGCTTTATGTTATATTTTCTTTTTCTATTTACTTCGTATTTTACATTTAATATGTTAGCAATTCATAAAAATTCATTAAAATAAAATATAATAAATAGATACTAAACATAATTTCCTTCTTTTTCCACCATGGCCCACTTAAAATAAATTTAATAACTAATGTAAATAAATGCAATTTAAATATTTTCCATTTTACTAAAAATCTATCAACTTTCAACATAGGACATGCTACACAAACTACCCTTATTTTTTAACATAGAATTCATTTACATAATAAAAAAATGGGGTTTGTTGAATAGTCAATTATTAATTTGTATTATTGTAAACAAAAGCTTTGTTTATAAAACTGTTTTTACAGATTATAGAAATTCGATCCCGCTCTCGAGATATAGAGTGATAAAGAAGTGACCGTTTTTAGATAAAAAATCAAAAAATGTTGAATTACGCCAGAAGTGGTTGAGCATGAGAATTTTTTTTAACGATTTCTTATGTAAAACATTCTGCTGAATTGAACGGTAAATTAAAAAAATATAGCATTCCATTTAAAATAAGAAAGTTAGGATCTACTTCCGGTTAAACCGGAAATGTTACTGCTTCAAAAATATTTTAGTTGAAACGGGCATATTGGAAAACCCCTAGATACCAAATTTCGTAAAATAATATTGAACAGTTTTTAAAATAACAATAGCTTAAGCTCGTCCTGGGACACCTGTATATATATATATATATATATATATATATATATATATATATATATATATATATATATATATATATATATATATATATATATATATATTTAGGTAAGAACAAAAAAAAATAGATTATATACAAATATTGGACAAATACTAACAGTCAATAGTCAATTATACATAGATTTGTGACAACCATCCATTTATTTAGTACATTTGCAGAAAATATTTTTCTATACATACTAAATACCTACCTAATTGTTGAAAAAAAAGTTTTATATTCTTTGTTTGTATTATGCAGGAGAGTGCAGTTTTAATTAGATGTCATGCACATTCATATCCAGTTATGGTGGAATCTAATAAGAAAACAATTTTAATACAAGGAAATATGTAAGTAAAAGATGTACGCTGCAGGCCAAAAGTTTGCGGAAGCTATAAATTTCTTTTATAAGAAACGGTAATACTAGACATTTTGTTACATTTTATTATGAAAATGCAATGCATACATTTTAATGATTAATAAATACTTTAATCTACCAACTTTAAATTAATTTTAGCAATTTTAGGTGGGATCGTGGAAACTATAAAGAGATACCGACAACAATTAAATGGGACATATGATGTGATGTGCTTTTGTTTTGCCAAAAATTCTCATAGGCTAATAGATAATAAAGACGGAAAACTGATTTTCATGTTAAAATAACTAAGGGCCAATTTTACAATCACCGATTAGTAAAAAAAAAACCTGAAACGAAATGAACTGTCACATGACAAATTTATTTTATTTATTTTCAGCATTGAATTCTTACATAAAAATTACAATTTATTTATTAGTGTTACAGGTAACATGTGAGTGATAGATAAATATTAATTTACTTCATTGTTTCTCTATTCTTCTTGAGAATCATTGCCCATGACTCGTTGTCCGACTCGTCAATGATATGTAATAGACTATAGGATTGATTGTCTTGGAAGTTCCCTGCAATGAAAAAGTAGGTGAAATAAATTTGTCATATTTCACATCACAAATTTAGTATTGCTGACAATAATTCTATTTAATATGATTATTTATCTGGTTAAACTATGGGCCTCGTGACCTCGTACCTAAGTGTCTGGGTCGCGATTCTTGGGAAACAACTGTTAATATGCCGTGATGATATATATTAATTTATATTTATTTATTTTATTTTAAAGTTAAAATCTTCTCAAACTATGGTAGGTAATCGAGAAAATGGTTACCTACAAAAAATAAAAAAAGTTAAAAAATTGAATCTAGAGTATTCATGCATTTCTTTTTTCTTACTTAAGTATTGATTAACGTTCTTCAAGTTTGTGTATGAATATTTTAATCGATATATTATAATAATTATTAATTAATTTAGATGAGGGCTTTAAGCGCTAACCACTTTTGTCACTGCGAGCTGTAAAGATCTATTGTAACATGACCCTATCTTAGTTTCCTGGAAGTAGTTCCAGAGTTTTTATGAAGCCAATTACTGCTCCAGGAGTCAGTTTCCCGATCTCATTTGCCGCGAGGCACCTTTTACCTAGATGGTTGTCTACTTACGGCCACAGCTGGACGTTCACATATGGTACAATTTGTTTCGAAGTTTCTTCGTTCTCTTGGCAGAGGACAATGACAAGTAAAGATACCTGCCATAATTCTAAGGTCCTTTTTGCTTAGAACTAATAGCTCTTTGGACTTTGTCGACGAGAGTGAAATGAATTTCTTAGAGCAACTAAGGCTCGAAATGTCTTCAATATGAGGCTATGGCTGATTCTTCCCAGTTTTTGATTTCCTTCTCTTTTCAAAAGTCCACAAGAATGTTCAGGCCCGTAAAACGGTAATCTGGCTCATAGGCCTAGAACTTCCTCATGCCCTGGTATCCACCACAAAGTGACGTGGTTGTGTATGGCCAGCTGTTGTAGGGTGTTCATTGTTCATGCAATTCCAGACTAGCTTTGACTCACAATTGAAGGAAAATCAAATTTTTTTAACTCTGTCGTGTCCAGCAATAATACTAAAATTGACTAAGCTACATATAAAAAAAGCATTTATGTTCAAGGAACAATAAGTATATTTAACTATACAGAGCTGGTGGTGAATTCTTAAGATTTCAAGCAATGCATGTCTTCATTTCTACAGAGCGGCACAAGTAATAGCCCATTGGTATCCAATTATAATATAAGCAGTAAACGGCGATGTGCCATTTTGTCATGATTATACGATATTTATAGTTTTATTGCTGGTAGCTACAGTCAATTTTTGTTACTATAGTGCCTTTAAAGCAACCTGGCTGTCTACTGTCTGCCATTATGTTGATTGTTGCTTCTTTGAGTCCTTTGTTTAAGTTTATTTAAGCACTGAGATGTATTTCAATCCCTATGTATTTTATGAATTAAAAACTTTTTAAAAGCAGATAGATACAAATATGACCGGAATGTTTATTTTGACGTTTGTCGTTATATGCGATTATATTATTTGCTGTTTAATTATCGGTAATGATATTTTTATATACCAATTAATTAAAATTAGCTTATAATCAGCACTTCCATTGACCATACAAGAAAAATTAATTTAAAGTATGTTACTCATATTAATATGATGTCATTTAAACTTCGTCATTTATAATTTCGTATCAGTGAAATTGTATCCGCAAATTTTTGTCCTGCAGTGTATATTCTGATTCACAGGAGATGAGTTTTACTGGTAATCTATAAGCTTTCTGACGTAATATTACTTGTAGATAATATGTAATAATGCATGAACGCTCTTGCTGGAATAGAACAGCGGTCGGCAACCTACATACACTGAAGTGCCACATAATAATTTTTTATCGTATTAAACACTCGGCGTGCCACTGAAATAAAACTACTTCAATTATAAGAAAAATTTATGTGATTATAATAATAAATTATTATAATAAAAGCATCATAAAAAATATATTTTGTATAAATAAAATCACTAACAGTTAGTGACTCCCTCTAGGATTAACTTTTATAAACATTTCAATATTTGGTTCATAATTTGACGTTTTTAACTTTATGTACATCTCTGTATTTTCTTCAGTTAAACCAGTGTTTCCCAAACTTTTTTTCTTTGTGCCCCCCTTCAGGCTTCAAAAATTCTTCGCGCAACGGAACTCAACCCGTTCCAGTAGTTTTTGAATCCAAATAGTTAATAACTTTTCTTTTGCACTTCCTTTGAAAAATTCAGCGCCAATTTAAGTTCAACGGATTTATAATATACTTATTTCATAATGGGGGAGTTTGGTCAAGTTTAAATGTAATGATTTTTCCACATTACTTCGATACAATCCATGAAATATTTCTATTAATTATTGATATTGAATTTATCGTTACTTAAATCGCCCGCAATACGATGACGTATGCGGCATCTTTGGTTCGCCATAGTTGTCCGCTACGAGCGCTAGTTTAGAATGAAAACATGAACGTATGTCTGCTATATTTGATATTGAAACGTCAAATTCAATGTCAAATCGCAAAAAGCAAATTATTTGATTTTAAATATGTAAAGGTAAAACCAAGAAAATACGATAAACATAGAAATTAAATTGTCAAGTGTCAAATGTAAATATAAAGTGGCCGCGTTGTACTTCTGTCTCATTTTATAATTTGGGCACGTATGTCGAGACCTAATTCGCACATAGTTGTTGTTTAACATTTTTTTCTCCGTTATTTTTTAAAATTTTACAAAATATAAAAGTAAAAACGCTTTAGATTTAAAAATGTTTTACTTAAGATATAAAAAAATATAAAATTCGATTGAAAACCGTTGTCCTCGCCTTCAGCTCTGACCATAAACTTTTTGCTCGTGTGGAATACGGGCCATTCCATTACTTGTAGAATATACTATATTTTAAAAAATAGAACTCGAAAATAATTAATAAAATAATTAAGATTTACTTCAAACGTGCTGTTACGTTTAATCTAATATTAATACACCCAATCACTATAAGGCTGGGTCTCGAGAGATTCTATCCGCGATAGCGCTTTGACATCAACGTTGTCTTTTCCTGCTAGATAGCGAATAGCCGTAGAAAACTGACCATAATGAAATCCAAGTATCAAAACTGACGGGGAGAATATATTATCTGATTAGAAAAAGCACAAGCAATCTGTTTATGGTAGGTATAAATGGTAAATGCTCTTCCTTCAATTATATGTCTGAAGCACTTCACCGCTTGATAGATAGTCAGAAATTCTCTATTATGCGCACTATACTTCTGTTCAGCTGTACTTATTTATTTATTTATTTATTTATTTTTTTTGAGCAGATTGTCAGGGGTTCCCAATTGTTGACGCTGCTGAAGAACTACTACTATTGTGCGATCTGATGCCTTGGAGACGATCCTTACTGTTTTTGCAGATATATACTAAATAACCTTTCTCTTTGTAATACGAAACTGCTTGTATTATGCTAAACATATAAATTGGTTGTTTATTCTTTCTTCGGATAGTTGACTTTGAGTATTCATCTTTTATGAATCAGACTATAGATAAGGATATCAGTATTTCTTTATTTGTGTAAATAGTTACTTATGGTACACGGGTCTAAGGACATTTTATCAATAAGCGTGAAGTTTTCTTTTCCTCGACCCTCGAGTTTCGAATTGATAAAATGACTTTACTTTCGAGCGGTATACAAATAGGCACCTGGTACCTACTTTCAAGGCTTTTTAAAACTAAAATGAAAGATAGTTGACAACACGGTTTATCAGTACTGCAGGTGTGACACCCCTCTAATTTGTTTGACATATTGGTGTCGGCGATATGAAAGCTGCGATTCTCACCTTACATGCCGCATGTACTCTACTATTTAACATTCTGGAACTAACATCAATTTAAATGTCATTGTTTAATCTAAGTCGTTGTTCGTATGGGTATCAAAGCTACCAGGTTTAGATTATTTAAAAAAAATATTAGAACGGAAACAATGCTCAATTATGATAAAGAAAATTTGATTACAGCATTGAAAAGGACTAACCAATATTCTTAAAAGGACAAAATATACACAATTAAATGATTCAATATTCCAATAATTCAAATTCAATTGACAGTTACATGTCGGGAACACATCTGGCGGATGCCAACTTCATAAACATGATATTTTTAGGTTAAATATGGTAAACTGGGTCTATAGCAAATGTGCGCAACCTATTTCTTTTCGCGATCCCTTTTCATAGATAAAACCCCTATTTTTTTTTACTAATTAGGAAATAATAGTTATTTATGCTACAAGGGATGTAGGTACCATTTACCAATCAAGGCGCCCGAGCGATAGCGAGGCCTGGCAAATAAGTTCGAAAGTGGTCAATGATTTATTTTTTACCTGTTTATTTTCACTGATATGTCAAGGAATAACGTTGAATATTTATACATTAAAAAAAAGAATCTTAATATTCCATGGAAAATTTAAGAAGAAAAACGCTGTCATCTGTCACATTTGACACGTCACTGGTAACTTTTAAATAGAAATATTTATGAAATGAGAACAATTTGATAGAAATTAAATTCAAAATCATAAATTATAAGAATGTGTAAATATTTGACAGAAGTTTAAAATATCTAACTGTTGGTATTTCTCAAAGAGGGAGTTAAGTCCAGCTGTGGGGAAGTAAGGACAATCCTTACATCCTGTCGCTAATAGAAACCGATACATTACACATTCCTACGTACTATATTCTTAGCTTACTTATTATATCGGGACTGGGAAAAATACATTTAAATTTCTGGGGAATTACGCGATTCCCAATAATTCCAGCACGATCCCTGAGTTGCGCACCTCTGAATCTACGTATAGTTTTATTTATATATCGTAGTTTGCAATTATATTTAATATTTATAGTTACCAACACAAATTTTGTTAGTTGGTTGCACCAGCGATAGTGATTAAAGAAATTTTAATTCATCGGCAACATTAAAGTGTTACTTTAGTAAAGATTGTACTTTATATAATTAGGTGTTGGAAATTTTTAATTATTGTGTGAATGTTTTCCAGCTATTTTGAAAACCAAATTTCACATAATATGTAATGTTACTGTACGGGTTTTGTCTTACGGAACAGTGAATGCATTGAACCTTGTCGTGTAATTAAAGAATTGTGCCGTGAACAAACACACAGCCCAGCTGATCCAAGATCCAAACACTTCTTTTGAAAAGCGAGATGAACATAACACAGATAATGATCTCCATCTAAAGCAGTACATCATCTACTCGATCTAATAATACCTTCCGTCTAGACTTTTATTGATGTTCATTTCTTTCGAAGCGGATATGAAGCTACTGGATTGGTTTATAACAAGCTCCCATAGTTTATAGCGAATCTGTAATTGTAGTGTAACGCAAGGTCTAAAGAGTGAATGGTGAACCGTCTTGTTTCACTGGATTTCTTCACTTTCATGAAGACAACGAACGAAAAACGAATCTTGCGAATTAGTTGTGCAACTATTACGGAAATTACGTACGATTCTAATTTAAATTTTTCATGTATAAACGATCCAACATTTATATTTTTATTGCTGTTTTTCAAGAAGAATCATTTGAAATTTTTTTTCAAATATACTTCTGTAAACTTAATTTTCTCCGAATTCACATCATGTTATAAACCTATGTATTTTAAGAATTCTTTCGATTTTTTTAAATAAACTTCATTTTTACGAAACATGTAAGTCAAATTCTTATTAACCCTGGAACGTTGCTTCTTAATTTTACGACGGCGATTTTTATTTTCGATTCGTTAGGTACCGAGTTCTGCGTCTCGCTATTCTCTTAGGTAGTGTTGGAGATTAGTTCGAAGGAATTAGTTGATTTTTTAGTGTGACCTATAAGCAGCTATAATATCAAAGTCTTAAATTTTACGAAAGGTTAGTCTTAACGTAACTTTTGTTATTGTTATACCATATAAAAATAAACAACTTTTTTAGATTGGTATTGTGCGGATCCAACTTGTAGTACTTGCAAATTATTACTAAAGAATATGTTGGAAAGCAAACAAGCTTCCAACTTAAGCTGAACTTGAGAAAATTACAGAAAATTTGATTTTAGAATCCGATGACGACTGCACACAGGAAAGTGGGATTGAAACTGAGGATTCCTTACAATTAGAAGATTTTGAGGATAGTGGAACTGAATACGACCTTTCGGAGGATGAAAGCAGTTTTACTGATGCCATGGCTAAAAGAGTGAATTAAAATACCTACTTTGCAGCATTCCTAGAAAAGACAGTACCAGAAAACGGAAAGGTAGTTCTGGAAGAGGGAACAGTACCTAATAAACCCAAGAGGACCACGTGCGAGTTGCCCATAAAAGACTCACTTTTGCTCAAAATGTAATAAACCATTTTGTAATAAGCACCGGGTGATATTTGTTAAACGTTACTTAGTGTGCATAATGACATATTAAGCAAAAAACTCATGAAATTTAAAAAAAGTCAAATTCGTAAAATTCACGATGCTTAGTCTTAAGTGGTGTTAGAAATATGCTTAGCGCTCTAGGGTTAATATACAATTCGTTTTAGATTATTAGACGAATATCTTGGGGTCAAATTGACCTTTCAGTCTTTAAGTAATGACTTCATCACAACGTATTTTTTCATTTTTTCATAACTAGTGTGATTATAAACAACCGTAACTAACTCAACTGGCAACTGCCATTGAATTCCATAATATGTAAGTCCTTATTCAAGTAGTCGTAGGTAATAGTATATTACAGTACAAGATCAGAAGATTCGTATAATAGAACAAGAAAAAGTTAGAAAAACGAGACCTGTAGATAATCATGAAGATAATGTTAGAGTGGTTACTAACCGCAACATTTGCGTAAGAATAAAAAAAAGTAAAAGGGAGTAGTGAAGAATAACCATAGTTCGGTAAATTAAATGTTATTGTAAGGTATTAATTGCTTTAACATAAAGTTGTATAGTCTCATGTTAGCATGAGAATATTAGTATTACTATGCAAAAGTACTTACACTAAATATCACTTAAAATGTCAGCGATCGAATACCATAAGTTTTATATAGAAAGTAATTAATGAAGAGTCTTTAGTTCTTCATGGTATTTGAAAGGGGTTAAAGACAGTTAAAAAACTTGATAGGAGTAAAAAGGGAATCTGCAATCTAATCTCTAATCGCTAATTAACGTAATCACAGTGTCTGCTACCGGCGCTGGAAGCTTCTAATGGCTCATACAAGTACGCTAATTGTGTACTTATCTTCTTTCATACTCACGCACGCAAACTCTGTCCAACTGCTTAAACACTTTCGGTTTAGCTCGCAGACTTGCTTCACGTACCTAAGTATATGTCTTTGCTTTGCTTTACACTGGCAGTTTACTTACTGGTAACGGTAAGTAATTAAGGGTTTTCAGTTAATGGCAAATTTAGTAGTCGCGTAAAATAAAACGTAAGTCCAAACTAACGTCAACGGTATCTTATTTTATATTTTACAACATTACGGAGGAATGCATTTCTAATCGAGTGGAATATAGATAGATATTTTATGGTTAATTTTTATGTAATGTGACGATGGTCACTAGATTTGGATTTAATTTTTAAGCCACTCTTTTCAGCGACGCTATAAGAGCATCCTTTACCGGATTTACCACCTCTCTTGTGCTGTGTTATCGACCGTTCGATTGGCGCCCGAGGAACCCGTTTCGACAGCAAGGAGAACTACAGAGAACGTAAAGTAAAGTTGATAGGCACTTTTAGCCGAGCAGGGACTGTTGATTTTTGGCCATTACAGTAAAGGTATCAATTTACGGGATTTATTCTGAAAATTTGTTTTTTATTGGAATAGTGGGTACTGCATAATCTGAAAACAATGTGCGGTACTGCGGAACAAGTCAGTAAAACTGGTCCCGTTCAGCCACGCCTAGCAGCTATCTAGTTGCAAGCTAGCGCTAGACAGTAGCGGTTGTGGTGACTCGAACGGTAATTGGTTCCAAATAAATTTTTCTAAGAAAATAGTTAAAAAAAGTTTTATATTATATTGTAAAAAGAAACATAAATATTACTTACCACTTGCTGGATTTTCCGTATTATTATTTTTTAATTTCTCAAAACACGAAGTTGCGAAATTTACAAGAAATATAATATATTTTTTCTACAGTCTATATACAAAGTAGCCATTTGCGCTCTCTTTTGTCAACGCAAAATGTCACTTTGCCGCGTATGCGCGACAAAGTAGAAAAAACGCTCGCTGTCCAAATTTCTAACTAGACAATGTTGAGAAATGTCACTTGTCTTGTCATCTTCACAAATCAATCTGACATATATCTGCTCTGGCGGTCTATTACATAACCAAACAAAATGCCGCACTGCTGTGAAAAGAAAATAGGGCATTTATTTACAAAAACGAAAGTATAAAATGCTTAGATTAGATTGAAGCAATAGCTCAAGAAAAATAGAAAATAACGATAAATTAAAATTAAATATAAAATAAATTGTGTGAACAGTTGTGCTGCCACCTGCAAAAGTTTGGCGTGAACGCTCCGAATGGACATTCACTTTTCCATTGCACTAGTTTAATGTACTTGAAACAAATAAATTATATAAAAACTTATAATATTCATCACAAAAATGGCATTAATTTTTTATAAAAACGAAAGCCAAAGCAATATCTTAAAGCCATATTTTAATACGTCCCTATCTTCACTGCAAAACTATTGAGTAGTACGTAGTACTGTAAGTACAAAATGTACATTTTATTATTTTTTTGTTATGGTGGAGGACTGTAGAAAAAATCTTGAGTGTGTTTCGAGCGCAAATGGACATTGTCGATTTCGAGAGAATGCCGCGTTCCTGCGTCGCGCGTCAACAACCTCTCAATCGACAATGTCCCATTTTGCGCTCTTAATACACAAATAGCTATTAATATTCATATTCAATAATTTCATTCGATTTTGAATATACTGGCGCCATATCTGACATTTTTGACAGTTCCAGCAGTACGCTAGGTAACCTAGCGGAATTTGGTTTCGCTAGCCCGCTAGACTAGCGGCTGATACCTAGCGGACATTCAGCGGTCCGTTCAACGAAGCTAGGTTAGCGAGCTAGCCACTAGGTGCGGCTGAACGCGACCATTCATATACCGGGTGGCTATTAAAAAACTAATCATGTTTGAATCTGCATAATTCCAGAGTCCATGGAGATATCGATTTATATAGAAATACAAGTGAATAGCGATTTTATAAATTTGCCATTCAAATCTAGTATTACACGTACACGTTGATAATATCATAATCACCTTAAAACGAAGTAGCTTATTATTGAAGTAAATGTAACTGTCAGTGACATTTCGAGTCAGTTGTAACATTGGTATAAATTTTGCTCTAAGTTTTGTCCAATTATCTCGAGATTTCTTCTAATAATGTCACCTCATTTAAGTAAATCTGACTAGAGATCATTGCATCTTTATGAAGACAAATTGGCGCTGTAAAAAAATTACGAAAGAATTTCCAGGGAAGAGATGGCCACTTTTCTAGCATGAATCGTGCTATTAGGCGACTAATAGAAGCTGTATCAATGTTCAGAAAACCTGGGACAGTTCATGTATCAATTTTCGTCATTTGTGACCGTTACTGACCTTCCACTTCCAGGTTAGGTTAGGTTTATTATATTTGATTAATAGTTATGTAAATATGGCGGAATCATTCATAAAACGTTGAGCTTTGACAAAACTGGTTGCTGGACTCTATTCCTCAAACGAATACATAATATTATAAATGTTGTTTAGCTTTCCAAATAAGCTATTTACAGGTAAATGACGAATGTAAATTATGAACGTACTAAAGCTCTACTTATAAAGCTGAATTTGAATTGAATTGAAATCGTATGTTACTCTAAATTTTTGTGTTTGCTATTTCCTGAATGTGTTTCTGTTTCATAATATCAAGTCTTAAGTCGCATTTCAAATATTTTCTCTTATGTGCGTTGCATTTCTTCAACCAAAATCATTCAGCTAGTAAAGACAACAATATAATTGAATTATTATTAGTTTTATTACCTCTTCTTCAAACAGAAAACTGAAAAATCGTTCCCAAAAATATATTTTTTTGCTTATGCAATTTGCATGACTCAAACGCCCCTTAAGTGAACACTGTGACACCAAAAATATCGAAATATTCAGTGCTCATAACGGTATACGATATCCATTTGTTTTAATCTTAAATTTCAGGTCAAAAATACTAAGAATTATTCGTATTCTCTTAGTTGACATGACTATTTCACTCATAAATTTATAAGCCAATCCAAATTCAGGATTCTACTTAGTTACCAAGTTTAATTTTGATAAAATACAGCCACAAAAAAAAAAAAAAAATTCACACCCTTTCAGCCAATAAGATGTCGTATTTTTACAAGTAAGTGAGTTTTGATAAGCGAAATTTTTTTCATGTTTTAGAAACATATTGTTAACATACTTGTCAAAGTGTGTATATTTTCAGTGTTATCAGTTTGTATTAAAAAAAGAGTCGATTCGGACAGGAATTTATTAAAACGTTGAAAAAGCAAATTTAAATATAACACCTCAAAATACAATAAAAATTAGAAGATTTTTGTCAAGAAAAAAATATTAAAATGATTACCTGATTTTTATTTTGGAAATACTCATCCGCATATCATTCGTGGTTAAATTTTATCCTGGAAAAATTTCCCGATTGCTTTACTCGAGCCTGTTGCTAATTTATCTTGTGACATTGATCAAAAATCACTCGTTTGACAACTCGTGATTTTTTTGTCAATGCCACTCAATAAATTGCTAGGCAACCAGCTCTCGTAACAAACTGAATAATTTTCCTGCAAAAATTTACCACTTATGATATTATATATGGAAAAATGTGTTTCTGATTTGTACACATATAAAATATCCCGTATTTCTTTTGATAACTTATAGTATGTTCCGTAACGCAACCGGTTCGATCAGGTTTACGGTTTTGTGTTCCGTAAGTCCTTAAATTATTTACCGGTTTCTATTTGGAACGCGGTTCCTGAAAAAAGTTGGTAAAAAGTCGGACCACGGCAACCACGAAATAATTCTGGTTTCTCTGGTATTTTTACCCCCACTACCGCTACTTTTAAACATCATCATAACAAAATCAAACGATATACGTCAATGTCAAATTTCTAAACCGCCATTAGTGGTATTAGTAATTATTATAGATGTAAGTATGAAAATATTATTTATATTTGTTATATTGTTGGTTGTGTTATTATTATTTGCATTAAATGTAATAAAATGTTCAATTTCGTTGTCATATTCAACGTTTTCATTCATTTGGTTAATTTTTATTTTTGTTAGGTTGTGTCAATTTTAAATGTCATATGATTCAATGTAAACTGTCCCGAAATAGATGAGAATATTCAGGAACCACGGTGTACCCGGAATCAAGATACTGTTTTTTTTTTTGGTTGACTTACGGAACATAGTATTACATAAATAAAAACATGTGTCGAAAATATTTCAGTTAACAATAGTATTGTTTCATAGTTGGAAGTTATTTATAGAAATTAAAATTTACATTTTCGCGAATATCTGACCCATGCTTTTTTTCTGATAATCAGGACCCCACTAAAATAGTCTCTAATTTTGCTCATTTAATCAACCTCGTACTTCTTCAAATAAAAAAGTTGCCAATAATGAACAAGTTTATAGAGACGTCCTGTATACTGTCTAGGTAACAATAATAATAAAATTTATTTCATACTGTGTCGCATTTCCATTGTTTACAGGAGTGATTTCAGTCTGGTAATAGTCCATTAAGATACAAGTTTCATAAGACATTATTTTAGCGCACGCGTCATTCTTAGTAACGAGCGGCTTGCCGCGAGTTTTCTAAGGGAACAAGTGTGCTTAAATGTCTTGAAACGTGTATTTTATACTATTTTTTCTATTTTGGTCATTTTTTCAAAAAATCTGCGTAATTTCATATCCAGGAATTTCAATATCGGTTGTTTAATATGTACTTTATGAAACTCATTTGGATGTCATAAAGAAGTACTTTATGACATTCAAATGGGTTTCATAAAGTACATATTAAAGAACCAAAATAGAAAAATGATGTTTTACAGTATTATTATTCTTTACGGTACTGTATTGTTATTAAGTAATCTACTTCTTATTGACCTATCAAACACATTTGATTTATAATAGAGTAGAATATTTCATTTGTCGTAACATTATTTCCAATGAAACAATTTATTTAAATAAGAGAATTATCTAAATTTTGTTCATCAGGAGCATAGACCCACGGAGTATTTTGTCCATAATGAAGAACTACTCATTTTCTTCGACAATAAAATTATAAAAAATCTGTATAAGACAAAACTGCATTATAATAAACAATAACTGTTTGCAAAAGGATTTTCGTTTCCCCATTACACAAAAAGCCAATAATCGTTCCTATATCTTTCAGCGGATTTTTTCGGGATCAATCTTTCGTTCGTTTTGCAAAATATAAGAAATGTAAAAAAATGGTTGCTGTTATTACTGTTTTATTTTTATAAAGTCCAAGCGATATGATTTTTTAAAGAACGAAAGAAAGGAGGAATTATTGCAAATATTCGTACAGGAATGCGACAAAGGGATGAAATAAAATGTACGTCATATGTCCGTCCGTTAAATGATTTTCACGGTACTCATTTCGAAATTCCTGACTCGGCACCTTCGTCGCCTTGTGCGGAAACATCTAATTTGTACCGTAATAACTCATTTACCGGACTTATAACATAAATAACTATTTTCGGATTCTTATTAGACTAGTCATGGTATTTGCTTCCAAGATTCAACTAGGGTTGTCGTGTTACTCATAATAAAGCCTGTTGGAAACAGATATACCTAAGTACTTACACAACATGAAGAATACAAGAATATGATTTTGAACATAAATTGCTGATGGCAGATAATCCTTAATGAGTATGTTGTCATTGTCAAGCATGCCTCACACACGTTGTGGCTTTAGATTCAGTGCAACAAGCATCATGTTCGCCAGATAAACCTGCGAACAAAACCGATAGTGTGTGTATAAGCGAGCTCAACACTAGTAGCTCTCAGCGGCCTATTGTTTCCTTTGATTACCCACCAGCGCTTAGAAACCATTTATGGATTGTTCTCCAATGTTTCAATAGTTTTATGCTTCTTTGCATCACTAATTACTATTTGAATGAGTTAATTAAATTTAATCGATTATTTATATCTTGTTATGAGTTAATTAGGTTATTATAAGAGATGCATTTTGAATGGCAAATGCTTGTTGAGATACGATTAAATATAATGTGCATGGTTATAATGTTTATTATTATCTACATATTTTGAAAATGTTTGTTGAAAAGGAATATTCTATTATCACTTTATCATCTTTCACGATTATATACATAGTTCTGAATAAATAATTGTAAATATCGCTGGAGTAGAAAGTAAAGCAAGCTAACTATTAAACGCAGAAAGTCTAACTGCCAACCAATCAGAATAATATGCAAAAATTTCGGCATCTTTCGTTCAACTTCGATATATCTTGTTTGAGCTTCGGCACTAGCTGGCAATTTTATAAGCTTTTTATAGGGTTTTCTTGAGCATATACAAAAGAACACACAATATTTGTGAAATGACGTTTAATTATAGTAAGCATGTACACATTCATCACACTAATATTAACATCGAAAGCGTTTGTCTATAATAATAGCGTTTGTCAAAATCGGGTTGTTGAAAGTCGTGCTTGAATTTTGTTGCCCCTACAAATCTGCCGCCCTGGGTTTCAGCCCGGTCAGTCCGTAGGTAATTATAGGTTTAGCAGTAGTTGTGCACGTTTCAGTAGTTGAAGTTACCGGTCTTCATTCTCTTCTACAAATAAATTGCACTCAAATGGTGACTACATCGACTGTTCTTTCATTTCCACTTGTACTTCTAATGGAGACATAAAACAACAGGATTTACCTCCGATGTCTACATTACTAAATATTAGCAGTTTGTAATAAGAGAGCATTCCTATTATTGCGGATGTACGGCTCTAAGAAAGACATTTCGTTATAATATTCCCAGTCGTTTTCGATGATGTCTGATGCTGCTTCAGACGGATTTTTCATTATTTCTCTCTTTCGAGAACCTTTCCCTCTGTACTTTCCAATTGCGTTAGACAACTTCAGCTAGAAAATAAACAAGAAACTGTTATTTCACTACATACATCATTCCAAGTAAAATCTAATTTCAATTTATATTTATTTTATAATAATTGTTTACTACTAATTAAATAACATATAAAATAACCTTAAAAACTTACCTGCTGTATTTACCATGTATGTATTACAGCGTTAGCAATATCTTCCCACACTTATTATATTTAAAATGCTGACTTCGGATTGGCCAGCGGTAGAGAAGTTTAGGTAAAGCAACGCAGAAAGATGAAAGTTGGTGAAGCCTTGCGTTGCGGCTGTTACGTTACTCCTTACTTTACTTCAGTATAAATCATCCATAGCTGTAGCACATAATCATCTTTTTACCTTACGTACTGCGTTTGCGTTACCTCTTACGTTGCGTCATTATAAATCCAGCTTTATTGTATCTACATCTAACAGTAATAAAAATAGAAGTATAATATGCTATTACTCGGTCTCGTGGCCGTATGTCTGAATGTCTGGTCACGGATCTGGTGACGCCAAAATTATTTAGAATTTTAAACGGCACAAAAGTGACTCCTGAAGTGCACTCTCCACGCCTACAATGAGTGCCCGTAAGACAACGCGTGGTAAATGCCCACACGGTACAAAAATATTGATCATTACCGACATCTGTGCAGATTGGCCACTCAGCAATGGATAATATGCCGTGCCGTGATGATATATTTATTTATTTGCTATGCAAAAGTGGTATAGGTAATGTTAAATTAATTAAGATAGATCTATTTTCTGTGCTTCTATTACAAATATAATCTTAAAAGATCTTTTTAAACACTTAAGTCATTTAAGTTTCTCCCGATAGTTTGAACTCTGTACCGCTTATCTCGCTCTTGTTCTAGCGGATTGAGCGGGCTCTATTTCAACCCGATAGAAAGCGTTGGCGAAACTTCTGGTGTAATTATCAAATGTCAATTTGGTTAGTGATGTTTACTTGATTTTTGCAGGGCAAATTCAATCGGAAGTGGAACAAGAACAAGTAATAACATTATGCACATTTTATTTACAAACTATGCATATGTTATTTTCCTCATGCATTATTTTATCAAAAGTGACGTAAAAGAAAAGCTTAACCGAAAACGTCTTTTAAACGTAATGTAAGATACGTTACGCACCATGTTTAATTGCTAATTATTTTTACTTCCTTGTACAAAGTAAAGGAAGTATTGTAATCGCGAAAAATTTTTGTATCCATTTTGACCATCCCTGAATCCATTTTGACTAATTTCGTTGTGACGTCTGTACGTACGTATCTCGCATAACTCAAAAACGGTAAGCCGTAGAAAGTTGAAATTTTGTATTTAGGACTGCAATAACATCTAGTTGTGCACCTCCCTTTTTGGTCATTACATAATTTCCAGAAGTGGTACTTTACTTGAAGCCTATAATAGATTTTAATGTTAAACTATTATAAAATATAATTCAAAACTTTTCCAATTTGGTATATAAGACTTTTATATCTATGGGAATAACAGTAGATTTTGGTTAAAATAGGCTAACCGGAAATGATATATTGCCTGAAATTATTAACAGTTTTTCTCGAATGAAATGGTTTTATTTGGATTTTAAAAATAAATGCTTCAAATAATAGTTTTAAAGTATTAAATTCTGGTCTATCATACCCAATATTATTAAATTAGTCCTTTATATAAGCGAGATATGTAAATTTAAAAATTATATACTTTTTGGTTTTTCTAATAAAGCTTGCTATGGATTAGGACAAAAAAGTTTTAAAAAATTAATGTTATGTTAAATTACGGCAATTTTATAATTGGGTCGAGTATTTCATGTAGGTCTTGCGTACAAGGAAGTCGTGTGGCGTCCACATCAGATTTTTTAAAATAGGAAGATACCAGACACCAATAAACATACTAGATCTATTTTATTTGTACCTTACAATATTTTTAAAATAAAAGGTTACGAATTAAAAATAAAACATGAAGTTTTAACTGGTGGGAAAACATTGTGCTACTTGTATTACAATTTACCGATTCAGATTGGATAGAATATTTTAGAGTTTCGAAAAGCACTTTTAATTATATTTGTAAGGTGCGAAATACTAAATTGAAACCAAAATATAATTGTTTAAACGACCCTTCTAAAATTGTAAGTTTTGAGGAAAAGATTGCTGTTTCCCTATATTTTCTCGCTAGCTCTTGTGAATATTCGAGTAGAGTCCATAAGACTTTCGTTAAAGAAAGAAAATACATTACTTCCTGATTCTTCCAAATGCTTCTCTTTGACATTATTAAATTTTAATCACTTATGATTTGACTGTTAATACTCGTATGCAGCTGACAGATAACCTCTAACCATTAATCATACATGTACTTTGATCGGGTTGAGCGGTTATCCCGTATAGTCAATCCGGTCAAACATTCTCAATCCATTTATATTTTAGGGTTGAGTTCAACATTCTAATCCGATTGGAACTTCAATCGCGTCAGATAAACCCATTTTCAAGCGGGTTGAAAGTTGAAACTATCGGGATAAACTTAGTAAATGTTTATAATATATTTTAAATCACTACGAGTACCTATATTAAAAGTGTGTAAGGATTGTGACCCGCATCTTGTTTTATGTACGAGTAATTTTGAGACGCTACAAAAAAGTTGTTTATCATTATAAACTTTCTCTTAAATTTTACTAGTGTTTATGCTTAATATTTTCTACTACATTTTTGTAATAGTGTAGTATTGTATAGAAATTTAGTTAAGCGATTAGATTAATATCCAGATTGAAAAAGTAGATAGTATTTGCATATTCGTAGTTATTATAAACACATTATTCCTGTATTAGACAAGTGCATTCAATAAACCATTATACTGTCTGGCAGTATGCAAATGATAGTAGTTGTGGTTTGTGGAACAAGACATCAGTTGCATCTGGACAAGTAGCACTTTACTACTTTGACTCTGGCATGTTTCACCTTATCTAATTACTTCGTGTACATGTTTTTTTTTTACATTGTGACATATGTATATGTTTATCTGTTATTTAATTTACACAGGAAATTGAAATATTAATGATTATTTAATTATTGTTATTATTCTGCATATATAAGTAATTGTTATAACCAGGTGATTTAATAAGTATGAATCAATTTATGATAAACTTATTAAATATACAGGATGTTAATAAATAATTATGTAATCTTTCTAGCCATGAAGGAAAACATTTGAGCCTATTCTGTAAATTAGGAGTTAATTTTTAACACGGAGTTAAAAAATAATTTTCAGTCAACAATTAAGTATGTTGACATAACAAAACATTCGATTTTTAGTTGACATATCTATTGCTGTTGGATACAATTTTTTAACTAAATGCTAAATACAATTCACTTTCTTACAAAATAATATCTATAAATTAATATTTTATTATATTTATTCTGATATCCTCACTTCAATTATTGTAAGCACTGTAATTTTCATCAAACTAACTCTGCAGTTTTTTTAATGTTTTCCTCAGTTGTTAATTGCTATGGTCTTCCGCATTTTTATTATCTTCAATCAATTCCCAACCCTACTGAAATTACATACAACAAAATTTCACTTTAAAATATCATGGTGCTTCTCCATATATGCTATCCTTGTATGCTTACTTTTTCTTTCGTTGCCCTCTTTTATTTTTACGAGAGTGAGTATAATACACCTTCACTTCACTCCTTATCGTTTACTCAAACTTGTAACTTGAAAGCAAGATTTGCAATGGGGTCCTGCACTTTGATTTTTTAATTATTTTAAATAAAAGTTCTTTTAATTTTGAAGCATTTCGTAGTATTAGAAAGTCTTAAATGTTTTTATTTTAACTGCATTTGATCTTTAATGCCAACCTCAAAAGTCACGTGATAAGGTATAAAAGGTGTGACCTTGGGGTAGGGTGCGGATTAGCTCCCCATACAAAAATAATCGTGTCTTACAAGTCGGACCGGGGGCTTTATGCCATGGTAATATTTTCAAAATTTAAAAAAGGACCAAAAATTACGTGATGCGGTACATTCAAACTTTTTACGATATTTTATGCACTATTATCCAAAGATCATGAATACACTTTGTAAGACATAAAAATCGGGGGCTTAATGCATTTAAAACAACCAAAAGTCAAAATGCTGTCCAAAACTACTTGATGAGGTACATTAAAACTTTTTGTGTCAATCGACGCGGGTATTTGCCTAGTTTGTTAAAATTTATTTTAAGACATAGAAATCAGGGGCTTTTGACTTTGAAGATACGAACCCAAATTTGAAAAAGGGCCGAAAATTACGTGATAAGGTACATTCAAACTTTTTGCTGTATTTTATACACCATTATCCAAAGATCACTAATACACTTTGTAAGACATAAATATCGGGGGCTTAATGCATTTAAGACAACCAAAAATCAAAATGGTATCCAAAACTACATGATGAGGTACATTAAAACATTTTGTGTCAATCGACGCGGGTATTTGCTAAGTTTGCTAAAATTCATTTTAAGACATAGAAATCAGGGGAGCCAATCCGCACCCTACCCCAAGGTCAAACCTTTTGTACCTTATCACGTGACTTGCGATAGCTGGGCTCCTGGTCTATATAGTTGGCAGCGAGAGAAAGGTAGCACTAATGTGACAACAAACCTCAAATATCTCTCAAAGTATTGATTACAAAATTGTTTTTTCATCTTAATCGCTATTTATTGAGTGATACTTTAACTTTAAGTATAAAGTGTACATTTTATTATTTATTGTTATGGTGGAGGACCCCATTGCTACATATTATTTTCATGGCTAAGCAGATTACATGAAATCTCCTGTAGTACACAAGATTCATTAAAAAGTATATAATTACGAGTATATACTAGTAGAGTAAATTTCATACTTTAAAAAGCAGTAAAATATTTAATTTGTTGCCAATTATTTAAAATAGATTGAATGTAACCTGCAAATAACTGACCGCCTTGTCAATAGTTATTTTGATTATCTATACTTGTCAATTACTAAATTAACAGTAGAACTACAAACAATTTACAAACTATGATTAATTTTATGTCGATATGATAAATGATTAATATGAAAATATAAAACATCGCGAAATGATATTAGTGAAGTATCATTTCCAGTGGACAGATTTTTATAATAGTATATTATGATATAAGTGTATAAGCTAGCCTTTAAAGCACGCACGACAAGTTTAATGTCGTAGTGCTTTAAAGGCTAGCTTATACACGTGTATCATACGCTATTTTTTATTATAAATGCATCATAACCATTTAAAACTGAAAATTATTGCAAATCATACGGTTTTGATTTTTGATCCAGTGAGTTTAAGCGTTTCCAAGGAGACAGTTAGCAATTATTCGTATTGTTTAAGTTGTCAACAAGTCAATATTTTTTCACGTGATTATGAGAGTGAGAAATGAATGAAATTAAAGAATTAGCTGAACAGGCGGAGTTAAGATTAATTCCGCCTAAATCTAAAGACGCGTATTATAAGGAATACGAAAAATTAAATAAATGGATGGAAAATAAAAATGCCGTAACTGTGGATGAAACACTCATGCTGGCCTATATGAACCAAATGGTATAACGGTAACTTGTGAAATTTATTGTACTTATTTTGTGTTTCGTTATAGTCAAATCAGTATAAACCTTCATCATTATGGTGCATTCATTCCAAATTACAAGCAATGCTAAAACTTAAGAAAGGAGTAAACATAGCTACTTTTCATAAATTGCATGCTTTCATGAAAAGCGTTAATAAAGGCTACGAGCCGAAAAAATCTTTCGTATTTTCGGAAGAACAGTTAAGGAAATTTTTTATTGAAGCCCCAGATAATACCTACTTATTTTTGAAGGTAAGCGCGAGATTATGATATTTTTTACAAAATTTAATAAATATTTTATTTTAAAGGTGGTAGCCATATGTGGAATATTTGGCTCATGCAGGAGATATGAATTATGTGATTTGCGCCTGTCTGATATTAAAAAAGAAGGTTCTGTTTTAATTATTAATATTCGACCATCAAAAACCGAAAAAGGTCGAAAGTTTGCTGTGGTTGATAATGATGACATATCGTATGTCAAATTATTTAACAAATACCTATCTCTACGTCCAGAAAATATATCTACGGATAGAGTATTTTTGAAATACGCCAATGGAAAATGCATTAAACAAGTCGTTGGAATTAATACTTTTGGAAAATGTCCTTGCGAATCTCCTCGTGAAAAACTTATTTCCAAAGATTATGATTCAAAATTTCGTGTTTATAATGAAGGAAGTCTTTTAGATTTTGAGTTAAAATTCTTTAAAGATTTGCTGCATATTTCGGCGCGCGCCCATGGAGAACAAATGACAGCTGTCGTATTCAAGTGGGATACAAACAGCTCAAAAACCCACTATAAATAATAATGACATATGTCGTAGAATTACAGATACCTAATTATCTACTGCACTGCCCTCTGTGCTAATATTAACCCAGTGGCGTTGACGTTTAAATCAAATTATTATTCCTTGGTTTATAAGTTAAGTCTATGTTTTTGTATTTTGCAAAAACCTAAGTGAAGAACATAAATCTTTCAGAAAGGCATTATTTAGAAAGAAACAAGTTTCAAATGAATTAGTCTTATTTTTCAGTTAAAATGTGTCCATAAATATTTCATGTTGCACGTCTATGCTTCCGAAATGCAATGAAGTTATCTGCAAGTAATATTATATCAGACGATTCACAAATGACCTTGAATAGTCATCTTTCGTGAATAATAGTTTATCTACTTATCTATTTTGTGCAAAAATATTTTGATTAATAAAATAGGTATATTGCATAAACGTTCATTTACCCTCCAGATAATCAATCAGTAAGTAATATTTTTCAATAAATATTGTGCAAACTTATTGAATTTCTATGCAGGGAATCCTTTTGAGTGTCGCCCAACTATTTATTTGCTTTTATTATTATAATGATTTTATAAAAATCTATTAGTATGTAAAAGCAAATTAGCTAGAATGAATGTTATGTAATACCGTTCGTTGGTAGATTGTTAGTAGCATTCCAATGTAAATACCGCGTACATGAACTTCCTGAACCCTGACCCTGGCCATCAGCTATCACGGTTGAGTTCTTCCGGCGTACATCGGCCCGTAATTGCGCGAAAAAGCCGTGAACAAAAAGCAAAAACAATTTCTAAAAAGCCACAACATAACATCATTAATTAAATGTATGTTTAATATTCTGTGGCCGCTTAGCTGCGCTGGTTGCTGCTAGTGCTAGTGCAAGTGCTTGGTGCTGGTGCCGAGACCGAGACAGCCGCTCATCCTACTGTTTGTCTGTCGGTGTTCGTGCTGCCTCGCATCAGTTGCCTTGTGTAGCAAGCAATAAACCTTGCCCGGTTGCGCCCGGCCATCAACCCGCCACCCGCCACGTCGCCCCACGAGGACACAATTCGCCTTACACCGGGCCTCAACATACATCAAATCTTATTCTTTTGTTTTAATTATGAACAATACTGCACCTAATATTGGCAAGTATTTATTTCGCGGTCTGCAGTTCAAATATTTGCTCTTACTCTAAATAAATGTAAGAATATATCATCAATAGGTCTGTTACAAAAAATTTTATGACTTCTAAGTATTAAATTTTAAAAGGTAATGTTCTTTAAAGAGCCTCAAATTTGAAAATATAACGATATGTTCATTAGATATTTTACAATTAAATATTGAAATTTGTGTAATATTTTGAAAAAGTCACGTGATCTGAAATAGAATGTGACGTGCGAGTACATGCAGTTTAATATGTGACAAATTATCGCCTACTTTTATTTATATAAAAACGGTCTGTCCTATTGGCTATGAATGAGGTAGGTACTGTATATATACCGACTTCATGACTATTTCTGGCGCCAATCTTTTTATTTATTTATTTATTTATTATATTTTTTATTGCTATGAAAAATATTGCATACACTTTCAATTAAAATTCTTTTGAAAATGTTAAACCGGCTCATTAATGGGAGGTGCACTAAATTGGATAGTAAAATCAAAAATATTTAATTTGTATTGTTTTATTATTTTTTATGTATTAATTTATCGAATTTTTTTGTACTGTCTTTCATACGAAATAATAATAATCTAAATAGGGACGCTAAATAAAAATAATAAAAAGCTTTATAATTTATTAATTTTTTAAAAAATAAATAAATAAATATATCATCACGGCACATTGCTGGATGTGCCAATCTGCTTTGTACACAGAACTCATTGGCCATTAGTATGAATGCCGATTAGGTGTTGATTATCTATTGACTATCTTTTGCTCAGCAAGTGACTAAAAATTGTTAGTACGAACAAGTGATTAAGACCGACTATCTTTAGTCAACCTTGTTTATGTTTAATCATGATACACGATTAATATAGGACGCATGACTGCTTGCGTATTAAGGCATTTTAAATTATTTATCAATTCGTATATACGAATTTATTTGACACTACAGTAGGCTTGTGAAGTTCCTTGGTGTGAATTCTAGAACAAGAAAAAATATATATTATACTTACCCAGTGTTTTCATCCAAATAATATTCTTTTGTCCCTTCCATTTTATTTGTTTGTCCATCTGAATCGAACATAGAAAAATCGGTCATGAAGTCTTCAGCACAAATATCCTTTATTAGGAAAGTTGTAGGTGATGGCGATTTTGGCTTTCCACCTCCTCCCGTTTTTCTGATTTGTTTTGAATATTCTCTTATTTTTTTCTTTGATTTGTCCCTCAATCTTCTCCATTTTTCCTTCATCCGCTCCGGTTCCCGATCATAGCCATTGGCTTTAAAAATATTGTAAATTTCTAGCCATGCCTTTTTTTTGTTTCGTAATGGCCCCGGTTCGGCGCTTTTTTCTTCTATTATCTTCCTTCTTTCATCCACACATTTTGTTAATAACTCCACTTCTTCAGGAAGACAGTTATCGGACCGCTTTTCTTTCTTTATACTCATTTTAATTGGACTGTGAATACGTACAAATAGTAATATACTACACTAAAACTCTTTTTTGTAATAATAAACGGTAAATACTTACAATTAAATTTATAATTTAGCCCAACTTGAAAGATGACAATGAATGACAATACACACAAAACACATCACGTCGATAAAACAGATTCTAACTTACCTGCGCATTACACTGTTGCCGCTGTTACTTTTACTAAATATTGCTGACTAGGTAGTCGGTAGATAATCAAGTGATCATACTATCATACGTTAGTAACCCCTAATCAATTGATTAAGAAATCAGCCTTAATCAATAGATAGTCGGATACTTTAGTCGGTTGTTCATACTACCGACCATTATCACTACCGAGTTCTGTGTATTAATTATTTTCGTTTCGCAAAATTGTTGTCTGTGCTTTTGGGCTGAAACAAATCGAATATTTATAGTTGATAATTTTCTGATAGTCCTTCGTTATCAAGTTATTGATAAAAAACAAAAATAATAATACATATTTAAACTTTATTAAAAACGAATAATATTACAAAACTAGATACTTTCCCATATCTGTTGAAGGAAAACGTTCACACTATCATGGAAGCATTTAACATATTTTCGTCTATTAACGCTTTAACAGCGTGAATACGATCAGCGCCATACTTACTTAATTGATTTGATTCACCACTAATTGGACCACACTTAAAACATCTTGCTTGAATGATAAATCGTGTGAATATTTGCCGTGAAGTAGGAGGTAACTTATTTGAACACAATTTGTGTCAACAGATGTGGAAAATATCATGTTTTCTAATATTATTCGTTTTTAAAAAAGTTTAAATCTTAATATTTAGCTCAATAACTTTATAACGAAGATATAAGAAAATTTGCATTTTTAATCAAATACTAAATGCACGGGTGTTATTTTAAGTCAACTTATACATGTTGTAGCTACTCGCAGAGGTGGGCGCGGGCCGTGATTTTGTCGGGTCACGAAGTGACCCGCGTGATCGTGAATATTATTTAAATTTTGCGTCGTGATTGGACGAGAGCGTGAGGCACTAAAAAATTATCGTGCGTGATCAGGCGTGATTGAAATTTAATCGGGCGTGAGTACAAGTTTTCTTTTATTTTTTATTTAAAAAATTGTCTATTTCCATCTTTTACTTTACATTCTTGTTATTATTATTACGTCCAAATATGTCATCAACAGTATTTTTATTGCATAAAAATAGTGTTATTGTTGTACCCAAAATTGTATACACAGTTGCTCGATTTCACTAAAGATATACAAAGATCATAATTTTATTAACAAATTTGTTACCAAATTTATAATGATATTTGTAATGGAATAGAACAACCTATTTGTCCATAAACATTCGATTCCAATGAAACCAATCTGTTACCTAACTTATTACCAATTTGTTAACAAATTTGATAACAACTTCTGACTGTGTTAAGCAGGCTTAAATGTACATAAAAACAATTACGTGACACGAACGTGACCCGCCGGGCGTGATCGGGCGTGAGTGCCAAAATAAAATCGTGAGCGTGCGTGATCGTGAATCAAACATAAAAAGTCGTGCGATTGGTCGTGATTACATTTTTAGTTCCGTGAGCGTACGTGATCGTGAACAAAAAGTTACTCACGCGCCCACCTCTACCTATATTCATCTATGTTGTCATTTTATAGGCATTCAAAAATATGTTATTATACTAAAAGTAAAATTAGATATTTATTATCATTTTATATGTAAATACTAATTATAAGATTAATCAATTTTTACGAAATTCAAATAATTTTCTCTTTTTGCTTTAACGGCGTAAGTTTTAATTAAACGCTTAGCAATAGCAACATGAGTAATTCTACCAAAAAGGAACCTATATTTCACTTCCGCATCGTGTATACCTTTCTAGGTGTTCCGTGCTTTCTAGGGTAGCGAAACAATCCCTAATCGATAATAGAAAAAACACTACAGAATTTGTGTTACCCATTTTCAATTATAGTCAAATGATTATCTATACTCTGTTCCATTTAAGCCATTCAGCAGATGGCGCTGATATCAGCGTCAATTTTAAATAGGCGAAATTACATTAGGTAAACTTGTCTCTTGTCTCCAATTTCAGCCAATCAGAGAGTTCAAAACTATGCCTTATTCTCTAAAATACGGAATGGCTTAAATAGAAAAAGACATACTATACTTCCTATTGAAAAAAATTAAATAGCGTGGTTTTTGGTTATTGTACGTTCATAATATATAGTTATTATCCCCATGAAATTTCAACAAGCTGTACTAAGATATATACGATTATGATCTTGATCATATCTCATCTGTTTCGATTACAAAAAATATGATTTCTTTGAAATTATATTTAAAAACTTGTAGAAAACAGATGTACTTTTTTTTAGAATGTTGTAGTCAAAGCGCATCTCTTATTATTTTATTCCGAACAAGATTTCGCTATGTTGATGTGTAGGAGCATTCAGAAATGAAAGCTTTTTACGATATCGCATTTTATTTCATAGAGATAGAAACGCAGTACGGGCTTTAAGAGTCATCTGATACTGATCTCGAACAAAAGAATGTGTAATGTATTTGCGATTTGTTTTTTATTTATTATTGACTGAAAAGAAGATTGATGCGATTTTATTTTGGATATTGAAATTTGCAAGTAGTGCAATGGCCTCGCTCTGACTTGTTTTTACATGCCTTTAGTTTTTGTTGCGATGTTTTTCTTCGGGTTAGATGCAACGTTGGCAGTGTGTTTTTGTTATTTGATGTCACAATACAGTACGACTGTTTCTCAATAGGAAAAAGCTGTATTGTTGAAGATTTAAAGTGTTTGTAATAGACGATTACTTTTAATTTGTATATAAATTGTCGACAATAATAGGTATTTAACATGTAAAAGTATATTCTATCACTAATATGGAATTGATAATTTCCGCGCGAGCGAAAATTTGTAGGTCCAGGTCTACGGTTTCAGGAGCGGCAAAGATACTATTCCATACGATAGACTATACATTCTCTGACACTATTTAAAAAATATATTTTCCTTCTCACTTAACATTTTTGCTAAAAATAATAAAATATTATTGGTATGTTACAAAAGCAATAATTTGTTGTTTAGCTCCGTGTCAAAAACTTCAAAAAAACATACAACAATGCGTACAATTAGTTAAATTAAAAATTTCTTTTACAATTTGACAGATGATGTGACAAAATCAAAGAAACAGCGCGCCAAGCAAATTCGGCTTGATTTCGAAAACAATTGCATTTCCCACATACATTGCTCAAAAAATTAGGGGAACGCTTTTGTAAAAATTTATATTTAAAATAAGAGTTTTGGGCAAATCAAATTACGTATGGTCCAACATAATATATTTTAGTCTAAAGACCAACAAAAACAATTTTATTACTCTCAGTTCTTACTAAGTTACGCTTAGAAATGTAAATATATTACGCAAAACAAAGTGAAAACGAGTGCCAGAGTACAGACGAGATTCGAGTTTTCTGTTCAGTTCCTCACATCTGTGTAATATGCTTCGCACTAATCTGCGAAGGTATTCTTGAGGTATTCTTTCCCATTCCTCAATAAGGCTTTTATCACTTCCTGGATGGTTTGTGGTGAATTAAGGCATTTACGAACAGGTTGGAAAACTGACCATACACGTGTTCACTAGGATTCTGGTCAGTCCACGGTCCGAATTCCACACTCTTGTAAAATTTTTTTGGTGACGCCGATAGAATGTTTCTTTTCTGTGCCCTGCATTAGAATGAAGTTGGGAGAGATACCATATGCAATAGGTACCATACGGTACTCCAAAACATTTGAAATGTAATTCATTGCATTTAGTCTTTCAGGAACCAAAACAAGATCAGTTCTGTTGATTATACTAATTTTAGCTCAAACCATCATAGATTCATGACCAAATCTATCCGCTTCCTGTATAGTAGCGGCTAAGTAGTGTTCACTAGGACTTCTGTATATACGTACACGACCGCCGCAACGAGTTAAACGAAAACTGGATTCGTTTGTAATCAGTACAGGCTTCCAGTGTCGAAGTTACCAACTCTGTGATTCCGAGCAAATCTCAATCGCGCTGCATTGTGATACTGCGTAAGGCGTGGTGTCCGAACAGATCTTTTAGGTTTCAAATTTGCTTCTTTTAATGTTTCTAACAGCCTGGTCAGAAATTTATATTTCATGTGCTCGTCTTTGGTCGTTTAAGAGTTTTCGTGCTGTAACAGAACGCTTACGGGGAGAGGAAAGGACAAGAAATCGGCCTTGATTTTGCGTAGTTTTTCGTTTTCGACCTTGCCCAACTCTCCTGATATATTGTCCAGTCTCCCGAAACAGAAGAGCTAACACGAAGGTCCCTGTTTACATACGGAATGGAGTGGCCGTTCTGAATTAGGATGACCACACGAGCGACTTGCACATCACTAAGATGCCTCATTTTCCTTCTAATCAACAAAGATTGCCAAATGAATTAATTTGTCATCTTCAGTAAGCCTTTAAACCTAAATTCAAAGCATACTTGAGCAATCTTTTCATTTTGTTTTAGTCCTTTTATGGTTTTATGTCTCTAACAGTAACTTGCATGTAATTCTAATTATACAATTGTTTTCGTTAATTTCTATTTCCGAGACTCCGGGCCAATGAAAAATTGTTAATGTTATCACGCAGAGCTATTATTTGAAAAATGTAGATTTTAACAAAAGTGTTCTCCTAATTTTTTTGAGCAGTGTATCTCAAATGGGTGAATTGAAAATCTACTGAGCTTTGGCTGCCTATTAGAAAATAATATTATGTAATATTTTGTAACTAAAAACTGTTACAGAATGAGCACATTCTGTAACAGTTTTTAGTTACAAAATGTGTGGTTTCCATAGTATTTTGCGTCTATAACAAAGCTATTACAGCACCAAAAAGAGTTCATTAATAGCTCATTCGCGTGGTGTAATAGAATAGTACAATTTTTTTTTAAGGTTGGTGCTATGAATATTTAAAAAATATCAATTCTCGCTAAATTAACAAATACAAGCGATTGTTATAGTAACATACCTAGAAATGTTATGAGTATCATTAACGAGCTCGGATTTTAAGACATCTAAGGTTTGTTATGATTCATAACATCCGTGGTTTGTTCAATAGTTTATCGGTTTCAAAAAATGAAGACATTATTATTAAATATTATTTTTTGAAATTCTTTTATTAATGCTTTCAGGATGCTATGATAAACAGAACAATTATATGCCGTATGTCAATATGACAAATATTCAATTTATGTGCTTTATTCATCATGTTTATCATTTTAGAATAAAGTAAACCGTGTTAAGAAGGATACACTAACGTTATTGTAACAATATTACCATACAGATTCAGTTATTACTTAGTTACCAGCCTACTTTTGTACATGTTAACAAAGGCTAAATCTCCTGAATCCGGTAAAGAATTTAATTTGTTAATTTGTTTTAATTTTTAATTTTGGCAATAAATAATAGTTGGACTGTGGAGTGGAGGGTGGTTTAAAGTTTGGAAACCAAGGTCACTGCCAAGAGCGTAAATAGCAGCCAATTCAACATTGCTGTAGCGCACGGGTGCGTTGTCGAAAAAGCAGCATACCTTAGATTTATTTTCCTCATTTTTGCTTTTAATCGTTTCAGCAGATCCACGTAATATTGTCCAATTTTAAACATCTTCATCTTTGTATACAATTATCAGAATACTCTCTTTATCTTTAAAAAAAACAATAACCATGGTTTTTTCAACCGTTTGGATACCTTGAACAACTTAGGGGATGGTGTGGCCTTTTTATATCAACTCATATACTCCTGCTTCGACTTAGGGTCATAATGATGAACCCGGGTTAATATATCATCTTTGTTGTCTCCGCAAAAGTCCAAAATCAATCGACATCATTCGACGCGCTGTCGCTTTTGATGTGGCGTAAGCATTCTCGTCTTCACCCGTCTTGCATTCGCTTTTGACATTCCTAAATGAAAATGTTGATGAAGGATACATCAACCATTTTTATAACTTGTTTTTTCTTCAGACGGGTATCTTTCATTTTCCATTATGTTTTTTAATTCTTTTGATAATTATTGACGAAGTGGTTTCAATGGGCCGACACTCTCTCTTGAATAAAAAACAGATTGTGAAACTTGTAAATTATAGTTTTCTCAGGACAAGACCTTCCTAAACTGCTTGAAAAATAATACAGAGAGGATTTTCCTCATCTTTTCGGGAATATGTCGAAGAATAATGATCGCAAATATGTTAATATATTAGTACTTACCCTCATAATAAATAACATTTAAAAACATTAAGAATATACGAATATATCTTCAATCCATCAAAAACCCGTAGTCCTTGAACTTTTTGACTCATCCTCGTAGGATTGTTGATTCTAATTTTTACTTCCTTTGTACATAGTAAAGGAAGTATTGTAATCACGAAAAATTTCTGTTTTCAGATTTCAGCGGAAATATCCATTTTGACCAACCCTGAATCCATTTTGACGTATGTACATACGTACATATCTCGCATAACTCAAAACAGTAAGCCGCAGAAAGTTGAAATTTTGTATTTAGGACTGTTATAACATCTAGTTGTGCACCTCTCTTTTTGGTCATTACATAATTTTCAGAAGTGGTACTTTACTTGAAGCCTATAATAGATTTGAATGAAAATTTTTAAAAATATAATCCAATTTTTTTCAAATTTGTTATATAAGACTTTTATATCAATGGTTATAACAATATATTTTGCGTAAAATAGGCTAACCGGAAGTGATATACGAGCCCAGTCATACATGTATTGGACCAAGGAGTATTGTGCCTTGTGCCGAAGGTTATTTTTTCAGAATTAAAATTTATTATACACAGGTTGTCTGTGGAGGGGCAGATAAGTGTATTAAATTCACTGTAGTTTTAGCAATTAAATTATTTTTTCAAAAAAATGCATGGCTCACTAGATAATGACGAAAAACTATTATTGGTATTTTTTTTCTTCAAATTACTTCTAACCTATCAGTTATCGAGAAAAATGATTCAAATAAAAATGTTACAATAGCCGTGTTCCTTCGGGCTGTGATTCGTAATCTAAATGATAAAAGTGATAATGATTAAGAAGAATAATGTTTTTACGTTTCCTATTCGTTATCCCCACTTTCTCATTTTATGATCACTAGACAACCTCCCCCCTTCCCTTCAGAATCAACCTTTTTGAGTGATTCACATGAATTCAGTTCAGAACAAATTGAAAATATACTATTTCGAGCGTAGAAATTTACGAATGTGGGGTTTGTGGCATCAAGGGAAATAAGATTTTTCTACAAAACCGTGTAATGAAGCACATAAAGATTTGTTTGAAATAAACATACTTCATATTCCTTACCAAGAACATTATTTTTTACTTCAATATAATCCATTTTTAATTCTGAATATAACACTAAACAGTTGATTATAAAATAAAGTAGGCTAGTTTGCATTAGTCTGCATATGACATTGACATTTGATTGTGTTGTTTTCTTGCTATAATTTTTAAATCCTGTTTCAAAAGGATCACGATTAAATTAATCAGGATTCAGAAAATCACAATCACAACCCGAAGGAACACGGCTAATATTATAGTGTTAATCCAATGGCGCACAAAAATAATTTTTCTATTGGTATAATTTCAAGATATAACACAACTTAAATTCGTTTCTGAGATACCTACTTATAATGTCTTAAATATTAAATGTTGTTAATTAATTGCTAGAACTACAGTGTGTTTATTACACTTGATTGTTTTTCTATAAATGATTTGTATATAATAAATTTTAATTCTGAAAATTGATTTTCTGCATAAGGGTTCTTTGGTCCAATATATGTGCGACTGGGCTCGTATTACCTGAAGTTGTTAACACTTTTTCTTGAATAAAATGGTTTTATTTGTATAGAAATAAGTGCTTCAAATAAAAGTTTCAGAGAACTAAATTCTGTGTCTCAGACATCAAGCACATCAAGTATTATCAAATTAGTCCTTTGTATAAACGAGATATGTACATTTAAAAATTATATACTTTTTGGTTTTTGTAATAAAGCTTGCTATGGATTAGCACAAAAAATAACAAAAAAATAAAAAATTAATGTTAATGAAATTTACGGCAATTTTTTGATTGGGTCAATGCTTCATATTGGTCTTGCGTACGAGGACCTCATGTGGTGCTCACATCAGATATTTTTTTTACGTTTTTTGTTGCAGTGTAAATTTGTATTACATATTTATTAAAAAAACAAAGCTACACCACATAAACATTGGATTAATTATCATACGGGCCTATTCTGTAACACAGTGGTTAATTTTTAAAAACTGGTTAAATTTTTTAAACAATGGATGGATTTTTAGTTGTTAAATCAATGATCATTGGATAATACTTTTAATCAGTTGTTAAAAATTAACCACTGAGTTACAGAATATGCCTGATAAACCAGTTAATTATTTGTTTATTGTTATTTGTGTTAAGTATCATTTATAAAATGCAGGCAAATAGTTCTGCTTAATAATTTATTTTGCTGCAATAAATACTAAATAAGCTCTACGCGAATATAATTAATTTACTACTTTAATTAATATTTCATTGAATGAAAGAGAGATAATTTTCGATATGAATGTTTCATATAGTCTGGTAGTTTTGTAACTACTAACTGGCAATTAATCTTTTAACGACGTCTATAAACTAGTAGTTGGCAACATAAAGTGTAGTAATGAAATATGGCGGAGTCGCTGTTAGAGAAAGAGAAGCACAAAATGGCCACTTGCTGTATTCATTTCCTAAACATCGTAACCCCTAAGTTCAAACCATTAAAACGCAACATTCACAGGACATAATGATTCATAATTACCTTCTCGCAGACTAAACCAATCAGCAACTTAATGCCATTAATTTGAAAAACAATTCATCAATAATGCACGGAGCAAGCTGGCTGCGGGGTGTGGATGCTAAACACCGCAATGCCACTAATGTGCCAACTGTTCATTATTGTGGCTTTGCAGTTCACTTGTCTGCAAGCACTGCTTGCTTCTTCTAAATCACCGTAATTAGAATCGAATGTGCTCGAATGCATTAAGTACGAATGCATGTACAGATAGTAAGCAATCCAATTTAGACTTGAAAGAATATTCTTATTACTCCCATTGCTGAACAAACTATTCATTTATTTCTTTTCTATTTGCAGTAATGTAATTTACTGATGATAACAACATCTTAAATAAAAGTCTTCAATGATTTCCAATGGCATCGTAGCTAATACTGTATTTATAGCAACCAATATAATAACCCTTCGTTCCAAACGCTCCCTAATAATTTTACGATTATAATATATTGATACATACAGGTGCGCACACAGGACATTTTTTGGGGGGCGGTCCAGCGCCATCTTAGAGCTAATTTTTAAAATTTAGAGGACTAATTTTTGATAAACAGTAAATGGGGACTTATATAATTCAAACTTTTTGGGCGCCATCTAGCGAGTAAAAAAGTATTTAATAAGTAGTTATGTAGTGAGCAAGATTTAGCACTACAGTTTGACATTTATCATGTGATCCAGCACGTGATCACAACAACTGTTCTCTGAAAGGAACCGTAAACATTTTTATATAATTATTTAAGTATATTATCTACCCAGTGCATACCTTGCAATTAATTCAAGTTTATTTCCACTTTTCTTCAAACCCCGGCATTCTAACCATCTTTTCGGCTGTAAGACTGAATAATTTCAATGTTTTTAAACACAAATCGTGCCACCGGTACATCATTTGTGTTAAACTCGTTATTTATTTGTGAATTTGTTTTTTAGAGATATTTCAAATTCCAAAGAACACTACACTTTAGTACAAGAGATATTAACAGAAACTACACAAAATACCATAACCAAACTTTGCTGACTAAATAACAAACAAATTGTATGATCAACGAGGCGAAGTGCTGAAGGGGAGAGCATACAATTGAGTCGGCCGTGGTATATCACCTCGCTTTTTCTAAAAATTTGTTGTCCTTTTCTAAATTGTGTGGAGGGAGGTCCGCCGCCGATCCGCCGCGGGTGACGCCAAATTTATAAGTCCCCATTTGTGATTTCGTGTTTTTTTTTTATATTTTAAACATTTTTTCAAATTCCAAGAACCAATAAACTATTTGGATTGCAAGAAATAAAAAGGGAATAGTGACACAGAGTAAAAACTAAAATCTATTCGCCTTAGTGGCAAATGTCAGATTATTTATAACCTGCTCATCAATTACATTGATATTTGTTTTCTATAGGAGAAAAAATGAACTGTAGATGGTAGGTCGGACGACGACAAATCCCCTCATTTGGCCGCCATTTTTTCTAAGCAAAATAGTGATATCATTGGTTGTTTCTACTTCAAAGTAAACAATGAAACGATTTATCATTTATATTTAATATAAACATTTATTTCACTCATCAACAAATGTTATAAAGTGACATTTTCCCCATTTGCTACGTTCACAAATCTCTCACCAGATGTCAGTTACTTTAATTTTTTTCTCCAATATGTATTCTAGGGGCGGTCCGAACCTACATGACTGTCCCTCTGTGTGCGCCCCTGGATACATATAATAAATCCAGCACATTATCTCCCACAATTTTAATTTAAATTTAATCGTATGTAATCCAATATAAGGGCCAAGGACCACGATAAAATTATTAAGAATGCTAATATCAGGTAGGCCGTGGAAAACAAAATTGCAGCATTTTAAACAGTTATTTATCTGTCATTTGAAATTAAGCTGGGAAAGTTAAGTTAGTTAAGGGGGTATCAGACGTAAGCATGGATGCAACTGTTTTGACAACAGTTGCTGGAACTTGCAATCTACGTTGTCAGACGTACGGAAAGTTGCAACAAAATATAGATTTTTTAGTGTCGACGTTGGTACACATGATATTTAATTCCTGTAGTCATTTTTAAAGTTTGAATCATTTATTTGTATTTAGACGAATAATATCAGAAATTAACAACAAACTACTAGTTGCTAAATATCTCGTACTGTTTATATATAACAGCTGTTTACAATCAAATGTCAAAGAGTTTAGGGATTTTTATTCTCTTAGCCCCTTTACTGCGCATGCGTATCTTGATAGTTGCAGATACGTATGACTAGTTTTTGAACAAGATGTAATACTAGTTGTAGGAAAATTGTCGCACTATCACACGTTAAAAGTTGCATGAAACGCTTGAAGTTGCAGAAAATGTATGACAGGTGGCAGATACGTGTGTAACCCCATTAGAATAATCTGTTTTTTATTCAGTACTAGGCGTCAACTCCGGCTCTCAAAAGGATCGTGAAGAAAACAGGAGTCAGTTTTGTATTCATTATTAGTAAAGTGTGTTGTTTATTTTGTTATATCTTAAATCAGAACAAATGGCGGTCCACTTAAAGCTTTTTTTGCACGATCGTTTTGTTTAATGTTTACCGATAGGGTTTCCAAGGCAATAAGCTTTATTTACAAATTACTAATCTGCAAGTGATGTGAATTACTTACCGATCAGGAGGCGGATGCGGTAGGTAAGTACCTAAAAACATCGATCAAAGCTTACTTTAAAAATGACAACTAAATTTTTACCTTCAGTCACCTTTTAGGTAAGGAAGGTATTGTTTTTGGTCAAAAAATTCGATGATGAATTTTTAATCAATAAGCACGTTTTAGGGTCCCTAGAATACGATTTTACTGTTTTTACGATGATGCCTGTATGTGTGTGTGTGTGTATGTATGTATGTATGTATTTATGTGTGTATGTGTGTGTGTAACAAAAATTTCGTCTGCGATTACTCTAATACTACAATTTCAAAAATCATAATTCTTTCGTATTCTTCTTCGTTAAATCCATATGAAGAGTTGATTAGATTTTGGTTACAATTGATCAACCGGAAGTACCCTCATTTGAAGATTTTAACAGTTTTTCTTGAAAAAAATATTTTTAATATCATTTTTTCACATTTAATGTTATAAATATTAAAGAATATTTTATTCTATACGATTTGACTGCATTTTATACTTAATATTAAACGGGTATAGAGTTAAAAAATTATAAAGAAATTAAATTTCATAAAGTAGGTAGCCATAGCTATGGAAATAGCTACTATATTAAGAAAATTCTGATTGAAAGATGTCAGTTTGAACGAAGTAAAATGTTTGTCTCATAATTTTACTGGAAATATAGGATATTTTGCTAGAAATTTTCTGCATAGAATTTGTATAAAATACATACAACTGCCGGAAGGTAATGTACAAGAAATAGAATCTTTTGCAAGGAACCATATGTATGAAATTTGTACAAAACACATAGAACTGACGGAAGGTAATGTGCTGGCCACATCAGATTTTTTTAATATGTCAACATAATTTTCAAATCTTAGTTTTTTAATTTTATGCGGATCGTTGCAAAAAAAAACGTAATAAGCATTGCTGTCAGTAAGTGTTGTTTTACCGGTGTGAATCATCTTCAACCGGTAGGAAGCTCTTACTGCCCTTAATACTTACATAACTATTTTACAGTGCTTATAAAGGGAGCAAATTTTAGAATTATTATAAATATATTCATTATTGCTTTTTCTATATCATACCACTGTGAACATATCAGATAATATGTATGTTGATAAATTTATAGTGAATTCGCTAGAATTGAATACAAATTCATTTTTAGAGTGTCTTTTTAATGATAAGTAGGTACTGTAAAAAATGAATTTCCTGTGAATCACGCAAAACTACAATTTATTTCCTTCTCACCTAGCAATTTAAAACTTATCGACTGGAGCTGGAATATTTTAATTATGGAAGTGACTTCCTGTGAATCATTTCCTGAATAAAAATAATCTGACTAATAGTTCTTTCTTGTCATACCGAAAGTAGTTGACATAATTAAGGATTAATACCTTCTTAATTAGATTTTTGTTATTATTTTCAGCATTTGTTGCCTCAAACATTAGCGAAATGTAATTTCAATAATAACTAATTAAAATTGTTATATTTTCATTAAATACTTTATAATTACAATCAATTCAGGATGCTTTTAGATAATATTTACGATAAAATAATTTGTATTTGCTATTTAAGTTACATTTTTTATAATTTGAACGTAATTAAAATTTTATCGTTATTCTTATTAAAAATTATTAACAAAACATGTTGAAATTATATTTCTCTTGAAATTAGAATATTTTTAAATTATTTATATTTCTTATTATATTGGGCGTAAATTAAAAAATTTTGACACAAAAAAATTCAGTTCTTTTTTCTCTAAAATTCTATACAAGTTTTACGAGACAGATATTTAAATATATTACTTTTACAAAGATAAAATTTTTGAAACCATCTTTTTCGTTTCGGTCACTAAACGTACAATGAATACTTAATAGCAGTTGGTAGGTTATATTTAGTGAAAATCAGCAATAGTGTTCCACAATATATTTCTTGACATGAATTAAAATTTCAAATATTATGGTTTCATGTTCGTACAAAGTAGACATTAATTAGTAACTCGATAGTTTTAGTTTACCATTTTAATAATTTTGATATCACGTTTCTGTTAAATATTAACAATTGATACATTGAAAAATTCGTAGGTGTTTTGTCGAGCCATGTAATTCATTGTTTTAATTGACTAGTCATTATTCCCGGTATCACATTTTGAAACATTGGTTTTTAGTGGTTTGGTATTGCTATTATTCTTTGTTGCTTTTTGATATTTAAAATGAAAGTTTTGTTACTTTTACGTCATTTTATTTTAATTTGTAAAATATTGTTTTAAAATTTTAATGATTGGTTTGATTTACTTGTCTTATAAGTGTAGTTACAAAAAGAAGATAAATAATAAAATTGAGGTTATGGGGATCTTTCGCCAAATTATTCATAATAGAATAAAATTAATATACAGGGGAAACACTGGAAACCGTGATATATGCGTTTAACAAGGGAAAACAGTATCTTTTCAAATATATATTCTCGGACCTGTAAGACTCTACTGGAATTTTTGGATATTGTTAGAAAGATATTATTTAATTTGACATAGAAGCGCATATAAATACTCCTAATTTAATAGTTTATTATTAGAATATGTATTTAAAAAAATATAATGCTATTTGACAGTGATTATTAATAATTTATTAAAAACAGTAATCATGGAAATGCATACAGTAGCGGAGTTGGTTAGATTGTATAACTTAGGTATTATTACCTACATTACAAAATTAAAACATAAATTATTTGTACATTCGTCAGTGAATATCATTTTTGAAATTTTTTAAGTATTATTAATTTTTTTAAACATAAAAAAATTTGTTGTGCTTCGCTATCAATCATCTACATTAATTTCCTCATGATCCTGAAATTTTGAAACCTCGGTATATCTAGGTTATCTAACTCAGCGCTCGGCTGTAATGGAGCATTTCTCGGCTCGCTATATAATATACTATTACAATTTAATGTTTAACGTTTTTATTTATTTGGGTAAAGTGTAAAAATCAAAGAATTATTACTAATTAAAATAGATGTTTATTAAACGATAAATAAATATTAAAAGATAATAAAAATGACTATTTCTGTGGTTAAACAAATATTAAATACTAATTTAAGATTAATAATGTAATTAATTACTTAAACACTAAGATCATTTATTTATTTAAACAATTAACATGACTATTTATTTTACTGTATTCTCGTACTTTTATTTAACTAACTGTTCATTTATTTTACCACGTGTTCCTATCTTATACTGCCGGTCTGTTGCAGTCTCTAGTTTACGCAATATTTATATTACTATATTTATTTCACTATTTATTTATATCACTATTTACTTATATTACATTCAACGGTCCAATCCAGTATCACCAACTCTTCGTATGCCGCAATTCTTCAACACCAATGCCGAGTATGCACTTAAACTCGCTTCCCAATACTCGTCAACACTACCGAGTATTCACTTCCACAGCTATCTCAGTATACCAGTAACTTTCAGACTCACCGTTACTGTCCTAGTACACTATAGCTTCCCAATACTTGTCAACACTACCGAGTAATCACTTCCACAGCTATCCCAGTAAACCAGTAATTTCCCGAATACCTACTCCACTCGACACTATACTGCATACGCTCACCAAGATACTGCAATGCTACAAATCTACTATTCAACTCAGCTGACTATGTAACTCTTTCACTAAGTAACTAAGTAACTAACTCTTGGGCATAGTTTTACATAGCAGCCATTACTTTCTAGAGAGCTCTAGAATATTCGACGCCATGATAACAATAAGCACAAAAGGTTTAGGCGACCGTAAATAATTATAGCTTTTTCAGCTTACATGTCGAGTGCGCACTGGTGCGCACTTTTTTGCACTAAGCGTTTTCAGCTTGTCATTGAGTGCAAAAATTAGTCAGCTGATGCGTTTTCAGCTTAAGAAAAAGTTGCACCGTGCACTGGGTCAGTGCGACTTTTGTGCACTGACTCCCTAGGCAAGTGCAATAGTGTCAGTGCAAATATGGCGAATGAGGGCAGAACTCGTTCAGTGCGGTCACGTGATGTGTTGCACTCAGTGCGCAATTGCACTGAGTAAGCTGAAAACGCTATTACATACGTCACAACTCGTCTGTTTATGTCGCCCGGCGGCTAGTGCGATTACGTCATCGCTATACTTAGACGCTTGTTTAGCGCAGTGGCGGTGCTCACACGTTACAATAATAACTCGAAAAACCTATTTTATTGGTTGAATAAAAATTTCATGTGACACGCAAAAGGAGTTCCCAATCCATTAATATAATATAGTGGTCACTGAGGAAAGAATGTGTTGTGTATTTTTTTATATTAACTAATTCCTGTGGTTTAAAGTTAAATAGAAAAATAGTCACAAAAAAGTCCGGTATGCATTTAATAAAAGATATTAAAATGATAAAATATATGAAGGTTGTAAATTTTATTAGTAAGTGAGATATCTTAGTTAATAGCAAATTCTTGGCGTAATTTTATCTATATGACATATCCAGCAATTGAGTGATAAAATTAATATGCGGGCAACAACAAACCGCAATTACGCCGTCCGCGTCCAGTAACCGATAGCTGAGAATGGTCGGCATCGGGGATTGCAACTTGACAAGCTTGTCTTGTACTCACTTCCTACTACACGGCCGTCATGTTGTTCCCACGCCGTATTAAGTTCCGGATCGCGGTGTGCCAGCCGCCGTCAGCACCGGTTACCGGTTACAGGCCTTTCTACCACAATATGCCAATAACTGACCGAGGGAATATTCGCATTCGCGCTTCATCATAATTTCCATGCCTAACTTTTCCAACGGAATATCTTATATTTTTCGTTAATGTCTACTTTTTAAAAATAATATTATGTAGTATGGAGTCATCTAAAGACAATTTCGAGCCCCAAAATCGAAATATAAATTGTGTAACCACTCATCGATTTGTTGTAGGACGTTTAAACAAAATCATACCTTTATCCACCAAACTGGGCTCCTGCGCCTAACGATACTAGAATCGCTAGCTGGCTAGCTTAATAATGTAAATAAATTTGCTACATTATTTTAAGCCTTTCGATTCATAGTCCATAATATTACACGGTAATATTTTAGGAATTTATGTATTTCCTTAAACAGGACCTACTTAAATTTAATTAGAAATTAACGGAATTCCTATGGTAATGCAGTACTTCCTTCATGTACCTACAACGTAAAGAGCATATTAAAATGAACATTTAAAATAAATTTCCTATGCTTTGGATTGCCGTCTTGTGGAAAGTGCGAGCAAGACCGGAATGGAGTTCTTAGTACCTAATTACACAACCTAAATTTTAAACTACTCATACACAAATATTGTAAATCGAAATTTTTACCTTATCCAATAATTCACTTCATTTTTCGTTTCAGTATGCATCAGTAATTTTGAAAAGAGGTCAACTCCAGATTGACGTTTTAACGGATTCGCATTTCTAGACCGTCATCCCATCTATTCCCTATAAATACCAAACCAAAGTATTAATAGACAAGGTCACATCCTGTCTACAAGAGAAAATTCTTGTAAATGTCAAGAAAATTGAGGACATAAGGAAACTGTACCAATGCATCCCACACACCTACAAAGATTTTTACTAAGAAACAACGAATGGCTCATCACGTCCACGGACGTAACACCTGGACTACAATTTTCATCATTCTTAGTTACATTTCTTTGCAATGTGTTTTCAAAACTTTTTCCAATTTTTTCTTTTGTTGTTATTGAAAATACTCATAATTTTGAAATGTCTAAGAAAACGGGCCTTTCTAAAATAATTAATTGCGGATAACATATATTTTGAAAACTCTTTTATCTGTATTTACATTCAATTGAATCTCTTTTTGATTGAGAGAAAAAGAAAACCAAAAATAGAGCACTTAAGTTATTTTGTATTTATTCAGTAAAATTTTGTAAACTATATTTGAGCTTTTTACAAAATAAGCTACTCATATTCATACGAGTTTATTGTATTGTTAACTTAAGATGCTCTTAAAATTTTAGTTGTAATGAAGAAACTGGCCATAACAAAGATATTTGTGTTCGCACTAAACTTGAACTGACCATATTTTTGTTTGTTTTCATGCGATAATAGTACATTATGCAACGAGTCTATTAATAGTCATTATAAATTATTTGCATACACTATTCATTCCACCAGGCTTTTGAACGATCGTACCATCCTACCCATCAAAAATATTGCTAAAAATACGATGCACCGTGCACTGGAATTAACGAGTCAAGAATATCACACCGAAATTAAACAGAAGATTCGACATCTGCTCACTGTCAATAATTTTCCGAAGAAATTAACCTACAAAATTTTAAATTCCTCTACAGCTGACAATGCGAATACAAGCAGGAATAATAACATCGAAATAAGATACGTGTCAACCGTTCATAAAGGAATTAGCGCAAAATAAATAAATAAATAAACAAACTAGACATGGAAGTATAGCATTTAGACAACAAAAAACTATTGCGAATTTATTCAGTAAAATTAAAGATTCAACTAGTAAAGAACAACAATCAAACTTGATATACAAAATACCATGTAAGGATTGTAACAAACAATACACCGGTCAAACAAAACGATTCTTACAGATACGTTTGAATGAAAATAAAAATAATTCGAACAACACTAATAAAAATATCAGATGTGCACTAATGGAACACGTAAATAACAATCAAAACGAATTTGGTTATGACAACACCAAAATTTTTAAAAAAGAATCCAACTTACACAAAAGGCTTACTCTAGAAATGTTATACATTAAATCTGATAAAAAGTAACATGGATTACCTATTCATGAATTTTCAGGCGGGAACAGAGAGAATGGGCACTCTATATATAGTATTTACCTACTACTTAAAAATTAGTGGTTACTTATATGCTGATTACACTTCCTCAGAACAGTGAGTTCAGTTGTAATTTGAATTAAACTTTACGTTCAGTAAAACAGTTACACCATAAACTTAAGATTACGGCGTTTGGCAGACCATACATTGTCCATCATTGAGACAACTCTTTCTCTTGTTTTTGCAGTCTGTTAGATAGAGCCGTGCAACCAGCGAGCTGCTTTACCAGCTGTTCACGCTATATTGTTCACTGTTAAATGAACCTTGCGATTACACCGAAAAAGCTGTTACTTCTTACCTTCTCATTGGAGAGTGATTGATAAATAGTTACATTACTTTTATTTTATCTCTAACTGTAGTTGAAAGGCGGGATTAATGTAGATAGTGAAATAGAATTGAATGAAGCTAATTTATATTTTTTGTCAAAAACTATAATATGTAATTTACTGCTTTTATGTAGTATGGTATGTATAGTTTAATCACAAACTTAATTAGATTAGATTTCTTAACATATTATTTCACAATTTACATACATGCACTGTCATTGAAAAGGTTATATGAATTTAAGTTCACAGAAAACCTGCAAATGTAAAGATTTAAATTAATTAATTGTTGTACACTTCTGTGCAATAAAATTAGGCACACAATAGTTATTTATGATATAAGTGTTAAATGTGACATTTTATTTTGTGAGAAGGAAGTTTGGAGCACGACGCGAAGAATATTTAAGACAAAACCCTTTTGAGTGCAAGAATGGCTAAAGATACAGATTTTCCTGGTTGTAAGTCCACAGTGTGTAGGAGAATTAAATCGTCAGATTTGCGAAATAGAGAGTAGCAGCTAAAAAACCAATACTAACGGAAGAATATAAACAGGCTCGTGTCATATTTTCATTAAATTACTTTCACAGAGATCTAGCATTTTGGGAACGGGTAATATTCACAGATGAAATGTTGTTATATATAAAAGAACATTGTAACTTGTAATTTGAGATGTCAACATGACCGTCTGCTGTATCCTAAAGCATAACAATGGTCTCAAATGTTTCATGAAAAGAACTTTAATTATTATTATTTGTAACATTTATTTGAATTATATTAATAGATTTGTTTCAACCTGTAATTAATTAAACTAATAGGGAAAAAATTGTCTTGTGTAAATTTTTTAAATATGTACCTATATGTGAAAATCGTATGCGCACATAAAGTAACTGATCTAGGAACATGTTGCTGCTGTATAGAAAAATTTGTTTATTTTTATTCGGGAGAGTAAAAATTTCTAGTTCTAAATTTTGACATTACAATAAGTTATTATAATTATACGCAATGGCTGGTACCACAAGCCTTGTTTTAACTAAAACGCTGTTTTAAGAAATGCCAAATTCAAATTTTAATATTTTATTTCACCCTTAAGGCTTATTCACAGCTGTGAAATTATACTTAGAAATTATAATTATATTTAGAAATTATAATTATAAATTATACTTAAAAATGACCGTCTTAAAACATGTTAAATAGATGTTAATTTAAAAATACAATTTATAATTAATGTATTGTACCATACTTAAAAGAACATACTTACTGCCGCCTGATAAGCAAATAATGCAATAAATTGTTATTAAATAAAATTCTTTTTAATAAATTTGTATTATTTATATCCATATTGAGCAAATTATGACAAATTTGACATGACGTGACATCCGTGACATAATCTGTGATTTTTTTTGTTCGATCTGATTGGTCCACTTATAATTATAATTATAAATTATAATTATAAGTAAAATATATGAAGTTTGCATAAAATTCTTAATTTAAGTTAAGTTAAATTAATTTCATGTCTAATTTGAAGCTTTTGAACGGTGAAACTTGAATGTGTTGACATAAACTTATATTTATAAATATATTTATAAGTGCTAATTATAATTTCGCCTAATTTCAGTGCTGTGAATAAGCCTTTTCGTTTAAAGAACGTTTAAAAAATATTTGTTTGAATACAAACTATGTTCTTCTTTAAAATCATATTTTGTTAAAATTGATATTATTTTTTATTAGTATTAAATAATGATATTTGAATTTTTTTAAACAGGGTTTTAGGTAAAACAAGGCATGTGGTACCAGCCATTGCGTATAATTATAATAACTTATTGTAATGTCAAAATTTAGAACTAGAAATTTTTACTCTCCCGAATAAAAATAAACAAATTTTTCTATACAGCAGCAACACGGCCGCGTCATGTCCGTTTGGTGAACAAGTACGGCCGTACCGCAGTGCAGCAGTGGTGCGGCCGTGAATACGAACTTTTTTTTCAGTTTGTCATGGACCCGGTACAGACATAGTGTGGACATCCTATTATTATTACTATTACTTTATTTGCCAAAGAAATTACAAAAAAACTTGTTGGCTTGTCAATACACGATATAAGTACATTCAGCAAAATATCAAATAATACACATACACAAAATTTACAAAAAAAAATACAGTAAATATGGAAAATATAAGTAAATTAGTTACTGAGAAATTCGTCAGTAGAATAAAAACAATTCTGTATGAGGTATTGTTTTAGTTTGGATTTAAATGTATTCACAGTCTTAATAGCTTTCAATTCATTTGGTAAGTGATTAAAAATTTTGATTGGCATGTATGAAACATTGTCATGAAAATTTTTCGTTCTGAAATTAGGAATATATAAATTGTTGATGTTGCGAGTGTTATAAAGTCCAGTAGCTTGTTTGATTGTTAAAACGTCTGAGGAGAACAACCAATAATTGCCCTTAAAACATTTTTCTGAGCCTTGAACACATTAACTGCCTGGCTAGAGTTACCCCAGCAGATTATACAATATGACAAAATACTGTAAATGTGCGCAAAATAATAAAGCTTAAGTACGTCTATATGTACACATTTACGTAAATGTCTTAGAACATAACAAGATGTGTTAAGTCTTTTTATTAGATAGTGAGAATGGTTAGCCCAAACAAAGTTGTAATCTATGTGTAGACCTAAACTTTTGGTTGTTGTTGTCGGATTTATTGTCATATTGTGAAGAGAAGCTGAGACATTGAAATTGTTCCCTTTCAACATGAACTGCACTAATTGTGTTTTGTCGGCGTTGAGAATCACAGCATTTTCTTTACACCAGTTATCCATTATATCGACGCACTCTTGTATTTTGGAATTAAGTTCCTGGGAGCTAGAGGCTGAGATAATCACAGATGTATCATCAGCAAACAAGCACACATCTGCATATGTAAAAGCATCTGGAAGGTCATTGATGTACAAAATAAAAAGTAAAGGACCAAGAATACTTCCTTGAGGAACGCCTGTTGAAGGAAACTCTAAATCAGAAAAATATTTTCTCTCATTGACTTTTACAGTTACTACTTGAGATCTATCTTGTAGGTACGATTTTATCCAGTGCAATGCATTTCCTCGTATACCGTAATCAAACAATTTATCAAGTAATAAGTTATGATCAATAGTATCGAACGCTTTTGCCAGGTCAAAGTAAATTCCTGCTGTATGGAGTTTTTTATCGAGACTGTCTAAAATGCTACACAAACTGAAAAACTGCACTTGTGTTGAGGCCATAGTTCAGCCGAGTAATATTTTTACTCAGACTTCTATTGGTTTTCATCTTCATTTATTTTCTGTGAATTGTAAATATGAATTGAAGTTTTTGAAGAACGTGTAGAGAAATAAATAAATATATCAGCCATTGCTGGGTGTACCAATTTGCTTTGTACACTGATTTCGGTAATGATGATGACATATTTGTATCGTGCGGGCGTTTACCAGGCGTCATCTCACGGGCACTCATTGCTGGCGTGGAGAGTACACCATAGGGATCAATTTTGTGCCATTTAAAATTCGAAATATTTGGCGCCGGTCGGGATCGAACCCGGTTCCCCAGATTCGCGACCAGACACTCGGCACGTTTAGATGGTATTTACTTAAGCACTGTTGTGTTATTACAATATGTTCATCTTCACACGAACCATAAAAGCAAGTGATTTGAGCAAAACACAAGACATATGTGTTAACGTTGGAGCAATCCTAATTCGTTACGAAGAAGAGCGGTTGAACCATAAATCTAGGGAGTTGATTCTCAACAATACAGGGCTTGGGTGTATGAACTGGGAGTAAGAAACGGAGTCGTTGGCGGCGGCAACAGCAGCCTCCACCGCAAGCGTCGCGACGGTGTCGGGTCAGGCCAGGACGTGGCGCGGCCATTGACCTTGCCCGACTCTGCAATCGATACACGGCGTCTGCAGTAGCGCCATCTCTCTTGCGCCCCCAAATGCCTGCAGCAGGTGTCTTTGTCGATGCTGCCGTACTATGCTCGAGCGTACTAGCGTCGCGGCGGCGTCAATGAACGTGACGTCACCGCCAGACGCCACGCCCGGCATCCACTCTGCACCAGTGTCGGTTTTACGTGTTTGGGGCCCTGCACTGACGTACTCTCTATGTATGAAATATAACTCATTGTATACGGTAAGATTTTTTATGCACTGTGTACGTACTCTGCATTTGCATATCCATTTTTCATTCAACGTGTGCTCTTATTTTTCCATATTTTATACCATAAATGCAAATGAATAGGTAAAATATCTAAATAGTGCATATTCTTTCCCAAATTAACTCTACCTAAAGTCAAGAAAATTGACTCCGTCGTGTTCAACAAGAATAAATAAATATATCATCACGGCATATTACCCATTGCTGGGTGTGCCAGTCTGCTTTGTACGCAGATTTCGGTAATGATGATGACATTTCTACCGTGTGGGCGTTGACCAGGCATCACCTCACGGGCACTCATTGCTGGCGTGGAGAGTGCACCACAGAGGTCAATTTTGTGCCATTTTAAATTATAAATATTTGGCGTCGGTCGGGATCGAACTCGGTTCCCCAGATGCCAACGTGCTATTATTTGCTCCGCTCTGTTGAAAAAAAGACATGCGTTGATGCTTACTCTACCTGCTGTTTAGTAAAATAATCTTACTGTTCCTTTAAGATAAATGCTATTTTTGTTTGAAATATTGTTTGGCAATACAGTATTATAGGAGTTTTTGTCCGAATTATATCAGTGAGTTACAAAAACTGCAACTAGTTTTCGAAAAAGATGTAAAACCAGTTGTACAAAAATCGTCGCGCTATCATATGTGAAAAGCTGCAAGAAATGCGTAAAGATAATGTGTGACAAGTTGCAGATAAGTGCACACGTATGACACTCCCTTCACACGTAGTTGTCAAACTACAGTTGTAGTTCTTTTCAAAGCCCCTACAGTTTTTAGTGAGTTTTAATTAATTTTTGCTGAATCGAGTGTCTATCCAATCGCGTCAAACTATTTTACAGGAATACCTGTAAAATCAGTGACAGTAGTCAGTAAGTGCGATGAAGCAGTTTGTGAAATAATTTTCTATTAAAATGGAGTTAGATTTGGCAGACCCAGCTTTTACGATGTTCTGCATTATTTCGAAGTGACCTCCTTTTTAACATATTCGCTTTAGTTTCTTGGAAATTTAGTATACATATATGTAAAAAATAGATCAATAGAATATATGGCCAGTCTTTCACATTAGTCAAGACAATGATCAAAGCTAGTGAAAATTTCAACTTGTTTTGTCGCTGTCAGCAATCAAGTCTGAATGGGAGCGTTTAGTCGAAACCTAGTGGCGCTGTTATTCCTTACACTTTTACTCCCTTACCTAATTTTCTTGTAGTTAGCGCATGGTTGTGTGCGCGCCAATGTTTAAACTACTGTAACGTTTTTATTTATTTGAGTGAAGTGTAAATATTAGACAATTATTATTAATTAAAATTAAGTGTTTATTAAACTATATTGAAAATAACTATTACTAATATTAAACATTTATTAAAAACTAATTAAGACTAAGACTATAATTAACTAGATAACACTAACACTATTTATTTAACCAATTAACACTACTATTTATTTCCACGATATTACTAATTATTTATTTCCACTCCGCGTTCCAATCTTAGACTGCCGGTCTGTTGCAGACACTTGTAGACTGTGTACGCGATATTTATATCACTATATACTTATAACGTTCAACTGTCCGCCTACCGACCTCCACAGCGTTTATGTACTGACTGACTTAACAGCGTCTGTTTATTTAACTGCTCGGGCAGAAGTCACCTCTATCACATCACTATCTGTCTATTTATGTGACTCTCTGTCTAACTTCAACACCACTGCCGAGTATTCACTTCTACTTGCCGTTACTGTCCCCGTATACCTAGCTTCCCAATACTCGTCAACGCTACCGAGTATTCTCTTCAACAGCTATCCCAGTATACCAGTAACTTCCCGACTCGCGGTTACTGTCCTTGTACACTTATAGCTTCCCAATACTCGTCAACACTACCGAGTATACACATCCACAGCTATCCCAATATACCAGTAACTTCCCGAATACCTACTCGACACCAACTGCATACGCTCACTACGATACTGATGTGCTTCTCACTAACATTTTACTCTCTAACACTCCATGTCAATATCTCTATGACTCTGTATGTAACTAACTAACTAACTGCACTAATGTAAGTGTCTGTCCGTCTTCACTAATGGAACTGAACTATGTAAGTCAACCCCCGATCACATAACTAATGTTGTGTGATCAGGGACTCCACTGAACTAACTCTCGAGCATAGCTACGTCCCTTTTATACAGCTGCCATTACCTTCTAGAAAAGCCCTAGAATGTTCGACCACATAATAACAATGAACACAAAAAGTTCAGGCGACCGTAAGTAATTAAACACGTCGCGACCAGTTTGTTTACATCGCCCGGCTGCTAGTGCTATTACGTTACCGCTATAAATAGACCCTCGCTTACAGCGGCGGCGACGGCGGGAGTTCCACGTTACACTGCAAACTGTTTAGGTTCTCTAGAAGAGATTAAGAGAATACGGTAGGCCAAACAAATTTATAAATAACAGGAAGAATCTTAAGAACGATTATCTGTTCACAACATTTTCATCCCGAAGATATCGTTACTGATAATTGTGTATGTATTAATGTATTTATTAAAGATCTGCTTTATCTGAAAAATGTTCTGGTGAAAAGATTGTAAATATGCCTGAATTGAAATTAAGTGAATTGGTAAAATTATACCACCATGAAAATCTTTATAGTTTTGCTCGAATGGAACGATCATTCAGTAAACATTAATATTTTCATTTAAGAAAACAGAGCTTTCGGTTTTATTTTTATGTTCATATATTACATTTTACTTTTACTTTTTTGTGTGATTTTATGTATATATGTATGTTTTTTTACTTTTTTCCCTTTATCGATGCACCACAAATTTTTATTTTTGCTTTATTCATGATATTTTCCAGTTCCAACCCATATTAAAAAAATTTTTTCATCACAGCCAAAAGTACAGGACATAGATCAAATACAAAACAAATTTTGATTTCGTTTTGTACACAAGCCATACGGAATATTGTGAAATGCGCAATCTTATTATGAAAAACTTTAACTATTTTCATTTCATTTTCAGTGTACACTGTATACTTTTACAAAATGTACATATGGTTGTGCTGCCTCCTAGAAAAGTTTGGCGTGAACGCTCCCATTGTTATGAAACACAGTTCGCCACTATTTGTAGAATTGAATAGCTTCAGAAGTGACGTTCTTTGAAACTTAACCTTTCGAATGATGTTTTTAGAATAATATTTGATTTAGAAAAATAAATTTGTTAATTTATAATTTGCTTAATTAGATGTTCAATTCCTTTTACATCTCCAAATTTTTAGAAAATATGGCATATTTTTCCCATGTATCCTTCGTATACAGATGTTAGCAACAGAGGTTGAGATATAAAAATAACGTTTGGATTTCTTTTAGTTTGTTTTTTCTTTGAAAAAATTTATTCCACATTACCAATTACCACACATTTCGTCAATCGGTTTTAAAAACTCTTACCGAAAATAATCTTTCGTCAAATTATTCAGCTAGTTCTAGGCACTTGGGCAGCCCTAATGGCAACATAGAAATGTTTTTTTTATAGCTTTTCTTCTTATGGGAATCTTGTTTTTTGGGAAAGAACAAAATTCAATAATTGATGTCAGATCTACGAGTAGATAGAATGTACGAGTAGTATCCAGTATGTCGATTGCCAAGCCATAATGAACAAAAACAGCTGAACAATCAATGAAAAGCTGATTTTACAAATACGTTAAGATTGAATATTAAAAGTCTATACAAGCTTACGGAAGCGGTTTTAATCAATGACGTGAAATTTTAGAAATTTAATTTAATAGGTTGGTGTAAATAGGTTGGAATATGACAGCACTTTGTGTTGGTTACATTTTTAGGCAATTTTAAGTCGGTTTTGAAACTAAACAACATGTCTATTAACATAGTAGAAATATTGATAATAGTTTGATATTTTTCGTATTAAGTCAGCTCTGGGGACTCAATGGTTAGAGCAACGCCTCTTAGTCATGAGTGCGCTCGGGTTTCCCACTAAGGCATGGATGTTTGTGTACCTATGTGAACCGACTCTGTAATTGGAATTTAATCAGTAGTCCCGTCTAATTAGACACAACAAAGGGCTCGACCCTGCAAAAGGTCATGTAGTTCTAATTTTTTATGTTGTAAGGACCTAAGTAAATAGTAAGAAACCAAGTTTACAGCTTTGAAAGATCTGTGCGAGTTGCGTAACACCCAAAAAACTGGTAAACTTTCGTTTTTTTTTTCACTTTTTGCTCAATATCTCCGCCAGTATGCGTCTAACAGAAAAAGTTTCTCAGTCCTTTTTTAAAGTATATTAAATTTCCTAAGACTTGAGTCTGCCGAGCTCCGTACGTCCAGTGCTTTCCGAGATACAGCTTTTCAAAGTTGAGCATTTGTGCCAAAAAGTGAAAAAAGCCGATTTTGTCATGTATTTTGTCACATATCGGCAAAAATATTCATCCAACACTGATGTCATATGACAATATACAGCAACCCGTGTTCCTGCTTGGAGCTCGCCTTGTTAATGTGTTGGCACTGTTGGCAGCAGTTGAAAACCCAAAATTTTGAATTTTTATCTATAAAAGATTGGTGATTTTGCTTTGTTCTGAATATTTTAATAGCGCTATCTACGAGGTAAACAAGGAAACCGATAAAGGAAACACTTCTGCAACTGACAGTTACGCAATAGTCGGAAAGAGGGGAATTAAGTTAAAAATGTTTAAATACATTAGTATCGGATTTTCATATTTGCAAACAATAAAACAGTAATAGGTTTATTGTCATTCGTAGAAATATCAATAGATTTCTTTGTATTTTTAAATTTAGAAGGAAGAAGAAAAAAAGTGAATTTTAACTGCTGCCAACCTAAACTCTATACGGACACTTTTCAATTGGTCATTCCGTTATTATTATTGTTCAGTGACTCTAGTTTACTTAGTTTTGCCGTGTAAGTCGGAGTGTTCGGTGTTACATTTAAGTTATAGTGCGTAGATATATAGTTATGCCTACTCCAACGGGCGTTTGTTTTATTTGTCGCGGGGCATTGGAGGAAAGTACAGGCATTGTCGTTAAAAAACGTGGTATTCTCTTACTTATTAATGCGTGTGTGAAATGTGGTCTACAAGAGAATAAAACTTTCATTGAAAAACTTGAAGAAGTTACCATCTTTGATGCATGTAGGAAGAGGTACACTGTTGCAATCGGTGTTGAAGCATGTATTCGTCGACTCGTCGAGGAGATGATTCTGTTCCTCAAGCATCTAATCAGCTCCTGAGCTTCTATAGCGAATGATTTCTTGTAAATGCAAAAAAGGTTGCAGTGGCGGTTACAGTTATCGTAAAGTTGGACTAAAATGCTCGGCCTTATGTAAATTTTGTGGTGGCAAATTATGTCTAAACGTGCCTTCTTTTCAACTTGAGGATTCCGACGACGAAGAAGGCTATTTAGCTGCTCAGGGGAAGATATTTCGGAGCCATGGCCGTCAAAACAGATCAAATTATTATTGTAATTATTATAGACACCATCACAATGAGTTAGAGTAAACCGCGATTTGTCTGCACACACCTCCAGTGTCGTAATACTAATTGAAGATGTTCGCGGACAAAATTTTGACTGATAAGTTTATGATCCCTGCTCAAGCGAGGAACTCGCACAGGTCTCCGAGAAGTCAAATTGATTTCTTTGAATCTAACAGTATGATCGAAAATTACACACCTTTTGTATTTTGGAGTAGATTTTATAGCTCACGAGCAGTAGAAATTCGGCGGCGAAGACAAGATTTGACAATATACCTGTAGCCGGTGGGTAGTTTTTCTTCAACGGCCCTGTTTTCTCCTGGAATATCTACAATTTTCTTGGTACCAATGCCATGCTGTGCAGATAACAGATGAACTCGTTTGTAGCTGATTTGACACATATTGCGACCATCTTCAAGAACGTTTCTTTTATCGGTTTCCTTGTTTGCCTCATATATAACGCTGTTAAATTATTCAAAACAAAGCTGCTGCCAACAGTGTCAACCCATCGACATGGCGGGTGCCAAGCAGGAACACGGGTTGCTATATATTTGACAAAATACATGACAAAAACGCAATTTTTTCACTTTTTGGAACAAACGCTTAATTTTGAAGAGCTGTATTTCAAGAACCACTGGACGTATGGAGCTCGGCAAGGTCACAAATCGTAAGAAATTTAATGTACTGATGAGGCGTTCCAAAAGGAAGAAATAATCGGACTAGCAGTCTTTGGTGAAATTATTTATTTCAAGCTAACGTTTCGGCTAGAACATTAGCCTTCCTTAGGGTAAGAAACTGTTTAATTACAGGTTTGTGGTAACCACCCATAAGGAACAATAGTGAATAAGTTGGTCGTCGTACAATTTTTTTATTTTATCTTGTACGACGACCAACTCTGTGATAATTTTATTCACTATTGTCCCTTACGGGTGGTTGCCAAAAACCTGTAATTAGACAGTTTCTTGCCCTGAGGAAGGCTAATGTTTCAGCTGAAACGTTGGCTTGAAATAAATAATTTCACCAAGGACTGCTAGCCCGACTATTTCTTCCTTTTGGAACCCCTCATCCATTCTACAGTCGAGTATCGCTCAAGTTTTAAATGTAAGGGAGACCGGTGTCAATTGTAACAGGTGTCAAATGTAACAAGGGCGGGTAACAGGGCCATCTTTTCGAAGTAGATTAAAACGCGCTTGCAGAGTATATATAAATCGACAAAAAAGTAAATACAGGTAGTGACACACATTGTTTCTAAAACACTATAAGTGCTCTGCTCGGAAATATTTCAAGTTATGGATCAGTTTGTGAGTTATATCTGCTATTATTTTTCATTAAAAAACATTTCGAATTATTATCTAATAAATACAAAAAAGGAAATAATATCTTTATAAGTGAAGCGGTGTCAGTCGTAACACATGCCACGATGTCGATTATAACGTGTTTAATAATTAAGTACAGTATTGATCATGATAAAAATTACAAGAAAAAACCACTGCTATCGAAAACATAAAAGAAGAATAGCAAAAAAATGAAAAACACTTCCGAAAGTAACAGTCGCAGATTACTCTTCAGATGGCTTCGATGAGGAAACTCTCTGATATGTATTGGCCCATATTTTTTGAGCACAGGAGATTGGTTGCAATGGCGTAATTGTAAAATCTGGACACCGGGCAAGTTAAATTGTACGAAGAATGTTTACCTAAACTACAATTTCGTTAGCGACTAAAGGCATTGGTTAAAATGGTCAATATCACCAACAGAATATATATTTTGTTTTCTTTTAGTTGAGTCATCTGAATTTTGTATTTTCTGAGGTAATAAATAAATGTTTATTTTTTCAATAATTTCTTCTTTTATCTCTTATTTTATCTTATTACATCACTGTTAAAATTTGTTACAATTGACACTGGCCGTGTTACTATTGACACCAGTTAGGTGTCAATTGTAACATTTGTAATGCCTGACTAAAAATCCTTATACTTTTATATTTGTCACATTTTCAAAAGTTTAAAATTCAAAATATTATTCACTAAGGTGGGTAGGTTCTCATATAGGTAATTTCGAAATGTAACCTTAACTCGTGAAAAATAAAAATTTAAATTTTGTAACAATTTACACCGGTCTCCCCTACCGAATTACTTTTTCTGTAAGACGCATACTTCCGGCGATATTGAGCAAAAAGTGAAAATAAAACGAAAATTCACCAGTTTTTGGGGTGCAGCTCGCAGTGGTCTTTCAAAGCTGCAAACTTGGTTTCTTACTAATGGCTCGGGGTCTAACAACTTATAAAAAAAAATTGAACTACATGATCTTTTGCAAGGTCGGATGTATAAATTGACTGGCCTACAAATTGAGGTTTTTTTTAAAAAAAAAACATGCTCTTTGACCTTTAAAAAAACTAAAAAGTTGATATAACATACAAACAAACAAATTTATTTCCTAAAATCTACATTTTAATTATATTTTTAATTATTTATGTAGGTATTTATTTATTCGTGTCAGAAGCAATAATTTATAATTTAATACACATAACAAATTAAAAAGAATGTTTTACTAAGACAGCACTTCCATATTGCCGATGTCGTCTTAGCTATCAAACGCTAAACGCATTCCTTGGACTTTTGGTCTTCTCTCTCTGGGTTCTATCTATGGGTTTCTTGTCGTCAATTTTGTTTTTGGCAAAGATCCTTTTTGGTATGGACATTTCAGGTCACACACTGTATGCTTCTGGTATGAAAGGATTTGCCGGCTAAGCCGTTGCCCGGGGGACGCCCGAATGCTTTAACTTGCATTCTTCGGAGAGGCTCCTTTCATGTAAAACAAGATATACCTTATGTATTTAATACATATCACTACAACAAAAAATATTGAAAATGAAATTTGAAAATATCAAACATGACAAAGTCCCATCATATTCCACCTTGTACCAGACTAGAAAATTATATATCTATATTCGTAACTATAATAATAAGTCTGCCGTCATTATTGTTATCTGGAGAGCGATTCCAATTCATTTGGAAACTTCAGACTGCTTATATCAGCTTATATCAATAATGTTAGATTTTAGGGATTTAACTTTATCGATTGGTATTTTACCTTTTTTATGTTGTACCTTGTACCAAGAGTCATTTACAGAGTAAAATCTATCAATTCGGATTCGACATTTAATCATCATAATTGTAATCATTTAAAGAAATGCGTTGAATAAATCAGTCCAGAGCAACACAATCCAATTTGGAGTATAAGGGATATGCGTAATTGTCGGCTTTAACAGGTATTAGATTAGTATTTGCCACTACTTTTATTTATTTATTTTGCTCTTCATCTTTTGTTAATAATTGTTATTGGTCTTGTTCTATAGTTCTTATTATTATAACATAATAGCTTTACCAACAAAAAGACAAAATAAAGATCTAACAGAAAATCAAAGTTCTAGATCTATTCTACACTTTACACCACTGACAAATACTTGTCAAGCACCTGTCTAAATTTTCAGTTGATCTACGACGACATACCGAATCAAATTGGATTATTTTTGTTTTGGAATGGTTTAATATATGAAAACAAATTTTACTGCCAATTTAAATTGTAAACACGTGTGCACTCCAGAACCATTACAGTAGAAACAAAATTCTTTTTCTGAATATAGAAACAATCATCACTATTGCATGAAGGTATAATTATAGAATATACTTTGTTTCAGTTAAGAATAAAATAGATGGCGCTTTAGGGTCGACTTGATTAAAGCCTGGTTTACGTTATACTTTTTCTGGCTAAAATCTAGATTATAAATTGAAACTAAATTTTTATCAGAAGAGAGTATACTATAAAACAGAATTTAACGCATCCAAGTTTTATACTATCAAATTTTCCTGAATTTGTCCAACTAGATCTGACACCTGACACTAAATTTCATCCAAGATTCATATTAAGCTTGCGCCATACACGTAGTACAGTAACAGTAACGCCAATGTAAGTAATTTTGTTTCGAAATGTAAACGATGTATACACTTGTACAGCGATTTATACCTATATTTTTTTAATGTAATAACGTCATTTAAATTTTATATAAGTTCGTTTCCTTGTTATTTTTTCCACAAATCTTAAAACGACGCCATATTAAGATTATATAATTTAGTATTGAATTTAGCAAGAAAAGTATAAAGTAAATCAGACTTTACTCGTACATACATCAATTAATGATTTTAAATACATAATATCAAACTTTGTCTATTTTTCCTATTTTTATCTGTATACCTACTAGAGGTGGGCGCGTGAGTAACTTTTTGTTCACGATCACGCACGCTCACGGAACTAAAAATGTAATCACGACCAATCACGAACGACTTTTTATGTTTGATTCACGATCACTCACGCTCACGATTTTATTTTGGTACTCACGCCCGATCATGCCCGGCGGGTCACGTTCGTGTCACGTAATTGTTTCTATGTACATTTAAGCCTGCTTAACAAAGTCATAATTTTTTATCAAATTTGTTAACAAATTGGTAATAAGTTAGGTAACAGATTGGTTTCATTGGAAACGAATGTTAATGTATAAATAGGTTGTTCTATTCCTTCACAAATATCATTATAAATTTGGTAACAAATTTGTTAACAAAATTATGATCATGTCAAACGGGCTTACAAGATTTGTATATCTTTAGTGAAATCGGAGCAACTGTGTATACAATTTTGGATACAACAATAACACTATTTTTATGCAAAAAATTCTGTTGATGACATATTTGGACACAATAATGATAAAAAGAATGTAAAGTAAAAGATGGAAATTGACAATTTTTTAAATAAAAATAGAAGAAAACTTGTACTCACGCCCGATTAAATTTCAATCACGCCTGATCACGCACGATAATTTTTTAGTGCCTCACGCTCACGTCCAATCACGACGCAAAATTTAAATTATACTCACGATCATGCGGGTCACGTCGTGACCCATCGTGACCCGACAAAATCACGGCCCGCGCCCACCTCTAATACCTACTATCTGAACAATAAAAATTACAAATACACGATGAAGCAGAGAAATGGGATGTATATCTTGCTCTTCAAATATTTTCACCAAAAAATCACATTGTGATAAATCAGGCGATTATGCAGGCCAAGGAATGTCACTATGAACTGGGGAACGCAACTTGAGCACTCACCCTCTCGTTCATGATTTCCAAATACTATGTTATGTTTTTAACACTAATGTCGGTGAGCAAGTTATTACCACTCTGAAGCCTGTTTCACATTTGTCATCTTTTTCCACAATTTTGAACTTGGCGAAGTTCAAGAAATTCAGAGTAAAACATTTTTTCTAGTAATTTTAATAACACACCAACATGTTAATTTAATTACACGTAGGTATGACTGTTACATGTCAATGACTTTTGATATTAAAATTTGAAAAAACGAAAAAAGTCAGGTTGTCTCGAAATTGATCAATTTATTACACAATTTTAAGCTCAATTTCTATAACAGCCAAATTTCGACTTCGAATCGGCTTTGAAACTTCTTGATTCTCTACCTCATCCAGTATACAATAAAAATATGAATAATTGTAAATTAGTTTAGTTGATCTACGACGTTGGACAGGGGATCCGCAAATTTCACTGCCCACAATTCACCTCACACATTTCACCACGGAAAGTTCACCACACACAATTGTGGAATAAAATATTTACTAGGGTTACAGGGGCCAACAGACCTAATTATTGTCCAGCATTAAATTCCAACCCCTCCCTCATCTCAGTTAAAACCATGGTTAATGTAGTTCTTGCCGTCCCTGGAAAGTTAGAGATGTTATATTAAGAATCGATGAGTGGATCGCCAATGTAGCGTTTTATCAAATTGGTTTCCACAAAAACATCAATTTTCTTATATCTATTGTTCGGTGAATTTTCCGCGTTGAATTGTGTGCGGTGAATTTTCCGCGGTTAATTGTGGGCGGTGAATGTTTCTAGAACTATCTGACAGCTGACAAAGTTTTCGCTATTGCAACTCGGTTTGCGTGTTCACCATTCAGAGAGTATAGAAATAATGTACCAATGTAAAGCTGTGATCCATTTTTATCTGAAACGGAATATAGCTCTCGCTTCTACTTAACAGAATAGCTTGCAATTTGTTGTTGAGCCCAGTCCTGGTTACCACTGTTCTCTCCTGTTGCTGTTGAATATTTCCTGGCTGTGCCTCTGTTGTCTGTGATCAGCCTCCCGGCTTCGCTCGCCACTGGCAGCCAACCAGAGGTTTATGGAGATTTAATGTTTCAATGGAATTACGTTTACGCTGACGGTTTATCAACTCGCGCATTTTGCGTTAATTAATTGGCTGATTTCACTTATTCTTGTTATTGTTATGTCTTTCTACGTTCACATTAAGTCTTGTGAAATAGTTTTCTTTCTTTGCGAAATGTACTATACATACTGTAATGAGCATTTCTCTTGTATTTAATGTTTAGAACATGAAAAAGTAGATTGCTAAATGCTCGTACACGTAATTTTTCTCAAATTATGTATTATTATTTTTGTCCATTTTCATCATCTCACTTCCATATATTCGTATCAATTGTAATAAGTACTGTATACTTAAAATAAAATAACGATTTATATTATAAATGTAAAGAATATTCACGTATTAAAATTTTGATACTGTTTACTCTGTCATGATAGAAAATTAAATAATTCAAAAATAACATTTTTTTAAAAGTTTAATATGTAGTTCTGCATAACTTTAGATTAATAAATACTTAATTGAAATTATTTAAAATCCCTCAAAAAGCAGAGCATGGAGATGAACTTTTTGGATTCATGTCAATTAAGATGTTTTCATGAATTTATGTTTAAACAAATCCCAGACATGTACATGTTACATGTGCTTATAACCAAGTGAAAAAATGTTAAAGGTTCTCAAAGACTTTGTATTTGCGCTGAAAATGAGGAAATTATGCCCTCGAAATGTACAAATGTAAAACAAAATCTCAATATTTAAAAAAATCACACAAAAGGACGTTAGCAGTTGTAGTGTTTTAATGTATGCGCGTACTCTGTGTCCTCTGAGAGTATTTATACCGTTCGCAACGACCATTTGTATTATTCAAAAACAACTACACATATTACGCAAATGGAATATGAAAACTATAAACATAATAAGTTCCAAGTATAACAATAAATTAAATTCTTCTCACATACTTACTGCTACCATTATCACACGTAATATCCTATTATATCTTTGGAAGCTTACACGTTTTTGTGCCTCAAATTAGATATTGTGAATTCCACTGAATCATTACCACGCCATATATAAGAGAACCATTTACAAATATTCTAAATGACTTGCAAATATTAGACATGAAACTTCAGTTTAAATGTCTATTTATATAAAATTTATATTCACCGCACGATACAGCTGACTGTATGACAGTGTTTCCACGAAATTCCCAGGACACCTAGATTTTATCAGAACTAACACATCTAGTTGGCCTTTTCAAACTTGACGTTAGAGAGACTTATCACTATCACAAATTATTTGTTCGACAGTATCAAAACTTTATTAATAGGTCTGTTAATTTCGCTACTTTACCTCTACTGCCTCGTCCATACAAAGTGCATGATACGGCAGTAAACCTTAGACGCAAAGTAGCGAAACGAACAGACCTAATGTGTACAACTTCAAATTTAAATATTTTAAATGTATGCATACCCATTTCCCCCGAAACATTTTATTTAACTTTGTACTAATAAATATAATTAAATTATTATTCGTTTCATTAAAAAATAATTACATTAGAAGATGCATTAATACTTTTTTGATAGAAAAGATAGTTTATTAGACTGAGGCGAATGACAACGCCTGTAAAACGTCCGAAAAAAAAAAATTTGCAAAGAGTTTTATATGAACTTTAATTTATTTCCGGTCAAAATTTGAACAAAAAATTGGTGTATAGCATATATAATAAATTTTATTGCTAAATGTAATTGTATTACGATTAGGACTAGGAAAAATAATCGATTAATCAAAAATTAATCGATAATCGATTACGTTGATTTTTGTTTTGAAATAATCGATTAATAAATAAATAAATAAATATATCATCACGGTATATTACCCATTGCTGGGTGCCAATCTGTTTTGTACGCAGATATCGGTAATGATGATGACATATTTGTACCGTGCAGGCGTTTACCAGGCGTCACCTCACGGGCACTCATTGCTAGCGTGGAGAGTGCAGCACAGGGATCAATTTTGTGTCATTTAAAATTAATCAGGTACCGATTATTTTATACTGATTATGGATCATAGTTGTTACGGTCTAATTTTGACATAACATTTTTGCTCTAGTTTCGTATTGATAATTTCTATACGCACCTTTATTTCAACTTTAATCTGGAAATTCCCTCGTCGAATCTTTACTGTTATACTGTCAATTCCTTGTGTTTTCCAATTGTTATACCTTCTTTAGGCTCGGGCCACACTATGCGTTTTGGCGAAACCGGTTGACCGGGAAGACAACAATTTATTGTTTTAAATGAATGCGTCCACACCGATGCGGTTGCGGTCCGGTTGTCGCATACTACCGCAGCATATTTCGGTTTGTAGGGACGCCCAATTTGCCGCATGACAACTACAACACATTGGAGATAATGCGAGCATTCACAAGGGTCTAGTTTTGTTTTTTAATAGACAACGGATACTATTTCGGCTCTGCACTGATCAGATGTTGCTCAGATTGTGTCCGAATCGGGTTGTCATTGCTATCGTCTTGTTTAGCGGGATATATGTGGACGCTGTAAGATCCATCCCGTTTAACCGGATGCGGTTTTACCGGTCCCGCCAAAACGCATAGTGTGATCCGGGCCTTAGTTACTGTTCTGTCCAATAAATCATATTTTGCAACTTCATTCTCTTTTTTATTGGTTGTGTTTAGTGTTTTATTGTTCCTACATTAACTTACCTGTATTTCTATCTTGATAGTTTTCGCCCTATTTCTATTTTATTTAGTAATTCTTCCAAACTTTCATTATGTGGCGACCGTCTTAGTTTTGTGTACGATTTTTCACAAGCCTGAATAGTTTGGTTAATACCAAAGTGGCGCGCGCGTTTTTTTTTACCGTGTTTCTTCTTCGTGTTATTATTTCCTCTTTATGTTATTTTTGTTTTGTTTTACTGTAGCGTTGTATGTTTTTCGGCCACCATATTTGAGTTCCGTGTAAAAGTTTCAGACCTCGTGGACTTTAGTTCCTGATGTGATGTAGTAAGCACGTATTTTCGGACCATCGTATTTGTGGTAGATGACCATTATTTAGTGGCGTTTTTGTGTCGGTGTATCAGTAGAGAGTTCGGTGGTTGTCGTTTTGAATCAATATCTTTGGTTTCGGTATTGTGCGGATTTTGACAGCGTCAAGGTACCGTTTTGACTGTCCAGTGTTGGTTTTTTGGTGATGCGCCATTGTGGATTCACAGGCATTACATTTTCGTTCTGGCAGTTAATCTCCGAGGGAGGATTTGACCACTCTACATCTCATCTTCGTTTTTGTTGTGACATCAGCCAGTTTGAGTTCCATCCATCGACATCGCCAGTCTCCATAGCCCTTTTCCGCCCTGAATACGTCACATGAGCTAAGTATATTATCTTCATTTAACATCGTTCTTCCGTTTTTTGTTATTGTTGCAAGGAAGAACTGGAGTTTCTTTTTAAAGTTTGTGTGTTGCCGTGAAGAACTGTTTTTACAGTGTCTTCACTGTAAAGTTTTATTTCTGATTTTTGGATATGTTATATAATTAGACGTCCTAATAAAAAATACATGTTTTCGACCTCGGGTCACCTCGGGAACCACCGCCAACTTGGTAAAAAAGTCGCAAAAAATCGTTTTTTTCAAAATATCTGTTCACCAATAAGCATTAGGGCAAAAATAGTTATTTTTGAATTTGTTGCGAATAAAATTCCCTACAACTTTCATCTAAAACATTTTTTTCTATAACCGACCTACAGCGCTTCACACAGATTTTTTTTTTTGAAAATTTACTTTATGCTTCATTTGAATTATATTTTATTATATATTTTCTTACTTTTTTACAAATTATTTATTATTATTCATTAATTATTATTATTTGACTACTACACGTGTATATTAATTAATGATTACCTTTTTATTCAATTTAAAGAGGTTTTATAGTCCAGGAAATTTTCGATCACCTCAAACTAATTGCAAACAAAAGCTATTTTATAGAACCCTGTCCAGAAAAATGCGCTGCATAACGTATCAATATTTTCCGGAAATCGGAGTATGGGAACCTCCTGCCAATTGGGAAAAATGGCGACATATTTAAGATTTTTTCCATTTGCTCATAACAATTAAGAAAGATATTTAAACAATTCAAAAAATAAATAATATTACATATTTAGTACTTAGTCTTAACAGGTTTTACTATTTATAACAGTTTACATTCGTATCAAAAAAGTAAATAATCGATGATTTAAAAATTAAATTGTCAACGTTTTCCTGCAATTTTTTTAATTTTTCATTCACCATTTTGATCCTGTTAATTTAAAAAAAGGTAAACATTAATTAATTAATATATATGTGTAGTAGTCAAATAATAATAATTAATGAATAATAATACATAATTTGCAAAAGAAGTAAGAAAATATATAATAAAATATGATTCAAATGAAGCATAAAGTAAATTTTCAAAAATTTTCTTTGTTAGAAGCGCTCTAGCTCGTTATTTATTGGTTATAGAAAAAAATGTATTAGATGAAAGCTGTAGGGAATTTTATTAGCAACAAATTCAAAAATAACTATTTTTGTCCTAATGCTTATTGATGAAGAAATATTTAAAAAAAAACGATTTTTTGCGTCTTTTTTTATCAAGTTGGCGGTGGTTCCCGAGGGGCTCCGAGGTCGAAAACTTGTATTTTTTATTAGGACCTCTAATTATATAACACCCAAAAATCAGAAATACCTGACCTTTTGTGGAATAAACCTTTATTTTTCTACCGAATGACTGGACTATAGTCATTACGCCTTAAACCTTTGAGTTTGCAAACTATTGTTTTTACGCATTGCTCTTAGTTCTTAAGCGTTAAGCATTATGCATAGCTGGAAATGATACTAAACTTTGTCATATGATAAACATTTTTACACATTGCGCTTAGTTATTAATTATAGCTCTTACGCATTAGGGCAATCGGTGGATATGAGGCTTTAGTCGGCATCTTCCATCGTCAATGACAACCCTTGAGATATACAACTATTTGTTTAAAACTGTGCTAAAAACTTTGTATCCAAATACCATTATTGCTCTGAAGCATGTGCGTAGCCAGGGGAGGGGTGTTATATTAAAATTAGATATTAAAATCGATCGCAAGTGCAGGTGATATTCAATTTTCACAATGTAGTCATAGTTTATCCAGGTAACTTAAATATTCGTTAAATATATTCCCTTTTCTAAAAGGTTCTGTAATGTAGCATTTTATTTTTATACACGTGAAACGGGGAAAACATGAAGCTTCATAGCTCTTGAAAAACTTCAACTTTCTATTATACGGCATTTGACCTTGAATGAAAATAATTCCTGTGGTGCCTTTTTTTCTGGGTACCTTTTCATAAAAAAAATTAGGGTGCATAATCTGAAATTTGCCTCATTTATATCGAAACCGCCGTCCGGCTCTGTACTCACTCATGTATCTACCAACGGTTTCTGTATTCAATAGCATTAAATGCTTTTCGCAACAATACTTCATGCATCACTATACCGCAGTATATATCATCGCAATTTGAATACGAAACCAATTACTCATCACGTGAAACAGTGGTTTCATTATGAGCATCGTTATTGAATGCATACATATTGTACTCGTATAATACATATATGGGGAAGAGATTCTGATTTCTTTGTATGGAAAATAGGTGACAAAAAGTTTGAATAAGTTGTCGTTTTTATTTTTCAGATGTCTCTATCTTGATCGTGATTTATTGCAAATAGATCAGCTATACTTAAAAATATGGACTACAATCTTATTAATAAAATTATTTATTTTTAGGTTATCTTCTAACGCGAGTAGAGAACAAAATCGGATCTCCTGAGAAACCTCTGTCGGACCTGGGGCTGATCTCGTACCGGTCATACTGGAAGGATGTTCTCCTGGCGTACCTGTGCGCGCGGCCTGGTACGCAGCTGTCCATCAAGGACATCAGCCAGGAGACGGCCATTAACTCCTACGACATCGTGTCCACGTTGCAAGCGCTCGGTATGATGAAGTACTGGAAAGGAAAGCATATCGTTCTCAAGAAGCAGGTTAGTTAATATTATTACTCTAAACATTCCCAGTAGACACACTTCTGAACAAATTTGTAAGTCTTAAGACGGAATTACACGACGCGTGGTTCGGCGAATTTGTCTCGACGAACCACGAATCTTACACTGTTTGACATACATGGTTCGCTATGGCTTGCGGTTCGTGGTGGTTCGCGAGGTTCCATCGGCTGTCGGTAAAATGGCACGGATCAAAGGCGCTGAACACGTTGGTTTGTGCATATTCGCGCAGGCTCGCCTTAGCGCGGACCACTTGTAGTGCAAATCACAGTAGTCAAGCTTTGACATATTCAAAAAAAGGTGTGAACCATGACGTGCTAGCAGATAAATGTTTGAAATTCATCATAGAACTTCATGTAGAAAGCTAGATTTGCTTACTTTTATCTATTTTCATATGTGTCGACCTCCACCACCTTTTTTACGTTTTTTTAACCGATTTTGCATCAACAGTATATTATATAATACACAAGGAAGAAGACGCAATCATTTGTTGCCTAGCAACTATGATTGTAATTATGTAGGCACAAGACGAAATCACGAAAGTATCCACATTGGTTCGGCGAACCAATTACGTCATAAATCTGAACGAATCACGCGTCGTTTTGTCAGCTGGATCGTCAGAGCGCGAAATATCGCGAACTGCCCTCCAGTACCCTGGTTCGACGAACCACGCGTCGTGTAACTGCACCTTTACAGTTCTGTAAATCTGTAAATAATCAATAAAATCGCTGCCACTCACATGTATAATTCAATATTAATCAACAGAATTAAATGTATTTTGCACAGTTTGTACAAATCTGTAAAGGTGCATTCACAAATAAAAATTAGGTTTATGGTTTTGTTTAGGTTTAAGTAAGTCATTCATAAATGTAAGTTTAAATTACCTGAAAATTAGTTTTGATATGTACAGACATCTGTGTAAATGCTTCAAAAACAAGATTAAAATATCTGTAGAGCACTACTTAACAAGACACCTGTGCGCCGTGAAACTGTCATTTGCTTGGCATTATTGGTTATATTTCAGCAATTAACTTATGACAGTCTCCATGTTCTTCTCGCATTTGTCTAAAAAGCCGAATCCACCAAGTGCGGATACTAAATAAAGATGGGTGATATCTATATCATTTCAGACTCGTTCTCATTGGTGAAGTTTGTAACGTCAAACTAAATCATAAACCTAAAGTTTGGACCTTGCAATGTTTAGCTTTATGATTTGGATTTAGAGACCCTAAATTCTGAAGTGTGAATGGAGTCATTACATAATATGCGGCCAAAGTCTTTAAATCTAAAGTATAAATCATAAATCTAAACCTAATTTTCATTTGTGAATGCACCTTAAGAATAACAAATTTGCTCAGAATTGGCCTTTAAGACTAAACCACAGTGTTTCACAGACGTTTTTTTAAAAAAATTAGATGCCAATCTGTACATTACAAGTACTATTCCTTTCTTGTAAGTTGCTGAGAGGTTATGGTTATGAATAAAAAATTTAATTTTTATACTCAAAGTCACTGCCGCTAAATTATATTATTATTTATATTATTATAAGTATAAGCAACTTACAGATAATAATATATCCTCTGTAGCAACAGATAAGTCAATTTTAATTGAAATTATTTTAATTATTTTTAAATTCTGCTTTTTAATTTTAAAATACTAGAGAATAATTATTTATGCAAAATGAGTAAAAAGTATACCAATAGGAAAGTTTGACTGTAGAAACTTTTTTCTCTAGTCGCGTACTATTTTTTACGTCTACAATAAAAAAGTGAAAAGTGCCATAACGTTTCATTTATCACCCCTTTAAATGTGCACTTTTTTCACGCTTTTATTATGTAAAAATCTGATGTGGACACCACACGACTTCCTTGTACGCAAGACAATCATGAAATATAGATCTAATTATAAAATTGCACGTATTTGACGTAATTTGGCATTAACATATTTTTTTTTACTTTTTTATCCTAATCCATAGCAAGCTTTATTACAAAAACCAAAAAGTATATAATTTTTAAATTTACGTATCTCGCTTATACAAAGAGCCAATTTAATAATATTAGTTGTGCTAGACGCAGAATTTAATTCTCTAAAACTATTATTTGAAGCATGTATTTATTCAAGAAAAACTGTTAATATCTTCAGGTAATATATCACTTCCGCTTAGCCTATTTTAACCAAAATCTACTATGTTATTCCCATTGACATAAAAGTCTTATATACCAAATTTGAAAAGTTTTTAATTATAGTTTAAATTAGTTTTTCATTAAAATCTATTATAGGCTTCAAGTAAAGTACAACTTCTGGATATTATGTAATGACCAAAAAGGAAGGTGCACAACTAGATGTCATAATAGTCCTAAATACAAAATTTCAACTTTCTACGGCTTAACGTTTTTGAGTTATGCGAGATACGTATGTACAGACGTCACGACGAAATTAGTCAAAATGGATTCAGGGATGGCCGAAATGGATATTTCCGTTGAAATCTGAAATTTTTTTCGCGATTACAATACTTCCTTTACTATGTACAAGGAAGTAAATATACTTTAAGAATCCATGTTAATGAAAAAAAAATCACTTTTTATAATTGGCATATGAGTCCTCATTGTCAGTGGTTCAATACCATTCAAATAATTTGTATTTCTTACTTCGGTAATACCACATAAAAAAGCTTTCATGTGAATAATTTGTGAACTGATTATATCTTAAATGACGACACGTCAAAATGGGAAATTTGTTTGTGTTTGATTAAATCACAGATAAATGCTCTCTAAAAGGAAAACCCAAATCCCCGGTCTGTAGGTGAATTTATTTAGCCGTAAAGTCGATTTACTTAAATTTTACTTATTAAAAACGGTCTCTATGGGACTTTTTCTGGTGATTCCCAGAGGTCTTAAAAATATTACCGCAAAAATTAGCTTTGTAATAATTAAGTTCCTGCTATTACACTAATTTGGCTATACTATTTTAATACGACTCTATTTTTTCCAATATATTTAACCCGTAAAATTTTATGGACTATATGAGTACATAAATTTTACAGCATAAAATTCAATATTTTTTGATGCCAAAATTATGGATTTACGTCTTTGGTAGCCGAGTAAACCTAATTAAAAATAGATTTAATATGTGTTTATTGAAAAAAATGAACGTCGTTTATCTGTCAAACAAAAAAATAGAAGTAGTACAGTTAATTTTTTGAAATAACACATACTAAATTTACTTTTAACATCCATACCCATCTTTAAAAGAAGTTTACTGGAGAACAATTTTCAATATGATCAGTGGAAAATAAAGACGCATTAATAACTTCATTAAAAATAAATTATACAGCGAAATATTTTACTCTTTTGATGAAATAAGTTTATGTATGTACATTAAAATTTTGAAAGATGTCCGATCAAGGTCATCTGTATCATGAACGAATTAACAAATTGATTATATTTCTCTCTTACAAAAAGCATGTGCGATAAGGATGGATATAACACGCTTGTCTTTCAAAAACTCATATTGTTTCGACTAAGTTAGGACATTCCATTTTAAAACGATGCTCGTTACTGATAATATTTTCGCTGTAACGTAAGTTTATTTATTAATTCAGATATATGAACTTGATTCATAGCCGTATGAATAACGTTTTTTTCAGTTCTCGACGTTTGAAGCCGCTTGAATTTAGTATATCCCTTTTCAATCTTCGAAATAAACGATCGAGATTAATATTTCAAGCCGCTTGTAAATGTTAAGTCAAGCCTATATAATAACAGGCTTGGATTTATGAAGCGGCTTGACTTCTATCGAAATGAACAGTGTTAATAAATTCATATCATTTGTTGGTTATTTGTATTTTACGTCATTTTATAAAAGTCCCGACATAAAACTTAATAAAATTGTCGAAAAGCAGAATATTTGGAGTGATGAAGATTAAATATTTTTTTAATGTTTTTGAAAGATAGGTCAAATAACAACATGACAATTTTTAGATTTTGAAGTTACATATCCAGCATGAAATTAGATCATATACCTACCTCTGTCTGTCTGTCTGCATAATCTAGTATTTAACTATCTTTTTTGGTTGATACGAAATTAAAGAAGAATGAAAATAAGTAAATCCTAATTTCAATTCGCTGAGATAAACCAATAGGATTTTTCAAGTCATAATATACTTCAAGCCGCTTGATTTGTCGAGATAAACGTAGTCTGTCAGTATTTTGTTTTTCGCATATTTGGCTTTACATTTGCTAATAAATTTACCAGTTGACTTTATTTTGAATTTTCAACGCTTTTACATATTTTTATAATAAAATAACAGTTGTATCTTATGTACGCTCATAAAAACTAAATAAAAACACTACTGAATTTTACAGAAAATAATCTTAATTCATACAATTCACAGTTGACCTTTATTTGTGCAGGCGCCAAGAAACATTCCGTTTGAAAAAACCGGTGGATTCATTCGGATTGATGATTTAAGTTCAGAAAGACCTAAAGAATGAAATTCTGAATGTTGCCGGACAGTGGTCAATTTTTTTTTTATAGGGGGTATAAGAATTATTGATGAAATCGCTGTAATGGTCAAGAAAACGTTGTTTATTACTACTAAAAAGTTGTTTCTGCAGGGTATGAAATTACAAACATCATGAATATTATAAAATACAAATTTTACATAGCAAAAAAGCCGCGTGCCTGAGGGTTTGGTCGCGAATTTGGGGAACCGGGTTCGATTCCGACCGATGCCAAAGATAAATATTTCGAATTTAAGTGGCACTAAACTTACCCTTGTGGTGCACTCTCCACACATCACATCAATGAGTGCCCGTGAGGTGACGCCTGGTAACCGCCTGCACGGTTGCCGGATACGACCGATGGTCGTTTATAGAAATATATAAATGACAAATATTAAAATAAAAATAACATTTTTGACCATATTGTTTAAGAGATATAGCTCAATAAAGTGCGAAATTTTTTACTAATACAGGGGCGGAAGGGGTCGATGGGCTTTGATCTGGCAACACAGGCTTGTTTAAATGTAAATATACTTGGCCTCTAACTAAGAAAATTTTAACATTAAACTGCTTTTTCTGGAACAACTATTAGAATTTGCACTTAAATTTGTTAACTCAGAAATCAAAAAAAAGCTATCACACTATCTAGTTTGACGTTATGTGAAAACTCTTTTATAACTAAAACGTCTAAACCGTGTCGGGTACAATATGCCCCGCTACAATACTTTGGAGCTGGTATATAAACTCCTGTGGAGAGGGAAACAAAGTAAACGACAATCGGTCGTATCCGGCAACCGTGCAGGCGTTTACCAGTCGTCACCTCACGGGCACTCATTGATGTATGGAGAGTACACCACAAGGGTAACTTTAGTGCCACTTAAATTTGAAATATTTCTTATTGGCATCAGTCGGAATCGAACCCGGTTCCCCAGATTCGCGACCAAACCCTCAGGCACGCTGCTTTTTTGAAATATTAAATTTGTATTTTATAATATTCGTGATGTTTGTAATTTCATATCCTACAGAAACAACTTTTTAGTAATAATAAACAACGTTTTCTTGACCGTTACAGCGATTTCAACAATAACTCTTATACGCCCTATAAAAAAAATTGACCACTGACTTTGTCCGGCAACATTCAGAATTTCATTCTTTAGGTCTTTCTGAACTTAAATCATCAATCAGAATGAATCCACCGGTTTTTTCAAATGGAATGTTTCTTGGCGCCCGGTCTATTATCGGACATTTTTCAAAAATTTTACTCTTTGTATATTAAGACCACATTGCAAAAAGCGGTTTGTCTCATATTTTAATAAAATGAGTTAAGATATGCGTCATGCACATTAAATACGGTAGAATTTCATGTACGTATTTCCAATGCAATAAGGATCATAGGCACAATGATATTTAGCTTTGAAATATAGCCATACTAGTCGTCATATGTGATGGGATGAAAATATACGTATTTATGATTGTTAATCAGTTGTTAATTATTCATTGAATTTCTAATCTTAATTAAATAGTAACCTACTTAACTTACCTACTTTTATATACAGTGTGCGATTAAAGTGTGGAATATCAAAAAAAAAAAAATAAAGCAAACAAAATTAATACTATTAAATTAAATGTTCAAAATGACATCCATTGACTTCTTAGCAGTAAGCTAGTCTATTTACAAATTCACCTAAGACATTATTAATAACAGTTGGTTCTATTTTGCGAATTTCATCTTGATTACGCTGCTTGAGTACCACTAAATTTTCTGGTTTAGTTAAGTAAACTTTTGATTTTAAGTAACCCCATAGAAAATAGTCTAGGGGTGTCAGATCAGGAGACCTCGCTGGCCATTCTATCGGTCCTCGCCTGCCGATCCATCTTTGTGGAAAAACAGTGTCCAGAAAATTACGAACAGGAAGCGTATAATGTGGCGGTGCGCCATCTTGTTGATACCAAAGGGTATCATTTGGGATATCAGGATCGTCTTCGTTTAGGTAAAGTACAGCCAGTGATGGTATTAGATCATTTTGGAGAAACTCCAAATATCTTTCTCCGTTAAGATTTCCTTCAAAGAAAAACGGACCTAGAATTCTATTATGCACTATTCCTGCCCAGACGTTTACTTTTTGCGGATGTTGAGTATGCGTTTCTGCTATCCAATGAGGAAAAAAAATTAAAATTTCGTTGCCTTATTGTTAAATCCGCCATGGCCTTGATAATTTAGAAAATATTATTAAAATTCAACAATAAACTACAATATTTATGTCTAGAGAGTTGAAGATTGACAGAATAATTGAATGAAACAGTTTGCTACATTTAAAAATTTTATCGAGGTAGGTATCTTGATTATTCATTATTATTAAATGTTCAACTCGATTTTTCTCAGAATTTTTGTTATGCAACGTTAAGATTTATTTACATGATCATAAAGGGAAGAAAAATCACTATCGGATTTCACTACTAAAAATCTATGTTGTCATTTAATTTTTTTGTGATGACGTCATAACTGAAAAACAAATGAAAGTCGGAAGATGAATCGTACATATTAATGTGTATTTTTAAAAATTAAAATCGACGTGTTTCAGCGTTTTTATAAAAATCGGCTGAGTTCGGCTTTTTTTTTGATATTCCACACTTTAATCGCACACTGTATAAATTACTGAAATATGTAAGTAATCATTTGTAAAGAAAAAAGTTACAAAAATCTCCATACCTTTTTTTTAGAGGTGTAGAGGTTATTAGTTAGTTGTGTATTTATCTATATATTAAAATTTCAAATAAAAAGTTTGTATTGCCAACCATTTGTATGGAAGCTTCCTCCGGATTCAAATTATTAGTAAATAAATAAAATAAATTTAAAAATGTCTAAGCTATGTTTATCTATGCTAAAAATGTAAATATTTACTCGTTTAAATTTACTTTACAATAAAGCGCTAATTTTCTTAGGAAAGCGTTTAAATTACAATTTATCGTCCTAAATAGACTACATAGAGTGAAGAACATTGTATAATATTTTAATATTATAAAAACATGATTAATTGCGTTTAACAAGAAGAATCAACATACAAAAACTTGAATAACAACAAGTAGAGCAACAGTTAATCATCCGAGTTCGTTGTCGTTGTCCACAGAGAAAAACACGTGTAAGTTATACACACATTGTGAAACAACATATCATTTGTTGAATTAAGTGTGAACTTTCTAAATAACCGATAATCATTGCAATCGTAATTATAATAGAACTACTGATGCATCTGATAACATCCTTTCACATGGACACCGCCAGTCGCTGATTAAATGTCAAATGTTACTTGCAGAATTACTCACCCATGAATTCGACATATTAGAACAAAATAGAGAACTACGAGAATGAAATATGTTTCTGGGAAATATGAATAAATAGACCCATATTCCCATCTACTGTACGAGTAGCGGTGCTTGAAGATATAATTTTTCAGAGAGTAAAGCTTTCTATCATTTTAAAGTATCGTATTTTATTTTTACCTTAGTAAAATAATCTATTCATTTACGAGATCTTTATTTATTTCAACTTAACGCGGTTGATTTTTTTAAAAATTGTAACATTCAACTAGACTTCTGATGTCAACAATGCATAAATTTCATTTTTTATAGGTTAAACTTTTTATGGTATTTTATATTACAAGCTAGGTAAAACGATTTTTACTGCTGAAAGAGAAAATGAATGGCGAGCCTATCATCTCGGAAGTATATCATAATCCGCAAGTCTCATAGCTCCGAAAATGCACCGCTCATAATTGTCACAAGTTCTACGGGGAGCATATCACAATCCATACTTCTCACAGTTCATACTCTGCACAGTTCATACTTCTCACAAGCCATACACATCTCGGGTCCTCTCGGCAAAGTTCGATATACACTGGGAAAAAATACATATGGAGTAGAAAGATAGGTTCAACATTACGAGAATAGATGTCTCTCTAGTTTCTTAAAAGAAATTTATATAGCGAAAAAATATTATTACATTTTAAATACTTTTGGAATTGAATGAAGATGTAATATAGTATTGAACAATTAGTAAAATGACAAGGTAGGCAAATATTTGTAGTAGCTATACAAATATAATAAATAAATACATACAACAAATATATCTTCCACCGATAATATTCTAACACAGAAAATAGTATATGATTATGTAGCAATAGAAGCAGGCAGTCCATTAGTAAGTATACTGTAGAACTGGAACAAAACTATCTGAAATTTCCGTTTCTTATATTCTTATCGATGTGTAAATATCTTGAGATTTTGTACTCGTATTTCGGTATAGTAGCTCACCAATTTTACAAAACACAATATTTTAAAGTTTATTTCTCCAATATCAGAACATCAGAACCTTGTAACTGTGTACTGCATAAGTATATAAATAAATTAACGTATTGTTCTTAGAAAAATTTCGCTGTTGAAAATTAAATGCTACCACGACAACATCCATCAGCTGATTACTTAACCAGATGATATTCCAATATTTGTGAAAATGGCATGTGATTTTTTTGTAGTATGTCACTTATTTAACTGTTTATTGTGATTATTATTAGTATAATATATCCTTTATTATATTATTCTTAAAATATTGTTAAAATCTCAATAAAACTAATGGAAACATATCACACCATATCCGTATCATCATATTGTTAATTTTATATTTAAAGTTGAAGATCTGTCACCTTGCATAAAATTTTAGTTGAGTAATGCGGATGTCAAATATTTTTCCGATAGAAAACGAAGCGTGTTCGGCTGTCGTCGTAGTATGACTTATGAGAAGTATTAGTTATAAGAAGTATGGGGCGTGGTATGTACTCGTTCTACGCATATCGGGTCCTTTCGGCAAAGTTCGATTTACACTGGGAATAAATATATAACCACAGATTGCTGAGACCAACATAAGACGATTTAACTAAACTTACCTATATCCGACTGTGCACCGTTTAGCCAGTATTCTGCTTTAAAGTCTTTCAAAAAAAAAAAAAAATAATATTGCTTATAATAACGAAACGCTTTTTTCGATTTGAATGACATTTGGTATGACAATCCATATGGATATAATTCATCTTTTAATATGATATTTGTTATTGTTAGTGAACCACTAGTGTATGAAACTTGGGTATCGCGACCATGATTAAACCATAACTTTTTAATGGCAACGCCAATAATGTAAATTTACTGTTTTTCAGAAAAATACATTCAATAGTAAACTTTGATGTCTCTGCGTAAGTTATGATATCTGTAACGATTTAGTTAGAAGAAAATAAAATGTAAATGATAAACAATTGTTACTGTCATTAAAAATTAGTTGTTTGACATTTGGAAAGATTGCTAGATAAAATTTATTTTAAAAATTACACGGCGCGACACCCAAGTTTCTTACACTAGTGGTTCACTAACAATAACAAATACCATCTTAAAAGATGAATTATATCCATATGGATTGTCATACCAAATTTCATTCAAATCGAACAAAGCGTTTCGTTATTATAAGCATTATTTTTTTTTAGAAGGACTTTGAAGCAGAATACTGGCTAAATGGTGCACTGTCGGATATAGGTAAGTTTAGTTAAATCATCTTATTGTGGGCCCAGGAATCTGTGGTTAAGCCATGTCCCCCTATTTCCAAGACATCCTGTATATATAAAGGATGTAAATGAAACTAGGAAACGCGATTTTTTTCGAAAGTTATTAGAGATACAAAAAAAATACTATAAAATAAAGTTGTAGGAGACCAAGGGGGGCATCCCATTACAGAATAAAATATATTTTTTAAACCAGTGGTTCTCAAGTTACAACACAAAGTTATATTTGCTTAAATGGGATGGCATATATTTTTTAGGCCCATTCGATACAGTATTTTTTTCTGAATTCAACCATGTAATCATATTTTATATCCTTACATAATAAAATACTGAGAAAAATTCAATTTAAATAAATTTTATTTTTATATTTATTTTTCAGTAGGTTATGTATGAAAAACAATTGAGCTTAAATTGAAGTAAAACAAATATTTGTTAATTACCTTATAAATAGTGTTCTATCCGCAACAATAGGAATTAATTATGCACTAAATAATTCAAATTGACAAATATCATGTTAATGTAGTTTTTGCCGTCCCTGAAAAGTTAGGAATGTTATATTAAGCATCGATGGGAGCCATTATGGAGCGATTGGCTTCCGGCGAATCGCTAATGTAATGGTTAGGTGGTCTAATCCATATTTATATGATTCAAAATAATATTAAATTAATTATAAAATAAACACTAAAGATAATCTTTGTTTTAATGAAGTAGACAATGTTGCATTTGAAATACCAACACTATTCTGGACTTCCATTGCGTTTATTTTTAACAAAAAGTAATAACACACAACGTTTCAATAGCTAAAGTATCTGCAATCGTCATCAGGTGAATAATGACAAATTTATAGAGACTACTGAAGCTTATATACAACTAAAGATAATGCATTATATGCTGTTAAATTTTGCAAGAATTTTATATCTTTAATCTATAATAGCAGAGTAAAACTACCAGGAAACAACTGAACCATATGTCGTTCAACAATAGTCATGTTAGAAATTTTTTGTTGAGTAATGCGTATTTCAAAAGTTTCTCCTATAGAAAACGAAGCGTATTCGGCTGCTGTCGTTTTCTGACTTATAAGACTTATGACTTATAAGAATTATGTGTTATAATATGTACTCGTATTCTTGAGGTAGTAAAACAGTTATCTGGCGTGTATTGTACAATATTTTATATGTGACTGACGTGTAAATCAAATTTAAAATTATAACCAAAACCTCATCTTTGCCAGCCATATGGTGCATAGCAGTTAATATAAAAATATTTTATGCTCAATACGTACCTATTTCATTTATAAATCTACCATAGTTCCCGTATTATTTCATGTAATTGTAATTTCATTCCCGACGCCGGTGTCCGTATTAATCCCGGTTTTGGACAGTTTGTATATTTTTGTTGTTATATTTAGAGTAATTGCAAGTGAAAACTATATCACATATATATTTTAATTTGAGATAACTGGAATTCTTAAGAATTCCGGCTATTAGTGACGGCTATTATATGTCCTTACAAAACCGGGATTAATAGGGATACCGTTGCCGGAAGAGTAGCCACATATTAATTATTATTATTTTTTGCGCCTTTAAGAGGTCATCTCAAAATTGATTTTGTTTTCTGAAAAATTCCCTGCTAATAAATAATAAAGATAATTTTGATTGATTATTTATTTTTTAATCTTTTATGCTATTAGTAATCAAAAATCTTTTTCAAATAGAACACATAATATTTTAGTATTCCATTCAGGATGTCCCGCAACTGGATGGCCATAGTAATAGTACTGACTAAAATGAATGAAAAAAAAAAACCTTAATCAACATAGGTCTGATATTCAACTGTTTCCCTGTATATGTTTTAATACCAATTCTCTACAATGATGAATTTATTGATACATTTCAGAAAAACATATCAGCATTGGAATAAAAAAAAATTTACTTAAACGTTCAACAAAAATTATTGATAATATAAAATTAGCGTTATGCAAACAACCCGTTAGATATGTGACGTTTTGTACAATTATCCAATCTTTTTAAGTAGCTGAGAACATTAGTCGATAGTGCATCAAACAATTATTTCGGAATGTATTTTTTTATAATAATTGACTGAAACTGAGATAATTCAATATAGTTTAGCTGTCACTTTAATTTTGAAAGAAATTAATTATTTTACAATGAATATTATTAGCTGTGGACTTTGGACAACTACTTCTAATTTGACTAAAGAATTCCGGCCTTCTAAAATAAACTTGATAACTTTTGTTCAAAGATAGTTGGATTGCCTAAATGGACAATTTAGTTTGGTTTTTGTATTGTTTAAACATATGAACTTGTTTTTTTTTTTATTTTAATGTCATTACCTGTCCACCCTGGTATTAATCAAAAGACGGGCAAAACTAAATTGAAATTTAGTTTGTTTCGATATTTTGTTAAGCATTTGCTAAATTATAGAAATAAAGTATTGGTCAAATTTTAAGATACAGATCAAAACAGAGGCCATAGAAGTCATTTACTCGAGTTGCATAATCTGAAGCTATAATTTTGCGCCAAGAAGGGCGAACACAGAAGTATGTAGCTCGACGCCTAGGAATTGCTCAAGCAGGTATCTGGAGACTAGTCTTTTAACTAAACGTATTGGGCAAGGTCGAGTAAGGGTGGCAACTACCAATGAAGTCCGATTTTTAAGATTTCAGGACATCAAGGATGGCAACTAAGACACTTGGGAGCTAACTCTTTACTGATGAATCGAAATTCAATGTACACTCGCAAGATGGACATCTTAGAGTTTGGAGAAGAAGAAATGTATGTTACGGCCGACACAATACGCAGTCACGAGTTTCTTTTGAAGGTGGTTAAGTTATTAATGTTGATCAGTGATATAACCGAACTATTCATTATATGGAACCGCACTAATTGTTAATGTTCAACCTTTTGCTCTTGTAGCGACAAATAGACGTGAATATATATCTTGATGCAAGATGGAGCCCGCACATATTCAGACTACTAGACTAGTCACACAATACCTTTGATACAATAATATTGAAAAATTGTAATGGCCACCATGTAGTCCAGACCTCAATCTTAATGAGAACCAAAGGGATTACTTTGAACAACGCATCAGAAATCGAATTAACCCAAATGTGACAATACGAAAACTCGAAAATGTTCTGGTAGAGAAATGACAACAGATTCCACAAGCAAGCATACGAAAACTTATCCGCAGCATGCCACGCCGTTACTAAGCTGTATTAGATGCTGACCAGGGTAATACACGATATTAGAACTATAATTAACTCACGATAGAGATAAAAGTATCAAAAATTTAGTAAGTGTGCCATTTTTTCATTTCATTTTTGGTAGTTTGCATGCTCCGGACCTGAGTAATCCAGTTTAGTTGTAGGTATTGATGGCAATTTGAATTAAATAAAATGATTAAAATAAAGCTTTAAGGTATCTTTAAATTTTTCCCATGAATACTGCATTATTTACAGAAAAAGTTATTTATAATAAAACAAAACCTTCCCATAATTGTTCCAGATATCTGCTTATAGAAGTCGAAGGAAAAATAACTGCTGTTATACCAAAAGTTAATTTCTAAAAATTTGTCTCACGGTATGTCGGTTCTATTGCTGATATCCCATTTTTTTGTAATAACTATAGTGATGAGCTCCAGTGGAATGTTGGTGAAAAGAGGGACCACGTCCAACGACAATAATACATGACCTTCAGGAATTATAATATGTTGGATGGTTAGAACATCTTGGGAGTTCTTTACGAAATATTCATCAACTTCTAGATGATGAAAAGTATTCTAAGGAATTTAGCAAGTTTGTAGGTAGGGAAGTTGATTCCAGAAACGATCGGTCATAGTGCTAAATCCTGTTCCTAATCTATTTATTTTCGGTGGAACCGCAGTTTCTATTTTTGTTTGATTAGCTGTGCCGCGATCAATGTAGTTGGCTTTATACAATTTTTTAACTAATAAATTATTTTAATTCTGTATTTTTTTGGCAATGTCAGCGTCTAATTGTTAGTAGGTATTATTATCATTTGACATGTTGGTCATCATTTAGGCGTAAAGTTGTTTGTTAATGGCTACTGTCTTTTTTGTTTTGTCAGTTTTAAACAATAATGTATCTGGATTATTTTTAAGAGAATGTCTTTGTTTTTTATTTAGTTGATTAGTTGTGTTATCTGTTTTCCGTTCTGTATTCTGTTGATTTAGATGATCGGTTAAAATGTTGGTAAATTCAGCTCAACTATTTTTGGTGTCAAGGTCACGTGAGTTCGACAGTGCAAATTCCATGTCATCTATGAGATCAAATATTGGAATATCTTTCTTATACAGAGCTATAATAAATTTAGGCCCAAGAGATAGCAAATATTCAATTTCTAGGGGAAACTCCGTGTTAGTTAAATTATTGAACCAATCTTCATTTGAGGGGGACAATGTAGATGTAGTTTGTGTCCTTTTTAGGTTAAAAAGTTTATTTTGATGTTTGTTTTTATTTTTTATTTAATGTTGTGAAAATTTTATATAGAATATCATAGGTACTTTCCAGACGGGTCTCATTAATATAATTAGTCAATTTATTAAGATGCTATAGTATTATTCACGAAAGATGAATATTCAAGGTCATTTATGATCCGTCATATAATATTACTTGCAGATAACTTCACTGCATTTCGTATCCACAGGCATGTAACACGAAATATTTATGGATACATTTTAACTGAAAAAATAAAGGTACTTTATTTAAAAATTTTGTTTTTTTAAATAATGCTTCTCAAAGTTTTATCTTCTTCACCTACGTTTTTGCACAAAACAAAAATATGGACTTGACGTAAACCATAAAATAATAATTTGATTTAAATGTCAACGTCACTGGATAAATATTAGTAGGTACAGATGGCTGTGTAGTAGATAATTTACATATCTGTAACTCTACGACATACGTCACTGCTATTTTTATTGTGATAGAATGTAATGGCACCATTTATGTATATCTGTCACACAACTTAAATAGACATACGTCAACTTATCTTTCTAATACAAAATGTTGCCAAGCTACTGCTATAAAGTGCTCTGTATTCTTTCTTCGAACAAATGACCTTTAATAATAGTATAGTTGTGTTCTTGAATGCTTTTTTTCAATCTTCCAACATGTAATTTTAATTTGCATTGTAAGAATTTGTTTTTGAAATTTGTGAAAATTAATTTTTATTTGATTTTTGGATGGATTGTTATCAATTAACCAATTTTGTAAGCAAGAAAAATTCTTTGATTTTTTAAGTTATTGGTGGATATATTGTCCAAGATGTTATGTCGGGTGGGGGAACATAGTATGAAAACTGTCCTAGGTTGATGGTAATTGTTGAAAACGATGATCGACTGGTTACAGAATGGAAGAATTGAAAATAATCGTACACGCAGTCTTATAATAAATTATTTATTTCCTGGCCGACGTTTCGACTGTGCAGCAGTCTTTTTCAGGGCACTAAAAGTATTCACGGAGATTACAAACATTATACAAAGTACAATTGTTAACATAAAACATATAACAAAAAATAATAAAATCATTTTTTACTTACAGAAATGGTCAATTATAAAAAGTTGCAACGTAGGGAAAACCCCATAAGAAACATTGAAGATTGCTAGGTGTATATAATTACTGTAGCTGGAACGCTGAAAAATCGAAAAAAATTTGAAATAATCAATAACTTTTGAAATTTTGAAAAAAACGTGTCATTTCAACGATGCAAGAAAATACAAGGATAAACGAGTAAAATTAAGTAAAAGTATTAATTAACATTGTCCAATACGAAGTGTTTTAAGAGTACTTAATTAACAAAAATGAACCATTAAGATAGTCAAAATTACAAACATACAAGTATTTAGAGCCCTGAAGAAGACTGATGTACAGTCGCAATATCGGCCAGGAAATAAATAATTTATTATAAGACTGCGTGTCTGATTATTTTCTATTCTTCCATTATGTAATCAGTCGACCATCGTTTTCAACCATTATTGTTTATGTTTTATACAGTAAGCATTGTTTTTGCGATCACTGATTATTGAAATAAATTGCAAGGAATCATTCAAATTAGTAAAATAAAATACAATAAATTAAAATTATTAATAATAAATGAAAATAAGGCGCTAGAGAAATATTGAAGTATATTTTCTCACAGGCGAATATAAACATTCTTATATCATAATCTATTGATTTATCTCCTCGTTTTACATTTTTCTTTCTGCTAGTGTCAGTGTTTCGTCGTTATCATGCATTGCATATGTGCAAACATGAAAGAAAACAATTGATAGCTGCAGACGAAACAGACATTGCTTTGTTGTTATTTATTATCATATAATGTATGAACAGCACTTTATTCGTTACATATTGTGATTATTATTTGAACAGTTGGCAACAAAATTCTCATTGTCTCATTTCTTGGTATATTTTATTGTCGTACTAGAAATAAATGCTGAAGCAATAACAAATTAATCCATAAATATAAAAATAAATAAATGTATCATTACGATTATAAATAAATAAAATTTATAATTTTTAATTTTTTTTATAAAAATGAACTTGTAGATAAAATATGTATACCCATACATTATTGGAAAGCTAAAAATCTCTTTTACATGCTGTCAAAGCCGTGTGCAACGATGAAAAATACGAGCATCGGGGGGAACTTTTAAGGCCAACGTGCACTGTTTGGTGCAGAACGGCACCCACAGGCTGAAATAAGTTCGCATAGCTTCTTACGAAGGTGCGCACACTAGTCGGCCCGGCGACGCTGTGTTTATAATATACCTATTAAACTATATACCGCTAAAAGGCACACAGGAAATGCCCGGAACAATTGTACTCTTTAAGCGTGGACACAGCGCCTTGTGCGCATACGCCAACCGAGTTTGTTTTATTATTGGCTGCCATGCGCCTACCGGCTATGGGCGCATGCGCTTGTAGATGCGTGTCCAAGCGCTAGACAAGGATGGAGATAATAATGTCCCGGATATTTTCCACTTATACGGGAGATAGGAGTTCACCAGTATATAGTTTAATAGGTATATTGGTTATATCCAAAAGAAGCTATACAAACTTATTTCTGCCGATCGGCGCGCTGCCGGTCGGATCTGAACAGTCTGTGATGGCTTTTAAATTGCCGATATTGGCAAGATGACGATTATTTTATCCCAAGAGTGTAACATTGCCCAAAAATACAGGGAATTACGTTATTTAAAGTTTCAACTTTTGATTAAATTAATTAATTCTTCTTTTACATGTTTAAAAATATTGGGCTTCGTTATTCTAAATACGCAACATCACGTTTATTATCAAACAAGTTTGATTTTGACATGCATAAATGACGCCTGCGCAGTCATCTGATTCGTTATTTTTGGTTACTTCTTTGATCTTTCTAGTGCATGCGCTCAAATGAGTTGTTCTAAGAAAATTGGCGCCAATAAATTGTCTATACGTTGTATCATGGGATACGGTCTTCACTTTGGTGTCGGGACTTTGACATCAACTCGAAACCCAACAATGATAATAAAATATTAAGTAGCCATTTAAAAGAACATGAAATATTGTCTAAAATTCAAGATTATGTATTTTGTTCCTGATGAATTATAAAAATAAAATATCATCACGGTATATTACCCATTGCTGGGTGAATTTGCTTTGTACGCAGACATCGATAATGTTGATGACATATTTGTAGGATGCCATGCTGGCGTTTACAAGACGTCAGAAAACGGGCATTCATTGCTGGCGGGGATATTGACCACATAGTTCACTCTTATGCCCTTTAAAATTCAAAATAATTTTCGCATCGGTCAAGATCGAAACCGGGTCTTTAGATTCGTGACTACATACTCCATTCTTAAGGTAAAACATAAGTTATGTATTTTTATAAATCTCTACTACCTAATGTGAAGTATTTACCTTGAGCTTGACTATAATACCGATCCTATCGATGTTTCCATGTGTACCATATGTGCTGAGTCTCTCGTACTTCGAATTGACAAATTACTATATGCGTACCACATGTTCTACTTATTTAATCGAAATCGAAGTCATAATTCTTTAGTTATGGAGATCCCTACGATAAGTTTTAAGTAAGAAACAATCTGTGTAACACGGCCATTATTTCTTAGACAGTTGAAAATATAACTCATTTTATGACTTCGCTTTTTTACATTCAATTAGCTCTTCTCTATGACCAAAAAATTTATAGAATGCCCATTATATCGTATAAAATTCGAGCGATAATAAATTGGTTATTTAAAATAACGAAAAAATACAAAGCAACATTCAGTATTATTTCATACCTGAAATTTAGTTGTAAAATAATAAAATGACGGCTACATTAAATTTTTTTATAATATTCTTGGAACTAAACATATTTTTATCTTTTCTTTTTGATTCCCATCATATCTCCTAAACAAAAACTTATTGATTCCTAAGTCCACCTGCGTTCTTCTAGTATTAGTACAAAATCTTTATGAATAGGAATAGCTCCGCAGTGGTGCATCTTGTTGCTTATTGCTGGTCTGCATTATGATAGTTGGATCAGGCCCGGATTTATGGTACAAGACACCCTGGGAACAGCAAATTTTAGCTCCTTGAGCACAGTGCATTTTGGCGCCCCCTAGTATTTGTAACCGAAGTATTTTTACGTTATTTGCGCTCTCCAAAATTTTGCACCCTAGCGAGGCCACACGAGAATACAGTCCTGAATGCTCAATTCCTGACGACACAGGTAGCCTCTTGCTGTCACGCTACGCCTCGAACGACAACAGTGTAAGCATAAGAAATTTACGGAATTTTAAACAAAAAGGATTGTAAAATGAGATTTATAAAGACATAAAACTCGTAAATAACTATTCAGATATTATATAATAACTATTTTATATACATAACTAAACAAATTAAATAAAAAAAAACAATTATAAATGGCCTAAATATACGAATAGACTCATGTTTTACTTTAAATTATTTATTGTTGTTTAAATAATACAAGAAATAAAAATAATATTAATAAATTTTTAGATCTGGAGCTAATAAATGAAAAAAATATAACAGAACATAAATATAAATGATAATAATATACATAGGTACGCATATAAAATACATTTAGGTGCTCAGTAATTTTTTATTTTTTGTTAAACTGATATTTACTACAAATTTGTTCTTTACCGTTTGTTCTATAATTAATTAATTTATCGGTTTCAGGATATTATTCCATTGTTTACATGTACAAAATTATGCTGGTAACTGTATCTGTATGGTAATATTATTACCAGACTGACTTGTCAACAACGGTCTACAAAATGAAAATAAAATAATATGAAAATATAATGCTCTTCATTAATACATACAGATAACGTTAGCCTATAGTTCTAAATACGGTCTACTTTATTCTAAAGTAATAAACATGAGGAATAAAGCACATAATTTGAATATTGACATATGTTAAAATAATTGTTCTGTTAACCATAGCAATCTGAAAGTAGCATTAATGAGAAATCAATAATCTTAATTTTCTGAAATCGATAAACTATTGAACAAACCACGGATGTTATTAATCATAACATCTGCGGCAGTTATGATGTGCATAACATTCCTAGGTATGTTAATAGCTAAAAATCTTGCTGAATATCCAAAAAAAAAATTCATAACAACTAAATTTGATGTTCTGCATGATATACATTTACCATATATTAGAAAAACTTGTTTAGCTTCTAATTTCTCTAATCTCTAATGTCTAATTTAGCCGTGTTACCGAAATTGCTCCTATTTATTGGCACACAGCATGTTAAAACCATTTTTGCAATTTCCTTCAACGAAAAACAATCTAAATTTGACGTTCCGTGTTGCCCTGAGTAGACGCACGGTCTACTCGCGCTGACTGCTATATTTCGACTGTTTTTAGAGGGCTAGACCAGCGCGCTGGCCTCATAATTTGAAGTGAAGGAGCAGGGATAAGCATTCAGGCCTGTATTCTCGTATGGCCTTGGCCCCCGGCCCGGACCCAGTGGACCCGTATATAAATCCGTTACTTAGTTGAATACATAAATTTTAACCAAATATTGCATATTGACATGGTATTATTCTAAGACATACTTCTCTTTCGTGTAATGTGAATTCATTGCGGATATTCCACTTCCTTAGCCATTGCGATGGTATGTTTTCAACAGCGACATTTGTCCGGTTTTCATTCATAATCCTGGAATAGGATCCGTATTGGGTACTATCAAATTGGTTAATGATTCCAGTTCTTTTCTAATAAAATCTATTATGAAATTAAGTAACTAGGAACATGGACATATTGCTTCCAAAAAAGTGCAGGGGCCTTTTACTGAAAATGTATTAATGCGCTTAAACAGCCGTATGCATAATTGCAAGCTTAAAATGGTTTTAGCAGCATTTTACGTAGTGGCCAGTAACATCATATAAAATGCTATTAGGGGGATGGTATGCATAGTTGTACTTTTACTGGTCACTACTAAATAGCCAACTTGCATTATATTTAACCTGGCAGCATTGTAAAATTTGGTTGTTTATTAAGCTGACAGCTGTGAGTTCTATATGTTTTGAGGTAGAATATCACTTCGTATATTATTATAGCGTTCTTGTTATTAGATATTAGTTTTTAGTTGATTAGACCAGTTATATTAGGTTATATAAATTAAAAAATAGTGGTTATAAGTGGATATACAGTTAGCAAGTGCTGTCATCACATATATCAGGGAGTATGTTTATAAACGGATTGTTACATTTTAATTTGAATAGTCAGGCATTTTATATATAGAATTAAACAAAGTAAAATGGAAGAGGGCTTGTTGAATATACACGAGAAGGTGGAAGAAATAGAAGCAATACAAGAATTTATTGGAATCAATGACAAATTGTACCCTTGTCGTAAGTATAAAAAATAAAATAAATATAAGTGGCAGATAATAGTTACCAATCCCATATTCAAGATACCTATTAACACCCTTATTGAATCCGGTCACATGCAGAACGGCGTTACAATCGAGCGCACATCCGAGCGAGGAATGTTGTGGGATGACTGTTTGGAATAATGAAAAATAAATTTTGATGCTTTTTTAATGGACTACAACTTCATATAGAAACGGCAATAATTGCAGTGGCTTTTTTGCATAACATTTGTGTTAATGAAAAAAAAAGATAAAGAAGGCGATGGCAACATTCCTGAGAGGCATCCTTCGAAGGCAATATATTGAAAAACAAATATAATGCAAAAAACTAAAGTGTTAACAAATTACTTATAGTTACATGTAGAACAAAGCTAAAGACAAACAAAATGTGAACTAAAATGTGAATAAATTATTCCTTTACATGTACAAACTTATTGATAAATACTAAATAAATTTAAATATTGACACTATTTACAACTCTTCCCGTGTTTCCTTTAAAGCTACAATTCTTGCTTCTTGGTATTGTTTCTCATAATTTATTTTTAATTGATGCATCTCTTTGGCATACATTAACACCACTACAACTACTTTTTTATAACTACTAAAACCGTTGTTTAGAGATTTACCTTAAAAGTGTCTTAAACATGCGTCAGTTGGTTATTAACACTTAGTTGCCAACTAACAATTTAAATCCTACTAAATGTCACTATACATAAGGTTTTGCTTAGTGACATTTTAAAATGTTTTTAAAATGATCTTAGTGACCACTAACTAATTTATGCATACGGCTGGTCATATTTTTGTTTATATTGCGAGTAAAATCTTTTAGGGTAACAATCCCCAATTAGCAATTCACTATAGTGTAATCAATGACAAAGACTAATTTAGCTTGCGATTTAGCCACTTACCTAACCGGCTGTAATCCTATAGATCATGAATTGCATTAGTTACGTTAATTTGCACTAAAGTGCACCGGCCTCCTTAGATAATAATCCATAAACCGCGCTAGCCATGTGTCGGAGGCGGTAGGCGCAATATGTCATGTTCGCTACAGTCGGCTCAAACAATTTATTCCCGTCTAAATTTTATCGTTTGTTCCCAATTAGAGAATCGAGAGAAACTAAAACATATCTACCTCCTGCACTCATTAACATCGCGTAGGATTTTTACAGTTAAATTTTAGTATTTTATCTTGAAATCATTGATTCCTAGTAATTTAATTTCCTAATTATTCTTTTAGTGGCAGCGCACAGTGTGGCAAAGCAGAATGCATCGTTACAAATTTTATGATAGTTTTCAAATCCAGGGGCGGATTTAGGCATGGGCTTTATGGGCTGCAACCCAGGGCCCCGCATATATAAAGGCCCCCTCGCTGCTGGCAATCGGTATAACATGTTATAAGTAAATAACGAGTGTCCAAATTTAACCTTCCGATTTAAATTTGTTGCAATTTTTACTAATCGTCTCGTCACTGAATGTTGTACTATAATGACAGATGTCAAGTAAAAAAAAAATTCTGTTTAGTTATCAAGGAACGATTTTTCATTGAAGAACGCGTATTCATTGTAAATATCCATTAACAAAATTGCGAATGTTTTGCTGAAACTGCTAGAAAATGCCGTACGTATTTCAGCAGGAACATTGCTCCATCTGTTAAAGTTACTGAGAATTTTATGAAGAAATTTTAACATTCTGGGCCAGTACACCAAAACTGAAGAAAACATTGCTAATGTAAAGGATAGTGTTGCTGAAAACTCGAAAACTTCAATTCGTATCTGTTTACAGCAAGTGAACGTAAAAAATCAGATGTGGCCAACACATAACCTCTCGCCAGATATTTTACCTGGTTGTACGCATAAAACGAAAAATATTTTTAATACAAATAAATATATTCATGTCTCACTACAAAATAATTCTCACATATATTTGCAAAATCTATGGGATATTTTAAAATAAATTGTGTACAATACTTACATTTTCTTTATATTCAATATCCTGAAATTTTCTTTTTCTACTTTCCTTTTCTTTTTCTTTATATTCGTCATTTTTTTGCAAATTCCTTTTATATTCTTTTTTACGTATATTCTTTTGCGTCGTTGCCTTTTTTTATTTTCATAATCTTCATAATAATATACAAATATTTTTGACAGAGGCATACAATTATTTTTGACAGTGACATTTATATGTCAATTACAAACATTTGAATTTCTTGCCTTGTAGTAGTTTGATCTGAGATTTTTTACATCAAATTATTTTATACGCCTTTCTTTATCTCTAAATCTATAGAAGATATAATAATGAATTTATATTTATCGAATAAAGAATTTAACGTTCTTTAATATAAGTATTTACATAAATTTTCGATAAATAATATTTAGACGATTTTTTTCTTGTAACTACTACTTCCGGTTGTCAAATTGTTACCAAAACTGACTGGACTCTTCCCATTATTGTTAGATTGAGGAATCCGTAGTTAAAAATGTCTTAAGTCTCATAGTATTTGAGATATAGTGAATCCAACATCCACACACACACACACATCCCCACACATACACACACACACACACACACACACACACACACACACACACACACACACATACGGACATCATCGTAAAAATGTTATAATCGGATACTAGGGACCTTAAAACGTGCTTATTCATTAAAATCTGGATATGCGATTTTTAGCATGAATACAATACCTCTCTTAGCGAGAGGTAAAAAGCGACACTGCATAACATTTAAATAAAATATCTTTATTTAAAAACCTATAACATACAGTTGACTTATGAATTAAAACCAACCGATCACTAATCATGTAGTGTGTTTGTTAATTGTACCTAGAAAAAAAGCAAAAAAATCACGACTTTTTCCAGAAAATAATATGTAACGACGAAGCTTATTTAGAACATGGAAGATACGTAAATACGAACAACTGCAGAATATGGAGTGAGAAAACCCACGAGAAATACAGGAGAAAACACAGTATTCACAAGAAATTACTGTTTGGAATGTTTTGTCACTCTTTTTTGCGGAATACTTGAATTTTAAAATAAAATAATAATATAACATTTAAAATATTTTGTTTTTTATTATTAAATAAAATCGGGTCAAATTTGGACACCCAGTATTTAAACATATAAAATATAAGGCTCAGATAATTAAAATTTAAGTAATAATTAACTAAGACTAAGAGTTATATATTTTATATGTTTTACAAGTAATAGTTAACCATAAAAGTGCTAATTATCTGAATTTCGGTAACTAATACCTACATACTCTCTTAGTTATGTTCGAAACGTGTAGCGCCAATTAAATATTTCATCTCCATGTCAATATTTGTTATTTCCGCAAAATCAAGGGTCTTCCACCAGTTCGTAGCATAGGGCACGAACAGTCATATGACTACTTTGGTCTTGAGAAGCAGATATACAGGCTCGTATCATAATTTTTCATTCCAAATTTCATGATTTTCCAATTCCATGTGGTTTATTTTCCTCGACAAGTAAATTCCACACTTTTGGTGACAAAACTGCTTGTCAAGGCGAACAAAGTCACATGACTGCTCGCGCCCTATACAATTTATATTAGCAGAAAATTTCTGCTTACATTCCTTCATAATTCTAAACATATTTTATGTGTATCAGCATTTCAAAAAGCATCCATTTTATTTTGGCTATTAAATTCCTTTACAATTTGTAGACCCATATTTTTCATGTTCCATATCGTTAGGCCACATGGGCGTAGCCAAGATGGGGCAGGGAGGGGCAGTTGCCTCACCCTAGAAATGGACTAAAAAAAATGTTGGCATAAAACCAATAACCATAGTCAACTAAAGTAAATAATTTTTTTTCCTCAAAAAATATCATGTAATCATAAAAATTATATTTTCGTAGTGGATATTTGCCACATAGTAGTGTGGCATGAGCTGGAATGTAACAAATGTCTATTATTTTTGATTATGTGACGCACGCCCAATGAGTTTTATGTCTCGCTCTACTAGAGCAGCGAAAAAACATCGATGTGATAGATCTGTTCAGAAGATCGATTCATCGATCAGAATGATCACAGACCCCCTACCCTCCGTATTTAGACTACATTGCCCCACCCTAACACTAATCCTGACTACGCCCCTGTTAGGCCACTTTTTATTTTGTATATCTCCATCTACGAATGACATTCCTCCCCCGTAAAATTACTAGGTCAATGATAATAGGTCTGCAAAATGATATCATAGAATTAAAAAATAGTCGAAATATAGACACTGAAAAATCTAACTTTGTACTCACTGAAGAAATTATTCATGAAATAGTTGAGCGTGAAAAACGTAAAGATAATATTATGATATATGGTTTGAGTGAAAATACCTCTGTTGATGAACAAATAAAATCAGCATCTGACACTAAAGAAATTAAAAATATCTTAACAGACTTAGGTGTTGATTCTCAATTTGATAAACCAATAAGACTAGGTCGCTATGACTCTTCGGCTTCCCGTCCACGCCCAATTAAGGTAAAATTATCATCAGGTGATAATGTATTAAAAATTTTCAAAAATGTTAAAAAATTAAAAACTTCAAATAAATGGAAAAATATATCGATATCTCGAGACAGAACGCGCAAACAGATGGATTTCTATAACACTGTGAAACGTGATCTGCAAAATCGTTTGTCGAATGGCGAAACCAACTTAAAGATTAAATACATAAATGGAATACCGACAATTACAAAGTCGGAAAACTAAATAAGCCCGATAGTAATCCGATCACATTTAATTGTTATTATCAAAATACGAATGGACTTAACACAAAATCTCATGAATTTTATATTAATTGTTGTTCTATTTATTATGATATTATGTTTATTTCTGAAACATGGCTCACCTCTTCTATGTATAATTCTGAACTTTTTTCATCAAATTATAATGTTGTCCGATGTGACAGAAAATTTTCAAATGTAGATCGCTCAAAAGGCGGTGGAGTATTAATTGGATTAAGGGATCATATTTCTTTCAAAATTTTAGATACGTCTAATTTATCAAATATTTCACCACTAATCGATATTATTATTTGTAGATGTTTTTTCAATAATTCATCAATCTTAATAAGTGTAATATATATTCCTCCTGATTTAAGTAACAATGAAATTGTTATATTTTTAGATGCACTAATACCGATTCTTCTTCATGAAAAGTTTATACTGGTAGGTGATTTCAACCTAACTAATCTATATAACTTTTCTATTAATTGTATCAAATCAGTGTCCTTTAGAAATTTCTGCAGTGTTCTTGATATTAAGCAATATAACACAATTGAAAATACTAATGGTAAGAAACTAGATTTAATATTATCAAATTTTTGTGATGATATCAATATAAATAGGACTAATTTTCCAATGGTTGGTGAGGATAAACATCATCCTGCCTTATCTTTTGAATTTAATCTCACAAATCGTTTAAAAATAATTAATTTTTCATCTGCTGGTAATGAACGTTACAATTTCAAGAAAGCAAACTTTTTAAAATTATATGATGATATCTGTAACACAGACTGGTCATGCCTGAACCATTATCAATGTGTTGAAGATGCTCTGAATAAATTCTATTCTATGTTGTATGCTATACTTGATGACTCAGTACCTAAGTATAAATTTAAAATTTCTAAATACCCCCCCTGGTTCACTTCTGAAATTAAATATAGCCTTTCAACTAAAGAATATTATAGACGTAAATGGTTGAAAACAAATAATGCGTATTATTTTAGTGAATTTAAAAGACTGAGGTTTTTAGTAAAGTTGCAGATTAAGAACGCTTACAACTGTTACGTTAGTAATGTAGAGCAAAATGTAAAATCTAACCCTAATGAGCTATGGAAATATGTTAATTTAAAGCAAGGTACAACTCGTATACCGGGTATTCTTCATGATGACAGCCGTGAATATGATTCCCCACAGGATATAGTCAATGCATTTGCTTCTTTCTTTTCTAGTTTCTTCGCACAAAGTTCATTTGACAATTCTATAGAAGAACATTATAATTCTCAGCCTTTCAATTTTCTTAATGTTAGTGAAGAAGAACTTCGTGCTTTGATGTCATCCTTTTCAACTAAATGTACTGCTGGAGAAGATCAAATTCCCAGTTTCTTTATTAAAGACTGTCGATTAATACTGGCGAAACCACTCTGTGCCATTATAAATCTAGCAATTAACACTTGTAAGTTTCCTGAACGTTGGAAAAAAACCAGAATAACACCAGTTTTCAAAAAAGGTGATAAGTCTTGCATTAATAACTATAGACCAATTTCAATTTTGAATAACTTCGCTAAGCTACTCGAGATGGTAATGTACAAGAATATTTATACTAATACTCGTACTTTAATTACTCCAGATCAACATGGTTTTATGGTTGGAAGATCGACTACCACTAATCTTGCATCTTTTTCACAATACGTTTGTGAGGTGTTGGATGAAAGAGGTCAAGTAGACACTGTTTACACCGATTTAACACGTGCCTTTGACTCCATTGACCACAATCACTTGCTACATAAAATAAGTAATTTTGGCGCAGCTCCCTCTGTAATTCAATTATTAAGATCTTATCTACATAATCGCACATGTTGTGTTTTCTATAATGGTTTTGAATCTTTCAAGTTTGTTGCGAATTCAGGGGTACCACAAGGATCCAACTTAGGACCGCTTTTATTTATTTTGTTCGTAAATGAACTCATTTCCTCATTTAACTGTAATGTGCTTGCCTATGCTGATGACATCAAATTATATTTAAATATCAGTACTCCAGCTGATACGATTCAATTGCAAACCAATATAAATTTAATGGTAAACTGGTGTATTAAAAACAAATTAAATCTAAATATCGACAAATGTTGCATAGTTACGTATACACGTAAAAAGAACGCATTGCAGGTGGATTACAATATGCAGAATAATTTATTATCAAGAAAAAATTCTATAAAAGATCTAGGAGTTACTTTCTGTAGCAATTTCGTTTTCACAGATCATATTAATAATATTTGCAAATCGGCTAGTAAGACACTTGGGTTTCTTATGAGAATTTCTAATATGTTTACTGATATAAATGTTCTAAAGACCTTATATTTAGCATTCATAATGAGCAAATTTGAGTATGCTTGCTTAATTTGGTATCCATTTTTTAATTATCAAAGTCTAGTTCTTGATCAAATTCATCGTAGATTTTTAAAATATCTCTCATTTAAACAAGATAGGTTCTATCCAGTAAGAGGTACAGACCAGGATTCCTTATTACAACGTCATTCTATGCAGTCCCTGACCGAGAGGAGAGAATGGTCCTGTGCTCGATTTCTCAATCGCTTGGTAACCAACAAAGTGGATGCAGTCCAGATATGCCAGGCCCTTCCATCTGCCGACTTCACGCACAGATATACTCAAACGTTCTCCAATTTATATTGCTTCCCGTGTAGCCAATCTTTTGTACCCAGATATGTTTATTTAAAATATTATTTTGTAATTTTCAATACATATATTATTTGTTTATATTATATTTTGTCCTGTTATCGGATTACTGTTGGGCAATAAATTATTATTATTATTATTATTATTATTATTATTATTATTATTATTATTATTATTATTATTATTATTATTATTATTATTACTACTTATTTTCTTTTATTTACCATTTCTTGATTTATACAAACATCAAAAAGCACAGTGATGAAAACAGAAAAGTAATTTGAAAAAATGAATACTTCAAAGCGACCGAAATAATGCGCATGTGCACTGTTGAAAATTAGTGTCAACATAACATATTTAAGACAAAAGTTGCGATTACGTAACCAACACTTGAAAAGTTATTGATAAACAGAAAGAACAAAATTTAACTAATACTGAACCAGTATCTAAATATAACTGTTAGTTATTCAACTACAAGGTAAACTCAACATTGAAAAACTGGGCCTTAGAGTCACATTGGAATATGCAATGTGCGTTCCGATGCTCCCTTGCGACATTCCATTTAGCCGTCACTGGTTGTCCCAATTTCCTGTAGTGACCTTGAAGTTGAGCGATTTTTGCCCTCGCGAGCGCGAATCTGCGAAACGATGTGAGCCAGACGTTGTTAGCTGGAATGGAACAAAGAGCCAGTGTCGGCAGTGTCCCAAGCCTCAGCAGCATATTAAGTTACAAGGCCAGCGGCGTGCTAGCAGGCCGGGTGGCCGGGGGCAGGGGTGCGTGGCAGGTATAGCTGCGGTGCGGTGCTGTGCTGCCCTCACGAAGATGCTATCGCTCAATTGTGATCCCTCTTCATTATGCTGGGAGTGGACATGGACGAGGACTTGTGCCTTATATTATTCGCACGAGGCGTTATACCGATACCTGCTAGTCTTCTATCTATTGGATCAAGACAGAAGGCTGTTCACATCACTACAAATGTGACGAGGCGAACGCAGTGCCTCTCGATATTATAATATAAAACTAATTTTTTTCTATAGTGGCTTACTTCATAGTTTGACATTGGGATTTGTTTGAAAAATTCTATCTTAATGCATTTCATAAAAATTCGTAGAATACTTCATTTGTCAAATGTCAAATTAAACTTATATTCAGTTATATTTTAAATATTACTTATTTCATATATTGTACGATTACTTATAACAAATACAAAATCTATTTCTAAAACAGAGTAATATTTCAAAAAATACATTTCCGTTAATTCATTGTAATTTTAAGTAGTATATAAATTCCATACAGAAACTTACTTACAAGAGATTTATAGTGGGATTCTGGAACCAGCGTTAAATAACGTTCGGCGTTAAGTAACGATAGTAACGTTCACGTTTCAGCGTTAAATCGGTATTCTGAAACACTGGCGTGAAAGTGGATCGTTAAAAACGCTAGCGTTAATTCACGTCAAATACATTCATGTGATCTTTCCCTTTTAAAATTTTCAACCAATAAAAAGCGGTTAAACATAACAAAAATTACATTTATCTGTCTATTTTAAAAGCATATGTCAAACCTGTGTGTCAAACGTCAAATAAACGAATATATTTACTGCGTGTAGGTATTTTGTGCATGCTAAAATATATTTCTATTTATTTACATATGTTAAGAAAAATACATATATTTTATAAAAATAGTATACAACACGGTTTTATTATATATAGAATATAAAAGACGATTAAAGTAGCTAGTAGTATTTTACAAAAATAGATAATAAAAACAGACGTATTAATTTACCTATAAAGAGTATACCTACAAGAATGGAGACTTGTGGAATTGTTTATAATATTATCAATAATATTAGCCTTAGCCAGTCTGCAGTTAGATGTTAGAAGATTTATGAAAGAAGTTACTTTGCAATGGAAAATTAAGCACCTACTGACTTTACGAATAAGATTTCCAATAACTGCCGAAGAAAAAAATATTTTAAATTATTTGTTCTATTTATAAACATTTACTAATTTTAGTATAGGTACCAGTAATCAATTACTTTTCTAATACATCAATAATTTTCTGTAATTTTTCCTATGTTACATTGTTATAATCAGTATAGATATTCTTTGTTGTAATCAAACACAAATTTGTTTGTTATAATCAGAATTTCTTCATAGAATTAATAATCAAATATCACTTTCCTGGAAAGTATTTTTTGTTGTAATACTCGTACAACATAAAAATCAAAATACTTTATATGAAACCAACACAAAATTGCTTTTATTCACTTCACTTTTTAGTACTTATATACATCAGTCATTTTCTATGATGTTAGGTACATTATTGTATTGAATTCTAATTTTTCATACTCTTGCCGACTTGTAATTTGTGATTTGAACACTGTAATGCTAAAAAAATATATATTATAAGGTTATGTTAACAATATATTACTTATAAATAATAAATAATTATATATAACAAGAATAACTATACTCACTGTTAATAAAATATACTTCTTACAAGTTCATATAGCAGTACACGAAAAATATCAAGGCTATTTAGACCATAAAACTCACAGACAACCCGCCGATTACCCTGTTAACGCTTCGATATGTCCAGCGTGAATTAACGCCGACTAGCAGCGTTAACGTTAAGTAACGCTGAGTTCCAGAATACCACAGCTGTCAAAATCAGAGTTAATTCACGTTAACGCCAGAAGTTAATTAACACTGGGTTTCAGAATCCCACTATAAATATTTTCTACCTGTAAATACAAAACGATATTGAATTGTGTTTTTTTTTTTTCAAGTAAAACTATTGAATTGGGTTTTTTTAAATTAAAATTAATAAAGCTTCAAGTGAAGAGGTACTTCCGGTTGATCAATAATTATAACCAAATCCTAGTCAGGGCCTCGATTTTGTAACTTTAAATTCTACTGGATTTCATATTCGATCAGAATTGAGATTTTTCTTCACTGTTCTCAGAGTAGATGTGGGTATCGAGCAGTAGAATTCCTTTCTATGGTTTATGCACGACATTTATTTATTTTCGTCTAGTTTGAAAAATTGAGTATTATTTGTATTAATTATTCTTACCCAATTATAGTAAAATGTGAAATCCAGTAGTATTTAAAGTTATAAATCGAGGCCCACCTCTCATATCGATAAAAAAAATACGAAAAAATAGTTTTTTGCGAACACTGCAGGATGTAAAAATCTTTTACGTTCTGTAGACAAAAAACTATCATTTCGCATGTTAATAGTAGTCATGTAAATATCAACTTTTGAAGACTGTTCGAACAAAGTAATTTTTGGGATAGGGTCGTTGCAAGAATTTTTATATGACTTCTAAGTACTAAATTTTAAAAGATATTGTTCTTTAAACAGCCTCCAATTTGAAAATATCACGAAATATCCACTAGATATTTTACAATTAATTATTGAAATTTGTGTAATATTTTGAAAAAGTCACGTTATTTAAAACAGAATGTGACGTCAGAGCATATACAGTTTAACATGTGACAAGCTATCGCTTACTTTTATTTATATAAATAACGTCAACTGTTTTCCTATTGGCTATGAATGAAGTACTTATGTGCTCCTACGTCACATGAGTGGGAGGTTGTTTTTCATGACTATTTCTGATGCCAATTTTTTTATTTAATTATGTACGAAAATAACAATCAATTATTATTATTTTTTATATTACTATGAAAAATATAGCACAAACTTTCATTTAAAATACTTTTTATAAAATGTGAAGCCGGCTCATTATATGATGGTCGAGTACATTCACTATGTATGTGAAACCGGCTCATTGTAATATTGGAGTTATCAGAAAGGAAAAAATTGTCATCATCATATTGTAGGTCTAGGGATCCTAAACTTGTTAATTCATTAAAATCATCGAATTTTTGAAAATACTGACCAAATGCTGCAAATTAAAAAAAAATTAATCCTACTTTTTTTTCTAGATTACGTCACGGGCACTCATATCTGTAGTGAAGAGTATACCACATGAGTCTCTTGTATGCGATCAATTATTAAATTATTAATTTTTTGACTTCGGCATTTCTCGAACCAAGGTCAGCTGAACCACAATCGGTCACTTAAGACACGCGACTATAACTCCATTAAAAATGTATAGAAAAATTATAGTACTTGCCTTTTACCTTTTTAACATAATAAGCTCATTTACCTCTATTACTATTCTATTTGGCGTGTAGATGCAACCTAATTAATTATTGAGCTGGAATTGATTTGAATTCAATTCGGTTTACAAGTTCATTAATAAAATAGAAAATAAGTGAACAGTATCAATTTAAAATATAGAAAGCAAAATCAGCATCGTTATTTTAATTGGGACCCGCTGAAAGCTTTTTCGCTTAAAAATTAAACTGAAGTTTATAAGTTTGTTTAGTGAAATCATTTATCAAAATATATAGTTGAAGGGCAACAAGTTATAAATTCGAGATTAATTACTTACTTGTGGCGTAAATCGACTAATGACGATTCCGACTTGGATCTTTTCAAGAGTCCACAAGAAGGTTCTAGTAACAGCACAGAATTTTGTCATTGAGAACAGGCGAATACGATTTTACTTTTACGAATCTTGGTAACATGCACTTTGGAATTCTATATTCCTTTTTGTTTCGGGAATTTTCGGGTTTGAACTATTAAAATAGAAAATATAATGACAGTTGTATATAATAAATATATAAATTGGCTTTGAATTGAATTGTGACAAAATAATGACGTTAATTTAAAACTTTCGCCTCGAATCGTACGCTTGTAGGCGAATATATTGAGACACGCATGCTACCAAATTTTCATTTCATGGCGAAATGCGAAAACAAATAATGCCTCGGTTGATAGAATTTTAAAGTGCGTGCTGTCTCTACTCAGTCTGTATTAATAACTGTTTCACACATGTATAGTCACTAGACTATACATCATCATATCATTGAAACTAGAATAATATAAATGTAACATTTAATGTAAATACTGCCGATAGTTTGTCGAAACTCCCATTAAATATTTAAATATTTCTGAGAGTATGGAGAATGATGATGTTGATTATATAAATTATTTTTCATCAAATGATGAATTCCCCATAAATTTTTATTAAAAGCTATGGTTTTTACTAATTTTTGTTAATCTTTTTCATTTATTACTTAACTAGAATATATGGGCGATAATACATGCAATAATCTAATATATACAATTCACTTTCCTTTTTGACCTGTTATCGGCGTCTTTTCTCACACACGCAACTTTGTCAGCGACGGACTGGCCCTCTACGACGCGTTCCCCTAAGTGGGATAAAATACACATTGTCATTCCAATTTACAACAATTATCACAGGCGTGCATTATCATCTAATAAGATAGACTGTAGGGGGGGCAGGAATAAGGTTGCTCCCAAGTCCCAGACTTGGGCAGGCGCCCCGCATATTAAATGCGGCCTAACACCTCATGGTTTCCGGTACCCCTGTCCGCAAAAGTATACACCCAGTGCATTGACGAATTGCTGGAATACGGCTCTAGTGAATAGTCATTTCTGAGCCACTAGCGGTACCGTAGCCACATACGCATGTCCCAGACCCATAATGAGAGTTTAGCTTACGATCACACGTGTGTAGGCCCCAGACCTATCATGATAAACCCCAGGTTTATCCTTAACGTCCCAGACGTTCTCGTGTATCTCAGCCTCTCACATATGTCCCAGACATATTGAGTTCCCAGAACTCGACCTCCCAGAGGTCAATGGGTCCCAGACTCATTATGAGAGTTTAGCTTACGATCACACGTTTATAGGTCCCAGACCTATTATGATAAACCCCAGGTTTATCCTTAACGTCCCAGACGTTCTCGTGGATCTCAGCCTCTCATGTGGTGTTTATCACACCTCGAAGCATATAGCTCCATGGACCCAGAGTTGTCCCAGACAACTCTTCGGATAATTAGGAAACTACTACATACGTTTGCGGCCACAAACAAATAATACAAATGTATACTTCACATATACCATGCATATTAAATACACAAGCAGTGTATAACATATCAATCAGGCATCTGGTGATCCACACCAAACTATACCTGTATAATAATTAGAATGACAGCGAGTTCTACCACTCACCTATAATTACTGCAAGCAGCTAATCTTTTCTTATGGACACTTTCACACCCGCACGGCACTGTGGTTATACCCGAAGTAAAGGACGGGCGGTCGCCAAGGGTTGAGACATGTTCAATTGTTTATGCCTTAAGCTAGCGCTTCTAAACCAGTGGCGCCCAGTCGAAAAGTGAATCTTACACAGTTCAAAACGCTATGGAAAATGACACAATTTTGTGTCAAGTTTTAAAAAATGTTCAAGATGGTTGGCAAAAAGACAAATCAACTGTAGAAATAACAGACGATATAAAACCTTATTATAAATTAAGGAATGATATTAGCATTCAAAATAATTGTCTTTTATGGAACAATCGTTTGATAATTCCCAAAATGTTATGAGAAAAATTGTTAAAGGAATTACATTCCACACATATGGGAATAAATAAAATGATCAGTATGGCTCGATCATATTTTTGGTGGCCCGGTTTGGACGCCGATATAATAAGTTTAGCAAGAACAAGAACTTGTGAATCTTGTCTTGTTCACAAGAAATCTCCTCCTAAAATACAATAAATTAAACACATGTAAAATTATAATTACTCTTTGTGATATTTAAGAGCAGACATATATCTATTTATGATTAAAGTTGAAAGGAAGAAATGACTGGTGAGCCTGTTATTTACTTGATGCAGTAAAACAGTTACCTGGTGTGTATTGTACAATATTTTATTTGTTACTTACATGTAAATGGGGTCACGTGGCCGTGTACCTGAGTGTCTGATCGCTAATCTGGGGAACCGGTTTTGATCCCGACCGTCGCCAAATATTTCGAATTTTAAATTGCACAAAATTGACCCCTGTGGTACACTCTCCACGCCAGTAATGAGTACCCGTGACGTGACGCCTGGTAAACGCTCGCACGGTACAAATATGTCATCATCATTACCGAAATCTGTGAACAAAGCAGATTGGCACACCCACCAATGGGTAATATGCTGTGATGATATATTTATTTATTTATATATTTAATTATTAATTTATTTATATATTTATTTATTAATTTAATAATTTATTTATTTATTTTGTAAATCAAATTTAAAATTATAACCAAAACCTGTTGACACTAATTTTTAATATGTAGGACAATAACAAAACACAATTTTCACAAGTTAACAATGTTATTAAAGTGAAAATGATTACTATAACTTTTAAAATTTTAGCAATTTAGCTGACAATTTTACAATTTAGTAACTAGTAAAGATCAATTTTCAAAAGTAGTAGGCGGTATCGCATAACTCATATTTTCTATGTTTATTTGAAAATTTATGTACGTTCTTTATTTCTTAAAAAAATGTATTTAAATGCTAATGGAACAAGGAAAATTCTTCAGGACAACAAAATTTGTTTTCTTTTTTTGGCATCCTCATCCTACAAAGCTTTATGCAGTAGGTGTTTGTTTACGAATACTGAGTCTAAAAATAGTTGAGCGTTCTTTCACCGGTTTAAAAGAAAATGCGTTCTGACGGAAATTTAAATGTAGAAAAATATGTCAAAAATGTCGAGAATGCAATCACTCATTATATGAAATGAAAAGTTATCTTACTGTACAAAGTCCGTTTAAAAATAGATATGAATACTTTTGACGGATATCAAGGTCGAACTATTTATATTCTCACGAAAACAAATACTTGTATGTTTCATTCTGTTTTCCTCTATTTAAAATTCTTAGAAAATCATTTCTTTATTTTTATGCTTCGTTAGCCTATTTTATACAGAAAAGCTTCGTTAGTTTATTTATATTTTTGAAGACATTTTTATTTTATTTAAATGAATGTTTTCTCTTCACTCAATGTTTGTAAAATAATAATAATAACTTTTATTACCGTATCATTATTTTATAAATAATTCATTCAAGAAATCTTCCCCTATTTTATTTGTAAATAATTAAAAGAGAGTCTTACTTCATCTTACCAGATATTTTTCTAATTAATTACTTATATTCTTTCATGTTGTTTCTGAATCTGAACATAAGTACAGCGTAAAAGAGCTGTCAGAAAAATATGTTGCTCTGTGTTGCCGCATTATGCCGTACGTAAGTGGAAACCCCAATGTGCTTGCTGCAATGCAGTACACGGAAAATTCACCAAATTCATCGGTTAGATGCGGTCACTGAAACATTTTACTTCGCAGAAATTTTAATACTCATCTTTATTTTAAGAAATTTATAAAATTCATAACATTCCACACCTGTTTAGTTTGGATACTTTTACCAAAATAAACGACTCTTAATGTATTAATCGTATGAAACGTTCTAGTTCGGAATTGCATTAAAATAGAAATAAGTCAAAGAAAAATCTTTATGGTTGATATTTGTTAACTTTTACTTTGTTATACATTATTAAGATATGCGCTATAATTTACTGCGCTGATATCGGTCGTAGTGACGATTCTTCCATTAGGTCAGACAGAGAAAAAACGAATTGTAACTTTGCTTGAATTAGACAAAGACAACCACCACCCTATTCTCTTACGGTTAATGACAAAGGCATCAGTCTTGTAGCGGATAGTAACAATTATAATTCAAATTATATACAGCGTGTAAATGAAATAAGTACATTAAATTTAACCATTAATATAACTCGTCGAGAGCAACAATATTTCCTAATAACTTTCTCGAAATCGCATATTTTTTTTTAGCATTTTTTCAACCCCGTAAATTGACGAGTCGTTCTACGTACTTTTATAGTAATTTAATGCAGTAGCTATGAAAAATATTGTTTTAGCAATTGACAGTCTTGTCAGTTGTTGCAATTAAATATTGACATTAGTAATAAACTTGTTTATAAGGTAAAATTCTGGCAAAATGCTTATGTTTCGAGTAGCAGATACACAGACATTGTAATTATCCTATATGGTGAAGTTCTCAAGGTCAACGAATTTACATGAAAATTATCCTTTTCCTAATATTCGCACATTCATGTTGTACAACATACAATATCTTCGATATTTTCACAGTATGAGGTGCTACATATGACAATTTGGAATATTTTAAAAGAGAAACAGTTACATCCATACCATGTGCAAAAATTTCATTGTTTCCAGCACTTCAATTTTGCGAATGGGTTGTATTGTTCACTTTTAGGGCTAGATTTATTAGAGAAAATGTCTTTAATAATGCACAATACACTTATCTGGACACAAAAATCCTCATATTGGTAGAAGGAAACACAATTTTTAACAAAAAATATCATTAATTGTTCGGGCAAAAATAAATTGATGAGTCATTGGTCCTCATATAATCCCACATCGTTTAAATTGACAAGAGTAGGTACTTACATTTTTTGAATAACGTATTTAAACTATTATGATTTGCCGAATTACACACTAAAACTCATCTCGTAACCAAGCTATGCTCTTCCTTCTCTTCCTCTATTCACACAAGATTAGAAACCTGTTTTAATACACAATTTTATAATTTTGTTATCCAAAATTTAAATTTCTTTATTTTAAAAATTGTACTATTACGAATTTATTAATAATAAAAGTTTTCCGTTGATCGTTTATTAAATACTGTGTCTTCAAGGCTGCAACTACCAGCCGCCAATTTTTGTGCTGTTTATCGAACTTTAATTCAGACAGCAGAGGACAGTAGCGATGCTTCCATGGGCGGGTAACCAAATTTGAAACAAATCTTTAAAGAATTTTGACTCAAAAACTGGAAGATTTAGAAAAAAAATTATTAAGAAATATTGTTGCTCTCGACGAGTTACATTACTGGTTAAATTTAATATACTTATTTCATTTACACCCTATATGTGTCGTTTCGTGTTCTTCAAACTTAATATTAGACAAATGTGTGTTCTTTTTCATATATTTAAGATATACCTGTCTACACAGTCCATTGATCTCCAACAGCTCTCTGAGAAGTTATTATTTGTAACTACTGCCACTGTTTTTAATTTTTATGACTTATTTTCGACACAACCAACCCATACCAGTAAGGCTAATAATAATCCCAAGGCAAGAGTTTTCTCATTACCAGCAGAACTTTCCAACTACAAACTGTTTTATAGCCACTCATGCAACAAGGAGTCATTTGTTTATTAACCTCAGTGGATTGGCTCGCTCAAGTGCTCTAAGTCTTTATAACATTTGACGAAAGATGGCTGCATGCTGCATGAGAAAAAAGATCCTTCTAATTCATTCCACAATATGGTGACACGTTTTATGTTTGAGTGCTGTTTTCATTCTTCGATGTTGAACTTTATCATCTTTTATGTCCGACGCAAATTGAATGAATCCACTTCTATTCATAATGATTTCAAATGAAGCGTTTAAAAGCTTTTCAAACGTACTTTAGTCTAGACCTCTACACTCGAGGGACCATCGCGGACGGAATAGCAAGTGAGATAATGATAGACTTTTATATCAAATATGTATTCATAAAACATCGATGGTGTTCAGTACCTAAACGTAAACAACATATGGAATCTCAAGAATAATGCATGATACGATGTATGTTAAATCAAAATTGGCATTTAACTTATGTATTTTTTTCCAAAAATTTAGGGTGTTCGTCGGGCACCAACAATATTCCGTTTATTTTGACAGATACAAAAAAATGTTAGTAACCAAATTTAAACTAGACAAAGGGGCTCCTAAGATGATCGTAGGGGCTGAAATATTGGAGAAAACTAGTTTTATTGGATGCAAAACCGATTTTGTCTTTATTCTGTTTTTCCTCGCTCTGGGATCGATACCAATCGAAATCGACCATAGATAGATTCAAAAAATATACTGAATTCATATAATTTTTCACATTCACACGCGTTCTATGCACGAATTAGTGTTGAAAAAGTTGTAGAATTTCCAGGATTGTTCTTTATATCTCGAAAAAAATTGTTTCCAAGCAACGGTCCTGATATTTTGGCGATGGAGTGTGCGCTTGGTAACAAACATAATTCGGAGAGACGGGTTCGGACCCAGCCGATAGCATTTTTACTTTTCAAAATAATTTTTATTTTTAATTTGTTTTTAATCCTTTAATAAATAAATATAAAATGGATACATTATAAGTAACACGACTTATCTCCGAATAAGCATACATAATTTCAACTTATTATCTAGCACTGGGGAGATATTATTCACAATTAACTGATTTTCCATGTTAATTCCCCATGTGTCGGATGACCTAAGACACCTGGTATACCATTTCTGTCTTCACATATGAAGCAGTTTCTAAAACAAAATATCAATTAAAACATTTAAAATCTAATTTTGGAAACCATTCGCCAATATATAGATTTCCTAGGTATTATATGCAATTCCTAGGTAAAGTCTAAAATTCAAATCATGTTTCATAAATTGCCTAAAGGCATTCTATATATTTTTGGAGAGGTGAATTAATGGAGAACCAGTCCTTGAGGAGCAAAATATTTATTGATACATTAACAATAAACCACACCGACGTTTCGGTTACAAATTGACCATCCTCAGGGTTAGTTTAAGTTATTTTAAAATTTCAGATAAAATAATAATGATACATAATCAAAAACATAGATTGGTGATGTCAAATTATAAGAAAAAAATGCGCACATTGTATAAGAAGGTCAATATAGAACAGTTCTACATTGACCTTCTGATACAATGTACGTATTTTTTTCTTATAATTTGACATCACCAATCTATGTATCATTACTATTTTAACAAATCTGAAATTTTAAAATAACTTAAACTAACCTGAGGATGGTCAATTTGTGACCGAAACGTCGGTGTTGTTTATTGTTAATGTATCAGTAAATATTTTGCTCTTCAAGGACTGGTTCTCCATTAATTCACCTCTACAAATCTATATCAACAGTCGATTAAAATTTATTGCAATATTCTATATATTGTATAGGTATTCCATACAATAACTGAATTATGCACTTTACTGGTAACATATACAATTATACATACATGTAAGGTATTTTATTATAAAAATACGTTTTATATTTATTGGATTGCTATAAAATTTATGATTAGTGAAATATTCCTATGTATATGCAATACATTAAGTACACTTTTTCATAAACTGAGTAGAAAATTCCGTATGTGGATACTGGGTCTTGGAGATATATTTACCCACACAAATAATAAATAGCCCCATTTAACATAACACTAATGAATCAATATTATGCAAGGTGAGATACCAGTTTTATTTCATAAAATCTGAACTTATTCATAGAGTCTCACGGCATAATTACATATATTTGTTCTTATTAACGAATTCCTTAGCATCTCTACCTCTACTAAGATAGGCGAGTCTTTGCCGATATTTCATTGAAATTTTACGAGGTATTTTATTGTGGGAAAGTAACAATTATACACATTCCCAACTCTGATTTATAGTTTGTCACCAAGACTACTTATTATATTGTCGACAAGACGAATAAGAAGAGGTAAAATAAAAATTATAAAATAAATTAAATTACTTGGAACTAATTGTTCAGTGGAACTAAATTACATATTTGCAACAATATTCGCTAAAGATTGCAGTTTTTTACCTAAAACATTCAGGCTTTGAAATAAGAATCCTGTTAATGACTAAGGTGCAAACGTAGAGAAAATAAGATATGATTCTTGATAATACCCGTAAAATTACATCGTATTAAAATACAATTTTTATTTTTATTACGCAAATTCATATCAGAGTTATATGAAATAATAATAAGAAGATTATGCGTAAATCACGCGAAAATAGGTTTATTCCGACAGACATTTCAGAACCGTTCAGAACGTGATTCAGAACTGCTTAAAATCCAAGCGCGAACTTACAGTTCTAGAACCGACTTGACTAGTGTTGGAACGATTTAGAACCGGCTAAGAATTTGGTTTGCATATATGGTATGACTAGCGAATGAAAGTTGACGTTTATTATTTTATAGATGTGGTTTCTTTTGAAACTCTAGAGAAGAATAGAATTATACAAAATATTCAGGTATGAAATTTTTATTTAAATACTTGACTAGGAAAACACAGAAATACATTACTCTGTCTTGCTTAAAATAGATGGCCGGCTAGTGTACCTTAATATCAGGTATATATAGGGGTGCGTTTAAAATATTTTAAACATTTTTCGTTTATGTTGATTATAACAAAATATTTTGATCTTTAAACTATTTAGTTTGGCAATTCTGTGAAATAGGATTATTTTTAATTTCCTCTAACAGTAATTCCGACTCGAGGGTTGCATACACCTGAGAAGAACGAACCAGAATTTGCGGTATTATTATTTTAAATACCTCCTGGTATTGAGTACAATTCTAAACTTTCTGTAAGGGAAAACATAAGGGTCAGTTTCCTTTCAACTCAAATATAGGGAAAAATTTTCAAAAGAAACCACATTTATTAAATAATCTTAACGTCAACTTTCATTCTCTAGTCATATACTAACCTATAAAACTGCACTTGTCAGAAAACATTGTACTTTTAATTAGGTGTAATATATTTAAACTTAAGAAATGGAAGTTAAGTTCATCGTTAAAATATAATAGACGTATATAATTCGAAATTGTTCGAAAAAAACTTGATCACTGTATTGGGGCACTATCATCTCTAGGTAATTTTCATTGTTTTGCCTTATTTCCATAACATCGTCAAAGAATTCTCCATCACTTTCGCTAGAAAATTCTGACAATTCGGAAAAATCGCTGTCCTTCCATTACTTATTTCATTAATAACAAAAATAAAATAAGTCAGGTTAGTCAGATTTATTCAGAATTAAAAATTCTGGTAAAATCCTGGAACTTTAAGAACGGTTCAAAATCGGTTCGGAACACAATTCACTCGTTCTTGGAACACAGCACTATAAGTTCTGAATTTTAAATTCGACTTATCGGAACGATTCTGACCTTTTGTGTCTGTCGATCGCTATCGCGAGATATTTTTAAGGTGATTGCATACACATTTAGGGTGCGTTGTACTAAAAGTATTGAACTTTAAGTTCAGCTAAAGGGTCAAAGAATCAAGAGATCAATGTTCATCCTTTGTACAACGTTACTTTTGGTATAGAACCAAGTTCTAAACTGAACAGAGTTCAAACAGCTTAGTACAACGCACCCTTAGTTTGCTCTCGTTTGCATGGTCTCAAGTTCCTATCCATTTGATAATTATTGTTGTAGTAACTGTTTGAAACAAATGGGCATAGTAAAATAATACATCGTTGGAAAGCTAAAAGAAATCTCTTTTCAATGGTGTAACGTTCCAAAAGTCTGGAATTAGTGACTAATATCATAGCGTATTTTGAAGCAGGCCCTTTTTACCGCTACATTCTATAAATAAGGTAATTTTTATAACACATAATCGTTATACATATATTTAAGTATATACGATGCAGTGGCATAACGAACTCTTGGGCTCCTATGAGAAATATTGTCTGGGTCCCCCATGATTAACACTATGAGAAAAAAAATAACAGCAAAAATTCCTAATTTTTACAATACACTGTGACAATAATTATAATATCTCTTTTGCATAATTAGTCATTTTCATTATTGGGATCAAATTTTCTTTGTAGTAATCAAGCATATTATTTTACCTTGCGTTGCTTTATAGGCAACAATCACAACATAAAACGATCCAATCTCATATAAATTAGCTAAAAAGTTAAGTAACTTTCTACTGATGATGTAAATTGACCATACCAATGAAATATAGGTTCACCACTATCAGCCCGAATCAAAGCAACAGTCGAAACAACAGTGGAAGCCTAGGGGTTCATCACCTCTCAAAACAATAGTGGGCACCACTATTGAAGGCACTTTCGCTGGCAAAGTCATAGATCTTGTTTTTGAGACACGAAAGGAGTATTGATGGTGAATTTTTATCCAACAGGCTGTATAAATTTTAAAAAGTTAGCGATGGTACTAATTAGTGTAAGTCATCAAACAGTCCTCATGATTCATAGTTGATTCATTTCATCGTTTATCACAACTTGACCTGAATAAAAAAAACAAAAGGAAATGTTCATCAAACATAAGTAGGTACAATTGAATCATTGGTATACATAATTAACGATTTCTAAAGTTCTAACGATTGATGAAACACTAAAAAAAATGAGTAAACCGTAATATAGGGATCCTCCACCATAGTAACAAATTAGAATATGGGTCATTTATATGAAAACTAGACCTTAAAACTGTATGTGAAGGACTATTAAAGTATAAGAAAAGTTAATAGTTTTCAAAATAATTGAGTTTTTAATACCAAACCATTTTGTTTCTACAGTGTTTCCATACTTTGAGCAAAAAATTAAAAGATATACAGGGTGTTTCAAAAATACTGTAAAAAAATATTTAAGCACATATAGTACTCACCAAAGTAAGTAAAAAAGCTTAATCAATATAGGACTGATCTTCAACTGTTTCCGAGAAAAGCGAAAAAACCGAAAAAATACTGACAAAGATAGTGATCGAACAAAATTTTCTGTCAGTAAATAGACTGTAAAAAAACAATAAAATTTTATATTAAACGTTTTTCTCAATTTCTAATAGTTATGAAGTTATTAGAAAATTAAATATTGCCCAAGGTCGCCACAACATTTAACATAGTACAATTATTTGATTTCAAAAAAAACAAAAGCACATCTAAGATGACCTCTGAAAGGAAAACAAAAAATCCCATTATTCAAAATCGTAACTCTTATAGTTTCGAGATAGCAGACGTAAACCCCGTAAAAACTCATTTTTCACTGCCTCAAATCTCGGAAACTATGGAAGATCGGACCCATGTTGTTTAAGCTTTTTTACTCATTTTAGTCAGTACTATATGCCCTTAAAATTTTTACAGTATTTTTGAAACACCTGTTTATATACGTGACACAATTACTCTATTCCAAATTATCATAATTTTCAAGTGTTTTGCTATCGCCTTTTTTAAATATGTAAGTACATAAATGCAGAAAATAACAACAGGAAAACAAATAACACATGCTTAAATTTATAATGCCACACCATATTCCATGCTTTGGTATGAAAGTGAAAGTTATGTTGAATGACATAGGCTGTCTGTGGCAGTCAAACCTTCAACTAATAATATATTCGTACATTTTTATTAACTATTTTATAAAATTGCTTATTATCCAAGCATATTTTCAATTATTGACCAAAAAAGTTATGTTAACATATTTATACAGGATTCTAACATATAAAATCATATTTTCATCATTTCCCGCTTCCCTAATTATTTTAGGTAAAAATGCTTCAAATAAAAGTTGTAGAGCTGAATCAATAAACAAATTTTACATGCTGTGTAACAGCGGAAATTAGGTATGAGAATGTCAAAAATTAAAAGAATAGCGATAACCATAGAATTGACACAGATAAATTAACAAATTTTTGATGCTTTACCTGTCAAATCAGGTTAATAAATTTTTATTAGGAATTAATTTGTAATATCTATTCAAGTGAACAATTATCCATTAATTTAAAGAAATATTTTTTTACTTTAACAGAAATTATAAATAATATAAATCGCTAACATTTGTTAATTTTTAGTTTCAATTCCATAGCTATAACTGTTTTTGGGGCAATTTTCTACATTTTCATACCTAATTTCTGCCGTTATAGAGTATGTAATTTTGCTTATTGATTCAGATGCAAAATTTTAAGCTGCAACTTTTATTTGAACGTTTTTTATCAAAAATAATTAGGGAAGCAGGAAATTACGAAAGTATGATTTTACATGTTAAAGTCCTATGTTCCAGTGTTGCGGTTAACACCCTGTACATATTTTGTGAGTGCTTGCTTGAGAAAAAAATCATTTATATCCACGTCACAGAATATTAAACAATTATTATTACTTAACGAATAACAATAAAGACTTTCTAAAACTACGAATCGCTTTCAGTTTCTTATAAAAAATTAAAAATAAACTAATGAAGGACCCCATTGTACCACATGTTCCAGACTCGTATAAGCATTAAGGTGTAAAAAACGATTACGCGAGAGCTATATGCAAACTTATTATCATAAACCTTGTATTTCGTGGCAGTGTTATTATATAAGGAACATGAAATTTTTATAATACGAGAGCTCAGCTTGTCTTGGAATCAATGAAATGCAAACTAGAAAAATGCGAGTAAAATTAATTTCAAGCTGCTCAGGAGTTAATGAATTTCGTGGAAGAGATCATAACATTTGCTTTATATTGTTTTGCAAACGGCAACGGGTGAGCATTACATTCTTGGGCTCCATAAACACCGCGGCGATAAAATATCGCACATTGTCAGAATCTGCATCTATAAAACGCAAGTTCTAGGTCAGGCAGACAGATAAATAACTATTTTTTGCCGCTTGTCTGCTCCTCTGGCAACTTTTTTTGCGACAATAAATCGCATTAATTAGTTTTACCAATGGTTTTTCTATGTGTTTATTGTTTACTGAGTGCAGAGGTTTCTGACTTGAAGAAAAAAGTAATCGCAGGTCTGATTTTAAATCTTGCCTCGCCATAAATATTTCTAACCACACCTAGGTATTTTAATTGTATATTTTGAACATTGAAAATGAATTGAAACGAATTTTTACATTTAGTCGGTTACCTTTGCATTTTATTTTTAATAAATCTTATATATTAAAGTAAAAGAATAACCGCTAGGCAAATTTACACCGTTTTACATATCGATGCTAAATTTTCTAGAGATGTTCTTTCAGCTTCACAACGTGTCGTAGAACTTGTTAGAGCTCAAAATATTGCATAGTTTTTTATAATTAATTTTTAAAATAAATAAATAAAATAAATATATCATCACGGCATATTACCCATTTCTGGGTGTGCCAATCTGCTTTATACGCACATATCGGTAATGATGATGACATATTTGTACCGTGCGGGCGTTTACCAAGCGTTACCTCACGGGCACTCATTGCTGGCGTGGAGAGTGCACCACAGGGGTCAATTTTAGTGCCATTTAAAAGTCGAAATATTTGGCGTCGGTCGGGATCGAACCCGGTTCCCCAGATTCGCGACCAGACACTCAGGCACGCGGCCACAAGACCCCATTTAATTTTAAAAATTTACATAATATCATTGGCATTAGTTTCGAGAGCGACCTTATACCGACAGAGTCAAAATATCAAAACCACACTTTTCTGCTGTCAATCAAATATTTTCATTAAAGAAATCAACATTTTTAACATTTTAAATATAAATAAATAATTTTCAGTTAATGTGTAATAATCAAATAAAAGTTTCGATGTTTTGGAAGAATTGCAAAAAATTCGCAACTGGCGTCATTTTAGAAAACTTTAAATAAAACTTTTTCCAGACGGTTTTAAAATTTGAAATTGCGTTAATTTATATTTTATACTCATAGAACACGAATTTAGTGTTATTTTGAAAATAATTTAAACCGTTGAGGAGTTGAGAGCACAATAATGTGCATTTTTTGAGGCAATTTTTTCCCAATTTATTCCAAAATTTCGATCCTATTTTCCTCAATTCCTAAGGTCTTTTTTGACACTTTTAAAATATAATTATATCAAATCGACCCTCCAGAACAAGAATTAATAGGTACTATCTTTAACCGGAATCGATATATTAACCGATTTTCACCCTCACATTTTTATCCAAAAACGTACAATTTTTGAACCCGGGTTTGAGGAGTTTTTTGTAAATAAATAATATCAATTCTTCGAAAATATAATTTTATTTTATTTCATTCACTATGGCATTGATAACAATAATGACATTTATTACTAAAACATTCTAGGCGGCGACCTCTGTAATTTATATAAATCAATAATTAAATACTGCTTTCTTCAACATTTTTAACTGGAAATTTAACGACTTTTATACATTTGTGGGGGCTCATAACTCCTGAATTGTTTGAAATAATTTTATATTAACACTAAAATCGTGTTGTACGGCGTTAAATTATAAGTTGACTCGCGGTTGTCAAGTCCGCGGGTATCATCTAGTTTTACACTAAAATGGCCACTAATGCGGAAACTTTTATCTAATTTAAAGGAGTTTGCAACTTTCTTGTTATATTCCAGGATAACGTTATACAGGCTGTATACAGTATGATGGATTTAAGTTGCAACATACCGGTTGTCTTAGGCCGACCAACACACGGGAGATTAATAAATGAAATAAGTTAATTGTGAATAGTATCTCCCCAATGCAAAATATTTAGTTGAAAATTTGTGTACTTATTTAGGGATACTATTTCTATGGAATACAGTCCAAATTAATAAATTTAAACGTGTAATATCAAAAAAAATAAGGAAATTTGTAGAATATCTAGAATTGTTGTTCATATGGTTACCAAGTAACAGCTTAAATAGCATAGTGGTAGCGTGTGCGCTTGGTAATAAACAAAACTGGGAGTGATTGGGTTCGGAACCAGCCAGCAGCAAAATTTAATTTTTACTTCTCACACTAATTTTTATTGTTAACATGTTTTTAATTTTTTATTGAAATTTAATAAAATGGGTGTTATTCTTTATTATAAATATTTATTGTAATTCTTTAGCTCTATGCTGTAAACAATGTGATTCAGAATTTACAAAATATGTACACATAATTTACTCTTTAAATAAAGTTTATGTTTTATTAAAAAGTAAATAAATATTTAAAAATATATTAATAATAAAATTTATATTGAACAATAAAAATTAAATTTTACTGGTAGCTGGTTTCGAACCCAGTCTCTTTGAACTATGTTTATTACCAAGCGCACACGCTACCACTGTGCTATTTGTACTGTTACTTGGAAACTATTTTATGCGTTATACTAACAATAATCCTGGATATTCTACAAATTTTCTTATTTTTTTAAATATTACGTATTTAAATTGACTAATTTCAATTGTAATCCGTAAAATTAATATCCTCTAATGCGTTCACAAAATTTCAGCAAATGATAATCAGTTAAAACATTTACACAAACTGTCAATAATTTACAATGATTACATATTGAAATAAATAGACCAAAAAAATTAGCTAATAATTGAATATTTCACCATTACCGGAACATTTATAAGTATATTTAATTTTAAATAGCTTTCTTGCGCCAAATTAAATAAAATTCTAATTTAACAATACGTGAATCTGCCTCATTTGCACTTAAATTGAATTTTTAACCATTTTTCTAAATATTTTTGGAATTAAAGCTACTTTATATCATATTGAAAATAAAAACTTTTTTATTTTGAACATCTGTATATTATACAGAGTGTTAATGAATACGTGTTACAAATTTATAAGGTATATTAGGGGATGCAAAATAGTCTAACTTTTAACCTTCGGAGCATATTTGGTACATTCGTTCAAAAACGCCAGGATTTGTTTGAATTTTTTGTGCTGCCGTACACTCGGCCGTACATTAATAACATGCGTAATCGGAACAGAATGCTCATTCATAATGCGTCTGCAATTCAATTAAATGCTAAAAATTAAAATAAACAAAATAATAACTGCAGTAATAGGGCATAGACAACTAATACACTTTTAAGAGCCTGGAAAACGGTGCATTTCCGGATATGAGTTTATTAGTAAAAGTTATATATTTTACATCCCCTACATACCCTATTGGAATTTTCAAGTATCAAGAGATGGTGCTGATCGCATTAAATAATGGTACACTTTTTGTTGACATTTGTAAGCGTAGCATTGCTGTCAATTATGTTTCTTTAGTTTTCGAATTGTTTTCTCATTTATTAGTATTTTTTATTTATAATTGAAATTATGTATATGATGTATCAAGTTGTCTGAGTTTGAGCTGTCATATATATATATATATATATATATATATATATATATATATATATATATATATATATATATATATATATATATATATATAATTTCTGTATTTTCTATCATTATTGTTGTGTTCTTGTGTTCCAATTAAAGTATATTAACGTATCTACGTCTTCTTTATTCTTCACATTAACATATAGAATTTTTGTAGTCATATAGTTGTAGTTTCATGTAAATGTCAAATGTGTACCACTGTTTGTAGTTCTAATATTCGCCGCTAGTTAGCGTTTTCTTATTTGAAAATCCCAATAAATTCACGTATTCATTAACAACCTGTATAAATTATATGTGTGGATTAATATTTCGACACAATTTTTTTTAGATAAATATTTTAGGGCCTATTCAGAACTCAATATTTGTGTAGGCATTATGGTCTTTATGGTTTTTATGTTCTATAAAGATTGTTAAAATCAAATTTGATGTTCTCAGTACTGAAAGTGGTTACCAAGGAAAAGTGGTTACTGTCAACAATTGTAAAGCGTTTTGACAGTCTTTATCACAACGACTGCTCTCTATATATATAGGAGATAAATTTTAGTGGGTATATCAGTGATTCTTTTAAAATCTGTCAAGCTTTCGTGTATTTGGATTGTACACTTCATCAGGACGGTTTTGTTGAAGTTATTTGACAGTCATTGATTTACATAAAAATAGAAGAATTTTGCAAATACATTAAAGTTTACAATGTCATAAAGATAAAAACTTATATTAATTTTACGCAAAACGTATATATTCTGCTTTGACTTGAATAATGATCATAAGTACGATAAAGACTGTGGTTGAAAAAAATTACTTTTGACATTCTGTAGTATTTTTGAAAACTCTGTGTGATGTGTGATGTTTCTTTTACATATTCAATCAAAATAAAAAACTTAAATCTTCCCATAATTTTTCAATCACGTTGAAATCATTTGTAGAAATTAACAAGCCCGGTCTAAATAATGTAGAAGTTTCCAAATATGGCATAAATATCAAATTGTTCTTTAGTTGTTTTGGGAAAACGTGTGCGAACTAAATATAATTGGCAATTCATTATTAAAAAAAATAAAGCGTTGGCAGATAAGATTAAGGTTAAATTAGGTTCATATATTTGGAATGAAAGAGGTAGTAGTTATGATTAATACTTTTATTATATATTATAAAAATAATATTCTTCAAGAATGTCATGAAGAAGAAGAATTTTATGTTTTACATCGCGTGATGTATGCTGAATTCTATGCTCTATTTAATATATTATATTTACGTAATAATAAAAGTTAAAGATATATTTGTAATAAAAGATTTATTTTTGGGATTATTTTTAAGAATCCTATCACATTTTCCAGATATGTAATCTTAGTTATTAAAATAATAAGCAAAGTCTGATTTTAAATCTCACCTATATATTTTAATTGTACAATGTGAAAAGAAAAATGGATTTAGGCGAAAAGGGTCGAATTGTTTTAAGATTAATTACAACTGGCTCATTTTACCGAACTAAATCTTTCTTGTTTTATAATGCATATGTAGCAAAAATAAAGATTAATTGACGCACAATAGACATGAAACGTTGACGTGTGTTATACTTTTAATTATAAACGTCGCCATTAATAAGTCTATCTCTTTATCACCAGAGTAATTATAGTGCACTGACGAATATTTAAATATTGTTTACGTCGCCATTCCTAATTGTATCTGATTCATTTTAGTACATGAATGTAAAAATCTTTCACAAATGTAAGGAAAAAAATAACTGCAGGCTATGTGGTACATAAAAATAAGTTTACAATTTTTTTATATGAATATCTGTATTGATCCGAGCGATTGCCAAACTAAATCGTTTGAAGGTCAAAATATATAGTTATAATAAAAATAAACGAAAAATGTTTAAAATATTTGAAATGCACCTCTGTTTTTTATTCAGGTACCGTAGTCGCCCATCTATTTTAAACAAGACATAGTAATGTATTCCTGTGATTGCCTAGTCCAGTATTTAAATGGATTCAAGCAAAATCCTCATACCTGAATATTTCGTACCATTCTATTTTTCTCTTGGTTTTCAATAGAAACCACATCTATTAAATAATTTAAACGTCAACTTTCATTCACTAGTCATACTATAGGTTAGTGTGTTTAGTTGGCACATTTTAAGTAACCCATAATTGATCCTGAACTGACCCAACTCAGCCAGCAGATTTTCTGAGTTAGTAAATCAGATCATTTATTGGAAGTAACTCAGGTTGGTTATAGATCAGTTCAAGATTGAACTTGAAGTTCTCAAATAAATACGGTCTATATGATTTGATGACACGCTTTCCAAATTTCGCAGCTGTGTAAGCAAATTGCATAAACAGCTGATAAACTACAAAATGTAACCCTAAATCAAATAACAAAATAAGAATCTTGTTATTAAAACTAAGTAAACTTAAGTTACAATCAAATATGTGACGACCAAAAAAACTTTCGCACCATAGAAAATTAAACATTGCGAGTCATTGACACATACATTCTCATGTGCCTGCTTCAGAGTGTATATGACGTAACATAACACATTATAGCATAACATAAAGAAAATATGGATGTATGTAAACCGGTATAGTATTTCATAGTTTTCGCAAGAAACATAACATAACTTAAGAAAACATGGAATATGGCCAAATTTTATTTCCTTACGGATACGTTATGTTAATAGGTTATGTATAGAATAGCTGTCAATTCAATTTGACATTTAAATTGCTGTTTTTGTAGTCTTTGACAAGCTAACATGGATAAAGCATTATTAATTTCTCTTGTTGAGAAATATTCGTTACTTGAAACTATGACTACGTTTACACCACGCGTACTAAACATTTAGTCCGCATACCAAGTGACGTAACAAGATGGCGTCGAATGGTGTAAACACTATGTACCAAACCTTTGGTACGCAATTGGTACACATTTTTGGTACGATCAAAGGGGGATGTACCAGACCTTACTCATGCACGGTGTAAACAGCAAGCGTACCAATGCGATTTTTCTGCCATCTATAACTACTTTTAATTCAATTAAATTATGTATTAACATTTAGGGAAATTGTGTAAGTTAAGTAATATTTGCAATTTTAATAATGTGGCGATATAAATTACATATATTCACAACTATTTTTCCTTATTAAGTAATTTTAGGTTAGGGTGACTCTGACAGTTAAATCTACGCAAGCGCGTGTAACGTACCAAAATTTTTAGTTTGTTTATTTAAATACCGGTGTAAACATACCATACTAAGATAAATTTTAGTATACAGTTGGTCTGCGTATCAGAATAGTTCGCACGGTGTAAACGTAGTCTATGAAACCATCACTGACTGCGTATATTAAGTTATGTTATGTTATGCTTTGATATGTTCTGTTGCGTTGTGTAAACTCTGAAACAGGCTTTGAGTCTCAATACCATCTAACAATTATTTTTAGGAAAACTAGCTCTGTGTTATCTCTCCCGCCGTTGTGCCACTCGCGGTCCTGGAATTACCCTGTTATGCCGCTATGTTGTTATCAATAATTATTGTTCCATCTCTTTCGTCATTGGTTACAGCTGAGTGTTTTGTTTCAGGACGTATTGGACGAATATGTGGAACGTATGAAGCGTCGCGGGCCGCTTATGAAGGAGGTGGACCGCACTTGCTTGCGCTGGACTCCGTTCGTGGTTCCGCAGCCCACGACCGTCTAGCAAAACGCCTCCACGTAGCATACGCCTCAACCCTCCCCCTCCTAGTCCACGTAGGTAATTTTACTTCACTGTATTGCATTCGTTTTTACAGTTTCCATGACGAAATCTACATATACGATAGATAACAACATATCTATAGTAACATTTATTTGTATGTAGTCTATACATTCGCAAATGGCCCTGCTTTAAACGGGAAAGATTTATTTATTGATATTGGAACCTTTAAGCAAATCCGGCTATTAAATACTTTATTTAATAATGCAATAATTCAAAAAATTATTATATATTTTTTATTAACAACCTTTTTTAGTAACCAGCAGTTATTTAACTATCAAGTGTGTTCATGAGAGCGATTAATGATTGAGACATTAATTGTTGATATCATTAATCGGCAATTAACACACGTGGTAGTTACAGTATTTTTCTGTTGACCGTATCTTATAGAATCGGAAAATCTAATTTTATTCCATGACAATTTTTTTTAGGTTAATAACGGTTAACACATAAGTTTTGACAACTGTTCAGCAATGGTATGTGGTATCTATGGTTGCCCACTAAAATAATTTAATAATAAAAAATCATGAAGTAATAGGGGTCATTAATGAATGATTTTCTATACAGGCTGTCTCCTTTTCGATGTTTTTTTAAGGTATCTCGAGTAATATTAATGATAGAGCAAAACCGTTTGCACATTACAGGGTCAACTTTTCGAGAAAAGTTTAATAGTTACCACAGGAATTTTCGATCTTCTTTTGTTTCTGAGATACAGGCAAAAACTCGTTTTTCGCTAATTTTGAAAATATCTCATATCTTATTTATTATGATAGGTATAGGAAAAATGTATTTACAAAAATTTTACCGTTTCTTAAATAGATTAAAATGGCGTTATTAGATTTTTTGAAAACTTAATAATTCTCGAGATATAACACAAACTTATGATTTTTTAAATGGGAACCTATGTTGAAAATAGTCTCGTCTTTTTTTATAAGCGTTTCAATGATATAAAAAATCATAAGTTTGTCGAGAATCATTAAGTCATCAAAAAATCTAATTACACCATTTTATTCTATTTAAAAAACGGTAAAATTTTTGTGAAAACATTTTTTTTCTAACTTTTATAATAAATAAGATATGAGATATTTTCAAAATGAGCGAAAAACGAGTTTTTGCCTGTAGCTCAGAAACAAAAGAAGATCGAAATTTCCTGTGGTGACTATTAAACATTTCTGGAAAAGTTGACCCTGGAATGTGCAAACGGTTTTGCTCTATCATTACTATTACCCGAGATACCTTAAAAAAAACATCGAAAATCCAGTACATTAATATAACCTATTAATAAACGGTCAACGGAAAATTGTATTATGTTTTCATTTATTGGTTTCGCGATTTGATTTTTAAGTTAAGCATATTAAATTATTTATTACTCTCTGCATAACTACTGTTAGATAATTATTCATTTGGCTAAAATCTATTGTTTTATGATTTTTGATCCAATATGAACAAAAGTATATGGATCAATTTAACTGCTTTCTATTACCCTAATTCTAGCAGAAAAAATAATTTTCCTATTTTCTGTTTTAAAAAATCTTTACATAATATAGAAATACTATCCTGCTCATATGACTAAAAGATATTAAGATTATCTTGAAATGATGAAATGTGATGATGCCTTACAAAAACCTTGCTCAAATTAAGGTATATTAGGGGTTAGAATACAAATTTTAATTAATACACTTCACCTCATCTTACAAGTATAAGATGCCATTTTCTATAGTTTTAGTAGATACGTACGTGCATGATGCATATGTAGTGCTATTCAAAAGTAGGGGTCTTTGTCGTGTTTTTATACTAGGAGAAATAAATTCAAAATTCAGTCATAACAGATTGAAAATATTTTTCAAAATTGCAGCACATTTAAATTATGGAAAATTGTTACCGAATTTTTGGATTTTTTTATCATAGAATCTTATAAATAGTTTGTTAATAGACGAAATGCCTATACTTCGTTTCAATTAAGAATAGAATAGATCAGTGGTTCTTAACATTTTACTATATTTCATTTCACGTAAGAAAATAGTGATAGAAAGTTAGGTGCCGTTTGATCTTGTTTTTTGATTGGATAATACCCCGATATTATCCAATCAAACAACAAGATCAAACTGCACTTATCTTCCCATCACTATTTTCTTACGTGAAATGAAGTATAGTTGTGACGAAACACCCTAAAAATATTTTTTATTGCAAATGTGGAAAATATAACGTATGACTGTGATAAAAAAGAACTTTATTGCCGAGGTGCACATTAAATTTTATTTGAAATCGAAAATTTGTTAAAATGAAAGGAATATTTATTTTTATAGGTTATGGAGATGGAAGTAACAATGTTACGGACTAGTAGTCAATAATACAATTTTATTCTCGCCGACGTTTCGACCTTCTCTTTGATGACGAGAAGTTTTTTAATATTTGACGATTTTCACTCTGTGATCTGTGATTTTTAACTATATATTTATTTATTTATATTTTTATATGTCCGCCTTTTATGTATGTATGCTTATCCACATGTTTATATTTTTCTTCAACTGAACCATTCTGTAAGTTTCATTTTATAGGTTTTTTTTTGTAATCTAGTTTTTTGTATTTTATTTGGGTTCTCATGTAACTATTTCACTCTGTATATATATATATATATATATATATATATATATATATATATATATATATATATATATATATATATATATATATATATATATATATTGTAGAGCCCTGAAGAAGACCACAATATGGTCTAAACGTCGGCGAGAATAAAATTATATTATTGACTGCTAGTCCGAAACATTGTTACTTCCATCTCCATCCCAAACACAGTCGAACATCGTTTTTTGAATTTATAGGTTATATTTACATATATGTATGTCAGTGAATGTTTCTAATCTCGGAAATTGAAGTTATTGTAAAGAACACTCAAAATTATGTTTTTTTTTTATCTCAAACTACTTCATCGGAATTCATTATTGTACAATGTACACCTGCCCAAATTGTCTTATATATACAATAATTATCATAAGGTTGGCAACACTGCATTTGCATGAAATCGTCGTATAATGGATTACTTTAGTGCCGATTTCTGAACTTTTATTGACGATTTTTTAGTACTTTAGCGACGATTTCAAATAATAGTTATATATGCATCAAGGCACCGTGGTTGTACTTTTTATCACGAATGTGGAATTTAGTTGCCGAAGCCGTAGAGCCGAAGAAAATAGCATATGAGTGATAAAAAGGAACTATAGTGCCGAGGTGCATATTAAATTGTATTTAAAATAAAAAATTTGTGAAAATGAAAGTAATACTTATTTTTATAGGTTATGTTAACAAATCTGTCAGTTGCTGTCTGTCAAACAAAATTTTAAAAACTTTGAAAATTTTAAAATCCGATGTTTTATAAATTTTTTGAGACCCCCATAAAGAACCTTCCACATTATAATAAATAACGTTTAAAAATTGACCAGTTTTACACTCATTAAATAAAGACTTTTTTATACTAAATATTTTTGCGTATAAAAATGTACACTACTACGCTACACAAAATTAATTACCTACCCTCGATATTAATTTCTGATACATGTTAATGAATCAAATGGATGAAATCATGTCCTTCTTTGTACCTATGATCAATAATAACTGAAACGAAAATTATAAATTGCTGTCAAAATTAGAAACGTGGGGAATTTTGGATTTACTCTTTCTAGTTTAAAAACAGACTGCAGCATTGTCCGAAAACATGAACATGAGAATTTAATGCAGGAAATTAGTTCCCTTCTACAAATCTTATTCACATTACATATACGTTATTCTGGTTTTAACTTATTCTTAGAATGTAGAAAACGTGTTGCACAATTATTATTAATATTTATTATTTAGCTAACATTTCATGGAAACTGTAATTAAACATTTACATTTACTTTTTCAATTTAGATGTTTTTTACTTTCATTAAAATTGTTGTTTTTCAAATTCAACATCACTACTCATTTGTAATGCAATATAGTTTTAAGTTGTTTTCAGCATTATAACTTTGTTATTAGTCCACATATCCTAATGTTTGTTCTCCATAGTAGTGCTACTTGTGTATACGTATAATATGTACTCTTAAATTCTATAATTTCTCGTGTAAAGTATGACTCGTTAATAATCATTATTATCCGAAAATATATAATGATGCAGCAATAATGATTACATCATGTAAATCACAAAATCATTTTTATAAAATGAATTATAAAATAGGAGATTAACTGTTGGTTAATATGTAGAATTTTATAAATTTAAGGTAGTGTAAATAATTCGTGCTGGAACCGAATGAAAACCCTGGAATCATCTGTAACAAAAAGATTTGCTTTCTGTTTTAAATTTAGGTATTTTTAAACGAGAAAATTTATTTAGATAAGTTCTTTAGCTGTTTCACCATTTCCTATTTTAAAATGTTCTCACGGATATACTAATGCAGTATGAAGTTTTGCAATTAAAATTTTTTTGATGGTATACTTTGTCCAGACTTCACAGGGATAGCGGTTATTAAAGTTATAATGAATTTATATAATAAAGAGTCAGGGGAAAAAGTATTAACAAAAAAGCAACTTTATTTTTAAAAAATTCTTCACAAAAATAGTCTGGATATTCTGTCTAAAAATTAGTGTAATTTTCATTTTTTATTTCAAACGTGACTATATTGAAATAAATTAAAATGGGGAATTCTACCGATTTATCTTCATATTTTTTTTCTGATAATACATACAAAATTAGAAATATTTTGTAAAAACGCCATGTTAAAATTCGAATTAGTAAGCGAGATATGAATTTTTGAATGTCTGAAATTATTTGTGACGTCATAGTCCCGAATTGATTATGCTTCTCAAAAATTTAATTCTAGGGGTATCTGCATTGTTTTTATATATTTTGATTTATTTTTATTAAAACTTCTTTCCCTTGTCAAATTAATTAGTAATGGATAAAGAAATAAACAAAAAGGATTAAAATCAATAAAATATTTTCTTCGATTCTAATACAAAATGGCCTCTTTCTGGGAAAGAATAGAAGATCAGACCTATGTTGATTAAGCTTTTTTTACTCATTTTGGTCAATACTACATGCCCTTGAAGTTTGTACCCAAAGTTGTGGTGGTACAAACTATACAGAATGTTCATTTTAAATGGGCTACCATTGCTATCTCGATAACTATAAGAGCTAGAAAGACTGTTAAATGAGCAAACAATTTCTTTTTCACAAGACAAATTTAAATGAAAGAAAAATTATTTTTTTCGATCAGTGGTTCTCAAAATACGGGGCCTCATATTTTTATTTAAGCGAGAACATATATTTTTTATTTGCTCATTCGTTAGAGAATTTAGTTCTGAATTCAGTGATATAATATTTTATACTCTTACACAACAATTTTTTTGGGAAAAATGTATTTAAAGTTTTATACTAACTTGATTAAAATATTGCTATAATAAGAGTGCTACGAATGGAAAAAATGAATACATGTTAATTTTATCACATAGAATAAGAGTGCCCTGACAGAAAGAAGTGAATGTATTGTTCTTGTAATTGATAAATTTCAACGCAAACAAAATATTCACGTATTTCTTTCATGGCATTCTAATTCTATGTAAAAAAATTAACACATTCGTTTTTTCTATTCATGACACTCTTATTATAGCCATATTTTAATCAAATTAATATAAAACTTTACACGCATTTTTCTTAATAAAATCGTAATGTAAGGGAATACAAACATTGTATCACTGAATTCAGACTCACATACTTTAACGAATGAGCAAATAAAAAATATATGTTCATATTTAAAATTAAAAAGTTAGGTTCCGTATTTTGAGAACCACTGGTCCAATTTTTTTTTCTTTTCTGTAAATTTGTCTTGTGAAATAGAAATTGTTTGTCCATTTAACCGTCTCTGTAGCTCTTATAGTTCTCGAGATAGCAATGGTGGCCCATATTTAAAATGAACAGCCTGTATACAGTGAAATTAGATTTTTTTTGAATAAAGATGATGAAGTCAAATATCTTCGTTTTTGTAACATAATATTCTACATTTTATTAGACTTCTGTTGAATTTCAACTTATCCCTCATTTCCAAAAAACATTTTAGAAGTTTTTAAAAATAAAAATCCTTTAAATTGATTGAAAAACAATAAAACTATAAATCTACCTACTTCAAGTTGGCTTAACTTGTGCGTACTTAAAATGAAAATATTACCATAAAATAGAAAAACTACCAATTAATATATTGTATTTAAATCAAGAATGTTGCTCGAATATTACTTCTGAATGGTATATATTTTTCATTTTTTTCATGTTTAAAATTAAAGTTACATTACTCTTGTACAATTTTTTTTTTAGTTTTTAATCACATGTAAGGTAAAATGATATTCAGCCACAGCCATTCCAATATGTTACAAATTTGCAACTAGTTATTTGCCAAGACAAAATTTAATTTAATTTAATAAACTGTATATAACATAATAAATAGTGGAATTATGGACATAATAATTATAATGTCAGCTTTACAGGCGTAAGAAGGTACTCCGTTAAAAGTTATATAAATTACTTACATTAATACGTAACTTTAATGGTTACTATTCCTATAAAGTTTGTATTATGTATGAGAAAGGTTTTTTTTTTTTTAAATATTAATCAAATATGTATATATGTAGGTATATAACACATAAATTATTACATATAACGTGTTTTTCAGTATAATTGCTTTCCTTTATTACACATTTTGCTCTCTACGTTCACTTATAATTAACTCTATTCCTAATTATACTACACCTCATTAAAAGAGTAAAAAATTCATTTCGTTCTTTCCACCACGCCCTTAAATTAAACATAAAAAATTAATTGACATTAATATGCTTCATATTTTACTATCGAACTACGTATACTGCAGACTCCAATTTTATTGTATAGTATATTTTTGAGAACAATTATTTAATTATGTATAAATATGTTATATTATATATAATTGTATTGCATTGTATTATAAGCCATAAACATGTTTGTATTAAAATATTTATAATGTTCGAAACAAATTTTGTAATCTGGACTTGGAAATAAATGTTTTTTATTAATATATCTTGTTCTTTTTCAAGTATGTAATTAATTTATAATAAATATATTTATATGTTTTATGTTATAAAGAAAAGAAATTGTATTTATAGAACCATAAATTAAAATGTAATGTGTAAACAAGTAAGTACACTCCAATGTGTGAGGATACCAAACTAGCGATCATATATGTTACTTCTTATTTTCACATTAGTCCTTCGTTCATGTATCTTTCTCTCTTCAATGATAGCACTTAAAACAGAATATAATCCTTTACCTTTTCAACAACACCCGAAAATGATAATTTAATAACATATTATAAAACATTATTTACTTTTACCTCCGGCCAGGGGCATTCCTAACGGGCGTGCAATGCGTGCCCCGCACGCAGGGGGCCAAAAAGTCATAACAAAATATTAATAATAAATAACGTAAATGTTTTATCAGATTACAATATGTACAAGAACATAGCAATATTCTTAAAAAGTATTATTTTTTCGTGTTTACGAGGTACTACCCAAAATATCCAAGAATTATTATCTGCCCAAGTGTCATCATTGGGGAAACATCTGAGAGGTCAGTATGATTTTTTTCGTGCGTGCTCTTCGACGTGTTCGGTGATTTTTTAATTAAAAAGTAACGTGTTAACATCAAGTTTTGTTTCCTGTTCGGAAAATCAGCATCAATGTTTGGGAGAGCTTACAAAAATTCAGGATCGATTCGTGACTGTTCTTTCAAATCCCGACACACTCAAATGGGTAGCTCTATGGTCGTTGGACATGCAATCGTAGAGCAAATTTCATCTTCAAATTTTGAGTCAAAATTCGTTGGCACAATCTCTAAGATATTCCAGTGAATTCCTCTAACTCATCTATTGTTCTACGCACGACGATCAGACATGATCGGATCACAATTTTTTCAATCCTTTCGGACGTTCTGGAAGTCGTAGAACGTCCCGTTCGAGGTTCATCTTTACTTCAATTGACATTAGACCACTTTTAACACGAGCAAACCATTCGTATACCCTTGCATGGCTCAAAGCTTCCTCCCCGTAAGACCTCCGAAGAAATGCGACCGTTTCCGCTGCTGATTTTCTCTAACAAGAAAGAAAACTTTACTGGCTGCCATTGGAAAATTGCTGAAAACGTCAAACAGTGCTTTCAAAAAATATATCACACTGACCGGTCAGATGTTTCCCCTAGGATAACATTTAGGCAATAGATCCAAAAGGGTGTCTAGTGAAGGCACTTATTGGGTGAAGTCGGAATTAACGCCGTACCCACCGCCAGAAAATAATTCTTGGATATATTTTGAGTAGCACCTAGTATGAATAAAGTATTATAGATAGTAAAAATTGTATTTTGTTGGGTAGTTATCACTTAGGGGTGGCTAATTATATATTTGCACGCAGGCGGCAATACCCCTAGGAACGACCTTACCTCCTACTCCTCTACGAAAAGGTGAAGTTTGCTTTAATGGGTACTTTTAAACATTTTATTGGTTAAATTTAAAAATTAATCCATTTCCATCAAATTTTACAGTCTGAGTTATTTATTGGATTCATAGTTTAGGTATTCAAGCTACAAATAAATGTCATTGACAAAGTTAATAATGCTAAGATTTTAAGAGGAATCGTTTCCCTTGCACTAAAATATGAAGCGAAAATTCAATTATAAAAATAAATTGAGCCTGTACTAGAACTATGAGCATTTTAAAAAATTTATTACTACAAACATACTTCCGATATAAACCTGCATTTAAAAAATATATTATTCAAACCAAATTCAAATACTAATAGATTTCAATAATTATTTTTTTAAAATACAGGTTAATATCGGAAGAATGTTTGTATAGTGTTGATTTTTTTTAAATGTTAATAATTCCCAACAGATAATGCATTTTTTAATTCTGACCAGTTAGCTGTTCCCGTATAATTCATAAGACCAAAGGTTGGCGATGTTGTCAACCCCTGCGAAAATGGCGCAAGCCACTGATGTCATTATCGCACCGACAACAACAGCGCCAAGCGCATTAAACTTTGGCCGAGAGAAAATTTAGGCGGGAGTTTCAATACTATTTTTTTAAGAATCTCCAAAATTACGGTATTTCAATGTAGGAACCCAGTATAATAAAAGTTAAAATGGCGGCATGTAATATGCTAGCCATATTACATTTGCATTCTTTTACTGTTTTGTTGTCACATTTTTATGCCTTAAATACAGTATGTTCATTTTAAATGGGCCACCATTGCTATCTCGAGAACTATAAGAGCTACAAAGACAGTTAAATGGGCAAATAATTTCTAGTTCATAGCCATATTGTAATCAAATTAGTATAAAAATTTAAATGCATTTTATATCACTGAATTCAGAATAAAATTCTCTAACGAATGAGCAAATAAAAAATATTTGTTCTCATTTAAAATTAAAAAGTTAGGGCTCGTATTTTGAGAACCACTGTTCGAAAAAAATATTTTTTTCAAACGTCGTAGAAATAGCACTTTTTGTGACTTGATTCACAAGGTAGAAGTTTCATTTCTACACCGCTGGAAATTTCTACGCCGGCGGAGTAGAAATAAGCTCATTTCTACGCCGCCGGAGTAGAAATAGCCGGCGGCGTAGAAATAAAATAAACAAATATCCATAGCAACTACATAGAATTAACGAATAAGAAGAAAAGTAGTGCGTTTGAAAAAAAATTTAATGTGTCATTCGGAATAAAAGTGTCTTTGTGTGCCTCGCATGCAATTGTCCGACTCGCTTCCCTCGTCGTGCAAACTTCCATGATCGCCACACAAAGTATCACTTTTACTCCTAATAACACAATATACTATTTTTTCTACTCTTGTGAAATAGAAATTGTTTACCCATTTAACCGTCTTTGAAGCTCTTATAGTTCTCGAGATAGTAATGGTGGCCCATTTAAAATGAACATCCTGTATAATCATTGAGTAAAGAGTATATTACATATATACAGGCCGGTTAGTTTGTCATTGTCCAGCTTATATTTGCTGAAATATTACAAGAAAAAGTAAATACAACTTGATCTATAATTTACCAGAAACAATTTTTTTCCATGACGTACTAATTTGCCGGAAAATTATTTTACTTTGATTTTTTTAATGGAACCGCCTGTATATTTTCGAGGAATAAGGTTTTAAATCAATTTATATTTATAGTGACAAGCAGGGGTTTGCCTTTAAATTGTGTCTAATAAAGCAAATAATAAAATGATAATAGTCTGCTGTGATATTCTATTCTTTATACCTGTACACATGTATCATAGATCTGATATTAGTGTTTATCAGTGAGAAAGGTGTTGAGCTTCACTATTTGTGTAACCGATGTATATTTTTCTTAATTAAATAAAGTTAGATACAGACAACGCAGAAACATTATTCTCAATCATGTTCACTTAGATTGCTAATCACATCCCGAAGGAACAACAAAACCATATTCATTTTGTCGTTTCTTTAATTTCATATATTCTTAGGAGACCTTGCGGTGTAGTATTTTCGTTTACGCATTTGGCAGTCAGTATGCTAAGTTAGTGTGATTACCGGTACATTTAGCACGACAGGATGTTTGATGTTTTGCAATGTTCTTTGCGGCGCTCAGACATATGTATCTTCCGCCGGCACTTCTTAATTATATATCACAACTACTTCGCAATTCATTACCGTTTCCCATCGATACATATCTGCTGCACTGCACATTTAAAGGTTCATCCTCTGTAAATCAGTACAACCACCTGAAATATTCATCTTGTAATTGCCAACTACTCCAGGACACTTTAATTCATTTCAGCATTAATGTCGAATGAAATGCCAGCCTGGGGATTGAAAATTTATATTCCTGTCGAGAACTTCGTAGTAACTTTGTTTCTTTAAAAAATCCCACATGTAGTATGTAGTCTTTGTCTTTACACAAAGGTCACACAAAACTTAAGTTTCACAAAGGATTAAATAAATAAATAATAAGAATAGGGGATTACAGCTCAATCGAATTAAGAGAAATTAGTAAAAAATAATGAAAGTAGATGCTTAATAATGAATATTAATAAAGAAATAAAATGATACAAATGTAATATTTCGGAAATAAGGAGGTTTTTCTTTTAGCAGCTCGTCACTCATATGAAATCCATATATATTTTTTTGATTGGCGACTCAAAGACCATCTATAAATATATAACGAATAGCAAGTTAGGGGGTGGAGTCTACTACCAATGGAAATAGACAAATTCAAATAGCAGTCACGGGACTACCAGTCCTGTACTGCAATTCTCAAACAGATTTTATTTGAATATAAATTTCTTGCATTAAACTTAATAAATTTGATACACTTGCAATTATAAAGCATGTATGCTTGTACAGTGTTACAATATTAATTTGTTTTTTATAAATATAATTTAAAAATAGCTTACACGTTCTGATGAAATTATAAAAAAAATCTGATGTAGCCAGCACATAACCTTCCGTCAATTCCATGTTTAAAATAGCAATGAGCTTTAAGTAAAGTATCACTTCCGATTGATCGTTTGTAAACAAAATCTAATTTCTTGTCTCAATAAATATAAAAATCTGTAATATGAAATTTTGGATAAATTTTATTATGTTTTTCCTCGGAAATCTGTTAAGAGCTCCAAATTAAGTACCACTTCCGGTTTATCATATAAGTATAGTCAAAATCTAATATGTTGTTTCAAATTATACACGAGTTTTAAATATCAAATTTGATAAGTTTTGGATCATGTTTTAATATATTTTTTCAAGAAAATCTGTTTATAGCATTCTGTAAAGTACTACTTCCGGTTTATCAATCTTAGAAAAAAATCTAATATGCCGTTCTTATTAATATAAAAGTTTTAAAAACAAAATTTGAAAAGTTGTGGATTGTATCAATATATTTTTCACGAAAATATGTTCGGAACTTCAAATAAAATATCACTTCCGGTTTCTCAATTTTAGCCAAAAATCCAATATTTTGCTCCCTTTCATATAAAAGTCTTAAACGCCAAATTTGACAAGTTTTGGAATATATCGTAATATATTTTTCACGAAAATCTGTTCAGAGCTTCAAGTAACGTATCACTTCCGGTTTATCAATTTTAGAAAAAATCTAATATGTCCTTCTTATTAATATAAAAGTTTTAAATGACAATTTGAAAAAATTTGGTATATAACAAAATATTTTTCACGAAAATCTGTTCAGAGCTTCAAGTAAAATATTATTTCCGGTTTATCAATTTTATAAAAAATCTAATATGTCATTCTCATTAATTTAAAAGTCTTAAATACCAAATTTGAAAAGTTTTGGAATATATCGTAATATATTTTTCACGAAAATCTCTTCAGAGAAGTAAACTATCACTTTCGGTTAATTAATTTTAGCCACAATGTAATATGTTATTTCCCTTGATATGAAAGTCTTAAATACTGGAATTGAGAAGTTTTGGATTATATTTTAATATATTTTTTTAATAAATACACGCACGCACGCACGCGCACACACACACACACACACACACACACACACACACACACACGCACGCACGCACACGCGTACTGTACTTTTTACTGCGACCATAACCCAATTTTAAAAAATATTGAATAAATTAATTACTATGACTGAAGGTTCAATTGACGTTCGAAACAAAATAAAGTTTACGAAAAAGATAATTGAAGATATCTTCGAATCAGACCCGGTACTAAAAAGAGTGGCATATATTTTGTCATATTATGAAAATATAACTAATTTTAAATTAGTTGCAACAAAATATTTTTAAAATATAAAACTTTTCATTCTTAATTTTTAAAAAACTATTAGCGCTATAACGAAATGACGTCACAACTTCAATTTTGTTAGTCTACCAAGCGAAAAGAATATAATTTTCTATTATTCAAACATGTGGAAATAAAATCCATATGTTTATATGTAGTTCTACGTTACATGAAAATGTATGAAACACCATTTTTATTAAAATAATACATATTTATTCAAAATCTTTATAACAATATATTTTTCCTTTGACAAGTTACAACTGTAGTTTTTTTGAAAATGACAGCTGTCACTAGTTAACCCACCTTGACATCAATTTTTAGCAGATGTAAACAACTTTAGTCAATAGGCGAAGTAAAATTGAAGGTGTGACGTCACATAAAATTCATTAAATTTAAAAATATATATTTCAAAAACTATACACATTTAGACAATGTAACAAATGCTAAAATGCATCATTTTATCAAATTTTTCAGAAAAAAACAATTATTGAAAAACGAATACCGGAACCCGTTGTGTGGACAGAGTTCCAAATTTCACCACTGGATAGATAAAATATTAAAATTTCTTAAATTTTTGAACTCCATAGAAACAGTTAAAGTTCACCTTTCTTGACAAATAGGTACTTTTTCTGCCGCACACAATAGCAAACGTTCGTCCGTTAAACGTCTAGTTTCGCTACAAAAACGAAACACTAGCTGTTTAGCTCCTTTTGTATACAAAAATGTAAATACTTTCCGTGAAGCAGTTAAATTTAAATAAAAATACAGAATTAGAGTGAAATAACACTACAAATCACTACGTAAACACGAAACCAAAAGATAGAGTGCTGTTATCTACACTTGTATCATCAATAAACTGAAAATGGACGGTGTATAACTCTTGCAGTTATTAATATATAACGCAGCTATTTTGTGGTACACTCTCCACGCCAGCAATGAGTGCCCATAAGGTGACGCCTGGTAAACGGTACGAATATGTCATCATTACCGAAATCTGTGTAAAAGCAGATTGGCACACCCAGCAATAGGTAATATGACGTAATGACATTTATTTATTTTATTTAAGTAAAAATTAATGACAGTTTTAAAAATTTAACACTAAAATATAAGTTCATATTCGTATATCTAAAACATTACGTAAATTGCAACTTGTCGCACAAGGTACAAGAAATAATACCGTAATAAAATAAATAAAATGGTTTTAATATCCTCATATGCGAGTAAAAGAATAAATAAAAATGAAAGAACACCCTACAAATAACAAATTAATTCTCCATTTAAATTCCATCAAACCGAAAAAATAATAACAGCAATTGGGCGTAGGGCTTTTTTCTATCACTGAGCTTCCTTCACCCGTGTGTTATTTCATTCGGTGCGATGCACCGTTAGATTCGGTGTGGACGGATGCACCAGGGTAGGGCTGGCCCCAAACTATAAGTTTATTATAGAAAAATATTTATGCAGAGGAAGCACGTCATCAAAGTTTCAGTGTAAGGCACAATTATTCCAACTACAGAGCTAGAAGCGTTAGTAGGAAGACATAAGGATTGAGAATAAATTCAAAATTTTACTAGCCGACTGTCACCCGCGCCTCGCTGTTTCATTTGTGAATGTTTAGGTTAAGTTTTGCTCACCAAACAAACACATTTGCGTTTTATGGAAACGGATTATTAATTGGAAGACAACAACAATAAAAAAAAACATAGTAAACATTTAAAGTTACCTTTACTTGTTAACAATAACCTCTGTTCTATTTATATATTAAGGCGGATTCATGCAGCATTTACGTTTAATTTAATTTTCATTTATCTTTTTTTAAATGTGTCATTCATGCAGACATACAAACATAAATTAAATGAAAAATGAATGTGTGTGCATATTGATATTGATAAGTTCTGTTTGTAAAGTTATTTAAAAAAATGTTTAATGAAAGTGATAGTGAGGATGAAGTATTGGCGTAGTTAGCTTTGAATTTATTTATTATCTCGATAGTTTTTTCATATATCTTCTTTCCGTGTTGTACCTCGTTCTAAGTACAGTAATGGACAGACAAAAGTCGAAAAATCAAATAAAGTTTCTTCTATAAAATTTAATCGCTCGAATTTGGGTTTGCAATTATGGCAAATTGAATTGTCGAATCGAAGTAAAAAAAATGCCTCGGATCAGTTTACACTAGAAAAAAAATATTGTCCTATTTTTTTTTCTGTCCGTTACAGTACATTCCACCTATGCTTATTGTAACACGAGGGGGGGTCTCTTAACTTGACTGCAATTCTACCGACTGATGATGATAACTGCAAACTGCAACGATGATACACTTACTGACTGGTGATAAGGAAGAAACACACATATACTAACACTTTTTCTAGACTTAATTATCAACAAATAAATGTCGTGACTATCATAATACGATAAGAATTTCTAAACTGAATTTTGACATTTATAACTTAAACAGATAAACAGAGTTAAAATATGAATATTGAAACTATAATTTAGAAGAGTTTATAAAAAGTTATTTATCTGTTATTGTGCTTACCCTCGCCTTGTCACATTATCCTCCCCTTAAGACATAAATATATCGCAAAATCGATATATTTATTCTTAAATCCTGAACTGAAGATAGTTTCCAAATTCTGCAACCACAGAACATAAAACACATACATAAAACAAATAAAACATCAAACATATTACAAATATGAGACACAAAACATAGAATACAAAACTTTGCAAAACAGGTACAAATGTACAAGCACAACATAATACGTAACACACAAAAGGTATCAAACTTACGACATTACAAAAGCAAAAAGCTTAACAACATAAAGCATCATAACCATAATGCAAACACAATAAAAACGTAAAACGTTTTAACAAAATACAAATTCGATGCTAAAGGAAAAGGGTATTATTTTATTTTCTTATCTAACAAAAATTACTAATCTAACATGCAACTTAACTAGCCAAAAAAAACTAAACACTAACAAAAATCGTCATATAATCGTCATAAATGAAAACAACACAAAGGTCACTGCACTGAACGAGGGAGGGGGGTGTTCACACCTAAGCGGTCTAAGGGATGGCACTACAAAAAATTTGGGAACACTTCTGCAAGCGATAACGTCGTTCCTGGAATGTAACACGATACCACCAGTGGCGTGCCCTCCATGGGTGCGGCGTAAAACTTGCACAGGTGGGCATGCCAAGTTGTCCTCTCCGACGTTCATGCCCAAGTCGCCATTCTCGATGTCCTCTTCGTTGACCATTTGCAGATCCATTTCGTGCAGGTTGTCGTCATATACTGTGTTCATGTCCAGTTCATCAGCTACTTCGCTGTGTTCTTCCTCAGTCTCACATTTCGCTGTTTCCTCCGGCAGGCAATTCTCTTCAATCATTTTTCCTTCTTGTACGCCCTTGTCACTCGCTGTGACGACTATTGTCGGACTTTCCGGTCGTGGTATGTCTACCACCGCAAAACGATCCTCTATTGCCAGCAAGGACTCAATTTCTTCTAAACTGATCCTCCCTACTGGCAACTCGTGCACTCCATGCCCTGGAGACAACGAATCTAACGGCGCCTGCGGTGCGTAGACCTGGTGCGTCCATGCTGGACCATAAAAACTTGGCGTACAAGCCGGAAAAAATGACGGTGGTAATATGGTGCGTCCTGCATATGTTATTTCTAACCAACGCACCATATCTGTGCCAGTGGTAGGCCGCTTGTACAATGGAATTTCAAAATACAATTCCCTTGCCTTACCACTGAGCCTGAACACTATTGCGCTGCCGAGAAAAACTTCATCCCAGCCGTATCGTCTGCTGGCTGCTGCCATGTTCTGGATATATTCTCCCACTCTGCCATCACCAGAGAACGTATTTATTTCAAGTAATACGTCAAGCATATCTGGTGACGGCTGATACGGCCTGGGTTGCTGTATCATCGCTGGCGTCGTGGTCGCAAATGTGTACATACTGTACACCAAGTACACTCTCCTCGGTCACAAACTAATAATTCTAAAACTAATAACGTAAGATCTTTTCGGATGAATAAGAGTAAATCATTACTCTCATTATCCTACCCGTTGACTGCGCCACTGTAACACGAGGGGGGTGTTTGACGCTGACGGCAATTCTACCGACTGCACCACTGTAACACGAGGGGGGGTCTCTTAACTTGACTGCAATTCTACCGACTGATGATGATAACTGCAAACTGCAACGATGATACACTTACTGACTGGTGATAAGGAAGAAACACACATATACTAACACTTTTTCTAGACTTAATTATCAACAAATAAATGTCGTGACTATCATAATACGATAAGAATTTCTAAACTGAATTTTGACATTTATAACTTAAACAGATAAACAGAGTTAAAATATGAATATTGAAACTATAATTTAGAAGAGTTTATAAAAAGTTATTTATCTGTTATTGTGCTTACCCTCGCCTTGTCACATTATATTCAGTTCCTATAATATATTTTTTTATTAAATTAATTTATATTGCATTGATAACCGTACCCGTTCTTTGTATTTCTATACTCAAATCAAATTCATTTCTTCTTACGTCCTTACTTTTAAAAAGAAGATCTGTTTTATCATAAATTATTTCATTTGGTCTCACTAAAGCACATTACCGTCGTTAAAATTCATTTTTGTTGATTTGTCATTGACAAAATTCCAATAAAAAAATTTGACGTTTTAAAACATCGCAGGTGCAGTGAATTTCCATTTATATTCAAAAGTTGAAAGTTGGTTATCTTAAAATGAAAGATAAATGAGAACATAAATGAAAATGGTGCATGCATGCCTACATTGGTTTATATATATTTAACCTTTTAAATTAAATTAAATATAAATAACACGTAAATGTAAATGGCTGCATGAATCCGCCTTTACTTGACAGGTATTTGCTACTGAGCGTTCTATTGTTATAAAAATATCCTGGTATGAATATTTCTGACAACGATTGAACGTACCTATAATCAGAAATAGCAAACTTATGAGTAACTAAAGGAGATAAGTGCAGAATTTATATCCTAAAATAAAGGAGGTAATTGAAGCAAATAGTGCTTTTGTCCACTTCTACTTCCAATTTCCCACTTTATCCATAAAAATCAGTAATATTTGTTGTAATTATTGTCTCTATTATCCATTATTATCAGTCACGATTTTACATATAAAATTTACTGTCAGAACACCGCATGGGCGATCGACATTTGCATCTCATGTAAACATATAATTTTTCAAATCTAGTAATGCCAACCACTGGTGACAAAAAAACTATAATTATTTTAAATAAATTAAAAATGCGCTAAAAGCATTATGGTCGACTTTAAAATAATTGTAAATTTAATTAAAATGTACTTTTCTTGTAGTATGCAAAAAATAGTATTTATTTTCTTCGTTTTCTTAAATATAAACATCACTCGACCGTTACTACAGTTATTTCTACTTTGTATTGTTTTGATGACGTGCCTCCCCTGCACAAATATTTTTATTGTACAAGCTCGTTCCAGGTTATACATATACATACCCGTCTACAGGTTATTCGAAATATAGGGGGCAATATTTGGGAAATCTAATATATCCAATAGACCTTTTCAATTTAATGGCTATCTCTTTCTACCGCTGCAAATAGTAAGTAAATTGGCGCGAACAACTGCCAGTTGGGCTGTCAAACGAAAGGTCAAAAATATTGTAGTCATTAAAATACCTGTATTCTCGGTAAAAATTTGCATCCTTCGACATTTTAGCTCCAAAAAAAGCTTTTGTAACTTCTTTCGAGAAGTATTTTGAAGTTGTCAAAGATTTTTCTCACATTTTACGTCTAGATCTTTTAGGAACAAGCGCCATAGATCTCAGATGTTCTTACTATGCGCAGATCCCCACTGCGCATATCTTCTATCTCTTTAAATTGAAAAGGTCTATTTCCATAAATAAACCGTTGCGGATTGGAACACTCTTTTGTTCTATTTTTTTTTTATTAATCTGTTTATAATATATTAAGATAGTTCTGTCTCTCTCTATTTACAATTTGTTTCCACTAATAGTCGACTGTCAGTGACAGTTGCGTGAACTTGGCAGGCAAATTGAAGCACTAACGAAATGAACTGCACGATCGAATTTGCAAAAATTACTATGGCGTCAAAAATAACGTTCGATTATTTGTTTGCCAAGTTCATACCAGCAAATAGTTTTTAAAATAAATAAAATTTTGGGTCATTGGTTAGTGCTTCATTAGTGCTCTTTAATGCCTCTGAAAATTTTATTGCAAACATCACTATGGCGTCAAAAACTACGTTCGATCAATTTTCTGCCAAGTTCACATTAGCAAAAAAATTTTAAAATAAATTTAATTAACTTGGAGTCGTTGGTTAGTGCTTCATTAGTTCTCTTTAATGCCTTTAAAAAATTTATTGCAAAGATCACAATGATGTCAAAAACAACGTTCAATTATATTTCTGCCAAGTTCACATCAGCAAACAATTTTTAAAACAATGAATCAGGGATCGTTAGTTAGTGCATTGTTAGTGCTGTTTAATGCTCATAACAAAATGATTGCAAAAGTACTATGTCAAAAACAACATTCAATTATTTTTCTGCCAAGTTCACGCCAACAAACAATTTTTGAAATAAATTCATGAATTTGGTGTTGTTGCTTAGTGCTTCGTTAGTGCTTTTTAATGCCCCTGAAAATATTGCAAAGATAACTATGTTGTCATAGATTACGCTTTATCTAGAAAATTCAAGCGGCTTCAAGTATATTATGACTTGAAAATTTTTATTGGTTTATCTCAGCGGATTGAAAATAGGATTGTGTTATTTTCAATCTTCTTTAAATTCGTATCGACTAAAAAAAGATAGTTAAATACTCGATTATGCAGACAGACAGGGAGAGGTATATGATCTAATTTCATCCTGGATATATATATATATATATATATATATATATATATATATATATATATATATATATATATATATATATAACCCCAAAATCTAAAAATTGTCATGTTGTTATGTCTTCTCTTTCAAAAACATTAAAAAAATATTTATTTCTTCATTGCTCCAAATATTTCGCCCCTCGACAATTTTACAAAGTTTTATGTCGCGACTTTTATAAAATGAGGTAAAATGCAAACAACGAACAAATGATATGAATTTAGGAACACTGCAACATATTGTGGATGTGCGCATGCGTAGTTACATTATTTGAAGCTCACTGTGTATTTCGATAGAAGTCAAGCCGCTTCCTAAGTCCAAGCCTGTTATTTTGTAGGCTTGACTTGACATTTTAAAGCGGCTTGAAATATTAATCTCGATGTTTATTTCGAAGATTGAAAAGGGATTTAATAAATTTAAGCGGCTTCAAACGTCGAGATAAACGTAGTCATAAACAACATAAGATTATTTTTCTGTTAAGTTCACAGCAGCAAACAGTTTTTGACATAAATTAATGAACTTTCGGGTCATGTTTTAGTGGTCTTTTACAAAAGAAATGGATCCTGTTTTCCTTTAGAACATGAAAATATAATGTGGAAAATGTCTACTTTTAATATCGTGCTAATCTGAGATTACAGCACAATAGAATTATATATGTATATGTGTATGTATGTACGTGTGTATGTGTGCGTGTGTGTGACGATTTTTTTCGGGTCCGATAACTCAAATACTACAATTCAAAAAATAATAATTCTTGCGTATTTCTTTTCTTTAGATCCATGTGACGAGATGATTAGATTTTGGTTATAACTGGTCAACCGGAAGTACCCTAATTTTAAGGTTTTCTTGAAAAAACACTTTTACATATTATTTTTCCATATTTAATGTTATTATAAATATTAAAGCCTTTAACTATTGGAACAGCCTATATAAAAATATCACTGCTGATGTATATTATAGAGAATTTCATGTAGATTCCAAATTTGCAACGTACACGTTGCTAGCTTTAACCGTTTAGAAGCTACAGACAAAAATCGAGAAAATGAGCTAGAAAAAATTCATCGTTTATAATAAAAATTATTCAAAAATAAGTGTACATTTAACTGCCTGTAACTATTGGAACAGCCTATATTCAAATATCACTGCTGATGTATATTATAGTGAATTTCATGTAGATTCCCAATTTGCAACGTACACGTTGCTAGATTTAACCGTTTAGAAGCTAGAAGAAGTTTCCATGCATGGAGTAAAATTTTTTTTGCGTGCATAGATGCTACTTTCAGGTAGCATCTATGCACGCAGTAAAAAATTTTTCGGTGCATAGATGCTACCTGAATAGCACCTACGCACGCAGTAAAAATTTTTTCGGTGCATAGATGCTACCTGAAAGTAGCATCTATGCACGCAGTAAAAATTTTTTCGGTGCATAGACGCTACCTGTAAGTAGCATCTATGCACGCAGTAAAAATTTTTTCGATGCATAGATGCTACGTGAAAGTAGCATCTATGCACGCAGTAAAAAATTTTTCGGTGCATAGATGCTACCTGAAAGTATAATCTATGCACGCAGTAAAAATTTTTTCAGTGATATTTGTATATAGGCAGTTCCAATAGTTACAGACTGTTAACCGTTTAGAAGCTACTGACAAAAATAGAGAAAAAATGAGCTAGGCAAAAATTCATCGTTTATGATAAAAATTATTCAAAAATAAGTGTACTTTTAACGGCCTGTAACTGTTGGAACATCCTATATACAAATATCACTGCTGATGTATATTATAGAGAATTTCAAGTAGATTCCAAATTTGCAACGTACACGTTGCTAGCTCCAACCTTTTTACCTGAAAGTAGCATCTATGCACGCAGTAAATTTTTTTTTGGTACATAGATGCTACCTGAAAGTAGAATCTATGCACGCAGTAAAAAATTTTTCAGTGATATTTGTATATAGGCTGTTCCAATAGTTACAGTCTGTTAACCGTTTAGAGAAAATGAGGTAGATAAAAATTCATCGTTTATAATAAAAATTATTCAAAAATAAGTGTGCATTTAACAGCCTGTAACTATTGGAACAGCCTATATACAAATATCACAGCTGATGTATATTATAGACTATTTCACTCATAAATATATAAACCAATCCAAATTCAGGATTCTATCTAGTTATAGTATATGTATATATATATATATATATATATATATATATATATATATATATATATATATATATATATATATATATATATATATACCGGGTGTCTTAGGCCGACCGACACATGGGCGATTAACATGTAAAATTAGTTAATTGTGAATAGTATCTCCCCAGTGCTAGATATTAAGATGAAATTTTGCATGCTTATCCGGGGATACTATTTCTATGGATTTCAATTCAAATCAGTCAATTTACAAGTGTAATATTAGAATAAATTAAGAAAAATTGTAGAAGTACCATGAATGTTATTCATATCTTCAAAATAATAGTATCTAAGCAACAGCTCTGATAGAGTAGGGGTAACGTGCGCACTTCACAATTTAGAGAGTCGGGTTCGAAACCAACCGACAGCAATATTTATTTTTTAATTTTTTCTTTTCAAAATAATTTCTATTATTAATATGTTTTTAATCTTTTATTAATATTTAATTTAATAAAGTGGATACATTGTACGTAACAAGATTTATTTATTTAAAAAATATTTTATTATTTGCTTTATTTTTTATATATATATATATATATATATATATATATATATATATATATATATATATATACATATAAACCAATGTAGGCATGCATGCACCATTTTCATTTATGTTCTCATTTATCTTTCATTTTCATTTAACTTTTAAGATAACCAACTTTCACTTCGGCAAAACACTGTCACAAAAAAATTTTCGCATCCTTTAAGCCAATAAGATGTATTTTTACAAGTAAGTGAGTTTTGATAAGCGAAAATTTTTTGACGGTTTAGAAATATTTTGTTTACATACCTGTCAAAGTCTGTATAATTTCAGTATTATCAGTTTTTATTAAAAACGAGTCGATTTTTTTGTCAATGTCATTCAATAAATTGCTAGGCAACCGGCTCTCGTCACAATCTGAAAATTTTTCCGGCAAAAATTTACCACATGATATTATATATGAATACTCACGTTTTCGGGTCCCTAGAATACGATTGTACTATTTTTACGATTATGTCTGTCTGTATATATGTACGCATAATTGCAATACCACCTTTCCAAAAATTATAATTTTTGCGCATTCCTTCTCTTTACATCCATATGAAGAGCTGGTTAGATTTTGGTTATAATTAGTCAACCGGAAGTACTCTTATTTGAAGATTTTAACAGTTTTTCTTGAAAAAACGCTGTAAATTTCTTTTTTCACATTGAATGTTATTATAAATATTAAAGAATATTTTATTCTCTATACAATTTGATTACATTTTATACTTCATATTCAATGGATATAAAGTTAAAAAATTATAAAGAAATTAAATATAATAAAGCAACCAGCTGTGCTATAATAACCATGGAAACATATGCTGTATTAAGATTCAGATTGGCAAATATCAGTGTCAAATTCAATTGACATAGTATGTTTGTGTTATAATTTTACTGGAAATATACCGAATCTCTTACAAGAAACTTTATGTATGGAATTTTTACAAAATACATAGCACTGACTGAAGGTAATGTACTGAAAATATGGAATATTTTGCAAGAAACTTTCCATGTGGAATTTGTACAAAATACATAGAACTGACGCAACTGGTGGAAAGTAACATCAGATTTTTTAAAAAAACTGTTTGCTGATGTGAATTTGGCAGAAAAATAATTGAACGTTGTTTTTGATGTCATAGTGATCTTTGTAATATATTTTTAAGGGCATTAAAGAGCACTAAGCACGAAGCACTAACCAATGACCCCAAGTTCATTAATTTATTTTAAAATTTGTTTGTTAATGTGAACTTGGCAGAAAATTGATCGAACGTTATTTTTGACGTCATAGTGATTTTTGCAATAAAATTTTTAGAGGCATTAAAGAGCACTAACGAAGCACTAACCAATGAGCCCAAATTCATTAATTTATTTTAAAAAATGTTCGCTGATGTGAACTTGGCAATCAAATAATCGAACGTTATTTTTGACGCCATAGTAAGTTTTGAAATAAAATATGTAAAGGCACTAAAGAGCACTAACGAAGCACTAACCTATGACCCCAAGTACATTAATTTATTTTAAAAATTGTTTGCTAGCGTGAAGTTGACAGGATATACATCGAACGTTATTTATGACGTAATGGTGATTCGTGCAAAAAAATTTGTAAAGGCACTAAAGAGCACTAACGAAGCACTATTCGATCGTACAATTCGTTTCGTTAGTGCTTTAATTTGCTTGCCAAGTTCACGCACCTGTCAGAGACCACGAACATTTTCTGCTTGGTTGCCTTCGATTGGTGATGGGCATGTCCGAACATTAATTTCATATCTGCTAATTCTGAGTTTCCATAACCGCTTATTATTAAAACAAGTACATACCTACGTATAAGCAGAATAAAATTTCAATTTATTAGGTACGATCACAACTTTAGACAGTTGCGAAGGAAATGTGACTGAACAAATTAATAAAATGTCTCAGAATAATCGACTGGAGTCAAAAATAACTTCCAAAAAAGACTTGCTTCTAAACGGTTTAACTTGGGTAGGTTAAGATTTTTCCTTGTCTTAGCATATGGTATAAGGCAGCGGTTCTCAACCTTTTAGGACCCGCGTACCACCTAAGAATATCTGAATTTTTCCGTACCATCCCTTTATAAAAAAAATACCGCATCATAATAAAGGAAGTAGGTAGAAACGAATTTTAATTAAATAAATTAATGGAATGAAAAAGATGCTGCAAAATCTAAAACAAAAAAAAAAATGTGCCATATTAGTAAAAGAGGTGCCACAGTACTATTTTGCCTATTTTAGTTGTAAATGTAATAATTGTAGTAATAGGGTTATGATTTGAGTTCAATATTCCATTGTACGACACGTGGCTGAACTTAAACTTCGTTATTGTGGACAAAGTAAAGATTCCGGTGCTACTAATGGCAGGCCTAACGAGTTTTATATTTCACTACACGAGTGTTATTATTTTATGTGTGATGCTATTATTTAAGAACAAAAGTATAGAAGACGCCTCAAATACTGCTTTTTAATTTACACTTTCATGCGATAATGGTACCAAAAAGTATTGTAATATAAAATATACAAGTCGAACAAATTAGACACAAAAGTTACCGCTTTAGTACGTTATTTTGCTAACCTACAACTGAAGTTTAAACTTTTTTGCTTCTTAAGTGACGTTCAATATTATCTGAAGTACTTCATATCATATAATTTAAATAATTGAAGTAAAATCTTAATTTCTGGGGCAATAGAGGGTGTCCGAATTTCGAAGGCTACCATTTGGTATCTCTATAAGAGATACAACTTCGGTTAAATGGGACATGTGATGCGCATTTGGGGGGCCGTCTTAGATGTTCTTTTGTTTTACCAAAAATTCTCATAGGTTACTAGAAAATGGCGAAAAATTGAATTTGGTCGATATTTTCATTTTGCAATTACTTTTAAACTATCAGTAATCAAAAAAAATATTTCAAATGAAAAAGTTAGATATCTTTATTGTCTATCCAAAGACGTACGAACAAAAACACAAACTTACATTTTTTTAAATGGAACCCATATTTGATTTTTACTCAATAAAAATACTTATTTTTTTCTCATTTAATTGTTATAAGGGTTATTGTGTTTTAAATTTATTTTACCCTCAAAATTTTAGATTTTTCATTTTAATTTTACTTAAATAACTTATTTCATAACTATCCTGTTACGTAATTAAATTTTTACTCTATATTTTCTAATTCACTTAAGTAGGTATACCAGGTATGATTTAAATTTTTTAAAACACAAAAACCCTTACACCAATGGAAAAGAAAAAAAATAAGAATTTTTTTAAGCATAATTAAATATAGGTTCCTTTTAAGAAAATATACGTTTGTATTGTACTTCAAAAATTTACAGATAGAAAAATTATTTTCGTACGCCACTGGATACAAAAAGAATATCTAACTTTTTATTTGAAACATTTTTCTCGATTAGATACGAGTACTATGAGTTTAGAAGTAATTTCAAAATGAAAATATCGACCAAATTCAGTTTTCTGTCATTTTCTAGTAAACAAAAGCACATCTAAGATGGTCCCCCAAAGGCGCACCACTTATCCCTTTTAACCGAAGTCGCATTCTTATAGTTTTCGAGATCCCAATTGTGGCATTCGAAATCCGGACAGCCTGTATACAGTTATACATAATGGGCCGAATTCAGCACTCTTCACAAGTGTAGTGATCGTCTCTAGTAACTATGGAAACAACTTGCATCATTTTCTTATTAATGCATCGATGCATATGTCTCTCTTTATTATGTTATTTTTAGATAAGCTTAGTTAAAGAACAGTGCTGAATTCGACCCATTGTCTCTAAATTACATATGGACATAGGTTAACTACAGTTTCCTTAGCTTAAAATAAGATGATTTAACTAACCTACATCCGAAAGTATTGTTTAGAGTGTACTTTGCTTCAAAGTTATTTTAAAATAAATTAATTTTGCTTATAGACAATACACAAAATAACAGAATGTTCGATTTGAATGAAATATATATTGTTTTATTTCGATGGCCGTCTGATTATTGACGACACTGTAACATTATATATTTGAAATATCTCGTATTTACTGCTGCTAAGATGTTACATCAAATTTAAACGTTTAACGTGCAAAATTTAATTTTAACAACTTTTTATTTTTATAGTTTTGCTCTCAAAGTTAGAGCAGAACCAATTTCCACACTTATTTAAAATCTCACTCGTATGTTACGGTTTTCGGTGCACACCAAAATGCATAATATATTAACATACATGAACTACAGCTATTATATTTGGCTTCATAATAAATAGTTATTTATGTCATGTGTTAAAAATAACTTTATTTTGTGAAAAGGAAGTTTGGAACACGACGCGAAGTGGAGTGGTCCAAACCTTCGAATAAAATAAAATCAATTTTAACATGCATATCATATGTTATTTTTCTACAAATACCATTATTTCACTTAAATTTGTGTTTTTATTATTTTTTTGGCATAATGCCAACAATGTCGATTTGTTGTTCCATTCGTAAATACCAAGGTCACTAATTCACTTTTAACACTAGCGTCAAAAGTAGCAATGATCTGTGATCTGTCTCTTTTTAACACTGGTGTCATAAAATTACATTTTTAACCCTAGAAACAAACATTAAAAAGCCTACTTTTAATGGATTTGTAGAAAAAAAGTAAGAAAAGATTTTTTTGACAGTAATCGGTTTAAACTTCACTACAGAGTACGGCAACGATACATGTCATGGGCAGATTTCTACAAATCAGATTATGAAGCATCCACAAGCATGCCTTCAAAACCGTTTCATGTAAACTTAGCTTTACAAACTGAAGTCGTTAAAGGCACAGATGTGCACGACTACCTTCACACACGCACCACACACTGACCAGTTCACATTAATCAACTCGCCACTGCATCCACTGTTTGTTGCTTTTAATTAGTTACTGCGTTTTCATAATCGTATAAGCCAGGGTTGTTTATTATTGGTTTTTGCTGTATTTGATGCTACAATAAAATGAGAGATGTTAATTTCAGTCAATTTATGATAAATATGTAAACATAAATACATATGTCATATGAACTTACACAATGAATAACGACCAAAATTCATAACGTAAATTTCAAACTGAAGTATTTCATTTATTATCGATTACTTTGAGATTGTCTTTTTTCGATGAAACTTAAAGAAAACTTTCTATTTATAACAACATTTTATTTATTAATATTATTATTTCTTTATAACTCCTTCATCGGCAAAATAACTCATCTTTTCCAATAGGGTCTCGTGACCGTGTTCGTCAGTGCCTAGTTGCTAACCTAATTACCCGGATTCGACTCGGATCGAGAACAAAAATGTTCCCAGTGGTGCACTCTCCACGCCAGCGTGAGGTATCGTCTGATAAACTTTATCAAGGTACGAATATGTCATCATCATTACCTAATTTTCTTTGTACAAAAACAGATTGGCACTACCAACAATGGAGAATATGCCATTATGATAATTATATTTAGGGCCGATACTTCAATCTCTTGGTAAAGTGTCAAGTAATATAACTGCCAGATAAAATAAAAATAATGCATCAATATTAGTGCGTAAATTGACAAAATTATACACATGTCAATAATATGATGCGATATTTTATTTTATCTGGCAGTTAAATTAACTGACATTTTACCAGGAAATTGAAGTACCGGCTATCAATCAGTAAATAAATTCTACTCTTCTATTAATATGTTCTACGAACGCACAACTGGTAATGGTCATATGTAGCCTATGGGTTTTGATGATTATAAATTAATGGAAATGATAAAGACCAACACGAATTTTCACATCTGAGCGGGTATCAATATCGAACCCAAAACGTTTGAATTGCGAAGCGACGACGTTAACGCTGTCCACACTGTCTGTCCTAATCGGCAATAATAAAAATTATCTTTTTCTTGAAAACATATTATTTTTATATTTAGCATAGAAAAATTCCTTTCCGTAACCTAAATTTTATTTCGATTCCTATACCACTTGCCTTTACCTATAGGGTAGTGAGAGTAAAAAATAAGCAAGATCAACTTTTATGTATATATCTAAAGGCGGATTCATGCAGACATTTACATTTAATTTAATTTTCATTTTCATTTAATTCTCATTTATCTTTTTTTTATTCAGGCAGACATACAAACATAAATTAAATTAAAAATGAATGCATGTACATAATGACAATGACAATATTTGATGGGCAAAATAGGCTAAACCAAAAATTCAGACACCCGCCGACTCATACGAAAACTGCAGACAAGATGGTACGAATGCTGGACATCTGTATCTGAAGAGGGATAACATAACAAAATATAACAGGAAAAAGTCCTTTTAAAAGAAGAAGAACACTTTTTCTCAGGACAGTAATGCTGGCTGTAGAAATTTTCTTATAATTTTTCTTGCAAGTTTAAGTGTACTCAAGGTCACAAACATTATTTAAAATGTGATTTATTCAAATTAATAGATAACATTGGCCGTGTTCAGGACGGCACAGCGCTGGAGCGCTGAGTGCCGAAGTTTGCCGAACGCAATGAATGGACGAATGCGCTATGCCGTGCTGAACGCGGCCATTGATATCATTAAAAATGTATAACTTCAATATTTTTCTTCGTTTTTAAATAGGTGAGTGGTTACACAAATATGTATGCTCTTACTAACTACTAACTTTTACTGTTATTTTGCTTTTTTGTAGAGAATTATTGGCATACATTGTTTTTTATGTACAAAACTGACGATGAACCACTATAGTCCAAAACGTCCTAAAAAAAACAATAAATGTTATTTTGACTGGATCAGTATGGCCTTTTCCACGACAAACCGTATAAAAAAGACAGAAAGAAGCGACACCGGTGATTCGCGGTACATCCAATGAATGTGTCTGCTTCTATGCAATTCCAAACATTTGTCTTTGACACAAATTCCAATCTAAAATTTTGACGTTTTAAAACATTGCATGTGCCTCGTTTTTATGGTTTTCATTTTCATTTATATTCAAAAATTGAAAGTTGGTTATCTTATAAATTAAATGAAAATGAAAGATAAATTAGAACTAAAATTAAAATGGTGCATACATGCCTGCATTTGGTTATATACATTTAACTTTTAAATTAAATTAAATGTGAAAACGTAAATGTAAATGGCTGCATGAATACGCCTTAAGTACAACTACATAGTAAGCATTTTTTTATTTAAAAAAAATAAAACAATTGAAGAGCTTTTAGCAAAATATTATAAATATGAATTTACATAAATTAACATCTACTTTCAAAGATGCCAGACAATTTGGCAAAACTGTTTTACGCAAAAAGTAATCACAAGTTATTACATTTTACAGTTTGAGCGTTTCTACAAAAACGTCCTACAAAATGATTAATTATCAATATTTATTTTTCTATTGCTTAACATCCAGTAAATAATTTTCTAATATTCCACATGATCCTGAGCTAAATTAGATTACAGAAATCAGTAACAGTAAAAAAAATTTCTTTGATAATCTCAAATTTTAAAAAAATTGCCTAAGGCAGTATTTCCCAAAGTGTGAGGGCGAAAGGAACTTAATTAATTATTTCGGGTTGAAAATCTACTACAAAGGGCGGAGTAACGGGGGCGCGAAAAATTTTTGAAATCTGAAGATGGCGCGAAAATTTTTTGAAGCCTGAGCGCGAAGAAAATACGTTTGGGACTGGACTAAGGTTGTTTTGCCAAAAGCTCATCAATTATTCAAATAGGATATCATATGTGTAATTTATCCCACTACTTTTATATATATATATATATATATATATATATATATATATATATATATATATATATATATATATATATATATATATATACGAGGGCTGTCTGAAAAATTCGGGGAGTGGAAATTTATTTTTCAACATAGTCTCCCTGGATCTCAATTCATTTGGACCAAACTTTTTACAATAGTCTTTGAAGTGATTTTCCGGAAACTCTTCAAAATACTTGTCCACAGCGGGTATGGCATCTCAATTAGACGAAAAACGTTTTCCAGCGAGAAATATGTCAAGTTTTTAAAATAGGTAGAAGTCAGATGGTGTTATATCTGAAGAATAAGGTGAATGTTCCAGCACATCGTCGTTGGTTTTTGACATTACTATAACACTTTTGTGAGTATTGTCCTGGTGAAAAATGATTTTCTTTTTGTTCAAACCAGGTCGCTTCTTACGATTTTTTTATATTTAATTTTTCATTAAAATATGATTCACACGTTCTTTTGAGATGCCTACGACCCAGCAATCTCACGCATCTTGATTCACCGGTCATCGAATACCATTTCTGGTGTTGTGACAGTTTTCGGGCGTCCACTACGGGGGTCATCCTCAATACTCGTTCTATATCGCTTAAACTCGAGCGCCCATTTACAAACCATTGTTTTTGAAGGAGCAGAGTCTCCCAATACACTTAGTATTTCATATGAAAGATGAATCAGTCTTACCAACAAAATTTTTGGTTCTGCTATTGACTTAAACATGGCGCTCCGCGAATTTATCAGACAGCCCTCGTAAGTACAAGTTGTTAGAATAGCTATATATTCTTTATAAAAGCAGTTAATTTTTGGTGGTAATTAATAGTGGATTAATACTCTGACAAGAATAGAATGTACAGAAATAGAACAACCTTACAAATACTTTCTTTAGCGAAGTGATCTTCATTAAATATAGAACAACTCATTCACGAGCAAGTACATAAATTACAACGCAATGAATATCTAATGTAGATTTCAGATATCCACACATGTCATGAATATCCATGTACTGCATTAAAACATGAATAATATTATTACAAGGTAATAATCATTTTTACACTAAAAATCTCAATTAATTTTCTGCTCAGCTGGGCAATTTAACAACATAGCAATACATCATTATTCCCCTCATTAAATACCTTATATGTTCGTGCATTAACATAATTCAATCGCAGAATCTACGATTCATATCTTCTCCAGGGGAATTTATCTGCCATCGGACGAAATTGCAGAAGACAGGACACAGGTGCATCTTGCAAAAATATTACACTTTTCTGTACCTTGCAACTTACATCAGAGAAAATTAGTTAAATTGCTTTATATTTTACTAGAATTGTTAGCTTGAATTTTTTTATTACATGCCTTAGTAAATAAATTCTGAATTTAGAGCACATACATTATATGTAACTACATGTTTAATTTTAATTAAATAGGCGTAGTACGCTGTAATCCATCTTTGTTCCGGACTATTTTAAACTTAGTGCCTGCAGTGTATACAGAATGTCTCAGTAAGCTTGCTCACTATTGGTAACTTTTTTATTTGAAGAGATACGAGTTTGGTTAAATAAGCAAAATTGTGTCATTTTGAATTACAAGTACCTGTATTAACAATGAAACTCCTAACACTGTAAACAATTCAAAAACTGTCAAAAGATTGTTTTCTAAATCTAATCTTGATTATTTTAAATTTCAGTTGGCAAATGAAAATGGAATTCAGTATTTAAACAAACTGACATTGATAGATGTTTTAAAAATTATTTGGAAATATTTATGTATCATTTTAACATTACTCATCCTAAAATTAAGGTTCCCAGCGACAACCGCAATACGAAAAACAAATCTTGGGTACCAATGATATAAAAAATGTCTATAAAACTGAAAGAATTATATAATTTTTGTCAGTTAGGGCTTATCACTAAGGAAGAATACACGACGATTAAAAATATGTATCGTAAACTGATTAGAAAAACTAAAAATTAATTCAATTCTAAATTTATGTAAAACTGTAGTAATAATACACGTAAAGTTTGGAAATTAATTAACAATAATCTAAATATAAACAGCACTGACAAATATAAAAAAATAATAAACTAACTAATAATAGCAAACGTGCAATTAATCCTTTAGATATTGCTAATACGCTCAATAACTATTTTATTAATTTGCCACATGAAATTCAAAGGAATCTTCCCTCTGCGTCTAACTTTTATCTCGATGGTAATAAAATTTCTTCATCGATTTTTTCTAAATCCCGTTACTGAAGATGAGTTAACATCCCTAATCTTATCTTTTAAAAATTCATGTTTTTCTGGAATTGATGAAATTTCGAACAATTTAGTGAAAAATTGTTATGAAATGATAATTGCTCCATTATGTTCTCTTTATTATATTATTATACATAACTACAAAGACTGTCTTTTACAATGCATTTTTATCTATCAGATAGTTATACCAGGAATTATGTTAAATCACTTTAGGTTGGTATTGATACAATAAAATTATCTTGTTGTTAGACTATTTTTCTTCAATATTGTTTTTATTTCTGCCTTCCAATTTGCATTTTTCATTATCTTAGATGATATAAACGATGTTTTCGATTCTGAGAGTGATGATGAAATACTTTATTGACATCTGTCAAACGTATGAATAACAACACATTGTTTGTGTTTACGTGGTAACCATAAGAACCAGAGATAAAGTTATCCGACGTTTATACGACCGATTTCCATGGGATAAGAAATACTGGTGTTTATTCTATCTGAGGTTTATCCGAGGTTTGTAAAATACAATTTTATACCAGGTATAGCGTTATACGAGGTTTATCTAATGATTGTAAAAGTGGCCCTAAAAAGAATTTGAAATTGCATATTAGGTATAACCTCTAACGCTACAATTTTATCCAAAAGGTACTGTCCTTTCGTTCTCCTGTGATTGAATATACGACTAATTATATACAATGACAAACAGTTCAATAAACCATTTACAACATTTCACAAAATGCAACATATGGTTTATTACTTCCATGGTTACACACTACTGTCAAAAAATGACAGCAATGTAATATTTGTCCATTTTAAAATGCAACATTATAAATAGTATTGCAGCATAGGAGATATCTACAGAATACATCACAAAGGGTGTCAATTCTTTCTACGAGCGATTAGGATATTGCCTCAGTGTGAATCTGTGAATGGAGGTATTTTTGAAAATTTATTACATTAAAATTACAAATTTTTGTAAGACAAAGTTTGTTAAGATGTGCTACATTAAAGTTAGCATTGGAAATACATAACTACAAAGACTGTCTTTTACAATGCATTTTTATCTATCAGATAGTTATACCAGGAATTATGTTAAATCACTTTAGGTTGGTATTGATACAATAAAATTATCTTGTTGTTAGACTATTTTTCTTCAATATTGTTTTTATTTCTGCCTTCCAATTTGCATTTTTCATTATCTTAGATGATATAAACGATGTTTTCGATTCTGAGAGTGATGATGAAATACTTTATTGACATCTGTCAAACGTATGAATAACAACACATTGTTTGTGTTTACGTGGTAACCATAAGAACCAGAGATAAAGTTATCCGACGTTTATACGACCGATTTCCATGGGATAAGAAATACTGGTGTTTATTCTATCTGAGGTTTATCCGAGGTTTGTAAAATACAATTTTATACCAGGTATAGCGTTATACGAGGTTTATCTAATGATTGTAAAAGTGGCCCTAAAAAGAATTTGAAATTGCATATTAGGTATAACCTCTAACGCTACAATTTTATCCAAAAGGTACTGTCCTTTCGTTCTCCTGTGATTGAATATACGACTAATTATATACAATGACAAACAGTTCAATAAACCATTTACAACATTTCACAAAATGTTTGGAAAAAATTACAAAGTTTTTACTTTGGAGCACGAATAAAATTGCGAGCACATCGCCGCTATCTTTGAATGAAATGACAGGAGCTTGAAGTTAGGTACGAATGGGTGTGCACTGGTGTTGCCACACAACATAAATACTTTTGTTTCGGAGAGATTTGTATTTGGGGCCTAAGATAAATTGTTCCTTTCAATACGAGTCCCCTATCTTCTGGAACTTTTATGTTGTAGTACAATGTATCCTATTTTTACATTTATTGACGTGTTCTATACACATTTTGTGTCCTTAGAAAATAAATATATTATTATTATTATTATTGTTATTATTATTATTATATTGATATCCAAGGTCACTTTTCAAACATTTTCCGATTTTTATTGACTAAATCCAAATATTCAGCTACAGGGGAATGTGTAGATATATAGTTTCTAGCAAACGTAAGTACATGAAAATTCACCAGCCAGGAACAAGAGAATGTATTCGTGCACGCAAAACAAAAATGTACAACGTGGTGTACGAAGTAGAACCCACTTTATGTCAGTAACAAACAATGACCCACGTGCTCCAACTTAGAATAGGAATGCAGGAGAGAGGATCAGGCTAAAGTAACACTAGCAATTCGGAACTGTGCTATTTTCTGGAAAGATGTAATTTATCTAGGCCACTTCTCTGCCAGGAATTTGCGGACGGTTTTCCACTAGTATGAAGGAGGAATTTCCATAGAAGATGCGTCCTCGCCGTCCTGGTTAACCCCGGTCAGTGAATCAGGCTTTGTAAATACAATTATAACCCAAAATCACGATATTATATTTACATTTTGTTTTATAACGCGTTCACTGTCCAGGCCTTATGACTCTCTACGCATCACATGTCCGTTGAGAAATAGTAAATATTTTTATATAAAAAAAATCATATTTCTTACTCATAATATAAAACACATAATTGTTTATGCATTTCTTATCTCTAATCAGCATATGTATATGTGATACATGGACATATATATTTGTTATATTCATATACAAAACCACTAAAGAAAAGAAAACTTTCCTGGACATTACCGAAAAATTGTTTATTCACAATCATTATAATAATAAACAGATTCATAACCTTTTAAAGGTTGGGAAATACGTCATTCCTATGTAATGATAATCTCTCGGGTGGGAAATAACTAATTTCATATCCACCCACGGGTTGAAAATGTTTATGTAGAGGTTGCCTAGCAACATTGTCATAGATCCCTATATAGGCTATGTAGGCTAAAAAAAATTAATAGAGCTGTCAAAATATTAATAAAATTAAAGGTTATAACTCATTGATTAATTTTTTTTAAAGTGAAAGATTTTGAATACAATAGTATACGTTCCTTGTTGGGAGTTTTATCACAGCCTCGCGCTGTATCTCATCTCGAGGCTTCGCCTCTCGATAATATACATGAGCCCTCGGCTGTAATGAAACATATTCCACCTCGGACGTAATATACTATTATTCACTTATTAGTGACACATCAAGCCAAAACAATACAACAGCAAGCAAAAAACCAAAAAAATCGATTTCAAAGAAACATTTTCTTATTAAATGTTTCTAAAATTTTCTCCTTACATATATTCTTATGAGGTTTGCGCTATATATATAAAAGTGCTTTCGTCGACGGGTCAAGATGTTTAGTTTGAAATTTTATTTTATTGATATGAATTTTGCATTTACCGATGAAAATTATGAAAAAGAAGAAGGAAATTATGTTTAAATACTTGTTTTACTATTTTGTCTAAACATTTTAACCCCTTACAAAATATATTAAAATACAGAGGGAACTAATTTTGTTCTTGCAGAATTACAAACGTACACCCATATACTCGTATTTTTTGGTCTTTGCTTGATTTTTAACATAAGTTTGTTGCTCATAATGTGCTGGAAACTGGAATCGAACAATATGGCACCTCAAACTGGATACCTTAACAAATCGACTTGTTCGACTCTCAGAACCCCCTTCTCTTATTTTTGGGTATCTTTATTTCGGAAGCACTACAAAAGAGAGTCACATATAAATATTTTTTTAAAAGAGATTTGTATACAAATTTCTAATTATTGGAAATTTATTTTTGTTTGGATGTAAACAAGGTTGAGCGCTAGCCGACCAAAATAGATCTTACTAGAGATATTTTGAACTTGTCTTACTTTAAAAACGAAATATAGTACGAATCTGGTCAATAATACTAAATTACTAAAATGAATTCAACCCCACTCTGAAAGCAGAAATTTATGAAATTTATGATGTTGATTAGTTCAATTAATATACCTTATAACCCTGTATGTAGCTGTAGACGAATGATGAAAGAGCTTGTTGAAAGTAAAAACGGTTGTGTTTTATGTCAGCCGACCAGCGTGTAATAAGTAATTAAAAAATCAGGACCGAATATATCAAAATGAAGGTGCAGGTGCCAGAGCTAATTACCTATTCACAAGACATGATCGCGACAGGTGAGGCTGCCTTGTACTCATAACAGATTGTCTTCGCTTCGGTCAACGTAAACGTCGTAATAAAATCTATTCGGCATTCGGTTGATAATTATTTCAAGGTATAATTAATTACAAAGCCGTGGCATGATGTGATTGCAGTCCAGTGTTGCGATCACTGGACTAGCTGGAACGGCCATCTGCTGTAATCAAATTGTGATAGGGGTGGCTTGTAACGGTATGGCTTGCTTACTAGACTGTATCTGCATGTAAGCCACTTCCGGTGTTGTGCCTGGCCTTCGTTTCCGCCTTACTACATCATCATGACTCGCCGCTACAACTTAAGACTTAATGTGGGCTCAACTTTTTATATTACCTTTTTTGTCTGTAAAAAATTAAATTTTTAATTCAACTACCACAACTACGGGTATATGCAGGGTGTGTGGTGTATTAACTAGGGAATTAATATGAATTATTCTTCAAGTAATAGTATATTACATCTGTGGTGGGAGATGTTTCATTACAGCCTAGGGCTTTTGCATATTACCGAGAGGCGAAGCCTCGAGGCGAGATAAAGCGCGAGACTGTGATGAAACTCCCACCAAGGTTATGTATACTATTTTATTCACAATCTTCCTCTTTTTAAATCAATAATTATCAAAATAAATCAATAAGTTATAACCTTTAATTTTATTAATATTTTTGACAGCTCTCTTAAAATTAGTTTAGCCTACTTAATTATTGGGATCTATGGCAATGTTGCTAGGTAACCCGTACAAAATATTTCCAACCCGCGGTGTGGAAGCGTTTTCAGTCATTTCCAACCCAAGAGACTGTCATTGCAGTTTGGAATGATGTATTTCTCAACCTCTAGAAGGTTAGGAATCGATATAAACAATTGTGAATCTAATTCGTTCATTAGTGTTGCGTTGCGATTATTGCTATCAGAAATACTCGGTTAAACAGATAGGCCCGGTAGTTTCACTTCCGAATAAAGTGTCGAATAAGTATTCGGTAAATAAATTTATTCTATATATTTATCCAACGAATAATTCCATTGCGTTTTCACACATTTTAAGAAACAAATAGTTATCTGTTGAATAACTTTAACGTTTGTCAGTGATAGCCTTGCAGAGTGAATTTGTGATAGTAGAGAAGGATGGAGTTTGGCGTAGCCACGTTAAGCAGACAAAGATGAAATATGTCAACTTCTTTTGTATCCGTAGTTGTCAAAATTATGTTGACATCTTCAATGTCATCTATATTCTTCTACAATTTTAGCCCCGGGAGACTTATTTAACAAGTGTACTATCTAATACAGCAATCATATGTGTTAAACGAGATATGTATATTCTATAGTTGTCCTTGTACTTTTTGTATATTTCTTTCAGTTCAATTTGTCATTGTATTCAAAAAAGTATCCAAAATTTGAAAATATTTTGCCAGCGTCAAATGACAGGATCTGTATATTGATTTACCTATTCACTGTTTGAGATCAAATACGATCCCCAATATGTAATAATAAATTGTTTTCATAATCGGAACCTGACAAAAAATTCCTTCATAAGTGTGGTTATGTCACTGTCTGATTGTGTGTCATCGATGTCTCACGTTATTTATTAGTTCATAGTTCAAAATATCATCATAATCAGCAAAAATATCCATGTGGAAATATAATAAACGGTTATTCGCTATCCAACAACCGAATAATTTATTCCGCGAATAACACATGTTATTCTTTCGAATAAATTTATTTGCAGGTGAAAAGACAACAAAAATATTTATCTAAACCTTTATTCGCAAGTGAAAATACCGGCCCTTATGCTATTTTCCTATTGCCCGATTACTGCCGTTTAAAAGAAATAGACAATTAGTTGAACGATTAATCGGTTCAACTCTAAACTGGTTTGGTATCGCCCGCTAATTTGATTAATCTATTGCGAGTAACCGGATAGTTGGCTGTTATAATTAATCGAGAGCTGTGTGCAGAAAGCAAATTTCGTATCGCGATGTTACAGACTATTCGAAAATCATTCTTGTGGTCAGCTATCAGTAGTTAGTTGTTCTAACAACTAACACGTGACTACAAAAATATTTTTAAAATAGTCTGTAGCATCGCGATACGAGTTTTGTTTTCTGTGTCACAGCCCAGCATGTTTAGCACGGACTCTGGCTTGAAATCCAATAGTAATAAAAAATTAGTATCGCTATCCGAAAGAGCTTAAAATATTGTCCTAAAGAAGCGCAATTCAAAATTTAGAATTATTTCATAGAATTTGTGAAAGTAAAAAAACTGTAATTTTTACATATTTGTCTGTATCTGGTGGGTGACCTATGCATTTCTTCTGAATAAACAATGCATTATTAAAATGGAATCCTAATATAGGATACCGAGACAATTAACAAATATAAAAATAAAAAATAAGTGATCCGTTTTTTGTGCCGGTGAGTGTATTAAATATCATTGCGAATTAAAAAATAAAACTTATAAAATACAGTAAATCAGATCGCAGTCAAATTGCTATATTTTGTGAAATTTATTGAGAAAATTGTAGAATTTCGACATAAATTTTAAGCAGAATATTGAAAAATATGTGAAAAGTAGGTACGGTAAAAGGTAAAACAAATTTAATTTTACACTGATGAAAAAGAACAATAATTGGTTCTATTAAAAAATATATGTTTTACGAGGGATGCTCTGTTAATAGTTAGTAGCAGGCCATGGAAGCTCAGTTGGCTAGAAACTATTGCAAAAATTGAATGTCGCATTAGTTGACACTTGTTACCCACAATTGTTAAACGTTCCGATTTTCTTATGAAACGTAGTTAATTCTGTAAGTTAAGTAGTTTTTCCGCGAACTGCCTTTAGAGCTTTGATTTTCTATGACTATAAAAGACAGTTAGGAGACCAACAAAGACATGAAAATTTGATAGCAGCTTTTGGCGATGCTGCCCCTTCATTAACTACTGTTAGTCATTGATTCCGCGAATTTCGACGAGGGCGAGAGCTGATGGAAGACGAAGCAAGACCTGGAAAACCTGCGGATGCTGCCTGTTCAGAAAATGTTGATCGCGTGGCAAGCTTAATTCAGTCTAATTGAAATATTACTTTTAGGGAGATTCAGGAGGAAAATTGGATCCTCAGCGGTGAATACAATTTTGCATAAACATCTTGGGGTAAGGAAGCTATCAAGCCGTTGGATACTGCATTTGCTCTCAGAATGTCAAAAACAGGATCGAGTAGACTGGTGTATGTATGTTGCAAAAATTTGACGGAGGAGCTTCCAAGCAAGTGGCATACATTCTAACAAGTGACGAATCTTGGGTATACAAATAAGACCCTGAAACTAAACAGCAGTCTAGTGTTTGGATATTCGAAGATAAAGACTTGTCCACAAAAGTAATTCGTGGCAGAAGCGTCAATAAGAAAATGATTGCTGTTTTTTTTCCGTCGAAGTGGTTCTGTTGCTGTTATTCCACTTGAAGATCGCAGAACTGTTAATTCTGAATGGTACTGCAAAGTTGCTTTACCACAGATGTTTGCAAAGTTACAAACAGGTCGCCAAAGGACCGGTTTGTGTAACATCTTAGTCCATCCTGACAACGCATCCTCCCACACTGCTGTCAGAACATTTGATTTTCCGTATAGCCCAGATCCGGCGCCGTGCGATTTTTTTTTTGTTCCCAACTGTTAAAAAAATTATGCGAGTTAAATGATTTTCCAAAGAAGATGAAGCAGTTACAGAATTTCAAAGAATTTTTGAGAACCTTTCAGAAAATGAATTTTCCGAATATTTTAAAAAGTGGTTTCAAAGAATGCAGAAGTGTATTAGTCTGAATGGAGAATATTTTGAAAAACAATAAAGATTTTTTGTTTAAAAATGCAACGATCTTTTAATAACTAACAATTTTCATCGCAATCCTCGTATATATGTCAATATATTGAAAATTTACCTGCATACATTGGTATTTAAATAAAAGAAATTATACATAATACTGGATATCAGTCAAATAATTAGTTTATTTTCGGCCATTAGCGATTTCGGCACCTTATGTGCTTTCTTCAAGATGTAAAAATGGAGACTTTAAATAACATTGATAAATATAGATTGATGTTCAATGTTATTTTTCAACTCATGAAGAAGGCACATGAGGTGCTGAAACCGGTAGAGGCCGAAAATGAATTGATTATTTGACTGATATCCAATAATTTCTTCTTTCCAATCACCTTTCCAGTCAAAAAGAATTGCAGCCATGTATTTAAATAGATTACGAAAAAGAAAAAATCAAATAAATTCAGTTTTTCATCACCATTTAGAAACTTGTGATAATAATTGTTGGGTAATCAAAGTAGTTGTAAGATATAATCAAAATCTAATTTTCTTAAAATTCTTTAGATTCCAAAGACGATAGGAAAATAAAACCGGAAAGTGTAGTTTATGTTTGAAATATTACTTTTTTTAATATTTAATTAAATTAAGTCAAATAATTAATGTAAAATCAATCAATTTTAATAAATGAATCTTCATATAAGGTCATCTTAATAATTTAATTTATGTATCGTCTTTCTTTTCATTAACCATCATTATCTATTACAAATATCTATGAACTTAATATATAGGAGATAAATATTATTCTGTAGAAATCAACTCCATAAATTATAATTTATACAATAAATATTTAAATTTTCTTTTTAACCAGCTCATCAAATTTTCATAGCAATAATACTTATGCCCGCATTTATAAAGATAATTTACATTTGAATATGAAATATGTTCCAGTATCTCTACTGAATATCATTTCTATAATAAATTATCTGACATAAATAAAGAATAAAGTAATAGTTTTCTATATGAAATGAAAATAGGGAAGAAATACGAGTATATTATTTTCGGGCCAGCATATTGATCCGGATAAATTTAATATCAAATTATAAACCAAGTTATGATTAAATGAGTATTGATCTATGCAAAAATGCAAATGAGTGTATGAAGTGTGTAAATTGAGTAAGAATCAGGTATAACATCATACGACATACGGTAAAGTCATTGAACTACGGTTACTGCGTCAGCGTCCAAATTTCAAACAATTTTCCTCCACATTTACAAAATATTGTTACATATTTCCGAGAACAACGCAATTTATCATACTCATATATCTCACTTACGTACATAACTTTTATATAAAAAAGTGGCTCACTGCTTTTTTATGGGAATGGTATTATAATTTTATTCGTTTTAAATTAAAACAACAAGCATAACAATTAAGATTTAGAATAAATGTCTATTATATAGAAACACAATGGATTTTTTACAGATATAGAATGAAATCGACGACAATAATTTATTTAGGCCCGGTTTCATAAATAAAAAACCTGGTGCATTCTCCATGCCAGAAATGTGTGCTCGTTAGGTGACGCTTGATAAACGCCCGCAACAAATATATGTCATCATCATTACCGAAATCTGTGTACAAAGCAGATTGGCACACTCAGCATTTGGTAATATGATTTCATTTTTACCTCCCGCTACCCTAGGTAAGGGAGGTATAGGGATCGTGCTAAAAATCGCATATCGAGATTTTGTTAAATGACCACGTGTGTGTGTGTGTGTGTGTGTGCGTGTGTGTGTGTGAGTGCGTGTGCGTGTGCGTGTGCGTGTGCGCGTGCGTGTGCGTGTGCGTGTGCGTGTGCGTGTGCGTGTGCGTGTGCGTGTGCGTGTGCGTGTGCGTGTGCGTGTGCGTGTGCGTGTGCGTGTGCGTGTGCGTGTGCGTGTGCGTGTGCGTGTGCGTGTGCGTGTGCGTGTGCGTGTGCGTGTGCGTGTGCGTGTGCGTGTGCGTGTGCGTGTGCGTGTGCGTGTGCGTGTGCGTGTGCGTGTGCGTGTGCGTGTGCGTGTGCGTGTGCGTGTGCGTGTGCGTGTGCGTGTGCGTGTGCGTGTGCGTGTGCGTGTGCGTGTGTGTGTGTGTGTGTGTGTGCGTGTGTGTGTGTGCGTGTTTGTGTGTGTGTGTGTATGTGGATCCTTCACTCTAACTCAAGTACTCAGAAAATTTTGAAACCTTGTATTTCTACCTTATTCTAATATGGGAAGACACCATTAGATTTTGGTGTGTATCAGATAACGGGAAATGGCACTTTACTTGAAGCTCAAAATAGATTTTCTTCGAAAAATATCTCCAAGGTTTGTGTCATTATAAAAAATAAATATTATTAAATTTTCTACAAATTTACATAAATACTTTTTCTATATATTTTATGTATAAATTTATAAAATTATCTAAAATTTTAATCCCGGAGTCTACGCTTTAAATAAGCAAAACTCCTTGGTTACAAAGTTCATATCGCAAATGTATGTAACTGGCGGATAAATATCACTGTCAAAGCACTAATCATTTCAAATTAATAATAATAACGTTTTAAAAAGAAAATAGTAAATAGAATCATACTTATATGGAATGGATCTTAATAAAGTTTCCGCAATAACTAAATATGTAAGTATGTATATTTAAATCAATAGAAATTAAATAGTGGGAGGTTTGGTGTTGGCCACATCAGATTTTTTATTTAGGATTAAGTCCCGATTTCATAAAAAAATCTATGATTAAATTTTACTTCCAAAGTAAATTTAATTGTATGAACAAATTCGTTTCCATGTTCTTATGACATTAAATTCATTGCTGTCAAAAAATCGCGCATCATTTGTTCGGTTTTTTTTTTAATTTAAGCTACATTCACAACACGAAATTAATGGTTAGTATTAGTAGTTCCGATGAGCGCAGAAACCTTGGCATACATAGTTGTAGTTTAGCGTTCACAATAACAAAATTAGCGCATCGCATGTTGAGCTAAGTTCAGTTAGCGAAGGAGTATGTAAGCTCCAAACTTATGGTTAGTGGAGCCAATCACTGAACAGAATAGAATGAAATAGATATAATGTAAAAAAGAAAGATGTTGTAACATTTATTGAGTTTGACAGTTGTTTTAAAAGAAATAAATTACATTTTTGTTGAATTTGGGAAGAATTTGAAAGATACTGAATTTATGATTCTTTTAAACATTTTTAAAATGTGTCTTATAAAGATAAAATCAGTTTTGTAGGCTGTATGCAATAAAAGTTTATTTTGTTGAACTTTTTTATATAAAAAATAAATCAAATCTACTAAACAAGAAGTATTAAATTAGGCTGTAGGCAATAAAAGCTTATTTTGTTGAACTTTTTTTATATAAAAAATAAATCAAATCTACTAAACAAGAAGTATTAAATTAGGCTGTAGGCAATAAAAGCTTATTTTGTTGAACTTTTTTATATAAAAAATAAATCAAATCTACTAAACAAGAAGTATTAAATTAAACCTGCTTTTAAAAACTATGAATCAAATGTACTATTTTGCCAACAAAAATTGTTATTCGTAGTCGTTAATTTCATGTATTGTGAACACTGTTTACCAATCTTTATTTAGTAATTATAAACACTAACGACAACTACCAATTCTAACGACTAATTTCGTATTGTGAATGAGGCTATTACTTTGGGAGTAAAATTTAATCATGGATTTTTTATGAAATTGGGCCGTAATGCTAATTAAAAAAAGTCATATATTTAGTTAGTTCATATCACATAAGTAAATAGCGTTGGTTTAAGTAGGGATATAAACTCTGCCATCTGATTAGTCAGAATACACACTTATAGTATGTTCCGTAACGCAACCGGTTCGATCAGGTTTACGGTTTTGTGTTCCGTAAGTCCTGAAATTATATACCGGTTTCTATTTGGAACGAGGTTCCTGAAAAAGGTTGGTAAAAAGTCGGACCATGGCAACCACAAAATAATCCTGGTTTCTCTGGTATTTTACCCCCACTACCGCTACTTCCAAACATCATCATAACAAAATCAAACGATATAGGTTCGTCAATGTCAAATTTCTAAACCGCATTAGTGGTATTACTAATAATTATTATAGACGTAAGTATGAAAACATTATTTATATTTGACATATTGTTGGTTGTGTTATTTTTATTGACATTTAAATGTAATATAATGTTCAATTTCGTTGTCATATTCAACGTTATCATTCATTTGGTTAATTTTTATTTTTATTAGGTTATGTCAATTTTAAATGTCATATGATTCATTGTCAATCTGTCCCGAAATAGATGAAAATATTTAGGAACCATGATGTACCTGGAATCAAGATACTGGTTTTTATGGTTGACTTACGGAACATAGTATTAGTTCACAAAAGAGAGAAAAATATCACCTGTCAGCTGTCAGGTACGAAATAAAATTGACAAATTAAATTATATTTAACCATGTTTTTCATTTCGATTCTGTAATTTTTAATATTTAGGTATTGTACGTTTTTATAGCTACAAATATTTACTATTAACAAAGTTTGTTTTCATGAATTTAAATTATTTACTTAATGCATGTAAAAACCTAATGTAATTGATTTATATGCATTATAACATAACTATAATATTTGTAAATTTTTCACAATTTGTCATATTATGTCAAAATTTAACATGATAAATTTAGCTATAAGTTTATTTTTTTTTAAACCGGGCAATAAGTGTTATTAATTTTATTTTTGTATTAAAATATATTTTTATACTAGTTGTAATTATTGAAAGTAATTGAAATATTGGATGTAATTCTACTTTAATTTATAGGAAAAACAGCACCAAGAAAATAAACTTCTCACAATATTCATGTAAAATTTAATATTTTGAGAGAAGTGTCGGCACAATTATCAAGTGTAGGTACCTATATTTTTGGGCAGTAGATACTCTATGTATATTATGTGAGATGAAAATATGTAACCTGCAGAGTATAATATTTTTTTCCATAAGTTAAACTTACATTTTTACGCGTATAAGCTACATACACAGTTGCGCAGCGATCCATAAATAAAAATAATATTATTATGTTACGACGTCAAAATCTCCATCACTAATAGACCGTACTAGCGGTGGGCCGCGTTATGCGAATGATTCACTTTGTTTTGAAGTTTGCACGTGATTCTCCTACTTTGTTTACTGTATATTTATCCTTTCTATTTTTTCTATCACTCTTATTGTAACACAAGCAGTAAAATTAAATTTAACGTTATTTTATTGCGAAAAGTCTTTGCACAATATGTAGTTAACGACATTTGTAAGTTTGATAAAAAACTAAATTTTATCAATATGTGGCTAATTCTAATTAAATGAAAATGTAGGCATTCCGTGTTCGAAATTTTCTTCGCCAAGATTTGTACGAGCGAATATTATATGTCAGCATATAGATGACAAAAAAATTGAATAAGTAGAAATTTATATTAACATTTTTCCCTTGAGCTAGCAAGAAAATGGTTTTAAATAAAAAAAAAAATAGGTATACATTTGTGATTATTAATATAATACCTATACAGCAAGGGAGCAGTGCCGACTTAAGACATTTTGCCGCCCGGGGCTAACTTTTAAAAACCGCCATTCTCTACAAAGAAAAAATCGTTTTTCCATCATCACTGCCAAGAGCCAGGGGAAAAAAGATAAATGTTACAAATTTTGTTTTTTCATTACGCAAATTTTAAAGTTTGAAACCTCATCTAATGTTTTTGGAATGACAAAGTGAAAGTGTATTAATCTTATTTCGAAACTCAGATTGGTCATTTCTTAAAATTATTATATCCACAGATGGGACTTAACAGAATTTCTCCGTTATTTTTGCCGGTTTACGGTTTTCGGTTCAGCTCCGATTCGAAGTCCTGGTCCTGGTTTAATGAAAGATTTCGTGGAATAGACTATAGATAGAAATTATGAAAGTCCATGACTACCATATTTTTGAAATTCAATGACAAGTTATTTTCGAATTGGTTCTGAAATGTTGGTTAATAGAACATTTCAAATGTTCACAGGAAAAATCTTCACCAGTTTCACGACTTTGCAGTCGGAGCTACATCAGTCACTCGTTCAAACTTTTTGCGTCGTTTGGTAGTTTTATTAATTGTGTAATTCAGTGGTTAATTTTCACGACTTGTTAAAAATTGTATCTAATTGTTTGTTATATTATGTCAACATAGGTACTTAGGGCCCTATTCTGTAACTCGGTGGTTAATTTTTAAATATTGGTTAAAATTTTTATTCAATAGATATTGATTTGACAATTAAAAATCCTTCTTTTTGTTATATGACAACATATTTGATTGGTTAAAAAATTTAACCAATGGTTAAAAATTAACCACTGAGTTACAGAATAGGCCCCTTAATTGGTTAAATTTTTAACTAGTTACAAAAAATTAACTACTGAGTTACGGAATCTCATCACTGACACCGCTCTTAGCTTAACAAATTTCTGTTCAGTACGTGTACTGAACAGAAATCGGCTAATCAAGTTATATTTTGCGCATATCGCTGGCGAACATTCATCTTTTTATACCCTGACGCTTGAACCGTCATCCTTTTTAGATCTTGTTTTACAATTTCTTAGGCCTGTATCTTAAGATTGTTACCGGTTTGCCTCCTTTACCATTTAAAAGCGCCCATCTTCAATCTATAAGTACCAATCATCTCATTTTGCTAGAAAATGGACATTCATCCATCATCTTTTTTCCTCTGGCTCTTAAATTTGCTTTAATTAAATATTTTATTTAAAAAAAATTAGGAACATGCTCTGCTCAGTGTACTGTCCTTTACGTATCTACCGCCGGGGACTATAAACCCCAAAAGCCAACCCCCCCCCCCTCCCACCGTTAAGCCGGCACTCCAAGGGAAAGAAATGCATGATTATTCCAAAGACGATTAGAGCCAGAGGGCGAGGGAAGGTGTACGAGTATACAGGGTGAGTCTGGGAAGACGCCCCCCCCTTTTAACTTGTTTATTATAAGTAATAGAAAAAAATGGTTCATATAAAAGTTTTATTATTTTACATATACTATTTGATGGCAGATGTAAATATTTTTTATAAAGTCAGGTTTACAAGATACGACTATCAACTTTTATTTTTCAAATAGCAACCTATAATTATTTTAATAAAATAGAAACCGCCATTTTTTTCTCTTTTCAACGATGTATTATATTTTATTAATGTATTTGGAAAATTTTGAGAAAAATGAGATAATTTAGAAATATTAGAAATAATTTTTAAACAAATATTATAGGTGGCTATGTGAAAATAAACAAAACGTAACAGTGCTATACAACTTAGCAAACTAAAACAACAAATTTAAATTAAATTAAATTAATTTTTTTTGCTCTTCTTATGATTCCAGTCGATTCACCAATTATTAGAATCATATCAATTTATTCGTTCTTCGTAAACATTTCAAAATGTTTTTTTTTTGTTTACAAAATAAATAAATTAAGTAACAAACAAATGTATACTTTTTTGACATTAATTTAATTGTTTTACATTGTTATGTTTTGTTTATTTTCACATAGCCACCTATAATATTTGTTTAAAAATTATTTCTAATATTTCTAAATTATCTCATTTTTCTTGAAATTTTTCAAATACATTAATAAAAAATAATACATCGTTGAAAAGAGAAAAAATGGCGGTTTCTATTTTATTAAAATAAAGATAAGGGGGGGGGGCGTCTTCCCAGACTCATCCTGTATATTATTTTCCCATGATCGGGATCGAAAGCTGGTAATAGTATTTACATTATGACAGGAAAGTGATCTTTTACAGGACGAGCAAGCATATTCCAGTTCGAGCCGTAGGCGATGACTGAAAACCTGCGAATCTTATGAAGACACTTTCCTGATGTAATACGTATAAAATTTTTCCCGAAATCGCTTAAATTATTTAAAATTTACACATAAATTTTGAAAAATTAATCCTTTTATCGTCACTACTTAAAGGGTACGACGCGAGTATATAGGTGAATAAAGTCCATCTTAAAATGCTTGAACGAGGCGGATTTGTATGGGCTTCTCATTTACTTCATATTTTATTTTTGCAAATTTGTATAGGTAATTTAAAATACACTTTCTATAAATTATAGATCAAGATATTTATACTAATACTACGTAAAATTATTGGTTGAAAAACATTGTTGGTTACGATTAATGAGTATTCTAATAGGATTCGGACGGAAATGTAAAAGGAGAAAAAAGAAATGCAAAGAATAACGCATGTAAATATTAAATAACTGTAATACTTATTTTTTTGATGTTGTATTGCCTGATTATTATAAGATAATAACATTAAACAGTTGAAAATCGCACTTTGCCTGGCGTATTTATTATAATATTCAGGCGATTTTGTGTGTTATCAAACTTCTTCATTTCTATACAAATCAATTAAAACGCTGTCTGTTCAGGCAACCACACTACACATTTTGATTATTTTGCTTCATATTATTTCCAATTTCAATATAAACAAACGCTCACCGCTATTCAAATAATGTCAGAAAATAAAAGCTGTCTTTAGAAAATGACTTTACCCATGGTTCAAGCAACCGCATTGCGCACGCCCGCATCAACATCCAATCATAACGCAGCTTTCAACAAAATGAATACAGACTGCTGTATTTATGTGACGTCACATCAAAATTTTTACGTGACGTCATGTAAATACAGTTTTCATAAAAGTTCTGTCAAAACGGTTTTTATAAAAATATTTACGTCCATTTTTATCAAAAATTTTACAGTGGGATACCGGCTTTACAGTACTCAAGAGTCATATAAAATTTTACATGATTAGTACCTACTGCAACTATGAACTTTCAAGACAAGATAGCCATGAATATTAAATTTTCTTGGCGGTTTCAGGAAAACATTTTTTTTTTGCAAGAATAATTTTATTGTATCTCATAGTAACCTTAAATGTAAAGGACAACAGAAATTTGACAGTTTGTTGAAAATTGGTTTCAATAATTATTGTAATGGGCTATATGACCAGTGTCGAATTGAAGGAAATAAAGTATAAAAATTAAAAATTAACCATTGTGCCTACCAATAATAATGATAAAAACTAAATTAAAATTTATGTAACGGCGCCGTAAGTCTGACGTCACGTAGGAGAATGAGAGAGCAGTTTACAAAGCTAAAAGTGGGAATTTAATGAACCGAATTTTTGAAATTACACAACAAATTGTTTTGGTCTAAATTTGGTTTACATTGAAGTGAAAATATAATTCATAAGTCACGTGACATGTTTTCCGCCAATCAACATTCAGAATCTCCCTAGTTACATGTCTATCACAGCGATGATAAAAAACAAAGAAATTATCACGTTATTTATATTCGTTACTAAGGGATTTATTTTCTTTATGTGACATTGACAGTTAATTTTAAGTATAAAAATGTGCGGTAATCGTTTTTGATATCAACGATGAAAATAATAAGGCAATTGTAAAATTAACCATGTTGTATAGCAATATATGAAAAGTTAGGTTACCGTGCTGCACAATGTGTCATAAAAATTCATTATATTCTCTCATTAAATATAAGCTTGTGATATGATTAATAATCGCAGATATTGCTTGTGAAATCTGCAACTCGGTTTCATTCGAGAATATCATCGATGATAATCATATCACTTGTTATATTACGTATGGCAATGTCATATGATATGACACAGACACTTCATGATATGACATTGACCTCCAAACTATATGACTCATACGGTTTACGAAGGCTGTTTACGTACATCATTTGAAAAATGGAACCTGAGTTCGTAAAAACAGATTCCAGTAATTTCCCAAATGTAGATTATTCTATGATTGATGATTTCTATCGTATAAATTCGAATTCTCTTACGTGACGCAACATATCCCCTCTCCAAAACTTCATTGTTGTTTTTCTCCGGAATTAACAACAATTAAGGGACTTAAAAAAATATGGGTTGTTTAATTTTTTGTAAAGAATCATAAAACGGAAAAATAAAAAATTGTATAATTACGTCATATTACCCACTGCTGAGTATGCCAATCTGCTTTTTATAAGAATTGTACGATAAAGCATTTGATGTCATTAATTGTCAAAATAATAAAATCTCTCCCAGGATGTCTCTATATGGGAAAAATTTCAATTTCAAATTAAATTTTTCACCAATTTATTAATTTGTGAGAATTTTCGGGAAAACATAAGACGTAACCTCCCAAAGAATGTAATAAGTCATATTTAACTAGTTCTAAGTTCTGAAAGTTTCCGAAATTCGATTGGTGGCAGTTAATAAGACAACTGTACTCGCATATGGTATAAAATGAAAGAATTAACGTGTGAAAATGTTGTAGCCACATCATATATATTTATTTTTTTTTCTTATAAAAGAAGTTGCCTGTGAATGATAAATAATAAATGTAATTAAAAATGAGTGGTTTTTATTTTACTTAGCAAGCAACAAATTATCTAATTATCTAGAAAAAATACAAGATAAGCAAATAAAAAATGGTTTCCTTTGAGAGTAGAATCTAATACCGTCCGTTTCTCATCACTCTCGTCACGACGTCGAAAGGCGGAAATACGTCGACTGGCAGCGTCTCCGGTGACGCAGGCGCACCAAGTGAGCCGGAAGTCAGGCACATAACTGCGGTATCCAGGCATTTCCGATGTACAACCAGACATCTGTTTATCTTTGTCTCACTACCGCTATCATCTCAACCTGTAGTGTTAGCGTTCCGATGATTCAGGTGCGGATTTTCTGTTTCATTCTAACTCTATATGATCTTTGTTTCTAGTGGATGTAAGTTTTTATATACTTATTTATTCTGTTTCTCAGTTCGTTAGGTAGTATGGTTTTTCTAAAAGCATTATAATGGTTTTAGATGTTGACATTTAATTTAAAATCCAACATCTGAACAGATTTTTAATTCATTTTATAAATGTTTCTACACTTTGTTTATATGAAGGTATGCGCAAAACTTCTAGCGGTGTTTCAATTTTATGGCTATCGCTATTTTTGAGATGATTTTCGACATTTGCCGTTACAAAGCATGAAGCATGCCAAATTAATTTTGCTTAATGATTCAGGTGCAGTATACTAACCTCTAAAAAAATTTGCTTGAAGCATTTTTACCTAAAATAATCAGGGCAACAGAAAATACGAAAGTATGATTTTACATATTAAAGTCATATGTTTGGCAGTGCCGTGCCGATCACATTACCGCCCTGTATAATTATAATAAATTACTCAATAAATTTAATTCATCTTTGAATCTCATATGACACAATCAGTCTTAATTCTGGTTTAAATAAAAGTAATTTAGGTTACATCTATTGAAACATAACCTAGTTTTGTCAGCCAGATAGCAAATACTTGAGAATAAAACTATTAACATTTCTGAGATACTATTTAATTAACCGAGGCTTGAACATGTTGCAAACATTACAAATTGGTCTATGTGTACGAGAAGCAAATAAAATACAAATTTATATAAGTAATTTAATGAATAGTTCTGTGTAGACTGTAGATTTTTGTTCAATTGTCTTTGAATCGTCCCTGTCGAGTCGGAGATGGTTTCTATTGAATAACAATTCGATGCGCCGGTAACTGTATGACTTTGTTTTAATTAAAACATATTTCACTCGTGTTTAACGTCGGTCGATCTATCGTCATGGCAACACAACTTTGAGAAATAGATATTCGCTAATGGAAATTTTAGTCGCCTACACTAAACACCAATACAAGCGTCCGTGTAACTGTATGCGTTTGTATGAGATCGTGTGGGTAAAATGAGGTTGCAATGCGTGCTCTCTTTCTACGTAGTCTGAGATTTCATATAAGAGATCGTTACTTACGTGACATTTTGATAGTTAACTTAATTCTATTTATATTGTACGATGCACTTATTGATCGGTAAAAGATATTTAATTAAAACTTTTTATTTAAAAAGTAAATAAATGAAATTTCTTTTTAATTTAATTGCATTGTTACTTTGTAATTAATATGTACCTAATAAGGAACAACATAAGAATGCAATAATGATAATAACTAGAAGAATGTAATAATTGCAATCTTCAGTATCTAACATATGTAATTGCATTTCCTCTATATGTTCGTCAAATTTGGTCATAAATATGAGTGATTTTTCAAGAAATTAGGACCTTTTATAGTCTCTAGAATCGTATTCCAGGGACATGAAAACTACGAAACATTTTTTTTGTCTGGGTCCTGCATTATATTATTTAAAAAAATTATGTAACTTCATCTAAATTGGAAGCTTCTTTTCTGTAGTTCTAGAAAGTTAGGTCGCAATAATTTTTTTATACAAGGTGTATTACGGAAAGTGAAACATAGGCGTTTAACATGGGAAATCAGTTTTTCCGTACGCATTGCTCCCCTAATTATCTTAGAAAAAAAATTTCAAATGGATATTGTGAAGCAAAAATTTCTACGTCCGAATCAATAAAAAAATTCATTTTGGCTACTTCATAACTGCAGAAATAAAAAACGGAATTACAATTTAATAGTATTAGCCATGGAATTAGAAAAAAGAGAAGAACAAAGGCGTAACGTTTTATTACGTCAGTGTCAGAATAATGATTGTCGAAATAAATATTTTACGTAGTAAATATTAATTTTCTAAATAGAAATCACATATTTTAGCAGAATAAGTATAAAAGTAGCTAGACGTTTTTTTCACACTCATGTATAAAATGTCACTTAAACTGTCCTTAGGCAGTGTTTTGTACAAATCTGTCGTTTATTATGTGTTACTACGAAAAAACTTTCCTTGTGACACACTATTCCCATATTGCCAACGTATTTGCTCTATTTTGCTTTTGGTAATTAAATTTCATTAAAAACTGTCGTAAATGCTAATGATAGTGATAGAGATAGAAGCACCTTAGTGTTGTTTGAAATAGAGCAAATACATTGGCATTGCATTTAATAGTGTCCCACAAAGGAAGACATTTCGTATAATAAACGACATATTTGTACAAAACACTACCAAACGACAGTTTAAGTGACATGAGTGTGAAAAAAAAACGTCCAGTTACTAACTACTTTTATAGTTATTCTGTTCGAAAAACGGAAAATATAGTGATGCACGACAAGGTGAGAGTACTCTCGCATCTCGTCTCGTCTCGTAGCATTATGCGAGACGAGAACGAGAGCGAGATTGCAGTTTAAAATTCGAGGCGAGATCGATATAACAACTGCGAGAAGCGAGAAATCTCGCGAGATTCTCGCGAGAATCGAGCAAGAAAAAGTATTTGTACCTTTATAGCTTGATTCATAAATTGATTCGAAAATTCCTGTGTTGACTATTAAACTTTTCTGGAAAAGTTGATCCTGGAATGTGCAAACGGTTTTGATCTATCGTTAATATTACCCGAGATACGTTAAAAAAAACATCGAAAATGAGACATCCTTTACATACGTTTATTTCTACAATACGGTTTGTCTTTTTAATTATTAAATGTTATCTTTTACTGTTATTTATATTAAAATTATATTATTTATGATTAAACGAATATCATTTTCTATTAAGTGTAATTAAAATATTGCATTATGATATATTCGATAATATTTTTCTAATGAAGTTAATTCCACCCTGTTGCCTGTAGTAATTACTTACGCGATAATGAATTACAGTTGTTGAAATATGAATGGTGAATTATTAATAATCAATATTCGAAAAGATATAATAATGAATTTATTTTATTTTATATAGACTCACATACTTTTTACCTCCTGTAAAAGAGGTTCAGTAATTTTTTTAAAGATATCCGATCAAGGTAATCTGTATCATGAACAAATTAACAAATTAGCATATAGTTATCTCTCTCACAAGAAGAGTGTGCTATAAGGATGGATATAACATTCTTGTCTTTCAAAAATTCGTATTGTTTCAACTAAGTTAGGACTTCGTGCGATGCTCGTTGTTGACAATACTTTCGCTGTAGGTAACGTACGTTTATTTATTAATTCAGATATATTGCCTTGATTCATAGCCGTACGAATATCGTTATTTTCTGTCAGAGGCACTGACACCAGGGTTGTCAAAAACCTGGGCTTTTTCGATATATGCCCAGCCCACTGAGTTTTTTCAAAAATAAAGAAATTATTACACTGTTCATGTAATACAAGTTACAAAGAATTACAAGAAACACTAGTTAATTACATTTCAATTACAATATAATGTAATACGATTTTTACTATAAATTGTACAAGTTTATTCGTGATATTTTCATGCCTATACTCTTCTAGGTTCTGTAGTATAGGCTGTCTCAAGATATATGCACATTCCATTACTTGTGAAGTAGAGGTCTGACCCTTCACAGCTGCATATTTTGTCGGGGATTTGACCAGGTTGGAATTAGGAAAATTTTAAAAGGATAATTATTTTCAAAGAAATATATTTTCGAAATATGATTATAATTTACCACTGATTATTATTAATTGTTTAACGCTAATTTCAAAGAAAATTCACTGAGGTTAGGATTAGGTAAATTTTAAAAGGATTATTATTTTCAAAGAAATATATAAAAAGTGAACTAATTTTGTTTGTATTAAAACTGCATTCTTTTAGTAATTGTATGAAAGCTATTATTATTTTTAATAGGTACTGTAATGACAATAAATTGTTATAAATACGTATTTTTCTTATCGATTAAAAATTTATATATAAATGCATTTTTTTTAAATAATTGTTAGCTATATTCGTCGAAATAATAATAATAAATAAATAAATTTTTATAACTAAACAATAAAAATGTCGCAAAATTGACTTAATGAAAATTAATATTTGATTACTTCAAAAAATAAAAAATAAATAAATACGACCCAGTACTCTTTGCCTCTCTAATGTATTTAAACTGCATTCCGCTGCGAAGGGCGCAGGTACAAATGTGCATATATCTTGAGACAGCCTATACGTAGTTGAGTTTTAAACATAATAGTCAACATGCCGAAAGTAGAGGGTTCTGTGAGATAACAGTCCCTAGATTGGGCTCATGTTGTTAAAACAAATTATGGTAAAACCAAATGCAAACATTGTGATATATTAATAAGTTTAAAAATAGAATGAGTTAAAAGACATTTGCTAAATTGTATAAAGTACAAAAAATAGTGACAAGTGCAAGTTCATCATTGTCGTCAATACTAGTTATGGATGATTCGGATTCGGACAGTGAAATAGAAGAACAACCTAAAAAACGTCAGTGCAATTTATCAAACTTTGTTGTATCGACATCGCAAAAAGAAAAATGCAAAATCGATAATAATATTGCTTTATTCTTTTATTGCAATTATATCGCTTTTAATATTGTAAACAGTTAAAGTTTTAAGAACATGGTCAATTTTTTACGACCTAGATATAATCCTCCTAATCGCCATAAATTAGGAGGTAAATTACTAGACGAAGCAGCAAATACAGTGGATCAATATTTATCAGATCATTTAAAAAATGAAAATTATTGCTCCTTAACTTTATTGTGGGTGGTCAAGTATCAGAAATGATCCAATAACTGCCACCAGTGTCCATCTTTATGAACTCTTTTCTTCTTTAATCAATTCTTTAACATGCCTAAATTTTTATAATAACTGGATTTTTAACGATTTTTTTCAAGTGGGTTTTTGCCGAAAAAACCTAGTGGGTTTTTTTCGGGCTGGGTTTTTTCATGACAACCCTGACTCACACTGTGTCAGTATCTTATTTTTTACATATTCGGTTTTATATTTGCTAATAAACTTTCAAGTTGACTTAGTTTTGAATTTTAATTACTTTTACTTTTACTGTAACATATATTTTTATAAGAATAAAATAACAGTAGTATCTTATTTATACCCCTATAAAAACTAGTAAACGACACTACTGAATTTGATAGAACAAAATCTTATTTCATACAATTCGTAGATGACCTTGATCATCAGACATCTTTCAAAATTTTTACTGTATATAGATTGTGCTAAAAATCGCATATTGCGATTATGAATTATAATAAGATAAATACGTTTTGAAGTTGAGATCCCTGCAATTACGAGTAGATTTTAAAATTTTCATGTCTGTTGGACTGCGGGTATGTGTGACTGAATCTCTACTTTCTACTACAATGAAGATAAGTCATTAGATTTTGGAGTGAATCGAAAAACCGGAAGTAGTACCTAAAATTCATAATAATAACGATACCTAATTTCTTGAGAAGAAAATATTGCTAATCCATTTAATTAAATTAGAATATAGGTTATGTGAATAAAACTAATTTTGAACTAGGAAGTATATTGTTAAAAATATCAATTACTGAGATCTTATTACTTATTAATTTTAGAGCGCGTGAGGAGAAAAGTTGTTCAAAATTAAAAACTGCGTCTATTAAGCTCATTTTAAACATTATAAGTAATTTTCAGTACTTATGTCATGGAAAGTAAAACAATTTCATCCATGATTTACGTATCCAAAAAAATGTTTTAATCATTAACAATTATTATCCAACTGTCTAACTGAAAAATTCGAAAATCGTAATTTTGTCTAGAATTAATAAGTAAAGAGATGTAAGTAATTAAAAATTTTACCTACATTTTTATAATGTTTACATAAAATTGAAATGGTTTATTAGATTAGATTAGATATTTATTAACAGTAATACTTACATAGATAGAATCGTACAATGTTTCAGCACGTCAAACATTACTTTACTTCATTTATTTAATTTCAAATAATATCAATTCACCTTTAATAAATACATTTGTAAATTTAAAATTTACGAGCCCGAATTTTCTTCATTTGTCTCACTTATAAAAATTTAATTATCGTGGCGTAAATAATAGAATCGTATTAATAATTTAATAAATTTTATCTAATTTTTACTTCCTTGTACATAGTAAACTGTAAAGGAAGTATTCTAATCGCGAAAAATTTCGGTTTCCAGATTTCAACGGAAATATCCATTTTGACCATCCCTGAATCCATTTTGACTAATTTCGTCGTGATGTCTATACGTACGTATCTCGCATCTCAAAAACGTTCAGCCGTAGAAAGTTGAAATTTTGTATTTAAGACTATTACGACATCTAGTTGTGCACCTCCCTTTTTGGTTATTACATAATTTCAAGAAGTGGTACTTTACTTCAAATAATAGTTTTAGAGAATTAAATTCTGCGTCTAGCACAATCAATATTATTAAATTAGCCCATTGCATAAGTGACATATGTAAATTTAAATATTATATTGTAACATGGGACGCCCGCCGTCGCCACCACTGTAAGCGAGTGTCTATTTATAGCGGTGACGTAATCGCACTAGTAGCCGGCCGATGTAAACAGACTGGTCGCGCCGTGTTTAATTACTTCCGGTCACCTGAACCTTTTGTGTTCATTGTTATTATGTGTTCGAATATTCTAGACTGTTCTAGAAAATAATGGCAGCTGTATATAAGGGACGTAGCTATGCTCGAGAGACAGTTAGTTAGTTACATGGAGAGGCATAGAGATGTTCATATAGAGTGTTAGTGAGTTTGAGAAGCACAGCAGTATCGTGGTGAGCGTATATGCAGTTGGTGTCAAGTAGGTACTCGGGAAGTTACTGGTATATTGGGATAGCTGTGGATGTGAATACTTGGTAGTGTTGACGAGTATTAGGAAGCTATAGTGTACGAGGACAGTAACAGCGAGTCTGGAAGTTACTGGTATATTGGGATAGCTGTGAAAGTGAATACTCGGCAGTGTGGACGAATATTGTGAAGCTAGGTATACAAGGACAGTAACAGCGAGTTGGAGTGGATACTCGGCATTGGTGTTGAAGAATTGTGGCATACAGATAGTTGGTGATACTGAGGCTGTGGAAGAGAAAGAGTTACATAAATAAACAGACAGTGAGGTGAAAGGTGTGACTTCTGTCCGAGCAGTTGAATATACAGACGCTGTTGAGTCAGTTGAGTATATAGACGCTGTGGAGGTCGGTAGGCAGACAATTGAACATGATATAAGTATATAGTGATATGAATACCGGGTAAACAGTCTACAAGAGTCTGCAACAGACCGGCAGTCTAAGATTGGAACGCGTAGTGAAATAAATAATTTGTAATATCGTGGAAATAAACAGTAATGTTAATTGGTTAAATAAATCGTGTTAGTGTTAGTGTTATATAGTTAATTATAGTTTTAATCTCAATTAGTTTTTAATAATTGTTTAATATAATTAATAGTAACTTTCTTTATAGTTTAATAAACACTTAATTTTAATTAGTAATAATTGTCTAATATTTACACTTCACCCAGATAAATAAAAACGGTACAATATACTTTTTGGTTTTTGTAATAAAGCTTGCTATGGATTAGGACAAAAAATTACAAAAAAATCTGATATGTACACCACACGACTTCCTTGTACGCAAGACCCATATGAAGTATAGACCCAATTATAAAATTGCACGTATTTAACGTAATTTGACATTAACATCTATTTTTTTGTTATTTTTTGTCCTAATACAAGCAAGCTTCATTATAAAAACCAAAAAGTATATGTTCTAAATTTGCATATCTTACTTATACAATGGGCTAATTTAATAATACTTGATATGCTAGACGCAATTTAATTCTCCAAAACTCTTATTTGAAGCATTTATTTCTAAAATCAAAATGAAACCATTTTGTTCAAGAAAAACTGTCAACAACGTCAGGTAATATATCACTTCCGGTTAGCCTGTTTTAACCAAAATCTATGTTTTTCCAATTGACATATAAGTCTTATATACCAAATATGAAAAGTTTTGGATTATATTTTAAAATTGTTTTTCATTAAAATCTATTATAGGCTTCAAAGAAAGTACCATTTCTAGAAATTACACTGAGAAAAAGATATAATTACGTGAACTGTAAATTTATTTGTTACAAATAAATCCTAAGCTACAATTGAAGCAATGTAATTATATATTTGAAGCATTTATTTGTCTCAAATAAATATATATTGAGATCAATTATATCTTCTATTTCATGAGAACTATGCATTTATTTACATTAATAATTATTTGAATTGCGCTAAATTTATTTCATTATTATTGGATATATAATAATTTATTTGAACCAAATTTAAATATCTACCTCTCATAACCTGTCCATTCTAAATAGATTAAAATTGAAGGAAAATAATTAAATAAAGACTAGTACATTGAATTTATTCGTACACCATATTTTTATTAACACACAAATTTAATCCTTAAGTATATTAATGTACATATAATAAAAAATTATAAAAGTATAAATACACAATCTGTACAGATACCGATGCATGTGCCTTGGTATAAAAGATACACTGAATGCAAAGCAAATATCCAAAACTCCACTCAAGTAGTATATTTTTCACTGTTTCGTTACCCATACTCACTACTTTTTAGCACGCGAATGAAAAACAAATCGCCAGAAATGAACACTGTCACAAATGAGCACCACCATATACAAGATGCAACGTATACAACAAATGAACAAGTCCATACAAGTCACACTTCAATTAAAATCGTCATCTGACAAATAGAACATTGTTCACTCAATGGAAATATTATTTTGCCACAAATAATATTTATTTTTGACAAATAAATATAGATTCATACAATAAAAACTATTTTTCATTGTAATTAAGATGAAGTTTATACAAATATATTATGAATTTAATTCTAAACAATTACATATTTGTAAGAAACAAATTAATATTTCAGAAAATTATAAATTTATTTATTAAAAATCTCAATTTTAAATGCTAAACATAAATATATTAGTTTATTTGAGAAAATTTAATTTAATTTAAATGAAATAAATGACGGTCAAATAAATAATATAATTGAATGAATAAAATACATTTCATATTAAAGATTAAATTGTATTTATTCCAAAGTTGCAATAATTGAATGAATGAAGTGCCCCTTAATTATGAATATTTATTTGCTAAAAACCAGTCATTTTTCTCAGTGTATGTAATGACAAAAAGGGAGGTGCACAACTAGATGTTATAGTACTTTAAATACAAAATTTCAACTTTCTACGGTTTACCGTTTTTGAATTATGCGATATATGTACGTACGTACGTACAGACGTCACGACGAAATTAGTCAAAATGGATTCAGGGATGGTGAAAATGAATATTTCCGTAGAAATCAGAAAACCGAAATTTTTCGCGAATACAATACTTCCTTTACTTTGCACAATGAAGTAAAAATTTAAAAAATATTAATATCAAATTACGCCAAATACGTGCATTTTTATAAATGGATCTATATTTTATGTTGGTCTTGCGTACACGGAAGTCTTGTGGTGTCCACACCTGATTTTTTATTTAAAATGAAAATATTTCAAAATTATGACGCAACGTCGTTGAATTTTTAGCAAAAAAATAACAGTATTAAAAATATCACAAATCGATATTTAATTTCATATTAATCGTATTCATCAACATTGAGTAACATCGCCTTTTCAGCGAAAAATCAACCTTTTATTAGGTATTTTTTTACTAAAAACTGACGTAAATTCGTTTCAAATTTCTCTCAGTTTTCTTCTATAGTTGATAAAACAACAAATTATTTTATTTTACATTAATACAATAAAATATTTAAGAAAACATATCTAGAACAGCAAAATGTTTATAATACTGATAAAAATTGTCGATAATTTAGGTTAGCTACTGTTTTTATCATACTAAAAAGAATGAAATTAAGGCGGATGTGCCAACTGATGTGAATCTAGGCTGGTTTTATAAAACTGCATCAAATTGTTGCACAGTATCATTTTCGTTAAAAAATGTTTAAAACGTAAAAAGATACCAATTTTTAAAATAATTTTTAGAATTTTTTATGCTTTAAAAAGTGTATAATTTTTTGGGATGGGTGGTAGTTGTAGTTGGAAATATTGAATAGTGGCTGCAGAGTGCGCCGCCGCCATTGCGCCGCGATGCAACAATGCTCGCTGCACGTGCGCGGCGCTGGCATCGGCCTCCATTGCTGCAGTCCTTTATTGCGCCGTCGCTTCAATTTCAGTTTTGTTTTTACTTTTTGTTGAAAGTTTCGATTGATTCCAAGGCGTATATTGCATTTCCGGCTCGCGACGGCTGCCGCACTTGTCAAATGATAACACAATAATAGTTTTTAGTAAATGCACCGAGCTGTCCTGCAATCGGTCTTCATCCTCCGGCACGCGTAAGTCCTTCTCGCTTTTGCATGATGCAAGTTTATGTGCTTCTTGCTTGCCTAAGCCACACTAGCACTCATTCATCACCGTACAGCATCATGAATGGATTCAAATCTTCTACTTCTACTGTCCATGCAGTCATTTCATATAGTTTCTTTCTAGTTCACCCGACATTTAACATCAATATGTGATTGCACAATATTAAATTATTCTTTCATTTTTAGGTACTATTTTCTTTTCCGCCTGAATGTTATATCATTTAAAAATATATTTTATTGTTAGATAAAACAAGTATTTATTATTTACTTTTCCTCCATGTTTTCCTTTGGTGAAAATGTCATGTAATAAAATTTTAATATGTCATTATGCTACTGTGAAAATTAATGTTATTATTATATATGTTACACAGAAAATATGTACAAATTTATATTTTTAGTGTTTTTTCATCATATTACGTATGTATTTAAAATAAAAATGGCGTCTGTCAAGGGTAAAATGAGTGCGTAATTTAATAATCTGTGCACCTTTTTAGGAAATTACATAACGTATTTAACAAATATTAACTAAAATCAATCAAATATATCAACTATTATCTACTTTGACTATAAATACAAAAAGGTAACCAGCACTATACATATACATCTAATATAATTTTTATTTAAATATATGTGCATGTATATTTTTTTCACATTTTTATATTAATAATATGAATACATGTATAATAATGAAGATGAACCACCGTAGATGTGTTGCTGTACTGCAATAAAATAGATTTTCAGACATGCCTGAAGATAATTAAAATTAAAGGGTAATTTTTAAAATATATATGTTTATAATAAATTCTTCACTCTATATTCTCCAAACACATATTAGTCTTGTTTTTCAAGGAATTAATTAATTAAATGTGCTCAATGCTTTATCATAATTATCATCATCAGTGCAATGACAGTCACAAATACCGTATGTGCTTGTTTTGTAGTTGATTTATGTGAGTGCAGTCAAGTTCTTATTTCGTCAAACATTGATTACTAATGTAACCAAGGCGACAACGGGGATACGCCTATGCAATCTGTACTACGTATGTATATATGGTACATATCCTTCCAATTATATTTTTTATAATAAAATATCCAGTATACTTAGTGTTATTTATAAACATATGTTTATTTACTTTTATAAACAAAATGGTCCGTATGCTGAACGGGTTTTTATGAATAATTTTATTAAAAGCGATGTAGTTTAACTACATAAGAATATAATGCGTATATATTAAAAAAAAGTACAATCGTCGTACAGCTCAATACTTTTTATTTTATGACACTAATATTAATTTATCAATTAAAAACATTTATGCTAATTATTTTCCTTGAAACATTTAACATAGGTGCAATTTATAAATATGTATTATTTTAATGATTTTATGAATTGGAGATAATGAAAAAATTTAGGAGAGTCTAATAAGGAATAATATATTGTGTAGTTAATACATCTATAATAATACAAATTGGCGGAAAAGGCATGTAATAGTATATTACTAACCAAGGTGGAAAGTGTTTCATTACTGTCGAGGGCGAAGATAGCTAACCATGGCGCGAAAATGGAGAATTTATAAGTTAAGGTACATACATTTTCAGTAAATAGGAGACTTGGAGATATATGTCGTTATGGGCTTCGGCGTTGTAACAAACATTTATATTTTGAAAATAATCGACTTTTCAATACCATTTTATCATCTCTATATCTACGTCACACATTTACTCTATTCCAAATTAGTGTTTCATCAAGACAAGAAATCTTGTCTTGATGATCATTTCTTGTCTGCTTGATTTTCAAGACAAGAAAATAAAAATTTCTTGTCTTGCTCATTTCTTGGCGACGTAATTCTTGTCTTGTTTCAAAATTTCTTGATATTTCTTGTTTCTTGATATATTAGGAGAATCCCCTTTTTATCGATTACTAGTTGTTGCTTATTGGTTACTTATTTTTTGTGTTATTTCGATATTCCGTGCTTTTTATTTAAACAATGAGTGTTCAAACAAAAATAAATCAGATTCAGAATCGGTTTTATCCCAAAATAATATTTCTCCCTCCCAAATCTAATAAAATATGATGTGGCCAGCGTCATTTAATTTTTAATACATACACGAAAGATGACTATTCAAGAAGACACAATACACTACACTTTATATAGTAGTAGCTTAGCAACATTTTGCATTAGAAAGAGAAAGATTATTTGATTTATGTCTATTTAATTTATGTTGTGTAACAGATATACGCAAATGGTGGTATTGCTTTCTAACACATCACAAATAGTAATAACGTATGTCGTAGAGTACTAATGTTTATCCAGTGACGATGGCATTTCACTCAAATAATTATTGTATTTATGTCAAGCCTATATTTTTGTTTTATGCCGAAACCGGCCGAAGAAGATAAAACTTTGAGAAAAGCATTATTTAAAAAGATACAAAAGTTTCAAATAAATTACAATTATTTTTTTATTTAAAATGTATCCATAAATATTCCGCGTTGCACGTCTTTATGGGTACGAAATGCAGTGAAGTTATCTGCAAGTAATATAATATCAGACGGGTCATAAATGACCTTGAATAGTCGTCTTTCGTAAATAATATTATACTTCATATCACGTAAGAAATGGCATTGGTTTAGATAAGAATATAAATTCTGAATTCTGCCCTTGGCTAATGGCTTCTTTCTTCTTTCCATTTTAGAATAAGGTAGAAATACATGGTTTCGAAATTTTCTGAATAACAGTACCTATTATAGAAATACAGATTTGCAATATTCATTGTGGTTCTTGATGACACTTTCTTGTCTTGTCTTGTCTTGGGAAATAAAAAATATTTCTTGTCTAAATCTTGTCTTGATTTCAAGACAAGATCAAGAGTATATCTTGATTTTTGTGAAACACTATTTCAAATTATCACTACATGAAAGCCTTCTGCTATCGGGATTCGCAAAATCCGTTGGCAGCTCTGGAAATGCATCTGTCATGGCAGCCAGTAGGACATGTCAGATTTACTTATATTTTGAGTGAGCGATTTCTGACCCAAAATATTGTTGCCAGTTCAAATCAATAGGTACAATTTTTAAGTTTGTTTAGTCGAATCCTTCATCGAGAAACATAGTTGAGGAGCAACGAGTCATAAATTCGTGATTAATTACTACTTGTGGCGTGACTCGACTTAACGACAATTCTGACTTGGAACTGCAGCCTGTAGGAAAATTATTAGTAAAAGCAATGAAACTATAAATTTTATTTGTAAATACTGTCAATAATTGTCTTAAAACCACATACCTGTAAAATAGTATTTTATCAGATTACAGCTTTCCGATATATTTAAATTTCTTTTCCATACTTTCAATCGATCAAGTTTTCTTCTTTGGAATATATCTTGAAGTTTTGTTGTACTCGTACAGCATTTTTTTTTCTTTAATTTGCTTACTTATCGAACATTTTCAAAAGAAATTATAAAATCAAAGCGTGAGAACTTCTTTTTCTGTTAAACGAAACGATGTTTTTTGACATTTACATAATTTGACATGTCCTACTGGCCGCCATTAATTTAGTTCCCTATAATTCCGCCGATGTGGCATGTTATTCTGCTGGTCCCAATGAGACCCTTAGCGCAAAGCTTAGCGTAAATGGCAGCATATGGATATTCTCCTAAGTACGTATTACAATATACAGACTTTTCTAAGAATACACAGATATTGTGTGTAATCGTGACTTTTCATGGATGTGGCACATTATATAAACACAAAATATAGAATAATATAGAGTAGGTGCAATGAAACAAACGTTTTTAACAAATACATAGTTTAAATTTATTATTTTAATTAATAGTTGTTTGTCGCCCGTTTGACGTTTCAAAGTCTTTTAAAGGTTAAAGTATGGTGTGTTTCAAGATATGTATTTGCAAATCTACCTGCCTTCGTACTGGCGCGGTACACGATGTGCCATTTGAAAGTTTCATATTGAAAGTTTCTATTGGAAAATTTCAAAAATGAAAGGTCCAAGCCTTAAATTTTCTAAAAATTTCATAAGCTACACTGCGCATGCGCAGATGACATACATGCGCCTGCACTTCTCTATGAAAGTTAATCTACATGTTGGAACTTGTAAATTTCTCGAATATGCAATTCAGGATTCAGTACAGTTTAAGTTTGGTGAAAATTATGTAGAATATGGCGATATTTCAATGAAATAAATACAAAAGACAATAAGATACTTTCTATTTTAAATAGTTTAATACTTATTTTTTACATTTTTGTATATGAATAATAATTTTTTAACCTTTTTTTCTTTTTTTATTTTCATATTAGTTAATTTGAGATCCAAATATTTCAAATTTAACTGACAAATGTTGTTTCTTGAAATTTAAATGAAACTTTCATTGAAATTCATAGTGAAACATTTTGTGAAACTTTCAATAAAATTTTCAGTGAAACTTTCAAAAAAAATAAATTTCCGAAATTTGCACATCACTAGCGTACACCGCAAAACAGCATGATATTTATATTCCTACGCGTCAGGGGAGGATTAACAAAATTTGAGAAAACGATGTAGCGGTACTTTCTCAAAATCCCGCTAATTAATATACCCGATTCTATTTATGTTGTGAAAATTTGGTGAATATGTCACATTCTTCGTTCTGTATTTCTTAAAATTTAAGTGAAATGTTAATGCCACAGAAATATTTCGTGTGCTGGATTTCAAATATTTTGTTACAACCCTGTCATGTTACCCATCAAGTCCATTTAAGAAGCCACGCGCTGCGTAAGTCGAAGCAGGTACGTTTGCAAATATCTTGAAACAAACTATAACTAGCCCAGTAGCGAACCTGAACCTATTGGGAGAAATATTTTTTCTCTCATTGCCTTTTTCTAATTCGGAATCTATTTTCAAGTACATGAATGCAGAAAATAACAGCAGTAAATCAACAGAAGTAAACCAAATAACTCTTGTTTAAATTTATGATGCCACGCCAGTTCCATACGCTGGTATGAACGTGAAAGATATGTTGAATGACATCGGCTATCGGTGGTACTCAAATTTTGGACTACAATATACGCAGTTTTTTATTAATGGGCTACTTGCATGGTACTGAAAATCCGATATCTATCACTATACGTAAAGTTATGTTGAAAACGTGTGTAAGAATATAAATTATATTTATATGACATTTTCTGTGACGTCATTATTTTTAACTGGAGAAAGGAGAATGTAACCTGTAGATGGCGTGTGTGTGTAATTCGAATTTGACGTTAGTTCATTTTTCTCTCTTGTTTATTATTTGCAATTTGCGTGGTTTTTGCTACTTTTACTACGTATTTCGATTTGCAATATTTTGAAGGATTTTAATTTACCTTATACTCGTACAAGGTTAAAATGACAAACTAAAATATTAACCTCCAAATTATTGTTCAAACTTCAAACAGGTGATCTGTCATGTTTAAATTACCCGCACATGTCGTTGCTGTGGGGCGCACTGATCCTATGGCTTTGCGGACATTCATTGGTGTTGGTGCGGCGGATTTCTACGTCATATATGGCGGTAATTTAAATATTCAAATTTCATTATTTTTTTTCTGGCCAATTAATAAAAATTTTGTCAAAAGACAAAATATGAGTAGCAAGTTTTTATCGTCTCTTCAAAAATATAAAATAAAAAAAAATGGCACGCATGTAGCCCACTAGGTATTTTATTAAATACCTATGCTTATTATCCATGCACAATTCCAATTATTAACCACAAAAGTCATGTTAACATATTTATATATTTTATAAGTTTTGAAAAAAGATCAAAATATGTGACTTCAGTTATTAGCGAAGTCCACTGTTTGAGAACAAAATCATATCTATGTCTACGTCACAGAATACAGAATATTAAAAAAATGTATTACGGCTTAACGAATAATAATGAAGCATTTCTAAAACTAGAAATCGCTTTTAGTGTAGGTGAAGTCTCATAAAAAATAAAATAAGAATAAAAAAATTTTTTATATCTAATGATATTTAGCTGGATTAGGTGAGTAGAACATATAACTGCAATGTGCAATGAATATATTTTTGCGATTGCATATACATGTTTCTTTCTACAATCGAATATTACGCAACAAAAGTAAACAAAATGTCAAATGTAGATATTGTTTTACTATTGTTTTCATAATACATTGGTTTATATGAAAGTGATTTAGAATGTTTTCTTCCTAGCCTTCTAGTCATGATGCAAATTGTATTTTTTCTGTCAAGTTACTGAGAAATTTTTCTGCTCTGTTCTGCTTACTTACCACGTGTGACTCAAATTGAAAGATTTTTGCAGATTTTGCAAAGCAAAAGTTTTGAATAAAACAAGAAAATGAGTTGAGTACTCGTATATGGGGAAGTTTCGCGGTTATTATTTACAAAATACAGTGACATTATGATATTAACAATTTCGATGGGCCTGGAGATTGATTGAAGATAATCCAATGTGAGGTAAGCCTGTGGAAGAATGAAGGAAAACATCAAACAAGTTAACAATTTTATTTCAAAAGAACGATGAATACATTTTTTAGTGATTACAGATGAAGAAGGGATGTTTATCATAATCATTTTGTAAATTCTGTCCTTGGTCAGGTCTCAACGTAAATGTTGTCTCCATACTGTCCTGCACTTCTCTTTTCAGCCTCTCGTAATTCTGTTCTTTCCCTTCCCCATGTATTTTTCCTTCAATTATTTTTTTTGTATACCATCCTTCCTTAAAATGTTCAATGTTTCAAAATTATTCTTTCTTATCCAATTCATCTCAACACCTCCTCGTTCCTAACTCTCTTCTTCCACGCAATCTTCTCCATCCGTCACCATAACCACTTCTCAAAACTTTCCAAGTACTTTTTCTTCTTCTTCCGTAAGATCCACGTTTCACAGCCATACAATACAATACTCCAATATAAGATATTTTGCATATCTTTTTCTGCTTCTAATTTCTTCCTTGCATAATTTCCATTCCAATTTATTAAGGGCCTTTTCCATATTAAACTTTATCTTCACTTTAACACTTTAAATTAAAATTAAAGTTGAATTCGTTTTCATAGTATAACTTTAGCACTTTATTGAGCACTGTAGCATTACTTTAAAATAAAGATAAAGTCTTACGGCCGGTTTCATAATAAATGTAAAGTTACTTTAATTTTAAAGTTTGATCTAAAAGTGAAAAAGCGTTTCATAATTGAACTTTAAGTTAAAGTTGTTAGTTTAAAGTCCTTTAAAATAAAGTCATGTGAGAGTTCTTTTACGAGCTTAAAGTGGAAATTTAACTTATTAGTTTCGATTCCACATTTTTAATAAAAATGTTTTTTCAATTTCTTCATCAAGTTCCGACGAGATGTTAATATTAAACAAAGAAAAGTATATTAGCCAGGAATTAATAATTAAATATATGGAACGAAAAATAGTTTTATGACAGATTTAGGTAAAGGAAAATACAATTTTATTTATATTGGAACAAGAAGAAATAATAAAATTAGCAAAATAAATAAATCAAAAGATATATTTATTAACATTTTTAAAACTCCAATAAAGCAATATCTTTTATTATTGGTGGGCCACCAATAGTTTTCTTGACACTGTGCTGTTTTGTTTTCCAAACCTTCATTTCTAGCTATTTTCAAGTTATTGTATTTTCAATATAGCCATGACAGCCTGTTCAATTTTTTGCCAAGCTGAATTCTACAATATTTTGCAAATAAATATTAAAATATTCAGTTACTTAACCTATAAAATCGTTTACCTATTCTATTCATTGAATTTTATAGTTTTCCTTTTCTTACATTCCAACACATGTTTGTGTTTATATTTAAGTAAATCAATGTGTATTATTCATCAATTGTGAAATTTCCATCTCTATTTCTTGTAGACATATAAAGAAAATATATTATCCTGACAGTCAATCTTACCACAGCACACAATTTTTAACTCAACAGTTTGTTCTAAAATCATTTTTAGAACTACTTTACTTAAAGTAAAGGAAATTTTTATTATGAAACGTACATATTTTAAAGTGTATATAAAGTCACTTTAAAATAAAGTTTAACTTTATGTAAAGTTCACTTTTACGAATTATTATGAAACCGGCCGTTAAAGTAATTTTAATTAAAGTCTTAAAGTGCGGCTGATTATAAAACGGCCCTATTCTTCCCATATCTGTACAAACCCCTCTTTTCTCATTACTTTTGATTTTTTTATACTTATTTTCATTCCAAATTCTTCACACTTCACCCAAATTTTATTGAATATCCTCTGAAGTTAATTTTCATTTTCTGTAATAACTGCCTGATCATTGACATATTTGATGCAATTAATTCTCTCACCGCCCACCCCACAATTGTTCCATCTGTACTTTCCAATCCTTCCGCCGTCAATAATTTATCTGCATAAACGTTGAAAAGATTTGGCGACATGCAACAACTTTGCCTGACTGCCCTCCACATTGTTGCTAGAAGCAACTAAATTAAATATTGCTTTACATGCGTTTGTTGTCCTTTGGTAAAAAGATAACATTTTAAATCACTGTCGTATTTGATTCCACATTTTTCCACTCCCGATATCATTACTACGAGTAAGCTATTAGGACGTTGTTTGAAAGGACATATAAAATATGTTGATTTTACCGCCAAGGTATGGTATGACTAGCGAATGAAAGTTGACGTTAAATTATTTTATAGATGTGGTTTCTTTTGAAACCCTAGAGAAGAATAGAATTGCACGAAATATTCAGGTATGAAATTTTTGCATGAAGCCATTTAAATACTGGACTAGGAAAGCACAGAAATACATTACTATATTTGGCTGAAAATAGATGGCCGACTAGGGTAATTGAATATTAAAACAGGGGTGCGTTTAAAATATTTTAAACATTTTTCGTTTATATTGACCATAACAAAATATTTTTTCTACCGTCTATATACAAAGTAGCCATTTGCGCTCTCTTTTGTCAACGCAAAATGTCACTTTGCCGGTCATGCGCGACAAAGTAGAAAAAACGCTCTCTGTCCAAATTTGTAACTATACAATTTTGAGAAATGTCACTTGTCTACATTCTTAATAGAAACGTTTAGTCAGGAACTAATGACTCTGTAGATACACATTTACTATCTTCACAAGTCAATCTGACATATAACTGCTCTATCGGTATATTACATAACCAAACAAAATGCCGCACTGCTGTGAAAATAAAATATGGCATTTATTTACGAAAACGAAAGTATAAAATGCTTAGATTAGATTGAAGCTATAGCTCAAGAAGAATGAAAAGTAACGATAAATTAAAATTAAATATAAAATAAATTGTGTAAACAATTGTACTGCCACCTGCAAAAGTTTGGCGTGAACGCTCCCAATCCGACATCCACTTTTCCACTGCACTAATTTAATGTACTTGAAACAAATAAATTATACAATACTTATAATATTCATTACAAAATTGGCATTAATTTTTTGTGAAAACGAAAACCAAAACAATAGCTTGAAGTCATATTTGAATACGTTCCTTTCTTCACTGCAAAACTGTTGAGTAGTACTGTAAGTACAAAGTGTACTTTTTATTATTTTTTTGGAGGACTGTAGAAAAAATCTTGTGTGTGTTTTGAGCGCAAATGGACATTGTCAATTTTGAGAGAATGCCGTGCTCCTGCGTCGCGCGTCAACAACCTCTCAAACGACAATGTCCCATTTTGCGCTCTTAATACACAAATAGCTATTATCTTTAAACTATTTAGTTTGGCAATTAGGAAATAGGATTATTTTTAATTTTCTCTAACAGTAATGCCAACTCGAGGGTTGCTTACACCTGAAAAGAACGAACTAAAATTTGTGGTGTTAAATTTTTTAAATACATCCCTAAATCCCGTTGCTAAGGTCATTTTAAATGCCTCCTGGTATTGAGTACAATTCTAATCTTCTGTAACGGAGTACATAAGGGTCAGTTTCCTTTCAAATCAAATATAGGGAAATGGTTTCAAAAGAAACCACATCTATTAAATAATCTAAAGGTCAACTCTCATTCGCTAGTCATACCATATCAGTTTCTATTAACGATGGGATGTAAGTAGCTCACCTACATCCCTATTCTAAAATACCAACAGTCAGATGATATTTATAGACTTGTGTGAAATAGTTACTCATTCTTATAATTTGTGATTCTGAATTTAATTTCTTTAAAATTGTTCTCATTTCATAAATATTTTCATTTGAAAGTTATCACTGACTTGTCAAATGTGACAGATGGCATCGTTTTCTTCTTAATTTTTCATGGAATACTGTAATATGATCCTTTGTTTCAACGTATCAATTTTCAACGGTATTCGTTGACATTTCTAGCAGTAAAATTTAACAAATAAAAAATATATCATCGGGAGTGGAAATAGTTATTTGTGTACCAAGTGAGTAAAGTATATATTTTTTCACGAGAAGGAAAATTTGGTTGGTGAAATGTGGAGTTAATTTATTCCTAAGTATAAATTTATTCCTTGGTTATAGCTAACCTGACATTTACCCTTACTTTGGTGAAAACGGTCCTTAATCAATTAACAGATTTAATACCAGAAGTTATTTATTTAAAATTTATTATTCGATCAAGAATTTTACAAGAATATATCAATTTTTGAAATGATAATCCTGAATAGTTCAAAATAACGAATGATTTCTCTTGCAAATAAATTTAATAAATAAATCACATCTTGCAACTAGGTAGTGTAATAAATTCTTACAAAAAAGAATATATAAATAAAATTAGTCGAGATGGGCGAATATCAGATTTCTCAAATTCGATATTCGAATTCGAATACAAAATGGATCTTGAATACCCAAATATTTCGAATACTCGAATAGCTCGAATACTCGAATATTTTTAATATTGAAATTTGAAATAAAATATAATATTAATATTAGTTATAAATAACACACTTCAATACTTATTTCATAATGAACATATGTAAGCTATAAATAAAGAAGAAAAGGTAACAAATAATTTTATAATTTAAAAATGATATTATATTTTAATTCTTCCTTTTTTAGGTTACACATTGCTTATTTAAACAATTCAAAATAAATCTTATTAATAGTAAATGAAAAATCAGAAGTACTGAAGAGTCGTTCGGAACTCACTGTTGATGGCGGTACAATATTCGAAGTATTCGACTTTTTTCTTTTGATGTTAATATTCGAAAACCTCGAATCTCGAATACTTCCAGTATTCGGTGTATTTGAGTATTCGCGGATACTATTCGCCCATCTCTAAAAATTAGAAAAGAAATAATATTCAAAAAACTTTATAGAGAAAGAACAACGTATAAAATATGTGAAGAGTCAAAGATTTGATATACAATGCTGAGTTCATTTATCCTGTGTGCACAGCTGGCTTTGGCCGTCTCCCGCCTACTAATGGCGCAAAAGGATAAAAAATAATAGGTTTATAAATAGTGTACCTCGACAAGGTCACAGATTCAATGTCAGGGCTTCGCTGTCCGCTGAGCTGTGAGCGATGCTCCTTACGAACGACCAACGTCCATTCAGCACGGATGAATGGGGTACGTGACCATCATCATATTTATAGAAAATATTTATACCTACCTATATACATTTTTCAAACATAACTTTATTTTTTATTGTACATACAAAAGAAAATACTAACAATTAATATTTTATAAAATTTCTTTTTATTCAAATATATTTTTCTTGAGGTAACTAAAGTGTTCCCCTTTATTAAAGTATTAATTAAAAAAATATTGTCAATGATTGTTCTTATGTACTACAATTATTTTATTAGTGCTTTTACATTTTGTATAGGAAGGAGCCTCGCTTCTCATCAATTGGCCCACCCGCTTTAATTTCATTTTATTTAGCCAATATATAATACAAATAATAACTTACGTAAATTATCGCCAATTTTAATAATTTTACAGACATTTTGTCATTCTAATGATACTTAGGAAGATAGGTATGTATTCTAAAATACAAGTATTTTATTTTTTAATGCAAAATGAAATACATAATACTTAGTTTTAGTAACCATTCAAGAGAAACTGAAAAGATATAAACAAATTTTAGTCGCTCAATAGAAAGCGATTTTACCCAATATTGATAAATAATATGAAATGAATATATCGATAAGTTTTGCTGTTATAGGTTTACATTTTTAATCTTTAAAATAATTAATAAATAAATATGAATATATCATCACGGCTTATTATCCATTGTTGGGTGTCAGTCTGCTTTGTACACAGATATCGGTAATGATGAAATATTTACCTCGTGCGCGCGCTTACCAGGCGTCACCTCACGGGCACTCATTGCTGGCGTGGAGAGTACACCACAGGGGTCAATTTTGTGCCATTTAAAATTCGAAATATTTGGCGTCGGTCGGGATCGAACCCGGTTCCCCAGATTCGCGACCTGACACTCAGGCACGCGGCACGAGAATTAAATTAATCTTTAATTTTAAATAAAAAGTAAAGACAAGATTTATTTAATTATTATTACAAATTCTGTTACTTGAGTCATGATAAAAGAATTTTAAAAAGTGGGCCAACTGAAGAAGGACGGGGCTCGTAGTTGGTACTCAGATTGTAAAATCTGTCTTTTCATAAAACGCCTAGTCATTACTAAATGTATATTTGGTCATTTTCGCTTTAAGGTAACCTAAAATATCGCTCAAAATACGCCCACAAAACTCGGACCGAGTTATAGAGAAATAGCGGTGTCAAAAACGCATAATTTTGCAATTCAGTTCAAATAAAAATAATTGTTATTAAAACGAACAGATTGGACTTGCATTGTTTTTTATTTATTAAAAATAATTGTGTTGCATATACTCATAAGTGCATAAAGAGCACAATTATTGGCATTATTTTTTTAGAATAATTTTAACATAAAAGGTACAACTCTGCTCTACATATTCCGGCCTGAAAACTCCTAAATCTATAACACCAATAGAGGCATTCATGTTGAACTCTAAACATACGGCGTACATCTGAAGGCATCACACTAGAAGTAGTATCTCTGACTTGTCATCCATTATCCATGACTTCGGTTCATATCGCTGACTTACGCCAGTGTGATAGCTACAAGGAAGTTATGGATCCGGTTGTCAGATGAAATGGAATCATTTATCTCTGACTTCTCTACTGCGCATGCGCAACTGTCTGAAGTACAGGAATGGAACTTTTCGGAGTAAAATATAACTGCAGAAACGTCAGAAGTTGATATTTTTTTGTTTGATGCACATAAAATTAGTATGCTTGCCCACAATTACAATATTTCCATCGTTTTCATTCATTTTACTTGAAATAATTTCATATGTCAAACAAATTTGAAATATGTTGTCATTAAATACACCAAATCAAAACCAACTTCAAGTATGAAAATCCACTAAAAGTCGGAAAAAACCGACATTGCAGTGTGATAGATCGAGTTGGTCATACAAAATAAGTCAGGGAAAAATAGTCAGAGATATGATTGTAGAGTGATAAGGCCTTAATATCTAAGTACATATTTATTAAATATTATATTATTATTCTATTTAGTCATGTCGTTAGACGGATTTGTTAAAAAGAACAGAATTCAATAGTGAATTTGTTCCGAACCACAACGAATTATTTTCGACTAGTTTATTTGATCATATTTCTATTATGCGTTCTTGTATTATAAGATATATTTTATAAATAAATTAATAAATATATCATAATAGCATATTACCATTACTTGGTGTGCCAATCTGCTTTGTACGCAGATTTCGGTAATGATGATGACATATTTGTACCGTGCGGGCGTTTACCAGGCGTCACCTCACGGGCACTCATTGCTGGCGTGGAGAGAACAGGGGTCAATTTTATGCCATTTAAAATTCGAAATATTTGGCGTCGGTCGAGATCGAATCCGGTTACTCAGATTCGCGACCAGGCACTCAGGCACGCAGCCGAGATTTATTTTTATGATGTATATGTAAATTGTTTTAACTAAATATATATTTCGTTCAAAATAAACTTTAGAAAACAATACTTTGATTAGGAGTCACTGGGAAAACCGCAAACTTGCAGGTTGCATAAAAATATGATATAAAAAAAAACAAAACGCGCTTCCAATCTATAATAATATAACAGCGGCGTCACTGGTTATGGCTTTGAAAAACGTTTACAGTTCATTCAAACTTCATATTGATAATAATCGTTAAAGTTAAAATAATATTAAATCAAAATTACTTATTTTTTGTAATGTATCAATAAGTTGTTGATAATATTGGTAATTTACACTTTATGCAATTTTTATCTACTTAGTGAAAATATGAACTTACTCATATACAAAATCATCATTGGTATTTTGTGTAGTTTATATTGAAACTTAAATTTATTATTACTGTTATTATTACATGTGTTATACTCGTAAAATATAAATGTATAATGAATACAAAATAATTTTTACGAAACTTATGATGCGAGACATTTATTCTATTTTCCATCTTAACAGAATTTTATTAGCAAACTTTTTTGCAATAGTTTAATGTTATTTTTTGGTTGATATTGCTGTTTTGATACTAGTGATGTGAAATGTAACACTATAAATATACTTTTTATATTTTGCGTTCATAATGAAGTCATTACGATACGCAATTGCGTATCGTAATGACCTTCATTTCGATACTCAATTTTTTGTTTTAGACGGTTGGTACTAGATGACGTTTCTTTAACCCATTTTTACCTAATTTATTTTTAGTTAATTGACAATTCATTTTAATAATATAATGTCGATATTATTATTATTTTTTTATTTAGGGAAGATTATTTACATGAAAATGTACAAATATAATCACAAATTGAGTAAGTAAATGTTAATATAATGTTCGAATTAGTCCACATAGATGGACCTAGTAGTACTAAAAATTTGTAGATTGAACCTTTGAACGATAGAAAATTATTTTTAATTAATTTTAAAGCAAGTTTTAGTTCAAATATAAGAAAAAATAAAAATTTCCTGTACACTGAGGCTGAAAGGGTTAAATTGTCAAACGTCAAAGCTGGAAGATAAGAAATTTCAATATAACCTCAAAATTTCTTTTACTCAATAAATCACTTTATTTAATGAATATAATAATAATAATTATTATTTTCGTCTTATTTTGCATTTCAAAATAAGCAATCAAAACATTCTCTGTTACGCCTTTGACATTATTTTCTTTACACCATGTGTCAAAATTTGCAAATTCTTTCTCATAAATCTCGCTCGATTTTTTAGGAAGTAGATTATTTACTGTAGTCTGAGCTATATACGTAGCTCAGGCGGAGTGCAACTGATTTCATCTTCCATGATTACACTAAATTCACTTAAATTTGTTCGTAAATATTGAAATGACATGAACTTTCAAATAATAATTGAATGTGGTCAATTCAATGTTACCAACTACAACATTTCACTTACAAATTTCCCTAAATCAACTCGGTTTAATATTAACAGTTTTTTAAAATATTTTAGTTTGTAGAAGGCGCAAAATATAAAAAGTAGTATAAAGAACTCATTTTATAAGAGTTTCTTTCGCACTTGTCAATTAGAAAACTCGCTGACGCTCGTTTTCTAAATTTTGACGCGTGCGAAAAAAACATGTCTTATAAAACACGTTCTTTAATATACTATATAGTATTTTCAGTCATAGTTTTTGCCAACGTTATGGTAGTAACTTTTACTACGTTACAGAAACTATATAGCGCACAATAAAATTTTTATTGCGACATTTAACATAAAACGCACTTATGTACAAATTACACACAAGAAATTTATTACGTAACATCTATTTTTTAACAATAGTAACTTTAAATTTATTTTTCGAGTATTCTAATTAAATAGACAAGAAATAAAATTTACTAATAAATATATTGAAATGCAAAGATTAGCAACTGAAAAGAGATATTTTAAATATTTTGTTAGTGTAAATTCATTGAATAAATTAAAATTGTTCACTACTTATTAATCATTTTCAGTATTATTTGTTCGATATAAAAATTATTTCTGTTTATTTATTTTTGTTGTTTTTTTAAGGGTGCGATAAAATGATGCTTTTATATAACTTCCTACAAATTTTGATATATAAGAATAATTTATTACAAAAATATATATTAATTTAAAGGTAAACATAAAGGTTTCAGTTTTTTATATAATTAATAAATTATTAGAAAATTAAAGAAAATTATAAAACTGTACAAAACAAGATTTTTCAAAACAACTTTATCTTAGTTAGAATGCAATTTCAACAGGAATTTTACCTTTATGTCCTGGGGATATATGAATAACTTTAGTATTATTTAAAATTTATAAGTGAATTTGGCCAGATTTTCTTATTCCTAGGAAATTTTATATCGTCCATAGGCTTGCAATGCTATTTTAGTTCAGCGTTTTGCCGCTCACAACTGTGGCGCTTATGTGTTCTCAAAACTAGGGTACCTTTATAACCAGGGTATGGCCATGGGCCAAGATCGCCGCCATTGTCGGTAATTGATTTTCCTATTTATTTGTAATAAATGTGATATTATATTATAAAATAATATTAAATTATCACACTGTGAATTTATAAAGGTAAGAAAAGTTAATTTATTTAAGAGATACACAATTATTATTAAGATATATATTTAGAGGTTATGTAGAATATATGACATGGGTTGTTATTATCACATCTAATTTAATATCTGTAGTTTTTATTTACATAATAATTGTATATTCTAAACTTACCTTTTAAAAATTTAAATGATTGTGCTTAATATTGGTAATTTTTAGTTGTTTTCAGTGACAGTAATCGTGATGGGTATCTTAACAAACTACACAAGTAAATAAGATAAAATATATTACTTACACTTTAAATACATATTAAAATGATAATTAAATGTGTTTTTCATTAAAATAAAACAAATAGCCACGAAAATACATAATACTTTGCGCAAGAACAACACATATAACAGATGTCCCGGTAATGGCGGACGAAACGTGAGCCACGCCATGGCCATACCCTGGTTATAAAGGTACCCTACTCAAAACACTTTTCCTTTTTGGAGAGATAGAGAAGGACAAAGAAACTGATAGAGATTGAGATTTGGCCGAGAGCATATTTTTCCAGGTATATCGGCAAATCAAGAAAACTTGATGCAGCACAAAATTCATTTTACTCAACATAAATATGACATGACATACTTACAGTTTGTAATATCTATTACATTTATATCAATAATTATATATGCGGCGCCGTTTGTTCCATTAACAAAACTGTAATATATAAAAATACATTTTAATATAAGTAAATAAAAATATTTATGTGAAAAATATTTTTCCGCTACATAATTATACATTTTTTATAAAAAAACACTCAAATTTCCATCGGTTTTTCAGACATTTTGGTAGATGTATAAAAAACAGATACATCTCATTTGATAAAATTTATTTTTCGTATAGGTACATTATGTAATATAATAATATAATACATTAATTTGATAGTAATTTTATTGGATAGAAGCTTCATACGTTGTTTAAATTGTTTATTGTTGGAAATACAATTAGACGACTCTTCGGCACATGGTTATGGCCATTTTCAAGTCAACAATTTAGTCAAATTAAAATTAGTTACATTATAGAAAAAAAAAATTTGACTATTATAACATTGTTGACTCAGTCACTGTTGACTCTCCAACATTTCCATGGAAAATCTAGAAAAAGACTAGCAGCGCCTTTAAAGAGTATACGACGGTTATTATCATAAGCTAGGCTTTTAACCGCACCCTTAAATGAAATATATGAGTAGTAAGGTCACAGGTTAAATGGCTTGAAACTCACAATACTCAACTAAAATTTAAAGATGTGACAATTGTTGAACTTCATATTTGCAATTAATACAATTATGATCACTGCTAATTTTCTAAATATCGTTACACTCAAACTCACGCCCGTAAAATTCAAGGAAAAGAATTATACTACCTATTGTGAGTTGTAAAAGTTTTCTACCTTAACATAACCTAACCTTACGTACAAAATTGAAATGGGCCTCAATGTCTTCTGTCTTTTGACACTCATCGGAGTCGATTCCCGAAGAGTTTTCATGCAAATCGATGAAAAATAAAAAATGACGTTTGGTGCCGCAACGTCGATGAGCGTCGGCGTCTTCAAACACTCGTCGGAGTCAATTCCCGTTTCATATTATTACTAAACATTTGAAATAAGGTCTGTTCGATGACTTGAACGTGGTGGTTACAGTGTTAACTTTTTAACACTGACACGTTTTACGAAATACGTGCAATTTTCATATAGACAGGCTGTTCGATGAAAAAAAATTCAAGCTCACACTTATTTGAGCCGACTCGTGAGGTACCGTAGATAGTTCAGCCAAGGGTGGGGGCGATTAAATGTCAGATATGAAGCTGTATTGGTTTACCTGAAATTTGTTGTTATTTTTGTTTATTTTAAATTGAAAATAATAGATGAAAATTTAACATATATATATATATATATATATATATATATATATATATATATATATATATATATATATATATATATATATATATATATATATATATATGAAGTAGATGATGATAGATTTAGGAAGAATTAGTACAAATTGATAAGGTAAGAATTATTGCATTATTTAATATATTTCAGCAGTTATTAAATATATCAATGTACACTGTACTGACTTGCATCGCACTACACTAACATACACTGCAGTTTTGAAATACGCATCGAATACACTCATAAATAAGTACTGAACATTTTCTTATTTAACGAATAATCAATATTTATACGCAACAAATATTATTTTACTGAACATTTAATATTTATACTGAACAAGTGGGTAGGTACTATTTATGAAAAAAAAAAACATGAAATACTGAACAATGGACTACTTGCGTGGTACTAAAATATAAATTTTATTTTTAAAAAAATATGTTTTTTATGGGTCGATTCTGTTCACATCTGTAAATCTTACAGATCTGTAAATTTGCAAATAATTGACAAAATCGCAACGAATTCTGCACTCTTATGTTTAATTTTATATTAATTAACAAAAATAGATGTATTTTTGTCAGGTTTTTACAGATCTGTAAGATTTACAGATGTAATAATAATAACTTTATTTAGCTTAATTGCTATACAATTACAGTAATACAAATTTCTTATCTACTATATAACATTTAAGTATACAAATAATCTTTAAAGCTAGGTAGGTAAATAAAACACTATGTTTTGTGTAAATAATAATCTTTAACTTTAATTTTAAACAAACTTAGATCTAAAATCTTTAAACTATCAGGTAACTTATTGTATATTTGTACGCCTTTAAATAATAAAGTATTTTGTCCTTGGTGGGTGTTTTTTTGCTTAATATAATATTTGTATTTTTGTCGGGTATTATGGTCATGATTCTCTTCAATTTTGATTAATTTACTTTCAAAGTATTCTGGCTGAATTCCTAATTTTATTTTATGAATAAAAATTATTATTTGAATTTCCATTAGATCTTTAATATTGTACCAATTTAGTTGTAATAACATATGATTTACACTGGTATACCTGTTACATTTTAATATTGTGCGCATGTGAACAGAATCGATCCATTAGTACCTATATTGAAAGAACATTTACTGTGACGTCATTATTTTGAGCTATGGAGAAAGGGAAGTATATTTAAGAATGAAACCTGTAGATGGCATGCGAGTGCGAGTTTAAATTGAATTTGACATTATACTCTGTTCCATTCAGCAGATGTCGCTCGCATCAGCGCTAGTTTTAAGTAGCTGAAATTACATTGGGTGAACTTATCTCTTGTCTCCAATTTCTGCCAATTAAAAAAAGTCAAGACTATTCCCTATTCTCTGCAATACTGAATGGCTTAAATGGAACTAGGTATAATTCATTTTTCTCTCTGTCTCTTGTTTATTATTTGCAATTTGTTTGGTTTCTGTTACTTTTATCACGTATTTCGATTTGTTAAGCAAGATTTGAAGGAAAAGTCAAACTAAAATACTAACTTCCAAACTATTGTTCAGACGTCAAACACGTTATCTGTCATGTTTAAATTACCCGTACATGCCGTTGCTATGAGGCGTACCGATGCTATGGCACTACGGCCGTTCATTGGTTTGATGTAATTCTTCTACATACATGGCTGCAATTTAGATAATCAAATTTCATTAATTTTTTTCTAGCCAATTAATGAAAACTTTGTCAAAAAAAATACGGGTGCAAGTTTTTATTGTCTCTTCAAAGATATTAAATAAAAAATCTGATGTGGCCAGCGCATTACCTTCCGTCAGTTCTATGTATTTTATACAAATTCCATACAGACAGTTTTTTGCGAAAGATTTTATATTTCTAGTACATCACCTTCCCTCAGTTCTATATTTTGCACAAATTCCATACAGAAAGTGCTCAACTTGCTGCTCTGAAGTCAACTTGTTCTTCTATATTCTGCAATAATTCTTCACAGAATTTTGGGCGAGCACTGAATTTGTAACAATGTAGTTCATTGTTATTTTTACAAACTATTTATGTTACATTTAAAATATGCTTACTTGCTGAGGATAGACAAATATTGTCCGAAACGTCCTATTTAATAAATGACTTGAAATAACCTACGGCCTATTTATTTAACTCCAATGATTCTATATTTGCAATAAAATTATAACACAAACATACATGTCAATCAATTATATCAGCTGTTTCCAGTAATATTGCATAGCTTTTTTAACTCAATATCCATTAAATATGAAGTATACAATGTACTCAAATCGTATAGAGAATAAAATATTCTTGAATATTTATAATAACATTAAATGTGAAAAAATGATATTTAACAGCGTTTTTTCAAGAAAATCTGTTAAAATCTTCAAATGAGGGTACTTCCGGTCGACCAATTATAACCAAAATCTAATCAGCTCTTCATATGGATGTAGCAAAGAGTAATACAAAAGAATTTTTAGAATTGTAGTGTTGGAGTTATCGACGGAGAAAAAATCGCACATACACACACACACACACACACACACACACACACACACACACACACACACACACACATATATATATATATATATATATATATATATATATATATATATATATATATACACGCAGACATCATCGCAAAAATAGTAAATTCGTATCCTAGGGATTCTAAAACGTGCTTATTCATTAAAAACTCACCTTCGAATTTTTTGACCAAAAACAATACCTTCCTTACCTAAAGGTATGACGGAAAGTAAAATATGGCACGGAAGTAGCCCATTAAATTGTTGTAAGTAAAATAATGGAATTCCATTGACTTTTGTTGGGCCATAGTTTGTCCGCACACTTAAGAGAAGGGAAAAAATGCAAAACAGTAAAATATGTACTACCGGACCTATAAAAATATTGACTTCAAAATTATGTAGGTATCTATCTTTTGGAATAAATGTACTTCTTAGCACCCCTACTGTCATGAATTGGGCTCGACCGGACGAGTTTTTGTTCATGCGCTTTTCCCCGTTTCTAAGTGTGCGGACCCTGCCAATGGACCATATAAACAAATATTGTACATACAACTCTCATAACTATGCGAATTAATGGAACGATTTTGTAATTTGTACGACAAGCTCTTTAATTAGATTCCATTGTAAACAATGCTACAGAAGGAATACTTTAGTGCAACTAGCACTACACATATACATACTCATGTTTGAAGCAAACAACTGGTTAACTCAATACTCCAAAGTGAATTCAAATAAAATTCTTGTATATTTCACTTTTTGCTTATCATATGTAAAAATACATTCATCTAAAATAGTAGCTTTTTCCGATTTGATTTTCTGAACAGAATTGACTTAAGGTGGCTTTAAACGATCAAAGATTTACATCAATTTTTCTAACTTATTGTACTATAAGTTTCTGGAACTTTACACGTTCAAAGAAATTTGAATCCAACTTTAGGCATGTTTTAATATCAAGCTCATTTACTTCAAATTTTAGTTACTTCGAGGGATTATTTCATCCTAGGTTACATGTACTGTATTTTGTAATATTGGTATAATTTTTTTTTGATAAATGTCATATTTGTTTTTGTTTTCCTAAATTTCATAGTATTATCAGTAAAGAAAAACGAACGCGCAATATTAAAACTCACACTAGAGACAAACCAAACGACAAATACGCAGATGAAATGTCAAACCAAAATAAAATGTAATTATGTAGCCCACTTATAAGCAAATAATGTTCATATAATTCAAACGTGTAAAGCGTAACCATTTGATCAAAAATTATGTTGTAAATAATTGTCCAATAACAGTTCAATTTATTTTATCGTCTAAAGCCACCATTTCAAAGATAACAGAGTTGGAAATATTGTTACTTTTTATAAAAAAAATGTATGCTTTACACGCGCATTGTCACAAATTAATGTGGGATTAATATCTTTTTTCATTTATTCATATAGGTTAACTTAACAAATAAAGTATTATGAGCGTCAGGTTGCTGTTACTATATCGACTATGCTATTATGACATATTGCCAACGATAACTAAAACTAACCAGCTTTCGAAACCTGTAAAATCCAGGCAAATTAAGTAGAAGCAGCGAACCTGTTCTGTGTGAGTGTACTACCCTTTGATAAAAAATCAAATATTGACATTTTCGTAAATAATTATCTATATTTTCAACTGTTTTTATTTGTCAAGTTGGTAACTTAGTGTCAAACACAAATCTATCATTATCATTTTAGTTATTATGTAAAGCACTTTTTTATTAACATTAAACATCTATGCACATAACTTGTTAAAAAGTTCAAATGTCAAAATAAATTTCAAATACTTATTGAAACTGTCAGTGTTACCAACCTTGATAAATAATAAATTTTATATGAAAGTAAATTAAAGTGAAATAGGAAAAATGTAATGAGAAACACGTCGCCCACAGCTCGATTACTCAAACTGCACCCATATTACAATAATGGTCATTCTCACACCTGATTTTAAAAAGATATGCTATTAAGGTTCCTAAAATTTTTCGATGATGTCTGACCGTGAATTTGTGGGATTCCCATAGTCACGGTTTCTCAAACATATATGAGAGTATGAGACAAAAATTCTGTAGCATAATAGCTATTTAAATTTTCTACATAAATATGAAATGTTTATTAGTTTTTCTTATTAATAGGGCAAGTAAAAATTGATGTGATATTTTTTTTTTTTGAAATTAATTTTCGGTTTTCAGATTTCAACGGAAATATTCATTTTGACCATCCCTGAATCCATTTTGACTAATTTCATCGTTACGTCTGTACATACGTACGTATCTCGCATAACTCAAAAACGGTAGTGGTACTTTACTTAAAGCCTATAATAGGTTTTAATGAAAAGCTATTTTAAAATATAATCCAAAACTTTTTAAATTTGGTATATAAGACTTTTATGACAATGGGAATAACGTAGTAGATTTTGGTTAAAATAGGCTAACCGGAAGTGATATATTACCTACCTGAAGTAGTTAACAGTTTTTCTTGAATAAAATGGTTTTATTTGGTTAGAAATAAATGCTTCAAATAATAGTCTTAGAGAATGAAATTCTGCGTCTAGCACATCCAATATTATTAAATTAACGCTTTGTATAAGCGAAATATGTAAATTTAAAAATCATATACTTTTTGGTTTTTGTAATAAAGCTTGCTATGGATTAAGACAAAAAGTACAAAAAAAATTAATGTTAATGTGAAATTACGTCAAATACGTGGTTTTTATAATTGGGTCTATATTTCATGTTGGTCTTACGTACAAGGAAGTCGTGTCGTGTCCACATCAGATCTCCAATGAATTTGTAAATATTAAATTAAATTATAATTTATTTACAATAAAATTAATTTAGTAGGAGATAATGAAACATATCATAATAGATTTTTCTGTCTACCTAAACGAAAAGTTAAATTTTTACGTACTTATTTTCAGACGAAAAATGACACTTTTCAGAAAGTTATCACTTTTTGCCCGCAAACCTTTTTCGTCCGCAAAACTTTTTTCGTACGCTAAGCCATCATTTTTCGTCCGCAAACCTTTCTCGTCCGCTAAGCCTACTACGATTTAATATTATTGTAATTGTCCCTTCTAGATCTATTATTAGTAAGGTAGACAGAAAAATGTAATATGCACCTCGGCAAAAAATGCATACCATACCCTCGCTTGGTTGCTTTGCCTCGGCTTCGCCTCGGTAAGCAAACTCAAGCTCTGCTATAATATGCAATGTTTTGTCCTTGGTACATATATTTTAAGTCATCTTTCATTTAAGTCAAATATAATTCTGATAATTAATTCTATTCATGTCAAAAATAATGGAGTATCATACGATATAATGTGTAACAAAGATAAACTTGTAACAAAACATCTCTCATATTTGATAGATATTTCTATAACAAATATGGCATACTAATAGAGTATTTCAATGACCTAAAAATTCGCACAAAAATTCGCACTTTCAACGCTTTGCGGAGCACACTACATATTCATTTGTTTTGGGACTGATATTCGTTCCGCAATATTTAATATTTCGTACGTTGCAAAATTTCGCAAGTCATTTTGAAAGTTCTTGGAAATTTGCTAACTTTCTTTTTATAGATTCTTCATTGTTGTTAAGTTAATAAATTACGTTCTAGTTTTCATATTACACCAACATGAACTAATAAAACTGTTGTGGTATTAATTTTATATTTAAAGTAAAAAAGTCAATGAATATACTTTAGCAGATTTCTTTTTGAAATATATTTTACCAGAACTAAAAGTTTGCAAATTAATATTTGCTAATATATTTTACTTTCAAAGTAAATATTTAACAAAAAAATAATTAATAATCTGATGTATTTTTTGCAGAATGAACTAACTTAACCCAACAATACTTGCAAACACATTTCCATTAAGCGGGGTTTACATTGGTGTAGTAACTAAGCTTAGTTAATTGTATAGTATGACTAGTGAATGAAAGTTGACGTTTAAATTATTTAATAGATGTGGTTTCTTTTGAAACATTTCCCTATATTTGATTTGAAAGGAAACTGACCCGTCTGTATTCCGTTACAGAAGATTAGAATTGTACTCAATACCAGAAGGCATTTAAAATGGGTTGAATTTAAAAAATTTAATACCGCAAATTCTAGTTCATTCGTCTCAGGTGTAAGCAACCCTCGAGTCGGAGTTACTTTTAGAGAAAATTAAAAATAATCCTATTTCATAGAATTATTATTAGAATTATAGTAGCTAACCTGGCTAGCCTATTGTCTCGGACACAATACAGTGGATGTCTACACTTAAAAAGTCCACTTGTACTAGTAAGGCTATCACATCGAGAGGATGTATCCATTTTCTCTACTAGAAACAAAAAATTAAAAGAAATATTAGTTCGAATTACACAAATTGTGATTGAAGAACTTATTAGAGAGTGAGAAAGAAAAATGTCATTCAAAAAGAGTTTGGGTCAGGAAATGGATCAGCAGAAGGGAGTCACGCGGAGCAGCCGCGCTTCTTCGGAAGCAACTCTATTTAGAGGATCTTAGTGAATACCGGTTATGTCTTCGATTGACGCCTCAAAAATACACACTTCTACTCTGTACAAAACAGAAATTTACTGGCACTAGCTTGTAAATTAGTGGTGGGAACCGGTTCCGGTTCGGTTCGGTTCCGGTTCCAAAATTACCCGGGTACCAGGTTATTTCAATGTGTAATTACCCGGTTCTCGGTTCCGAGTCCGAAACTACCCGGTTCTCGGTTCTGGAACCGAAACTACCCGGTTCTGGAATCGAAACTACCCGGTTCTCGGTTCTGGAATCGAATCTCATCGGTTCTCGGTTCTGGAATCGAATCTCAACGGTTCTCGGTTCTGGAACCGAAACGTATCGGTTCCCGGTTCTGGGACCGAAAACGGGTGAATCTCGATTATGAAGCTAATAAAATATACATTATTACAATCCGTGAATTAGATTTACGTATTATGAATCAATATGTTATGATGAATAAGTTAATTATTTTGGAAGATATATTTTTTTTAAATTATTAAATAGGAACAGGTAAACAATTTAGGAAAGTTGGTATCAGATATTCTTATAAACTGATATAATGAAATCCAGAAAATAAGAAATATTCATTTATATACATAACTGAGAGATCAAAATGTAAAGATTAGAACAGAATGTATAAGTAGGTATAAGTGAAATTCTTGGAAATATCTATTGCTTTATCCCTTAAATTTTAGGGCCGCTATTCTCATTATGTAGGTACCGCTATTTAAAAATATGACTCAAGGTCAAGTTATTGCAATAACAATAAACCATATGAATGAAAATTGAAAATATAATATGAAACTGAAATCTGCATTTATTTACTATATTATGTGGTTACATTTTTAGCATCCTCTTGCCTTTGATGTAATAATATTTACACAGATATTTTCAATTAAATTACATATATTTTTTTAATATCGTTCAATAATATTTCTCAGAAAATATGTTTATTTCTCAAGAATGACGAGGCTAATTTAAAATTATAATTGAATATTCCATAACTCGGATCCAAAGTTCGATTTCACTGTTCGGAACTGGAACCGAAGATCGATTCCACTACTCGGAACCGAAGATCGGTTCCACTATCCAGAACCGGAACCGAAGATCGGTTCCACTACTCGGAACCGGAACCGAAGATCGGTTCCATTACCTGGAACCGGAACCGAAAATCGGTTCCACTACTCGGAACCGAAGATCGGTTCCAGGAACCGGATACCCGGATAGTTTTGGAACCAGGTACCCGGTTTTAAATTTTTCCGGTTCTTGACAGCACTATTGTAAATACACTTGCGAGCAAATGTTTACATAGTAGACATAAGCCGGTAGGCTAGTATCAAATACACTGGTGGGGGAAGAACAGTGGCTTTGCAAGTGGTAAGTAGATACCCTGGGACAAATACTGTCCTATAGGGTTTACACTATACCTTGTTCCATTTAAGCCATTCAGTATTGCAGAGCATGGGGAATAGTACTGACTGGCTTAAATGGAACAGAGTATAGGTTAGTAACTGTCTTGCAAGTTACTGGTACAAACAACTAACCCAATTACTACCCCGTTTTAAAATTATTTCGTGACCTGTACCTATACTTTGACAATGATCTTTTTCTTCAATTACTTAGGTCTAAGATTTGTAAATATGTACAAATTACAATTTTACAATTTCATCATAAGTTTAGCAACACTGTATTTCCATAAAATCGTCGTATAATGGATTAAGTACTTTAGTACCAATAAGTTCTGAACTTTCAATGTCGATTTAAAAAAAGTATATTGTATCGTTTTATGACATGACTGGTTCAAGATTTTGGTTGTTCTAGTTTATAAAATTATAGCCTTTTTAAACCGATTAGTAATGTCTCATTGTGAGGAAAAATTACTTTGATTGTTCTTCAACTATGTTTCTTGGTAAAGAATTCGAATGAACAAACTTAAAAATTGTTTTGATTTGAACTCTTATCAATATTATGGGTAAGAAAGCGCTCATTCAAAATGTAAACAAATCTGCCATGTCTTACTGGCCGCCATGACAGGTGCACTTACAGTGCAGCCAACGGATTCTGCGAGTCCAATAATTGAATTTTTAAACCCATTGTATTATAGAACTCAATAAATGTATCAACTACATATGTATATTTAAATAGTAATAATTTTACATGATTATTATGGCATAGTATTATGTAGATTATTCACAAAGTACTCGTATAAAGCGGCTTCAATTAAATATGTAAACGCATATGTTAACACAAAAACTATGTTTTTTTTACTTAAAGCCGTAATAAACATGATGAAGACATTACATGAAATAAAAAGTTATAAGTGCTAATAATCCAATTTAGACGATGTAAGAGTATGAAGATAAAAATCAGTCGTCATATTTCTTGACATTCAAGCCGACCACGAGTCCACGACCACGAGCAATTGATTTATTAAGGAGTTATTTATTGACGCGGCGTGCAAATGATTTATCGATTGAAAAATACTTGGAGACGCGATCGTAACTCACTGACTGCAGATCGTTGGCGATCCAGATTAATCGGCGGCGGATCCATTGTTCCTAGCGTGCACGCACGTTGCTGTCCATGTCCATGTCCAGTGGTTTATCATACACTCGTGCCCGTGCACGACGATTATTTATTTATTTAATGCACCTTCATTTTATATATAACTTGCGTGTTTATCTGTCATTTATATTTGGATCAACTGCTGTGTACGACTTCTCTGACGTGTTAATTTTAAAAATAAGTCTATTTTTAAAGCGCGTTAGAAAGTTCATAAATAAATGTGCATATCACAATAAGAAATAAATGCTTTATTTTTATCGAAGCGTATTGTTTTTTTACGCTTAACACGTAGTAACAAACATTTTCTTCATTTTCGTTTCTAATATAGTTTGTTACAATTGCAATGAGGTCAAATCACATTTCCAATTTTATTTTTTTCTAAAATTATACTTAAAACTTAATATATATTTCATGTCACATAAGTTTCTAGTTTTACATAAATAATTTCAAATGACGCCACAATTTGCTAATTTATGTAGTAGTCTCTACCGTGCTGTGTGTTCAAAATTATGACGTCACAACATAAGACTCAGAATATTTATGAAGAAAATCAGGAATAAAAAGTACAATAATATTAAATATTTTTGATGAATATATGCATAATATTAGATAAATTTTTCATTCACGAAAAAAAATCAACAATTTTTTTAACCACAATATGTAGACGCAGTGTGGGATTAAAGTGTGGAATATTAAATAAAACAGCAAACTTAACCGATTTTTTTTTTTTAAGTGAAAATTGAAATCTAGATCTATCTTGATTATTCATTATTATTAAATTTTCAGCTCGATTTTTCTCAGAATTTTTGTTATGCAACCTTATGATTTATTTGCATGATCATAAAGGGAAGAAAAATCACTATCAGTTCCACTACTATACAGGGTGTCTCACAACTCGCGCCCCAGACGAAACTGACACTTGCCGACGACAATAGGTTGCCAACAAATAGACGAAAATAATTTGCGGCTGCATGCATAACGGTGTTACAAGACTTTTTAATTCACCAATCCCAGAAGGATGTCTTGAGGTGTGATGATATTATTACAAAATAAAACTGGTTGCTAAGTTTTAAAAATACTACTAGTGAGTTACAAAATTTGTTTAACTTACTGTAATTTTGACACTTTAGAGTTGACTTTTCATTGTCAACAAATTTAGGTTAGCGAAGGTGTCATCCGAGATCATCATTTATATCGTACAGTGCTGCCTCTCTGGCGTTACGTCCACATTTTCCGAAAATTATAATCATTTCTAAGTAATCAGCGGCTGAATACATGGTAAGAATTTGCCTTTTTTATTCACCTTGTCAAATTTAATTTGACACTGACATTTTTCGAAAACTACAGTCGCCCACACATTTTGATTTGATTTGTATAAAACCCTAGTAACGTAAAATTACGGCTAACACGTTAAAGGTGTAGGTCTCTGATTGGTCAATTTTAAGACGTCTTTTCTCGAATATCTTTTAAGCTATATTTTTTTTTTCTTCGAAATTACACATCCGAGTGCAGGCTCGTGTTTCCTCATTCGCTCTGGGGCGCGAGTTGTGAGATAGCCTGTATATCTATATATTGCCATTTACTTTGTTTTGTGATGACGTCATAACTTAAAAACAAATGAAAGACGGAAGGTGAATCGCAAATATTAATGTGTATTTTTTAGAACTAAAGTCGAGGTGTTCGCTGTTATTTTTTAATATTCCATACTTTAATCCCACACACTGTATAAGAGTAAGGAGGAGTATAGTTATTTATGTATCAAGGATGCATTCATATTTTGTACGAGTTATTTTGTAAATAAATATGCCACAATAATTATATTTGGAATAAATTATGATATTACATTGTCGTACTGATAAGTAAGTACATGTGTAACATGTGTCATATAGGCTTAAGCTTTAACACTCATATTTAATATAGAGTTAGTCTTTCGGTTTTTTTTCTATACGACGAAGTTTAGTTCTGACTTGCACCATTAGCCTTTGACGAGTTTTAAAATTTATTTTGCGTAGGTTTTGAAAAATCCTTGTCTTTAATTGTTTTCATTTTGGGGCTCCTACAGATTTTACTAGGTCTTATAATTAACGCCCAAAAAAGTTTCAATAGAATTTAAAGTGAAACCAAAGTTTTCAGATAATATTATAAATAATGGAATTAATAATGTTTCGGACTAGCAGTCAATATTACAATTTTATTCTCGCCGACGTTTCGACTATACAATAGTCTTCTTCAGGGCTAGAATGGTCCAGTTGAAAGAAAAAGTACACATGTGGATAAGCGTAGATACATAAAAGACGGACATTTAAAAATATAAATAAATAAATAGTTAAAAATCACAGATCACAGAATGAAAATCGTCAATTAATAAAAACTTCTCCTGGATGACTAAAATAAACTTTGCTGAATACAATTTTTTTTAATCTTATCCACATGTGTACTTTTTCCTTCAGCTGGACCATTCTAGCCCTGAAGAAGACTATTGTATAGTCGAAACTTTAATAATTCCATCCCTAACACAGTCGAACATCGTTTTTTGAATTATAAATAATAATCAGCGGCTGTATGTGCTCCGACGTCACATGAGTAGGGGGTTCGTTTTCATGACCTGACACCAATCTTTTTATATAATTATTTAAGAAAATAACAATAATTTATTATTATTGCTATGAAAAATATTACACAAACTTTCATTTAAAATACTTTTAAAAAAGTGTGAAACTGGCTCATAAAGGCGCCTGATTTTTGAAAAAGTATGCAAAATATATTTTGAAACCCGCCAAGGATTCATGGTGCAATTCAAAACTAAACATCGCCGTAAGGAACGCACACTAGCTCTATATTAAATATGAGTGATAATGCTTAAGTTATATTAATTGTTCAATACCATAGTCGTCGATCCAAGTTTTTTCCGAAAACTTATGTAGTTTTTCGGCATTTACCTCAATCCGAGAAAGTAATTTCTCGATCCAAATTGTTTACTTATACTGCTTAATGTAAATAACTATTTATGGTCGTATCTTTTTACGTGTCATTATTTAACTTAATAATTCGTGGTTCATATTCTTCAAATATGGGAAACAGTAATTTCAAATATTAAAATGACGCAGAACTTAATAAAAAAAAATGTTTTAATTTTTATTTTAATTAAGTAGTTACTGTATTAGTACTCCTATTTCTAAACAGATATTTAATTCTATTAAAATTGCTGCACGAACATACCACATTTTTTCCAGGGTCATTTAACAGTCTATTACAAATTTATGAATATATTAATAGGTTTTCCTGAAATAGATTTAAAGATTTATAAATAAGTATTTTCATATAACATTTTGTACTTTAAAATAAATCAATTGAAACTACAAATACATATGTATGTACCTATACATTACATAGATATATCTTACAAGCACATAATACACGCACGCAGACGCACATACACATACACTCTATATCTCCCAGTTGATCCTCACGTCATCAATTTCTGATGCAAGAATTACAAAACTTTTATCTAGCATCTTTGTCGTACAAACATTGCATATATGAGACTTTTATTCGCTATCTCATTGTCGTCCGTGTTTAGGAGGTGTAGAAGCTATCTCCGTCTAACCAACGGCAAAAAATGAAATAGAAACTGTATTGAAACCGCAGTAGCGAGTGTCATTTTCAAATATTTGAATATTCATGGCATTCTGGCATTCATGTGATTAAAGTGATTTGGCGTCGATAATAATTTGTGCTTCGTTTTCGTTGTGTTGATAATTTTGTTAATTCTTGTGATTATACATATTGTGCATTTTGCTTTTGCAAAGATGGTGTTTCTAAGATGCCCGACAATTATTGTAAGTTATTGCTTTTGGACAATAAAAAGAGGTATGGCGATTTGAACCATAAGTCGCGTTCTTTTTACCACTTTTTACATGAGATCTGAGTTCATCTCAGCTCACCTCAGTTGCCTCGCTAATTTTGACCGTTCTTTTTATCCTAACGGAGATGCGATAAAGTGAGACCGAAGTGAGAAGAGTTACACCCCCCTTCCCGATTCTTAGTCACCTCTGGAGGTTGTGCTTGTTGAGTTTTTAATCTTAGATGAATGGTGGGGATAAATGTTTTGCTGTCACATACAATTAGTTTGGTTATTATAATTCTTTGTTTATTCCTTTAATAAATATTATTATTATTTGAAGAATAAATAAATATGCAGACAGTTCCGTGGAAAATAATATAGCAAAGAGACGTAAATTTCATAGAATTGAAAATCATGTGGAAGTTATAGTACTGTATAATTTAAACATTTTAGAATGTGTCGCAATGTATGTTATTATGTAATCGACAGAATAATTAGAAACCTAAATAATGCCCACTCATAGTGGGCGATCCAAAATAATACCTGAAAATATCGTGGTTGACCGTTGAAAAGTATCACAGACATCCAGCGGACATAAGTCGTTCAAGTTACCAACAAAATTTGTCTTTTGTCGTTCTTTTTACTTCATAAAAATCTCACTTGATCTCAACTCAGTTCATGTCAAACTCATCTCATTTTGAGATGAGATGAGATGAGATGAGGAAAATGATAAAAAGAACGCGACTATATGGTTACTATTAATGACATGGGGATCAAGTCGGGGAAACGGACTTTACACACGCACACGTGCACTTGTAATCATTATTTTTAGCATGATATTTATTAATTTCCTTTCTTACGGTTGATTAGTAAAAACGTGGAACGCCCGCCGTCGCCGCCACTGTAAGCGAGTGTCTATTTATAGCGATGACGCAATCGCGCTAGTAGCCGGGCGAGGTAAACAGATGAGTCACGACCTGTTTAATTACTTCCGGTCGCCTGAACCTTTTGTGTTCATTGTTACTATGTGTTCGGATTTTCTAGAGCTTTTCTAGAATGTAATGATAGCGGTATATAAGGGACGTAGCTATGCTCGAGACACAGTCAGTTACAAACAGAGTCATAGAGACATTGACATGGAGTATTAGAGAGTAAAGTGTTAGTGAGAAACACAGCAGTATCGTAGTGAGCGTATGCAGTTGGTGTCGAGTAGGTACTCGGGAAGTTATTGGTATATTGGGATAGCTGTGGATATAAATACTCTGTAGTATTGACGAGTATTGGGAAGCTATAGTGTGCAAGAACAGTAACGGCGAGTCGAAAAGTTACTGGTATACCGGGATAGCTGTTAAAGAGAATACTCGGTAGTGTTGAAGAGTATTGGGAAGCTAGGTATATGGGGACAGTAACGGCAAATGGAAGTAAATACTCGGCAGTGGTGTTGAAGAATTGTGGCATACGGACAGTCGGTGATACTGAGGCTGTGGATGGGAGAAAGTTAGTTACATAAATATAGACAGACAGTGAGATGAAAGGTGTGACTTCTGTCCGAGCAGTTGAATATACAGACGCTGTTGAGTCAGTTGAGTATATAGACGCTGTGGAGGTCGGTAGGCGGACAGTTGAATGTGATATAAGTATATAGTGATATAAATATCGCGAAACAGTCTACAAAAGTCTGCAACAGACCGTCAGTCTTAGAGTGAAACGCGTAGTGGAATAAATAGTAGTGTTAGTTGGTTAAATAAATAGTGTTAGTGTTAATGTTATCTAGTTAATTATAGTTCTAGTCTTAATTAGTTTTTAATAATTATCTAATACTAGTAATAGTAACTCTCATTAAAATTTAATAAACACTTAATTTTAATTAATAATAATTGTCTAATATTAACACTTCACCCAAATAAATATAAAAAAAACGTTACAATATTATTTTAGATGTAGAAAAATCCAGTCTTATGACAAATCTTACGGGTATTTTTTATTTAAATTGCTTATCTACTTTTATTTTATATACATAATATTGAATAAATTGAAAATATATGTAAAGACTTCATATTTTTCAAAATTAATTAATGTAGAAATAAGTATTTTCTCTTCTTTTTTAATATTTCAATTCATTACTGCACTACAAATGTTGTACAATAGTTATTTGTGTACTAAGGGTGCAAAATGCTACATTGTCGCACGAGCATGAAGTCTGAAACTCGAAGTGCAGCTGAGAGCTTCAGTCATGGGCACAATATATATTTGTCCGTTTGCCCAGAAAGTGACCTTTTTCGTGTCTGTTTTGCGTGCGTAAAGTTGTTCATTTCTTAACAATTCGACAGACCGTGCGCTAAACAGGCACTCAAAAGGTCATTTTTTGAACAAGCTAGACAAAAAATATATAAATATAAACAAATAATAAAAAATATATGTTTATAAATCGAGTATTAAGTACTGAACACGTTTATAAAAAGTATGACAATATATGTCGGTATAAAATAAAACTATACCTACTATGTAATACACAGTATTCATTTTAGAATGAAATGTAGGTACTCGTACATTCGTTACTCGACTGTATAAAATAACTATATGCATTATCATAAAAACCATATAAATATAAATGGATAAAAATGAGCATACGTAGCATTACAGGAAACTCTGTTGGTTTTTTACTGTTTCAGGGGCATAAGTTTACCTTGCTAAAGAATCACAATACCACAAGAGTATGTTTGAAACCACATATGAATTACAAACACATCATTCTATTTTATATATCGCTGGGAAAATACGTCATTTTTTAGAATCGGTATTCGTAATTACATACTTTATTTTGTTGGAAATAAAACATCATACATTACCTAACTGTTCATAAAATGTTTACAAGATAAAGAATGTCAAACAGGTATGTTGTATTTTTCTAGTAAAATTACTCAAAATACAAATAATACCATAATGAAAATACATGAGCAATGTACTTTTGAAAACATTTAAAGTTAATTATTTATTTGTCTTGGACTTGTAGGTGTAAAAACCATGAAAAAAGATAAAGTTTATTAAGTTCAATGTATGCAAACTAACTACGTAATTAAGTCAATTAAAGTTAATTATCCTAATTGTAAATAATGAAATAAGACGTACACGTACATAATTACTTGTATATTGAAAATATCTCAATTTTTAACATTTTAATTTGCCAAGAAATTCCATATACATCGAGAATTTTATATAACATTGCAAATAATTATCATTATTTTATAACTTAATTGGGAATCGTTTATAATGGCATACATTTATAGTTATCACTTTAATAAAATTAGGTACACATTAATTACAAAAGTGCTATTTCAATAAACTGAGGTAATTTTAAATTATTCTGCCTTTTATATACAATTAATTATAACGTTTATAAATTTATGAATAGCATATGACGTTCAATGTGTCTCTATTATTCTAAATATAGTGCAAAGTACATTGTATTGTACTATAAAATAATTTGATGCAAAATTAATATTCTCTTTGGCAATGATTATGTTAAATAGTGTCTACGAATTTACTGTTTATAGTTATAAATAAATTATTAATTTAGTAAAAATTTATGTACTATGAATGACTTGTGTGAGTCATTAGTCGCGTTACTTTTACATGAGATCTCAGTTCGTCTCAGCTCACCTCAGGTGCCTCACTAATTTTGACCGTTCTTTTTATCGTAACGGAGGTAAAATAAAGTGAGACCGAAGTGAGAAGAGTTCCTTTCCCCTTCCCGATTCTTTGACACTTCTGGAGGTTGTGCTTGTTGAGTTTTTAATCTTAGACAAATAGTGGGGATGAATGTTTTGCTGCCACGGGCTGTCATGTACAATTAGTTTGGTTATTGTAAAGATTATTTGTTTATTCCTTTAATAAATATTAGTATTAATATTTTTAGTATTATTATTATTATTTATAATTATTTATTATTACTATTACTTATTATTATTATTTAATATTATTATTCATTATTATTTAATATTATTATTCATTATTATTAATTATTATTATTTATTATTATTAATTATTATTTTTATTTATTATTATTTATTAATTATTATTTATTATTATTAATTATTATTATTTATTGTTATTTATTAATATTTATAAGTATTATTTATTATTTTTTATTATTAGTATTATTATTATTATTATTATTATTATTATTATTATTATTATTATTATTTGAAGAATAAATAAATATGCAGACAATTCTGTGGAAAATAATACCTATAGCAGAGACGTAAACTTCATAGAATTGAAAATTATGTGGAAGTTATAGTACCGAACAATTTGAACAACATTTTAGAATGTGTCGCACTACATATATGCAATCGACAGAATAACAGCCCAAATAATGGCCACTCATAGTTTTGGGCGATCAAAAATAACGCCTGAAAATAATATCATAGTTGACCGTTGAAAAGCTACTATGTCAAATTCAAATTGTACACACATGGTACACACACAGAAAACATCCAGCGACATCAGTCGTTCATAGTTAGCAACAAAATTTGTCTTTTGTTGTTCTTGTTACCTCATAAAAATCTCACTTGATCTCAACTCAGTTCTTGTCAAACTCATCTCATTTTGAGATCAGATGAGATGAGGCAAATGATAAAAAGAACGCAACTATTTAAGTAAAGTACTTATCTATTTTTATATTTACATGTCTCAAGTTACTTGTATGGTATAATTACCAACCTCTTAATTTTTTAAGACTACAACCAGAATATCCTTTATCAACCTCCACTACACACAATGACAATTTAACAATAATTGTAAACCTGTAGGAACCAGTTACAATTTTTTTAACTACGCATGTTCTGTCTGTTACGTGCTCCAGTTCGCTGACTGTTTTGTTTTGACTAGTTCCAAACGGGTTTGCGATTGGCCCGAATCTTGTAGGAACGTGCGACAAGCAGACATACAAAACTCCAGTTTGATGTATGTTGGAACGCCACTTTAATACTGCGCACGCGTCGGAGAGTTCCGTACTGATGTGCTAGTATGTTGGAACAAACCTAAAACAAGTCGCCCCCGATTCGAAGATTAACTCAAAATTGGGCTTCGTGTGCATCCGGCATCCATAATTTTGATTTTGATATAGCGAAATGTTTACCTTCATCAGTTACTCCTATATACTTCTCAAGACTGTAAACTTAGTACATCATTGTCAGTCTTGCAGGTTGCATAAAAATTTACTGAGATATGCAAAAAAAACGCCAATCTTTTCTAGAGGACAGCACAAGCGTTTACACATTTTGTAAAAGATTACAGTGTACACTATAATGAAGATAGTATATGAAACGAAAAATATGTTTTGTTTGGTTTGTGTCCTATGTATTTGAATGTGATGAACAATATTTTTGAATATGGATTGCGGAAATTGGTAAATATCCTCAATAAAAAGAAAATACTAATTCGTGGTACATCGACAAAGGGAAAAAAGTAAATGTAAATAAAAATAAATAAATATAAAATCACGACTTATTACCCATTGCTGGGTGTGCCAATATGTTTGTATACAGATATCGGTAATGATGAAATATTTGCACCGTGCGGGCGCTTACCAGGCGTCACCTCGCGGACACTCATTGCTGGCGCGGAGAATGCACCACAGGAGTTAATTTTTGGGCCTTTAAAATTCGAAAAATATTTGGTGTCGGTGGGGATTGAACCCAGTTCCCCAAAAGTAAAAGTAAAATGTAATATATGATTCTGAGCCCCATTTTCAAATGAAAATATTAGGGTGCGTTGTACTAAAAGTATTGAACTTCAAATTCAGCTGAACCGTTAATCAAAATTGATCTTAGTTCAAATGGTGAACGTGGAAGATCGGGCGTTTAATGTGAATCAAGTTCAATGACTTGATCGAATGTTCAAATTTGGTACAACGGTACAAGTACTAAACTGAACACAGTTCAAACAGCTTAGTACAGCCACAGTATAGCGCACCCTTAATGTTTACAGAAGGATCGTCCCTTCCGAGCAAAACTATAAAGATTTAAGGCGGTATAATTTTAATATAGAAATCAAGGCATATTTACATTCTTTTCACCAGAACATTTCAGATAAAGCAATTCTATAAGAAATACATAAGTACAATTTAGAAAAGAACAACAAATTTTTAGAAAGAGCGAGGTGATACCATGGCGGAGTCGATGCTCTCCCCTTCAGCACTTCGCCTCATTGATCCTATAATTTATCTGATATAGTCAGCAAAGTTTGGTTATGTTATTTTGTGTAGTGCCTGTTTTTAATTATCATTTGTATAAATAAATAATGAGTTTAACACAAGATGATGTACCAGGGGGACGATTTGTGTTTAAAAACATTGAAATCATTCCGTCTTATACTTGAAAAGATGGTTAGAATGTCAGGGTTTGACGAAAAGTGGAAATAAACATGAATTAATGTATGCACTGAGTAGATCATATACTTATTAACAAAATGTCAAATATTTGATAAATAAAATATGTTATTATTAATTTCTTTCGAGTCTATTCGTGCACTTTTAAAATGAAATTTTATAAATTTCTAATTATATTTTTCGTCCTAATTGAGCATTCAAAATTAATTGTTTATGAATGTAGATGCAGAATTTTATGCCTGAAACTTTTATTCAAAGAATTTTTGTCTAACATAATATGGGAAACAATGCCCGACTAAATTTGTTTTTCCCATGTTAAACATTTATGATGACTATGACTCAAATTGCGTCTTATACCGGGTGTCCCAAGCAATACTTAACATAGGAATTTAACATGGGAAAACAGTTTTTAACAAATATTATCAGTATCAGTCCACTAACATTTTAAGGGGTGTTTCATACATAGAGGTTTAGAGCATTGAATTCTGATTTTTTTGAATTTACGTCTTTAGTAATCAACTAAACTTAATTTGATGTCATGGTAAAAAATAAATCTAGTATTGAAGTAAAATATAATTTACGAAGTAAAAGTAAAACGAAGTAGGTTTGTATGTAACTATAGATATAATATAACAAAAAAAGAGATATTGAAATGTAAATACATATAACGTTCTGTCATAATAAATTTGTTCAATACAAGTCTTGGATTTATTAATGGTCTATCTGGTAAAATTACAATAATTTCAGATACGTGTTTATCGTACAACTAAAGGAAGGTGGAGTCTCTATATACCAAATGAATTACGATATGACATTGTTTCAGAAGCACATAAAATTTTAATGCATTTAGGAGTCGACAAAACATTGCAAAAAGTCAAAGAAAGCTATTACTTCCCAAAAATGCGAGAATTCATTACAAAATATGTAAATAGATGTATTAATTGCTTGTATTATAAATCAAAAAAAGGCAAACCTGAAGGATATTTACATCCCTTAGATAAAGGGAGTGAACCATTTCAAACAGTTCACGTAGATCACGTTGGTCCGTTTGTAAAATCAAAAACTTTTTGTAAATATGTCATTGCAGCTATAGATGGGTTCAGTAAATACTGAGTTTTAAAAGCTGTTACAGATACAACCTGTAAAGCGGCAATAATTTTTCTTAAATAATTAATGTCTCATTACGGTAAACCTAAACATATTATTACCGATAGAGGAGCAACATTTATTGCTTCTGATTTTGAAAAATTTTGTGATTCATATGATATACAGCACATGAAAATAGCAACAGGTTGTCCTAGGGCTAATGGTAAAATTGAAAATTTAAATAAAACCATATTAAATTGTTTGGGTACTACTTGTGATTAAGATAAAAGAGATGATTGGGATAACAAGTTAATAGATGTTCAGTGGGCATTAAATAATAGTGTTCATAGAATTACAAAGAGAACACCCTCTGAAATTATTTTTAAATATAAACCAAATGGGCCTTATGACAATCCACTAACTATTGAAATAAATAAATTAAACGAAAAATTAAATTTACAATCTGCAAAAGAATCAATTACAGATTTATTAGATAAAAATAAAGACATACAAAAGTTACAATTTGATAAGTATAGAAAAAAAGCACATGATTATAAACCAGGTGATTTAGTTCTAATTAGACAACAACCACCGTCCACAGGCAACAGTCGTAAATTAGAACCAAAATACAGAGGACCTTATGAAATAGTAAAAGTTTTAGAAAACGATAGATATTTTGTAGAAGACATTGAAGGAGAAAAGCTATCGAATAAAAATTATAAAGTGATAATAGCTGCCGATAGATTAAAATTAGTTCCTAAATTAGATCGGTACAATTCAAATATAAAATTAGTTGACGAGGACGTCAATATCCGCCAAAATGAAGTAAAATATAATTTACGAAGTAAAAGTAAAACGAAGTAGGTTTGTATGTAACTATAGAAATAATATAACAAAAAAGAGATATTGAAATGTAAATATATATAACGTTCTGTCATAATAAATTTGTTCAATACAAGTCTTGGATTTATTAATGGTCTGTCTGGTAAAACTACAATAGTATGTGATTATTTCAAAAAATGAACATCGAATTAACTGTCCAACATCACTTCTACTAGGTTTGATAGATATAAGCAACGTTCAAATTTCGAATAATCGCATATAACAATACAACCTTTTAATAAAATATTTTTTAATAAGAGGAGCAAATTAGAAATTTCTCCAGAACAATCTGTATTTTTTTTCTATTTTGATATTTACTTATTGCCCATAACCTCTTTTATTCAAAAACCAAAGATGATCTAATAAAACACTGGATAGCTGACATACGTTTAACAAGTGAGGCAAGTGGTGGGGGTACGGCGCCATTTGCAGGAAAGGCAAAACGTCAAACGTTCGTTGGTCTATTATTGCATTATATGGTAGTTTTCTTGAATAAAGTGGTGTTTGTGTTGTGTTGTTAGTGAATAAATACTGAGAGATATTTCCATTATAAAAGGCAATATGCCGTATTCTTGTAGTGCTTTTGGGTGCACAAATGTATACATATTTATTCATACTAGTTTTAAATATTTTACGGATTTCCTTTAAATAATAGTGGTATATTACGATTGTGTATAGATGCCATAAAAAGAAAAGATTTCACACCTACGAAAGCATCAAAAATTTGCAGTGATCATTTTCTTGAAGCTGATTATTTGAAAAGGCCTGGAACATGTATAAGAAGATTAAAACCAGACTCAGCACCTTCTGCATTTCCATTTTCCCCCACATATGCAAAAGGCATCTATTTATTAAGCAAATATTATTTTTTAATTTATAATCCTATTTTACTTGGATTTGCTATATAGGTATGTATATTATATTATTAACATAACTATAATTTTTAAAATATACGCATTAAATATAAAAAAATCTGTTGATTCATTCAATTTATAATTTGTTTCTATATGTAATTATACATTTTGCGCGTATTTTTCCTTTTCTGCAAATGACTGCCTTCTAGTTGCTTGCCTAACAGATGACTACGTGCAGAACAAACAAGTTAGCGATCCAGTGTATGTGTATATTAATATCCTTGTCAAAAACAGACAGCTCTTATAAAAACTAAATGTGTAATATTACCTATATAAATTAAACTGAATGTTCAATATTTAAATTTATTGTAAATATTTTAGCTGGTTTTTTTTATTGCTTTAAATCTGACTAAATTCAAAAACTTTGCCATCATAAAATTCAGAACTTTAACCTTTAAAATTACATGTTTAAAGTGCCTCCTAAAATTTTACGCAGGATAGATATTTTTTTTTTTTAAACTATTTTCTCATAACATATACCTATGTTAAGGATTGCTTGGGACATCTGGTATATATTGGACATAGTGTATAAAAAGTTTATTTTATAATTGGAAATATCAATATAAGTGGAAGGATTTCGGAGAAGATGACGGAAACAAATTGATTGTTCCAACCTACGGATCATTGTGTTTGTAGTGTCGACTCATCTTGGCTGGTATTTTTGTAGCAGTGTTTATTGCGCTGTGTCTGTCTGTAGTGTGCGACCCACGCACCTAAACAACATTGAATGCTGAATGCGAAACGCAAATCGACGAATCATGGTGCCGATGCACACATTAAAGTCGTCTGCTTTGTGCTGCGAACTTCTTGATCTGCATTCATGAGCCTTTGTTCGCCACCTTGACAAGTTTTACTTCAATATCTTCACATTTCAAAAGAATAGAAACTAGAGGAAAATATAATGACTATTTCAGCTTGAAATTCATCATTCATGGATTCTCATTTATCTTTATAAGAAATGTATTATTTACTTGCATATTTTATTTTAAATATTTCTCCTAATTAAATTTAAAAGTTAACGGTCCTGAACATATGATTAGCTCAAATAATTTATTAAAAATCAATGATTTAAATAAAATTTTATAGTACTGTGCAAAAATATGGATACATCTGATAATTGTTACGACACCGTTCAATGGGGGCATTTACCATAAACAACTTTAGTGTTTGTAATATAAAATTCATTAGTTCACATCTAAATAATGTAAGAAAATAATTAAAATTTAATCCAATAAATTCCTAATATATTTTATTAAATTTCGAAAACTGTTATTTTTGCCCTCTATAGAATGTCCTTAAAAGCTGCGACGTCTCAATCACAGACATCAGAAAGAGACGGAGACGGAAAAGAGAAAGACATGATTCGTTTTAACGTTTGGACAGATGTTTAGCAACTCAGCTGTGCCAGAGAGGTTAGTTTATTTATTGTGACGAAAGAGATTTGTGCTCTTCTCGTCAATGTTTTATAATTTATATATTTATAAATTATCAGGATATGTCTACGAAAATAGTTTTTCACGTTAGAAAAATGTGGTTTGACGCAGTGTACGGTCCATGTGATGACAATTAAATTACCAAAACCAGAACATTGTATTGTTGTGAATATCATTTTGATGTAACTATATTTATAAAATAACAATTATAAACATTTCCAGCAAACTTTCTGTACATTTTCCAGTTAGAATCCGATGCTGAAAATTGGACATATTTTAAATTGATTGGCGGTAATCTAAAAAATTATAAAACAAACGAGGAAGAGTCCCACCTTTAGTTATTGGTATAATCGGGGTCCATTTCGACACACTTTCGACTAATGCAATCACAAACAATGATATCATACCATGTAGTTGACAATGACAGCACCTGTTATTATTCTGAATTCAAGTAATCCATAAAATTTTTAAAATAAATTTCTCATTTATTACATATAATTTTTAAATCGGACAAAGAGCAAATACTATATATGAAGTTGAACTTAACTTAAAAATATGATAAATGCCCATGCTATTTGTCGCTAGAAGTTATTGCTCTCGTCTCTCAAAACATTAATAAAATAACATTGTTCAGTTTTATTACAACTTTCATTAAGAATTATATGAGAAAATAAATTGAGTGCCGACCTACATTAATTTTTACAAATAAACAGGTGTATTCATATTTTTGGATTGTGTTATAAGACTTTTTTCTGCAAATGTACTATGACACCAACGTTAAAAAGTGACAAACTATTGTTACTTTCAACACTAAGGCGTTTTTTCAGAGCGGTTACCTCCGATTACACGGTAACAGCATTTTATTGAGCACTCTGGTTACTTACGGTTACGTCAAACATGTAACCGCGATATGTAGGACGGTTATATGTCAGGTTACTATAGCTATCATTTTCTAGCTGTCAAATCTCTAACAGTTTGGCAGTTAGGCAATTTTCAGTAAAAATAAAATCTGTGACATTTTTTGACAACATATTTTGGATTAAGTCATTACGCTTTAAATTAAATGTATCACACTATGAACAAGATAAATATTTGACAAATGTCAAATTATTAATTTGACGGAAACGTCTGTAGTAACCGGGTATATTTCATTCACACCGGTTACGCCTGGTTAACCATATGTAACCCGGTTACCTGAATTAAAAACGCCTACTAGTGTAAAAAGCGAATTAGTTACCTTGGTAATGACGAATGGAACAATAAATTGACATTTTTGACATATGTTAACAAATTATTAGAAACGCAAATTTAAATGAAAAAATAGTGTTTGTAGAAAAAACAGTGAATGATTCGAAGGTTTGGAGCACTCCGCTTCGCATCGTGTTCTAAACTTCCTTCTCACAAAATAAAAGATTTAACATGATATTTTTGTTTTATGTGCAATTTCCTGCTATCCTGTTCATTTTACGGTTTAAAATGTAGAGTGCAAAGTTGTAGAGAATTAAAAGTTGTACACATTTTTATTATGGTTTTAATTTCTCCTTGGTTTTATAAAGAAATTTTAAAAGTTCCGTTAATTAGTAGCCATAGCTATGACTTATGACACTGTAGAAACCATTATTGTTTTATTCATATTTTGTCAAAAAGACATAGCACAATGTAAATTAAATAATGAATGATTATTCGAATAAGAAACATGTCATTATTATAAAGAATTATTGTGGTGGTAATAGGGATTTATTTTCCATAAGTCAAATTGACGTTTGTTGTTTATTATTAATTTCTGAAATCCAGAACAAAGAAAACAAATGTCATAGCAATTGCTACAGACTAACAGAAATTTATAAATTTCTTTTTAAAATAGTGAAAAAAACAAGAAACATAATGTAAAATGGGTGCGTGTGCGTGTGCGTGTGTGTGTGTGTGTGTGTGTGTGTGTGTGTGTGTGTTGGATCCACGATTTCTCAAATATACTATAAGACAAGACATTTTTAACTACGGATTCCTCAATCTAACAATAATGGGAAGAGTTGATTAAGTTTTGGTAACAATTGGGCAACCGGAAGTAGTAGTGACAAGAAAAAAATCATCTAAATATTATTTATCGACAATTTATGTAAATACTTATATTAAAGAACGTTAAATTCCTTATTCGATAAATAAAATTCCATTATTATATATTATATAAATTTAGAGATAAAGAAATACATATAAAATAATTTGATGTAAAAAATCTCAGATCAAACTACTTCAAGGCAATAAATTCAAATGTTTTTAATTGACACATAAATGTCACTGTCAAAAATATTTGTATGCCACTGTCAAAATATTTGTACATCATTATGAAAATAAAAAAAAAGTCAACAACGCAAAAGAATATACGTAAAAAAGAATATAAAAGGAATTTGCGAAAAAATGACGAATATAAAGAAAAAGAAAAGGAAAGTAGAAAAAGAAAATTTCAGGATATTGAATATAAAGAAAATGTATGTAATGTACATAATTTATATTAAAATATCCCATAGATTTTGCAAATATATGTGAGAATTATTGTGTAGTGTGACATGAATATATGTATTTGTATTTAAAAATATTTTTTGTTTTATGCGTAGAGTCGGTGAATGTGGAATAGTCATTTAATGTGGAATAGGCGCTTTTTGAAAAAATGGTACACGACATCTGTGATCTAATGGCACAAATGCACGTGTGTAGTGAAGTTATTATCCACATAGAGATACAAACTTAACTGCATTGTGCATAATATCAAAAACCTTGAAAAACAGTATGAGTGCTTGCTGAGTTTTTTTAGGTAAGTGTAAAGATATTTAGTTTTATTACTGATTGTGTACTAGAAAGTACGATTTTTTGCAACTGCAGTATGGATAGAGGTTTGGGGATGTAGGCTGGATTGAAAAATATCTTTCAAACTAATTCCTAAATGAAATTCGATGGCGGGAATTTAATGTTAACAAATCCGCTAATGTGGCATACCCCTAGGTATGCCAATGTGGAATACTCCAAATTAGCGAAAATGTTATAATTTGAGTAGATAACTGTTCTTGGTTTAGAAAAATGTACAAGAAAAGCATACCTAGCAAGAAACAAACATGTAGAAGGCAGTGGGGAAACATCAAATGGGTTAAATGCGTTTAGTTGATTATGTAGTATAGTTTATTTTGTTACATTCCAATAGCGTACTCATTTTATTTTTGTTTATATTTTTGATAAGAAGGAATAAATAATTTAAAGAACACATTTGCATTGTTTTCCGAATTTTCTTGTACTGTGAAAGTAAGTACGGTTATGTGGTATATATTCCACTTTAATGGACTATGGTATTCCACATTGCCGTCCCTTTTTCAACAGGTGTAAAAATTCTTCAAGATAATCAACCTGAAAGTGTTACTATTTTGTAAAGTACATTTTAAATGACCTATATACAATATTTGATGATTAACCGCCATCTTTTCGCATGTTTTTTTCAAAGAAATAAAAATGGTATTCCACATTCACCGACTTTACTCTACAACCAGAGAGGTTATGTGCTTGCTACATCAGATTTTTTTATTTATATTTTTAAATAATGATTTTTGCTAACATTTGCCTTTAAACATAGTATTAGAACAATTTTAGCAAAAAAAATGTTGTAGCTATATTTTATTATTTACATATAATTATGTAAGCTTGTTAACAAACTTTCCGTTATTTGTGCATTATTCATTGCTATATTTATTAATAAAATCAAAAATACTTTGGGTTTAGTGAAATAAAATAGATAATCAAGAAGTTCTGAAGAACGTATTACGAATAGTGTTCGTAGAAATTATATTATTTGGTGTGTAAAAATTGACTGTAATATTTAAATCTTAAAATTGCTAATTTTATATATCAAACCAATTATACATAAATGAAAAGAATATTATCTGCAATCGATTATAAATGCATATTTAAATTGTGTGCTTAAATTGAAAACCTAATAATTCATCATGTTAAATCTTATAGTTCAAGTTTCAAATGAAGGTCATAAAAGTATTATAAATTTAATCATATGAAATAATTAGCGACATGATACAATTAAGTATAAATTTAGTAATTTTTCTACATTAGTATGCTGTAATCTGCAGTACTTATTACACGATAGTCTGTAAATATAATTGCAATTAAGATAAAATGATTCATGATACGCACAAGGAAAACCGTAATTGTAAATTAAAACTGTTATGTTGAAACTGATAAATACGTACAACCTTGAAATTTGTAATCCTCTTTTATTAGTAGATACAATAACTATTTATTACATTATAATAATCAAAAACAACATTTACCCGTCTTAACACTTTGGCTACTATGTGTACCTCCATTGATACACAATTAGAATTTACCCAAAACTATGCGTACCACTTTTGGTCACAAATTTTTTTCACTAATACTCATTAATTTATGTATATTTTCGTCTTCTTATTTAAGATAGTTAAAATTCGACTATGGTATAGTACCCTATTGTTAACATTTTTGGGGATAAAAATATTGGATAGACGACTATTTACGAAACTATACAGGAATATGAAGAAACTGAATTTTTGTGTTAAATGCTCAAAATATAAAACTTGAATGCGGTTCTTTTATATTTTGAGCATTTAACACAATATTTTTTTATTATTATTATTTTACTAATTTATTTTAACTACAATTATAAAATGTACTTAAAAATTGTAGCATTCCCTGAAGAAGGCCGCAGTACAGCCGAAACGTCGGATTGATTTTTTTTATTAAAAAATTGACTGAACCCAGCGATTTTGTTTCTATAATATTATTAACCTTTATTATTACATACATAAATAGTACAAATTTTAAAAAGACCTTTCAGTGTATAATTTCAAAATTTCGTATCTTATGTTTGTTCAAAAAGCGCGCCAATTGTGCCGAAATCCTCCATCATGGCGGTGTTCAATTAGTCACAACAGCTATGTACATAATATATATATATATATATATATATATATATATATATATATATATATATATATATATATATAATGGCTAGTTTTTTGGCCTCCGCGTCAGTAAGATTTCCCAAATCCCCTTTACAAATTTCATACTAACTTCATTTTACTTGATACTGGACAATTTCTGTACTAACGCAAACATTTAGTAAAATAGTAATATGGTGTTCTGTTGATTAAAATTATAATACTTGTGTTCCTATCATGTATGCCATGTTTGATTTTTTATAAATATTAAGGATTTTAATCAATATGTCATTTTGGAAAGACTTTACTGTCCGACGCGCCTAAATTCCATGTTTTCCGGTCGTCACAGTCTTCTGAGCTCGTTACATTGGCTCATTGATTTTATTATGAATTTTTGCCATTCCATATTAGATCTACCTCTTTTCCGTCTATTTATTAGTTGCCATTCTAAAACTTGTACAGGCAGTGTGATTTCGGGCATATGTTGCACATGGCATACCACATCTGCTGTTTTTCTCAATTCCATCGATTATCATACCTTCAATTCCCATCTGTTGTTTTACATTTTCATTTCTAATTCGATCTTTTCTTGATTTACGCTGAGATTTTCTCATTGCGTCTATTTCCACTGCTTCCAGTTTTGTTTATAATCAAACAACAAATAAACTAAAACTGTAAGAAAAGTACATACATTCTTATATGCAATGTGCACATTTTGAGCATCAGCGCCTCTAACGGCTACTTTAGTGTGCTTGGGTACTGAATCAATTTTGACATTACGACAAATTGATACAATTTACAATTTTATTTTAAGTATTTTGCTATTGCATATACACTCACCGGCACAAATACGGATCACCTATTTGTTTATCTTTGTAAATAGCCTCCTTGGAAAAAGTATTAAAAATAATTTATTTTGTTTTATAAATGATAAAATTTGACTTATACAGGATCCTAATCCACCAACATCGTCGTAAAATGTTAACGTTTTATAACGTCAAAAGGTGATCAGCTAATATAAATGTTTCAAATTCTATCAATTATTATTTATCTGATGCGACACCAACGTTTCAAAATTTATAAATATCATTATCACTCAGAATTTTGTTAATTAATTTCTGCGTTGCTGTTGACCTTTACATTTTGTATTATGTAGAAGAAATAATTACCAATATGTTTAAATAACGAATACCTATAAACCTTATATTTTAATGTACAAGCGACTAATTCGGGAAAATATTGTTACTAATACCAATACAGGGTGAGTCTGGGAAGACGCCCCCCCCTTTAACTTTTTTATTATAAGTAATAGAAAAAAATGACTCATATAAAAGTTTTATTACTTTACATATAATATTTGATGGCAGATGTAGATATTTTTTATAAAGTCAGGTTTACAAAATACGACTATCAACTTTTATTTTTCAAATGGCAACCTATAATTATTTTAATAAAATAGAAACCGCCATTTTTTTCTCTTTTCAACGATGTATTATTTTGTATTAATGTATTTGAAAAATATCGAGAAAAATGAGATAATTTAGAAATATTAGAAATAATTTTTAAACAAATATTATAGGTGGCTATGTTTTTTTTTTTTGTTTACAAAATAAGTTAAATTAAGTAACAAACAAATGTATACTTTTTTGACATTAATTTGTTTTACATTGTTACGTTTTGTTTATTTTCACATAGCCACCTATAATATTTGTTTAAAAATTATTTCTAATATTTCTAAATTATCTCACTTCTCGAAATTTTTCAAATACATTAATAAAAAATCTGATGTGGCCAGCACATTACCTTCCGTCAGTTCTATGTATTTTGTACAAATTTCATACGGAAAGTTCCTTGCTAAATTAAATATTCTATTTCTTGTACATTACCTTCCGGCAGTTGCATGTATTTTATGCAAATTTCATACAGAAAATTATTATTTTGTGACGTTTTCTATATACAGTGTAATGTATCTGCAGAAATAAAAGATTTATTATTATTATTATTATTTCTTGTACATTACCTTAAAGCAGTTGTATGTATTTTATACAAATTCCATACAGAAAGCAAAAGATCCTATATTTCCAGTAAAAATTGTAAGACAAACACACTATGTCGATTTCACTTGACACTGACATCTTTCAATCAGAATTTTCTTAATATAGTAGCTGTTTTCATAGCTATGGCTACTTTATGAAATTTAATTTCTTTATAATTTTTTAACTCTATATCCATTTAATATTAAGTATAAAATGCAGTCAAATCGTACAGAGAATAAAATATACTTTAATATTTATAATAACATCAAATGTGAAAAAATTATATTTAACACAGTTTTTTCAAGAAAAACTGTTAAAATCTTCAAATGATGGTACTTCCGGTTGACCAATTGTAACCAAAATCTAATCAGCTCTTCATATGGATGTAACGAAGAAGTACACGAAAAAATTATAATTTTTGTAACTGTAGTATTAGAGTTATCGCAGACGAAAATTTTGTTACACACACACACACATCCACACACACACACATCCACACACACACACACACACACATACAGACATCATCGTAAAAATAGTAAATTCGTATTCTAGGGACCCTAAAACGTGCTTATTGATTAAAAACTCATCATCGAATTTTTTGACCAAAGACAATACCTTCCTTACCTAAAGGTGACGGAAGGTAAAAATAATACATCGTTGAAAAGAGAAAAAATGTCGGTTTCTATTTCATTAAAATAATTATAGGTTGCCATTTAAAAAATAAAAGTTGATAGTCGTATCTTGTAAACCTGACTTTATAAAAAATATCTACATCCACCATCAAATATTATATGTAAAATAATAAAACTTTTATATGAGCCATTTTTTTTATTACTTATAATAAAAAAGTTAAAGGGGGGGGGGGCGTCTTCCCAGACTCACCCTGTATATTCATATCCATAATGACTATATTAGTGCAAATTTTAATAAATTTTAAGGGATACAGTTGAAGTGTTGCAGTATACGCAGTGTTGCCAACTGGCGGGAAATTTCCCGTTTTAAACGGGAAAAAGGGATCTCTAAATACGGGAAATTCGTATATTAAAAGCTATTCTATATAATAATTACCTGTATGACAATAATTTGTATAACATATTGAAATAATTACGAGTTAAATATTAAAAATTTAATATTAAGAGTTGATAATACAGTTGTCTGAAGAGAAAATATATACACCCGGATCTGGTATGGCGTCTTTAACTTTGTGAAAATTTCTGTTATTGCAGTCTCAAGGTGTGTTATTTAAAATAGTGTTCTATAGTTTACTGTAATATAATTATTGATACATTGATTTTGGAACATGCAAAATGGATTCGTCATCTGAGAATCAGTTCAAAAACTAGTGATTTGTGATTCCAATAAAAATTTCAATGATAAATATAGTTTTCATTAAGTAAATTAGCAGGTTTATTATTAACATTTGCTGTATTCTTTTTATCTCAGCGCTCACTTATGAATTTACTGAGCAAATTGGGAGTGAGCAAAAAAAAGTAATAATAAATATTTATAATCAATAATATTGACTGTACATAAATTTAAAATGGGAATTTTTGTGCAAAAACAGGATATTTTAAGAAGCGAAGCGGGAAATTTTGTTTCCGGTAGTTGGCAACACTGAGTATACGTAATGTATCCATATTCCTGTCAGAATAACTCGTAAAAATTTCTGTTCCTTTGTTTACTTGTTTATATTTATATTACATTGTTATTTAATTTTATGTTTTCCTAAAGAAGGTGCACGTACATAATTTTTTTTTTAAATAAAGTTTCTGAACGTAAAATGTTTGTTGTTTTATTTACAATGAATTCTAGCAGATTTTTTCGTCTGTAACAGTTTAACATATTTTTTTAAAATAACTAGATGAAAATTCCTGCCTCTGTAGGCCATTTTAGTAGTATTTATTTTTACCTAATATGTATTAGCAATTATATGTATGATTTTATATTTGAAATAATTAATAGTGAATAGCTGGATTAGAATTCGGGTGTGATGTGATGTAGTGTTGCAGTAAGCGGATGTTGATCGGCGCTGGGCAGTGTTGCGCGCAGGCAAGCACGGCGGGTTCGTTGGCCGGCTGGGTAATCCCGGCGTCTGGCCTTGAGCGGCGACAAGGCTGCGGCTGCGGCTGCAGGCTCGCAACGTGCGCAGCTTCTCGCGGCCAGTCCTGCTGCACTCACAACAAACTCTAATCTCTAAAGCGACCCCTGGGCCATGAATTTTTGCAGAAGGGCTGAAGAAGTCATATAGTTCTTTTTTTAAATCTTTTATTAATTTTAGATGAATTTAATACATTTGCGTCATAAAAATTGTGGACATCTGCTTATTTTACAAAATCGATCAGATTTACAATAATATTGTATTGTTTCTAATTTATTTGGGTGAAGTGTAAATATTAGACAATTATTATTAATTAAAATTAAGTGTTTATTAAACTATAATGAAAGTTACTATTACTAATATTAAACAATTATTAAAAACTAATTTAGACTAAAACTATAATTAACTAGATAACACTAACACTATTTATTCAACCATTTAACACTATTATTTATTTCCAATATATTACTAATTATTCATTTCACTACGCGTTCCAATCTTAGACTGCCGGTCTGTTGCAGACTCTTGTAGACTGTTTACGCGATATTTATGTCACTATATTTATATCACTGACTATATACTTATATCATGTTCAACTGTCCGCCTACCGACCTCCACAGCGTCTATTTACTCAACTGACTCAACAGCGTCAATATATTCCACTGCTCGGACAGAAGTCACACATTTCACCTCACTGCCTGTCTATTTATATAACTAACTTTTTCCTTCCACAGCCTCAGTATCACCAACTATCTGTATGCCACAAATCTTCAACACCAAAGCCGAGTATCCACTCCAACACGCTGTTACTGTCCTTGTATACCTAGCTTCACAATACTCGTCAACATTACCGAGTATTCACTTTCACAGCTATCCCAATATACCAGTAACTTCCAGACTCGCCGTTACTGTCCTCGTACACTATAGCTTCCCAATACTCGTCAACACTACCGAGTATTCACATCCACAGCTATTCCAGTATACCAGTAACTTCTGCATACGCTCACCACAATACTGCTGTGCTTCTTCTAACACTTTACTCTCTAACACTCCATGTGAATGTCTCTATATAACTCTGTTTGTAACTGACTTACTAACGAACTAACTGCACTAATGTAAGTGTCTGTCCGTCTTCTCTAATGGAACTGAACTATGTAAGTTAACTCCCGATCACACAACATTAACTCTCGAGCCAGCTACATCCCTTTTATACAGATGCAATTATCTTCTAGAAAAGACCTAGAATGTTCGACCGCATAAGAACAATGAACACAAAAGGTTCAGGCGACAGCGGCGGCGACAGCGGGCGTTCCACGTTACAATGCACTTATATAACAAAGTATTATGTCCATTTGACATTGCAAGCATTTTTTAACAAAGGTTTTTATTTTTTACAAATACTTATGCAAATCATGTTAAAGCATCATTAAAGAATTAAAATTACACAATTTAAAGCGGTTATAAAATAAATATTCTTCTAAAAATTGACGTGAATCTCGATTAATATAAACCTCTGCGTGGTACCAGACAAAAATAAGTTTTTCTACAGTCTATATACAAAGTAGAGCGACAAAGTAGAAAAAACGCTCGCTCCTCAAATTTCTAACTATACAATGTTGAGAAATGTTACTTGGTTACATTCTTAATGGAAACGTTTAGTCAGGAATTAATGACACTGTAGTAATACATTACCCACTTACATAACCAAACAAAATGCCGCACTGCTGTGAAAATAAAATGGGGCATTCATTTACAAAAACGAAAGTATAAAATGCTTACATTAGATTGAAGCAATAGCTCAAGAAGAATGGAATATACCGATAAGTAAAAATAAATGAAAAATAAATTTTTGTTATGGTGGAGGACCCCATTGTGGCGACTGTAGAAAAAATCTTGTGTGTGTTTCGAGGGCAAATGGACATTGTCGATTTCGAGAGAATGCCTCGCTCCTGCGTCGCGCGGCAACAACCTCTCAATCGACAATGTCCTATTTTGCGCTCTTAATACACAAATAGCTATATTTTGGCATATATAAACTATTAATTAAAATTAAGATAGCAATATTATCAACTTAGTTACAAGATTCCGCTGCGAAAATGAAGATACAGTGGACCCCCGATAATCCGACAAACGTTTTGCAGGGCAGTGTTGGACTATCGAATTTGTCGGATTATAGAGTACTGCCTAAGACACCCTATAGTCCGGAATTTTTTACAAACGAGTACCTTGTAATCCGACAAATTACAGATCCAGTGATAAGATTCTATATGTTATACTCTGAAGTACAAATCATACTTCATTATGTATGTCAAATTTAGTAAATTAAACACAATAGAGAGCTTACGTTTTATTATGAAATTAACGTCGTTAATGCTATAGAACTTACAAACAATAATAACTTCACATTAGGAAATATGTAATTGTGTACAAACAAATGTACATACTAAAATAATCAAAAATTATGAATAAAAATCATACTATGAATCAATCATCATCAAATCAATACCTACGCGTCGAGCACATTAGTGGTGGGGTCATGTCGGATTACAAGGGGTGCCGGATTAGCCAGGGGCCGGATTAACGGGGGTCCACTGTATATAATAAATATTGGTTAAATGAAGAAGAGCGTTTTTGCCGATTATGCGGGAGAGAAGAAGAAATTCTGGAAATCTGAGCCTATCTGAAATGGAGCTCGAACGTGAAAAACATAACGGAAGAGACACTTTTAAATGAGAACGGAAAGGACACTTGGTTTAAGAAAAGACAAAAGAAAAGAAAGGAGGGGAAAAATAAAAATTTAACGCCATTTAATCACTATCATCTACACTTGCTAATTTCAAGTAGATTCAGAGCCAGGGCTAGAATAGAATTAAATAAATACAATGCAGTTAAAATTAAAATTTAATTTTCAAAAAAATCTATATTTTCAAAATTTGGCAATAATATTGTTCAGTAATTATGAATATTTATGATCTGAAAGATTCCAGTCCTGCGGTATTTAGTCATGTACAGCCCACGGATTAATAAAAAAAAAAAAATACAAGGACTAATATTAAAAATTTCGAACAATTATATTTAAATACAATAGATGAATGGAAATCTATAGACCATCGAATATTTCCATTCGTCATTTCATTACCACAGTAAGTAATTAGCTTTTAAGACTATAGTCCGTTCGCCGAAATGAGAGAAATTGGAACTAACTCGGGATCCGAACCAAGTCATCATAGACCAATAAGAATGACTTGGTTCTCTCGTTTCGGCGAACGGACTGGAGTGTTAAAAGTTACATGATTTGTCACTTTTAACACTGATGTCATAAAATGACATTTTAACCCTAAAAACTTTTAAATATCTTTTATTGTGATTCAATAAAGATTCTGAATTATCAGTCACAAAATATCCTTTATTTATTCATAAATTAATATTCAGTCAAAATAGCTTTACAGAAATTATGATAACACAATCAACGATATTGTTGTACGTTACCGAGGTTACACTTTTAAAACATGATTTGCAGATAACACGATCACTGAAGTACAGTAAATTTATAAATTTTTATAAATACAAACATTAGAAAGCCTCCTTCTAATAGATTTGTAGAATAAAGAAATTATTTCACTGAAACTAATACAATTCACTGAATCTTCCAATGTATTAACGTAACAAAAAATAATTTCCGGGTATCATAAGAGGTTGGAAGTCTGTTAAATCACAGGCCATTTTAGTGCAATCACAAGTGTGAACAAGTAATGAATTTTGGTTTTCATTTCCTTTTTATTTTCTTTAAATACCGAAGATCAATTTTTTTGTCACCTTTAAATCTTGAATTACGAGATCAAAGTTATAATTTCTATACAACCGTCATAGAAAACATTAATACTAATGATCAGAGGGGTTTTTTTGCTTTTCTACGAAGTGTAACACATTTACTATTCACTGCGGAGAATTTTTTTCTAGTTTTACTATAGTGAATGTAGTGTGATTACATTTGATTGCTCGTAATGTACCAAGTTCAATTATGTGGCGATGACAATTTTGTCCCTAAATTTTTATTTTAAATATTTTCAACTAAACATCTTCTACTCCTAATTTTAGTTTGGTACTTTATGCAGGTACTTCGGTACACATGCGCAGATGTGACTTTTCTGGCATATAGGTAGTCTTAAATGTAAACAGATAAATATTTTTATTATACAAGTGGGGATATTTTTGCATTAAATCTAACAACAAACAATCGTGTTCTTTACTCATATTCTAATTTTTGCATTCTAACCTACACCAGACGCTGACATTTGTTATGTGAAGTAGTGCACGTAAAGAAGTACTTATATTAACACACGTTTAACTTTTATATAGCAAAAGAAAATTAAAAATTAAAAGAAAAAGTAGACTATAAATCTACGTTAACCCAATATTAGTCACTTTATCATGGTCGCTTCGCCGTTTATGTTGAAGTTCTATTTATCATGTATTATTTAATAAATTTAAATTATATCCAGCGAATAATTTTTGTGTAATACAAATATACGAGTACACCTACATATATTCTTAAAAAGAAACCTGCTACAAGCTACACAGAGTTATATCAAATTCGATTTGAAAATGATATATAATTAGTAATTATTAATTTCTCTCATTCAACATATGGTGTATGTATGTATAGTTTAGTTACAGTGTATATGCTAATATACGATATTACAATTTATCAAGTTCATACGGTGCTTTTATCGGATTATAATAATTTAAAATACGTAGTGAAATGAATATTAAATTAATGAAAACAGATTATCGCGTAATAATATAAAATAATAGAATAAAATCGTTCAACAATTTCAAAATTAGAATAAATTTTTTGGAATAAACAAAAATATCAGCCCATATAAATTAATAATTTAAAGTTCATGATAATTTTGAGATACACAAGTATTTTAACTTTAAAACTGACATTTTTAAAACGTATTTAAACTGAGGAGTGTTCCTTCAAAGATAATATGTCCATTTTTTGAAAAAATTAGTGATACATGTTTTCGCCTCAATTCTTGTAGTCCGCATCGAATGGCATGATGGGTTTCAAGAAATATATGACAAGTACTGTATAAATTTAACTTTAAAATTGAGTTTCAATCAAAACTTAACATGTCCACTGGAACTGCTGATTGAATTTTTTTATATTGTGATTTTTTTGATCAAATGACAAGAGACAGAAGTGGTCAAATGGTACCAAGAGGTTTTAAAAAACTCAACAGAGTACTAGGAAGAAAATGAATATGATGAAAATATGATGCAAAGAATTTGATACTAAAGTGCGTTTCTTTATATTTTTTTTGTGAAAATTTTAATTTGAATGATGATTCAGCACTAATCATGAGATTTTTTTAATACATACATGTTTAAATTAATTTTTCCGTTGTCCGTTTATTAATAGGTTATATTAATGTATAAGAAATCATTCATTAATGACCCCTATTAATGCATGATTTTATTAATAAACGATTTATTGTGTTCGTTCACCACAAGGAACATAGCATGTATTGCTAACGCTAAGTTGTAGCAAAATGCTAGATAGAATTAAAAGACATGATTTTGATACTTGCTAGCTAGGTACATTCACATAACATACCTTTAAAAATAATTTGAAACAATAATATTCTTCAAATAACATAAAAAAACAATAAATGTCAAAACTTATTGATTTTCTGACGTAAAATTTTACTAACCTAAAATAAAAATCATTTCTAATTTGTCAGCAATTATGGACATCGATAATATTACACTGACCGAGCCAGAAGTGGTAGACAGTGCAAATGTTGCATCTCTAGGTCTTCTTCCAGAAAAAAAAGTAGAAGTCTTTACGAAAAAACTTATGCCGAAGAAGGTAATGCGCTATTCGGAATCAGTTGTATTGGCATATTTCCCCGAAATTGCAAGAATAGTCCTAATAGCAAGTTTATGGCTAAAATATTCTATGCTTAAAGCGACCTGAAATCTAAAAGAAAACATCGACATTATTATGTTTAGTAAAAGACAAAAAGAAAATTAAATACCAAAACATCCACATATCAAAACGTTCTGCACAATACCAATTTGAATTTGAATACGGATTATCACCACCACAACACACACAGAACATAAATAAAAATAACTGAAAATGGCAGCCTGGTGGACAAACAAACTAGACTGACATATAGGAATATGTTTAAAATACCATAATTTTGTACTATGGTTTGATATTCCAAACGAGTGACAGTAGTGACGGATTATCAATTTATAGATTTGCTTCAGAAACAGATTTTGAAGGTAGAATTATAGCTTTAGGAAGCTAAAATAGGCATAGTAAAGAGAAGTAATTTTACGAAGGTAAAATAAGAGTAAATATAATATTGCAGATACTTTATTGTAGATATTTATTAAGTATTTTGTCTGATGCGTAATATATCACCTACAAATAATTTTAAACTAAAATAAACGTCATTATAATGTAAATGAACATAGGCTTTCTGTACCCATCGCATGAGCGTAGTTCTAACACCGGTGTCAACTAGTACCATGTCAACGACTTGGCACATACCTCAGGGTTGTTAAAAAATCAGTAATGCCAATATACCGATTAAGCCGAAAATGTACTGACAGCCATATTCAATAAATTAGCGACATTATTTAAAATTGTTTAATAAGATTTGTTTCCTGACTTGTTTGTAGGATAAATAATTTGAAATAATGAGCCAAATTTATTGAATATAGCGGTCAGTACATTTTCGACTTAATCGGTATATTGGCATCACTGATTTTTTTAACAAACCTGAAGTGTGTGCCCAGTCGTTGACATAGTTCTAGATGACACCGGTGTTAGAACCACGCTCATGCTACCAGTCATCATGTTTTAGTAATTTCATTGAGCATGTTAGAAAATAGGACAATGAAAGTGTTTTTACACAGATATTAATTTTTTTATAAAATTATATTAAGAGTATTCACACTCTCAGCTATACAATCACATAGTGAGCACTCACAATCCCACCACTTTGCAAATCATACAAGATACAGGGTGGGGCAGAAAAACCTATCCGATTTCAAATCCCTTTTTCCCAGAAGAGGGAACAGGTAGAGTAGTGGGGTAAAAACCGTTAGAAAGCCGGTTTTATGCCATTTGTCAGTAGTCAACATGCCTTGGTCTGGTGAACATCGTGCTTTTGTTATTGAGCGGTTTATCGAATGCGGCGGTTCGATAATTGCTACACAACGTGCTTTTCGAATTCATTTCGGACTCGGGCGTCATGATCCTGTTCCACATCACGCTACGATTAAAGTGTGGGTGTCAAATTTTAGACAGACGAGTTCAGCATTGAAAAAGAAGTCGCCTGGACGTCCCAGGACAGCAACAGGACCTGAAAACGTGGCCAATGTGAGAGCCGCGATTGAACGTTCCCCGCGTCGTTCGGCGCGAAAACATTCGCTCGCTTTGGCGATTTCCAACCGCAGTATTCGGCGCATTTTGCACCGGGACCTCAAAATGCATCCCTACAAAATGGTTGTTGCACAGGAATTAAGTGAAAGGGATTTTGAAACCCGTACGAACCTGTGTCGCGATCTCCGAGAACTCCCAAACGACGATGTTGTGCTCTTCACGGACGAAGCCCATTTTCACCTTTGTGGTGCCGTTAACAGGCAGAATTTTCGATATTGGAGTGACGAAAATCCTCGAGAAATCCATCAGGAACCCCTCCATAGCCCAAAAGTGACTGTGTGGTGTGCTCTTTCCCGCCTAGGCGTCTGGGGGCCTTACTTTTTTGAAGAAAATGGGCAAACCGTAACGGTCAACAGCGAGCGCTATTGTTTCATGCTGGAAAATTTTCTTAGACCCAAAATGGAAGAAAATGGCGTGGAAAATGTGTGGTTTCAACAGGATGGTGCAACCGCCCACACATCGCGACGATCAATGGACATTCTCAGGGAACTGTTTCCCGGTCGCCTCATTTCCCTGAGAGGTGATCTTGGCTGGCCGCCGCGCTCACCGGATCTCACTCCATGTGACTTCTTCCTTTGGGGTTACCTCAAATCGAAGGTTTACCAGCATCGACCAAGGACCCTTCTTGCTTTACGAAGGGAAATTGCTCGGGCAATTGAAGAAATTCCTGTGGAAATGACGGTGAAAGTCATGGAAAGCTACCGCGAGCGCCTAAATCAGTGTATCCGCTCCCAAGGACGACATTTGAGTGATGTGCTTTTCAAAACTTAAATTTAAAAATGGCATAAAATTTGCGATATGTTAATAAAAAATTTTTTTGACAAGTTGAGTGGTTTTAATTTTATAACGTTTTGAAATCGGATAGGTTTTTCTGCCCCACCCTGTACTTATAAGATGTTTAATAGTAACTTTTGGGAAATGTAAAACCTGTAATCAGCCAGAAATTTTGATAGTGTAATGTGCAGCGCCCTCCGTCGCCGCCACTGTCACCACCGCTGTCCCCGCCGCTGACGCAGGGACGAGCGAGTGTCTATTTTTAGCGATGACGCAACAGACTTGTCTGAACCTGCTTAATTACGCGGTTGATGTAACCTATTGTGTTTGAGTTTTTATCTCGAATAGTGCTCTAGTAAGTTCTCGAATACAAATGCCGGAGTATATAAGCACTGTTAGCGTTGCGTGTTAAAAAGTGGATGATATAAACAGATAGTCGACAAGTGGTAAACATAAATAAATATAGTTGTATAAATAAATAAGTAAGCTATATATTGTAACGTTTTTATTTATATGGGTGAAGTATAAATATTAGACAATTATTATTAATTAATTAAGACTAAAACTATAATTAACTAGATAACACTAACACTCTTTATTTAACCAATTAACGCTTCTATTTATTTCCACGATATTACAAATTATTTATTTCTCTACGCGTTCCAATCTTAGACTGCCGGTCTGTTGCAGACTCTTGTAGACTTTACGCCATATTTATATCACTATATTTATATCACAATATGCTTATATCATGTTCAACTGTCCGCCTACCGACCTCCACAGCGTCTATATACTCAACTGACTCAACAGCGTCTGTATATTCAACTGCTCGGACAGAAGTCTCCTCTTTCACAACACTATCTGTCTATTTATATAACTCTCTGTCTAACTTCCACAGCCTCAGTATCACCGATTGTCCGTATGCCACAATTCTTCAACATCTCTGCCGAGTATTCACTTCCACTTGCCGTTACTGTCCCCGTATACTTAGCTACCTAATACCCAGTATTCTCTTTAACAGCTATTTCGGTATATCAGTAACTTCCCGACTCGCCGTTACTGTCCTTGCACACTATAGCTTCCCAATACTCGTCAACACTACCGAGTATTCACATCCACGGCTATCCCAATATACCAGTAACTTACCGAGTAACCTACTCGACACCAACTGCATACGCTCACTACGATACTGCTGTGCCTTTCACTTTACTCTCTAATACTCCATGTGTCTCTATGACTCTGTATGTCACTAACTGTGTCTCTCGAGCATAGCTACGTCCCTTATATACAGCTGCTATTATTTTCTAGAAAAGCTCTAGAATATTCGAACACATAATAACAATGAACACAAAAGGTGCAGGCGACCGGAAGTAATTAAACACGTCGCGACCAGTCTGTTTACATCGGCCGGCTACTAGCGCGATTACGTCACCGCTATAAATAGACACTCGCTTACAGTGGCGGCGACTACGGGCGTTCCACGTTACAATATTGTTTAAATAAATAATGTTAGTGTTTAAGTGTCTTATAATATTCTTAGTCTTAATTAGTGTTTAATATTTGTTTAATCGTATTGTTTATTATCTTTTAATTATATTTAATATCTATTTATCGTTACAATAAACTTTTATTTTAATTAATAATAATTGTCTAATATTTACACTTCACCCAAATAAATAAAAACGTTACAATAGTTATAATTTTTAATGCACTAATCACTAAATCATATTACTAATATACCTTGTCTTTCACGTCGATGTCTTTCATTCTCAACGCTGAATAGATTTGACTGATCCACAACGAAACTTATTATATACGCCTCTAAATCTGTATAGGCATTAAATTCTTGTAATATATATGAACTTTTGCTATGCTCAAAGCACACTACAACATCTGAATATGAGGTTTTGGGAAATTATCCGGGCCTAAACATTGTATTCATGTCAATACGACATGGATCTAGGCAGAGCTGAGCAAAGTACCGGAAAGTAGTACTTACCTACTTGAAGTACAAGTACCAAGTATCTTAATGTTTCTAAATGTACTTGAAGTACAAATACTTTCTTAGTTTCTAAAATACTTGAAAGTACCAAGTATTTGAAAAAGTACTTGTAAATTTGGGTGCAAGTACTTTTTCAGATAATTGATATTTTTCTGATTACATGGACCTTAAAAGGTGATTATTGACAGAAATTTTAATATGCGATATTTATTGGGTTATTTAAAACAAGAATTCCTCGCTGGGACGCCGTATCACCTACCGATCGCATGACGTAAAATTGACGTCATATGAACGCTAAGTGATACGAGAAGCTGTACCGACATGTTAGAAGCACATATCCCGCGCAATTTAAAATTTTCGTATAAATTTTCAGATATCACCGATGCATATCCGTGTTAAACTGAGAACAATTTTTAATATATAGTATCGAAGTGGTACCATATGATTATATGTACGCCAACTCCATTCGGTCAACCGTTACTAACCTATTTTTTTTGTTATGGAATCAAATTAAATTTTTCGTTTAAGATACAATCAACGAAAAAATATTGTAACTAACACTTGTGTTAATTGGAGATTAATGATCTCAACAATTATCTCGATCATTAATCGCCTTCATTAACGTACTTGGTAGTAGAATAAGTATTAATTTCATACTAACATAATTAACACAAAAAACTACGAACAAAACTCAACATGCTCTAATTTTTCCATGCAAAAGTTAACATGTCCAAATAATTTTTGCAAAAATAAAATAAATGGACAGATATAAAAAATCTTATTATCGGTTAAATTATAGTCATTTACTAATTGAATTAAAGAAAAAGTAAACTAATTAAAAAAATTAATAGCAAGGACGTAGTAAGCTTTTTGTGTTTTTTCTCAAAACTGTTTATATTGGACATGTTAAGTTTTAAATGAACATTCCTCAACTGTACTTGTAATTATTAATAACTATTTACTTAGTACTAATAGAATACCAAATAATAAAAAAAAATGAACGGGGAATATTGGGAATGGATCTTTACAATTTAAAGAGATAGAAGATATGCGCAATGGGGATCTGCGCATAATAAGAACAACTGAGATCTATGGCGTTTGTTTCTAAAAAAATTAGACGTAAAATGTGAGAATATCTCAGATAACTTAAAAAAATCATATCGAAATAAGTTACAAAAGCTTTTATTGAAGTTAAAATGTTTAACGATACAAATTTTCACTGAGAATACAGGTATTTTAATGACTTTAATATTTTTGACGTTTCGTTTGACAGCCCAATTGGCAGTTGTTCGCGCCATTTTCTTCTTCTTCTTTGGAGCGTTGGAAAGAGATAGCCGTTAAATTGAAAAGGTCCATTACAAAAGTTAAAAACATAATAGAGTATTCTCTCATATTTTTTTATTTATTTTTCTTAAAGAACAGTTATATCTAAGAGTACCTGTGAAAACCCGAGTTAAAAATTATTTTTAATAAGCGAGATATTAATTTTTAAAATTTGATTTTATTGTGTCACGTGATAGTGACGTACTAGTTGTACAGTACCAGCTGCGTGCTATCAGTGGTTCATGCGGCCTCTTATCACATTCGAACATGAAGTAGGGATTTCAACTGGCCTCCCATTGGCAGGTCATCTAGTACATCAACTCATCAACAAAATTTAAATGCTTTATATCTTTTGAAACAATCAATTTATAATATGATTTTTTGTTTTTCCCCTGTTGTTCACCTATCAACACTAATATTTTTAATAAATTTTTAATATTGGTAGTCCTCAGAGAATACCCTATTGTGTCAAATTTGTTTATTTATTCAGTGTACTGCAATACTGTCATCACATAACTCAAATATACCTCATGTACTAAACTTTCCACTTATTGATAAAGTATGTCTACTCATTTCCATAAATAAATATTGTAGTGTACAGATTTGAAATAAATAATAAACATGGAATCCGATATGAACGAAAATAGTTTCAGTACAAATATTATTTTCTTCATTAGAAAGATATCCTTCGAAATTTATCTGTTGTTTACTCTTCTGAGTCCTTGATAACGGCAAAAAATATAGACCACAATGTCTACAATCTTCGTCATCAAGAACAAATTAAATGTAATTAAAAATACCACACAGATGCTCTATGAGAAATTTTCAAGTATTATTTTTTAAAATAAATATGTACCTACTAGTGGTTTCATAACAAACAGCAACATTGTTTTATACAGTGTAAATCGAAAAGTGGGCCATAAGCGTTCAACATAGGAAAACAATTTTTTCTTTGCGCGAACGTTACTAAATTATTTTATGAAAAAATACGTCAAATAGAATTTAAATTTAAATTTAAATTCTGCACCTAAATCATGCATGAAACAATTATTCTAGCTCTTCTTGGAAGCGAAAAAATTAATTATAAAAATATTTATAAGCTTTTAGTCTAGATAGACAGCTATAGATTATGACAAATATATAAACAAATGCATTGTTTTAACTGTCAATTAGAACTAATTAGAAATTTAAATAATAAATTAGAGTAGTAAACCGACACAACTCCAGCCTAAACAACGCAATTGTTTCTTTATTTGCCATAATCCCTGGCTGTCTAGACTAAAAACGGTAAAAACTCATAAAAGAGTAACTTTATAATTATTTTTACGCTTACATGAAGAACAAGAATAATCGTTTCACATTATTTAGGTGCAGAATGTAAATTTCTAATTTCTATTTGAACTATTTTTGAAAAAAATAATTTGGTAACGTTTGCGAAAAAAAAATACTGAAAGTTGTTTTCCCATGTTATACACTTATGCCCACTTTTCGATTTACACCATATGCATAGCAAATAAAACTAAATGTACCTACATATATGTATGTTGAGAATTCAAAAACTCAAAAAAAAAATTTTTTTTTGATTTTTTTATACGACATTAAATTTATTTTGATTTAAAATACATTTGTGTTTATTACAAAATATTATGAATCATACTTGAACAGTTCCATTCACCGTAGGATAGAACTGTTCAAATATGGTTCATAATATTTTGTAATAAACCCAAATGTATTTTAAATGCTGATGATGGCAGCTTCGTCTGCGGCAACGTCCAACAAACAATAAAGAAATGTAATTTTTAAATCATTTTCTTACAATTATTTGATCCAGATAGCTTATTACTCTCTTACAAAAGACATTAAATTTAATTCTGTTTTGGAAATAATATCTAATCATAGATTAATTTATTTTTTCTAAAAATCTACTATGACACCAGTGTTAAGAAGTGAAAGACCATTGTTACTTTAACACTAGTGTTAAAAGCGAATTAGTTACCTTGATCAAAAGATTATTAGAATAGTTTTTTTAGAAAAAATAGTTTATGATATACGTGTTAGAAGTGATTTTATTTTGTTCGAAGATTTGGAGCACTCCGCTTCGCGTCGTGTTCTAGACTTCTTTCTCATAAAATAAAATGTCACTTTTAACACTTATATGATATAGAACTATTATAAAACCGGGCCTAATGTTGGAATTCTAGGCATTTCTATAGCGTCTGCGTTTGTATAGTGACTTATTGACCTTATAGAAAAATGCAAAGAAAAAATTCAAAATTTTTATAACAACATCTACGCTTCTTACTGGTTAATTCTAAACCTTGTTTACATCCAAACAAAAAAAAATTGGCGTTAACCTATTGTAATATAACCTCTTTTAATAAATTATTAATACATATAAGAAAATTCGTTTCCGACATAAAAATACACAGTTTCTACAAAATCAAATTGTACGGTATAAATACACGTATTTTGAGATAGAAAGTTCAATAATATAAATTTGTTGTTATTTGATATTTTTATATCGTTCTCCCACAATTTGATAATAAAAACGTGAAAGGTATTAAAAAATAACATAATCTCCGTCGAATAATTGTGGCAAATAGATTATATTTGTTAAATTTTTATTATAAGCAAATACAATACATATTAAAGTAATTAAAATGTATGTAGTTAAAACAGTTCTAATTGCGCTTTCATATCAGCTTCCAATAAATTATAACTAATGAAAGAAGAATGTAATCTATCGACATTCCTGTTAAAAACTAATATTTAAAATTGAGATAATTTTATTTCATAAATACATAACATATCTAATGAACATGTATTTGTTTCGAAATAAGGAAATTCTTGTTCATTAAAATGTTAAACCATATCATTTATCAATTTTAACATATATTTGCTCATTTTAGCATATAGTCTATGCAGATATGATAATTCATGAAATGAATAATCATTATTGTTATTTGGGGGTTTAAAAAAATCGAAAAAAAACACTGAAGTAATAATAATAATAATAATAATAATAATAATCAGAATTATAATAATCCATAAATTATTATTTATTTATTATTTATATTTGTTTTACCTCCTGAATTCCTGCATACCAAGTTATAGGTATAGTAAAAATATTTATGCAGAGGAGGCACGTCATCAAAGTTTGTATCTATATAATGACGACACTGAATTACTAGATTTGCATGGTAAACTATTTTAATTTAAACAAATGTAATGTGTGTTGCATAATTGTATTTACGCGCGTTACTAATTTTTTCGATCAATATCAATCGTAAAACTTAATATATTTCCAGTTTATGGTATTGAAAATTCATTGTAGGGCACACCAAGTAGGATTTTTTGTTCAATATAAACATAACCCATAAAATTTATTGTCAGAAGAACGACAGAACGGCACCTGGCCGATATACACTCTAAGAAATTTTTAACCAATTTTAACACTAAAATTGGTTCCAGGAGGTCCACCAGATTACGTGTAATTTTAAGAAAGTATCTGTTTGGTTAAAAAGCACACTGGAAACTGGTTTAATATTTAACACAAAATTTCTAGTTATAAATATGAGTGCGTGTTAAAATTTACACTGAAATTCGTATTTTAACTAAATGTACGAGTTAATTACCTTCTACACTAAATAGTGTAAAGTACGAGTTTCAGTAGCACTTTTTTGTGTATTCATTTACTCGTATTTGAGTAATTTTTTACAGAATATGTGATAAATTAGGTAAATAAGGATATCATTGAAATATAAATAATATAATTTTATTATATCAAAAATACATAAGTAAATAAATCTTATATTTGGCTAATATCTGTGTTGTACAATAATATGTTAATAATATAATTTCCATCGGAACTCGGAACATGAAAGCGTTTCATGTGGTTATTTGTACAAACAAATATTTATAAATATTAAAGTCATTTCAGACACATCTAATTTAGAGTTTAAACAAAATATATTGTATCCAAAGACTCAATAATTTCTGGCACGAGGAAGTTGGTTGGTATAAAAAACCACATGAAATCCATTTAGAACTATTCATTTTTATATCACATGGTATATCCATTTTGAAGTATGTAATAAGACTTTTGTAGCAATAAACACCTTTGTACATCTCACAGATCAAACCAAGAATATGTATATCACATATCACAGTTGCACAACCACACTTTGGTGCTGATTTGCTCACTGCTTGTAATACATACATGTCATATTAACAGCGTTGAGTGTTTTTTTACATTTAACGAAATATGGTGTAGTTCCAGCACCGTATTGTGCAAATGTACACTAAGTTGCGCATAAGTAACTCAAAAAATTGTTGGTAATTAAAAGTAACCATATTTTTGAGTTATATATCTCATTTACTCCATATAAGGTTAACATATTTGAAATTTATTTTAATTAACACGGACAAAATTTAACTAAACCGTATTTTTAACACGGACGAAAATTGTACTTATTTATGTGTTGAAATTAACACCAACTTACTTCACCAATCGATTTGATTACTTTACACGGACGATATTTCTTAGAGTGTACATGTCATGTAAACGTATAAATATTCAAATCCAGAAGTGCTAACCATTGATGGAATATGAACTACAATTATTTTAAATAAATAAATAAATCATTAAAAACATTATGTTCGACTTTAAAAATATTGTAAATTTAATTAAAATGTACTTTTCTTATAGTATGCAAAAAAATAGTATTTATTTTCTTCGTTTTCCTAAACATAAACATTACTCGGCCATTACTACAGTTGTTTTTTTTATTATTATTTTGTAATGTTTTGAGACGTGCCTTCTCTGAATAAATATTTTTACTATAAGGTAGGTACTGGATACTGGTATTTTTGCTAAAAATCACATCAATATTTTCGTAGGTATAAGCATGTTTTCAGCTTTTCAGATCCTTAAATTCTGATTTTACCATTTTTACATAAGCCGTATTCTTTCGCTGCGTTGGATCAGTAAATTGCATGTTCTTTCGAATTCCGACGAGTATCACCTCAAGACTAAGTAATCCAGATCAGTGCCATCTACTCTTACAAAAACATGGATTAGAAAGATCAAATCACTTTAGATTCAAAAATGGCGGAAGAATTTGTCATATATTATGACAAGAATAAACAATGGTAAATATAGAAAATATTACGAGTATTTATAGGTATATTTTTTCATTATTCGATTTCTTGTAAAATATAACCTACAGTTTTTCAAACCATAATAAAAACTTTTGATCTTTCAAATAAACTAATATACGTCCACGTGACCTGATCTAAGCTATAGGTAGTATGTATATGCATAGAACTTAGAACACGGTCATTTCTTTGTCTACTTAATTTAATCCGGAACATTAGGATAACAATACAGAAAACCACATAAGGACAATATAGAGCGAAAGAAATAGTCAAATACAAATTTTCATGAACAAAAAACTTATTTCAAAATATTTCATTGTATGAGTGACAATTTTTCTACATAAGCATAAAAACAAGAGTCGGTATTACGAGCGCTCTTTTGTAATAGTAGTATATTAAAAATCAAGTTTCATAAGGCCATCTGTTAACGTAGGTACGAGTCCAGGTTCGGAAAACGAGCCGCTTTGCGTCGAGTTTTACACAGGACGAGTGCAATAACAATCTTTATGAAATATGTTTTTTACACTATTTTTCTATTTAAATAATTCTATTAAATTTTTAAAAAATGCGGTTTGTCAAAAATATAATATTTTTTATCTGTTATGTTGGTAGTGCTTCCCGCTAAAAATTTTAATGTCACAGAAGAAAGTACATTATTGACTGACAGCAATATAAAGTTATTCATCTATCAGTTTTGAAAGCAGTCATATCATCTCTAGAAAACCAAAAGCGCCAAAAACAGTGAGCTTATAGATCTTTTAACGACGTATTTTCAGTGCGCTTATAGACTCATAAAGACATCGAAATAGAAAAAAAACATTTTTAGGGAGCGCGCATTTACATTATATTCTTATGAGGAGTGTGCTCCATAAAAGTGCTTTTATTATAAAAGTGCGCCCGTAATACGGGCCAATTTTAATTTTTTTAAAAATTCTCAAACATCTTACAAAATGTTTTGAAATTCTTGTGGAATTACAAACGTACACCTTTATTTTTTGTGCTTTCCTTAGTTTTTAGCTAATTCTGTTGCTCACAATGAGACGCGACTAAAATGGAATGATAGCATGGCACCTTAAACTGGAAGTTGCAATAACTGAATTTTGTTACCTTCATAATGAAACAAAAATTATTAAACCAACTGGCTACATCAAATGTTTTTATTAAAAATTCTTTAATTTTTTCTCTTAATAATAATTGTAATTTGAATCTGCACGATGATTACTCCTTCGATATAATATTAAATCTGAATAGACTATATGTGATATATGTAGATTTGTAACGTACACAAACAATTATCAGTTTTATTCGTTATCGCTTGAATTCTTTTCCATGATTCATATTCTATTTAAAATTTAATGAATATAACAAATGATATTGATAAATGACGAATCTTTTGTTTTCTTTGCTGATAACTAAACTCTATGACAACAATAAACAAAAATATACATATTTTGCATTGCAATGTCACATGTTTATATTAACAGTGAATAATGTATTATATATACAAATACGAGTATATAAGTCAAAAAATTATTAGAAATATAAATTTAAATGAGAAAATACTGTTTTTTTTCAAACGTCATATCTTTTGTGACATGATTCACGAGGTAGAAATAAAATAAATAAATAAATAAATATCCCTAGAAACTATATAGAACAACGATAAATCGACCAATTTATTGATCGACTGCGACCTTCAATTTATCAGTACGTGTAAAACAGAAAAATCGACCGATTTATTTACGAAAATAAATTGATGAAATAGAACGAGTTCAATTTTCCGCGATTTTCCGTCAATTTTTTATAGAATTTTTGGTTACTCTTCTAGTGTCAACTCTATACTATTTGACATTTCAAACTATTTAATGTGTGCTTGATTCCAATATTATAATTACGTATATTCACTAGTTTTACTCATTTTTAACAAGTCCGCTACAAGAAGGACTACACTCCAAAAATCTACGAGACAATTGAAGCGCTGCTATAGCTAACATCACAAATATATAAAATAATTTTAAGAAATTGGTAGTACTAATTTCAACAAAAATAAATTGATAGAAAATCGTTAAGTTTAAATTCTCAACGACTTTCAAGATAAATTGATCAATTTATCCGTCAATAAATTGAACGATTTACCTATTGTGAAGTGTAAAACCGCTATAAGAGGTAAAGTAGTGCGTTTGAAAAAAAAATCATTCGGAGTAAAAGTATCTTTGTGTGCCTTGCATGCAATTGTCGGACTCGCTTCACTCGTCGTCCAAATTTCCATGCTCGCCACACAAAGTATCACTTTTATTCCTAATAACACAATATACTACTGTAGAAAAAAAAGTGTATGTTATACGTGTTAAAAGTGATTTTATTTTGCTCGAAGGTTTGAGCCACTCCGCTACGCGTCGTGTACCAAACTTCCTTCTCATAAAATAAAATGTCGCTTTTAACACTTATATCATAAATATTATTATAACTATTTTTTTTATTTCGAGTATTTATTTTTTAATTCACATTCAAAACTAGGGCAGGTTGTTTTGTCGCAATCTGTATATAAAATGTTCTTTATGAAGCTTACAAAAAGCTAATTTTTTTGAAAATATATTTACGTAAATAAAAGCTTAAGAATTAAGAAGTAAAACAATAGTTAACTTATTTACAAATTAAAATTTTACTCATTCGCAATTAATTTGCAATTAGTTCTGTCAGCTTTGAGTTAAACGTAAATAAAAAATATACGTATTATGAAACTTTCAAAGATGTACTTCAAACACCTGGTAATTATGACAATAAGTTTTTAATTGAGAGTTATATATGTATGTATTGTATTTTAAATGCTTTTTAATCACAAGTGAAAACCAATCATTTGGTGGTACAAGCGCGTGGAGTACAATTTCACCGATTTTATTTGTGTTTTAATAGCGAGCAGCACCTGTTCTGCAGATGTGAAAGACTTCTTCCAATCAGATTCATTCGTTTCTTTTTGATGGTTCATTGACAGTCACGAATCAGTTTTGAAAATTGGAAATAAAAAGAACAACATAAATCAGATTAAATTTGCATGATGTATGCAGTATATAATAAAAACTTGATTTAACAGATTATACAGGAGCGAAAAGTAACTGTTATTGCCAAATATTCATTAATCCCCTTGAATATTAAATTAAGGACAGTTTACACATAGGCGACACGACACTTACACTCTTAAAGCACTGTTTAAGTTCTAATGTACGTTTAGATTTGAATGGTTTGCATAAATCGAATTTATGTATAGCTCTGCAAAGAGTATCTTTAGGCACATCCTAAAATTCTAACTGCCCGCGATTGCATACCAGAAGGCGGAGCTTAACTTATGCACAGAAAGATGATAGGTTACACACTCATCAAAGGTGCAGACAGGGAGTGCGACTACTGGATAATTTTTTTTAGGGTATACTGTTCTTTAAACAGGGGCGGATTTATATTGGAACTACGTTAAAGGTTAAAGGCATACATTATCTATAGTTATTGTTTATTTTCCTAAACAGAGACAAAGGGGGCGTCAAACAAAAGTAATAGTACCTATATTACAATACAAGTGCAGAAAGTAAAGGCATATAAGTGAGCGAATTCGTTTCTTCACGAATGTTGTATAGCGTTTTGTCAATCCTGCTATGGAAATATTAGAAAAGATATTAAAATTTATACTAATAGATTTATACATGGAATGTAAATTACATAGGCGGCGGGATGCGTTCTATTCTTTGCGTTTATAAACATTTACAATTGTCAACAAAATTAATTTGAAATGATTAATTCTTTGACAGTGACATTTATCTTAGTTACATACATATGAATAACTGCGTCACCAAGGAGTGTTGTCTGTTTCAAGCGTAGGCTTTGGAATAGATAATTTTATAAATTTATCCATAAAATATGTAAAAAAAGCATTAAGGCAAATCTATAAAAAAATAAATAATCTTTAATTTTTATAATAACATAAATCTCGAAAAAATAACATTTCAAGGTATTTTTCGAAAAAAACTATTGTAATGTTTTTATTTATTTGGGTGAAGTGTAAATATCAGACAATTATTATTAATAAAATTAAGTGTTTATTAAACTACAATTAAATATTACTATTACTAATATTAAACAATTATTAAAAACTAATTAAGACTAAGATTATAATTAACTAGATAACACACTATTTATTTAACCAATTAACACTACTATTTATTTCCACGATATTACAAATTATTTATTTCTCTACGCGTTCCAATCTTAGACTGCCGGTCTGTTGCAGACTCTTGTAGACTGTTTACGCGATATTTATATCCCTGTATTTATATCACTGTACTTATATCACGTTCAACTGTCCGCCTACCGACCTCCACAGCGTCTATATACTCAATTGACTCAACAGCGTCTGTATATTCAACTGCTCAGACAACAAAAGTCACCTCTTTCACCTCACTGTCTGTCTATTTATGTAACTCTCTCTCTCTTCCACAGCCTCAGTATCACCGACTTTCCGTATGCCACAATTCTTCAGCACCAATGCCGAGTATCCACTCCAACTCGCTGTTACTGTCCTTGTATACCTAGCTTCACAATACTCGTCAACACTACCGAGTATTCACTTTCACAGTTATCCCAATCTCGTACCAGTAACTTCCCGAGTACCTACTCGACACCAACTGCATACGCTCACTACGATACTGCTGTGCTCCTCAACTCACTAACACTTTACTCTTTAACACTCCATGTCAATGTCTCTATGACTCTGTATGTAACTAACTGTGTCCCTCGAGCATAGCTACGCCCCTTATATACAGCTGCCATTATTTTCTAGAAAAGCCCAGAATGTTCGAACACATAATAACAATGAACACAAAAGGTTCAGGCGACCGGAATTAATTAAACACGTCGCGACCAGTCTGTTTACATCGGCCGGCTACTAGCGCGATTACGTTAAATAGACACTCGCTTACAGCGGCGGCGACGGCGGGCGTTACACGTTACAATATTTTGAGCTTCAAGTAGAGTGCCATTTCCTGTTATCCGATTAGCACCAAAATCTTATGGGCTCTTTGCAAATTAGAAAAGGTCGAAATACAAGGTTTCAAAATTTTCTGAATGATAGTATTTGAGTTGAGTGGAGGATCCACACACACACACACACACATCATCGTGAAAATGTTAAAATTGGATTCTAGAGACCTTAAAACGTGGTCATTTACCAAAATCTCTATATGCTATTTTTAGCACGATCCCTATACCTCCCTTACCGAGGATAGCGGGAGGTAAAAATTATAGGTAATATTTTATTTTCAATTTTATTGTAGTAGCTTACACTTTACCTACACGATTTTTATTGTGTGCACGATTAATAATTAGAATTTTAATTGCTGTTGTGATATTAATTAATTAATTAAATATGAATTCCATGAATTCGAATAGTTACTAGCAACAGTTAATTAATGAATGACACACACTTATTTCTAAGCAAAACTCTATTTTTATATGATATTTCTTCCTAATATAGATACATACTTACAAAACAAAAATTCTGCTGGCTCATGTTTATTATTGGCTAGTATATACAACGCAGTATTTATTTTGTCGTACGAAATTTTCGGAAGCAACTTCATCAAAGTAATTAAAACCTCAGCTGTCATAATATTTTTCACGGAGTATCATATTTCATGTGTCATATTTACTAATTCGTTCAAAACATCTTCATTTTCTACTAAGTCTTATTCACGATTTAAAATAATACTGGTTATTTCACTATTATTGTAAAGCGTGTCCAAAGTGGTATGTGTTTCCTTGCTTTTTCCGCGAAAGGCTTAAATATGATATACCAAGCTGTCACTAGTTATATTGAAAATAATATTTATAAAATCAAAAATGTTTTAGAGGTATTTATTTCCATTTATAATACTTTGGTATTTTAAATTGTGATCAATACAAATATGTATAAATTTTCTAATTTGAAACTATGTTATTTGGACATTTTGACCCCTGATTTAAATTGTTATTTGAATACGAAGGGTTGAAAGTAGCTATTTGCAGACCAAGGCAAGATATTGCCGCCTGAACGTAGCGAGGGCTGCAACTAGTTGCGCTCTGCAAAGATACTTTCAAACAGAGGTATACGCACAACATTATTTTTATGATCAGAATGCTTAATTGATGACATCTATGAATAGGGTCATTCATACTTAACGCTTCAATTGGAATTCAAGAAAACTCATATCAATCAGCAGGGCCTCAAATCAGATTGTATTTTAAATCGTTATGTTATTCAAAATTCATTTGGTTTATAAATTTGTTTACAGTTCTGATTTCCTAGAATTTTGTCATATTGTCATTATGTATTAAAACGTCGTTGACAAACAAATAGGTACATGTTATCGCATATGCATACCTACAAAATTTTCGACGGAGTTGAAGAATTAGATTCAGGAGAGTATAACAATTACAAAATAAATTAATTACATTACATCTACCATTGCAAAATGAAATAAAAAAAATCAAACTTCTTTTAACAGACCCTTTCAAATATGATGCTTTTATTGGAAGATAAACCACGTGTAAAAATTTTCAAGGAAATCATACAATTTCTCTTTTATTATATATTTGATGTTGAAGGAAATGGAAAAGGACATATTTTTTACTTATTTTACAGACTTCCACGTGGATACGTTTTCAATAGATATAATAATAATCCTCTTTCATTAAATAAACAAAGTACACAATTGAATAGACCACGGGGCCACTACGTCACGGCAGCCATTTTCTTTGCGATATGTCATGGTTAAGTTTCCAAACAGAAGTTTCGTTCCATGCAAGTGCAATAGGAGAACTGCTTCGTGTTCTTATTTTTCCTAGTTTTGTGTTCAGAGGACCCTTATCAACAGTGGAAAGACTTTCAAAATAATAATTAGTTTTGTAACTGTCAATAATATACATCCAGAACCTACTGTGACCGGTTTGAGCGGAACGTGTTTTGAGGTTAGTTTATAATAATGCTATTTTATTCAAATAAATAACAATAATAACATTTGCAGGTTATTAATGTAAAAAATATACAATGGTTATGTGTTTCGCACCTGATTACAAACATTATTCCGAGAGAAGAGAATGCAAACAATTTTTTAGATTTCCTAAAAAGCCTTAAGAAAAACAAAGGTGGATAGGACAGTTAAGGCAATTCTAATTATATGCTTTTGTGATCCAACCTTGTCGTCATACTAGCAAACTTTGCCTGGCAACAATGCTCACAACGTTTTTCTTTTCTAAAATGCAAACACATGAATTGTAAAATGCTTATAGGTATTTGTTTGAGGTTACTTGTTACCTTGCTGTACGCTAGCGCATAACTTGGTGAAATAAATTAAACACTACCCAACTAACGGTTAAAAGTCTTTAGGATTTCACCACAAATTACAAAAATGTGTTACTACTCTCTACTATTTGCAAAATTGTACAATTTTTCAACTGCTTATGTTAAGCAATAGGGACATAGCACATGGAAACTTATTGTTTGGAAACCGAGCTCCTGACCTACCACAAAACAAGATGGCGTGTGACGTCATTGGCCCCGTAGTCTATTAAAAAGACCATAATATTGTTTTTACTCTAATATAAATAGTTTGACATTAATGACGGAATTATCCGACCAAAGCCGAACCTGTATACTCTTAACAAGATGTTTCAGATAATAACAGCTGCTGTCATTGACAACCACATGGTATGGTACCATTGTTTGTGATTGCTTGAGTTGAAAGTGTGTCGAAATGGACTCTGGTTATACCAATAACGAAAGCTGGGACTCTTCATCGTTTGTTTTATAATTTTTTTAAATTACCGCCAATCAATTTAAAATATGTCTAATAATCAGCATCGGATTCCAACTGGAGAATGTACAGAAAGTTTGCTGTAATTGTTATTTTATAAATATAACTACATCAAAACGATCTTCACAATACATTGTTCTGATTTTGGTAATTTCATTTTCATCACATGGACCGTACACTGCTTTAAACCATATTTTTCTAATTATGTCTTTAATTGGAACGTGAAAACATATTTTCGTAGGCGTATCCTCAGAATTATTAAAACAACCAGGTACAAAACAATTAAGTTTGCAGACATTATAAAACACTGCCGAGAAGAGCACAAATCTCATTCGTCACAATAAATAAACTAACCTCTCTGCCACAGCTGAGTTGCTAAACATGCGTCTCCCAAACGTCAAAACTAATCATGCTCTCTCTCTTTTCCGTCTCGTTGTAATGTCTGTGATTGCGACGTCACAGCTTTGAAGGACATTCTATAGAGGGCAAAAATAACAGTTATCGGAAATTAATAAATATATTATAAGAAATTTATTTGATTAAATTTTAAGTATTTTCACAATACTTAGATGTGAACTAATGAATTTTACTATTACAAACACTAAACTCGTTTATGGTAAATGCCCCCATTACGTAGTATAGAGTTCACTAGCTGACTGCAATCTTGGATACCTCATTAAGCAACTAAACTGTAAACTGTTAAAATGGGGATTTGATTTCAAGTAATTCTTTGTAATTATTGATTGAACATAAAAAATATTTATAAAATAAAAATTTCTATCTTGCCGTGATTTAAAAAAAAGTATTTACAATTTACGTCTCGCCACCTGGCCCCTAGCGCCGGCCCTGCGTTAGGAAGAATATAAATAAATCTTGTATATTTCGTTCAGTCATAAAGATAAAAGTTGTATTTTGTATTATGGGGCCACAATACTGCAAGATAAACAAAATATATCATTAGAAACTAAAACAACGTAGCCTGTGTACCCCTTTCATAACTACATGTAATAACTATGTAAAATATAATAATTGTATATACATATGTATATTTATTACATATCCCATTATATACTTAGAAACTGGTACCAATCTTTTGCAGTATATTTATTTATTTATTTTAATCAGTAAACGGTAGTATGCCATACCAGTAATATACAGGGTGTCCCAAATTTAAATGTCCACCTGTAATAACAGATACAATACCTCAAAATAAGCATAAATTGTTGGATAAACATACGGCCGATCTTGCTTCGTTTTCGAGTTTTCGTTTAATTTCCTCTAAACGTAATTCCGACTCGAGGGTTGCTTACACCTGAGACGAACGAACTAGAATTTGCGGTGTTAATTTTTTTAAATACATCCCTGAATCCTATCGCTAGGGTCATTTTAAATGCCTGCTGGTATTGAGTACAATTCTAATCTTCTGTAACGGAATACATAAGGGTCAGTTTCCTTTCAAATCAAATATAGGGAAAATATTTTCAAAAGAAACCACATCTATTAAATAATCTAAATGTCAACTTTCATTCGCTAGTCATACCATATCAAGTTTTGAACTGCAGGTTGAATGAGTATGAAGTTAGGCAACTATAAAATGGGAAAACACATAATTTATAGAATTGTGTATTTCTCATTGTATATTGTGTATTATATACAACATTAATAAATATTGGTAAAGGAGGCAAATCTGTTAAATATATTCTCTTGTCTAAAATGTTCTGTGATCTGGCAATTTATTTTTGTACATGAAAGGGGAAAAACATGCTGCTTCAAATCCCTTGAAAAAATGTAAATTTCAATTATAAGGCATTTGACCTTGAATGGAAAAAATTTCCTGGATGCCTGCCTCACCCAAGTTTTGGTGCTTATAAAAGAAAATTAAATTTGACTTTTTGTAGTGCACCCCATATCCTAATTCCTGAGTGCGCCACTGTCATATTACAAATGGTATATCGATTTAAATACACAAATACGTACTGTATTTAACAAATTTTTAATATGATACATTTTAATAACAAGTAGAGCTCTAGTCAAGCTGTAGTTCATTATTTTGTCACCAGATGTCATATCGCTTAGCAATACATGCCAATTAATTTAAAACTTTTTTTGTTCGCTTAAAATTTCCGCCTTGGGCAACTAAGTATAATCAAATTATGAATAAGACAGTAGGATATTTGAGTCAAAAACAAAAATATATGGTTGATTGAATCCACCCCTGGCTTTAGGTAAAAGCATTTTAATACGATAAATAATTAACACCTGGCTAAAATCACAATAATAAATTTATTTTTCTATTTTGGTTCTTTAATATATACTTTATGAAACAACCGAAATTCCTGGACATGAAATAACGTATATTTTTTGAAAAAATGACCAAAATAGAAAAAATAGTATAAAATACACGTTTCATAAGACATTTCAGCATACTTGTCCCCTTAGAAAACTCGCGGCAAGCCGCTCGTTTCTAAGAATAACGTGTGCGCTAAAATCACGTCTTATGAAACTTGTATCTTAATGTACTATTTCTTTACCACGGTTTCGGCTTTTGCGCACCATTTTTAGATATTTATACTTCCATTTTTAATTATTTTACTGTTTAGTGGTAGATACTTTAGTTTTAGTTAAAAAGATATTTTAAATTAAAATTAAATATTTTAGATTACCTAATGTTATTACCTAATACAGTATACAACGAGAACTACACGAATGATGATACGCTACCGTTTCGGAAATAAAACTGTGATACACCAATGCTTATTTTAATACATACATTCCAGTAGAATTTTCTAAAGGTTATAAATTAGCGATAGTTGATATCTAATTGGTAGCCAATAAATGTTACATACTTATATAAACGCATTTTTTAAATAAAATAAAATTATACAATATATAGTAATGTGAAGGACATAAGACGTTAGTAAAATGAAATCTAATTTGTGAAGTAGAACTATTTTGGAATTTCGAATTTATCGGATTTGCATTCTACCTGTAAATCTCAGACGACTCCTTTTATGGAGGCGCTGTACTCAAAAGCTGCCTTAATTTAATCTTGACGTAGACTACCGCATTTTGAACCGTATTCGTTGACAAATATTCATTAGTCAATTTACATAGATATCATCGCATTAAAATAACAAATATCTCCACAAATAAAAGACTAAGTGAACGTTAATTTATCACAGAAGAAAAACGGTGCGATGTACACATAAATAATGTATACTCCATTTTAAATCCAGGGCTTTTTGACGTAAAATTGGCAGTTTCGATATTTAATAGCACATTTTATAGCACTAACTCTGACAGATACAGGTGGTCCCTAAGGAAATGCAGGTGAAAACTGTATCAAAATTGTAGAACTAGAAATAGTATCTTAAAGTATATATACCAAAACTATCTCCTAACTAAATTAGGTCGAAACATAGGCGAAAGTCGGTACCTCAACAAAATATTAAATCATTTAATTAATGCAAACCGAAAATTATAACTAATGATCTTAGTATAAATAAAAGTGATAGCTATTGTTTGCTTGTGCATAGTGTGGCAGAAGCATTATACCATAGTATTAAATTAGTAAAATAAAATGTTACATAATAACAAGTATTTATTTAACAATCAAGAAAATGTGTTAATAGGGGCGATTGATAATAATTGTTAACACACGCGCTAGTTACTATATATATGTATATATATATATATATATATATATATATATATATATATATATATATATATATATATATATATATATATATATAAAATCCGTTTCCACGATTTGATCCCCACGTCATCCACAAATGGTTCAAATCGCCAGGGGTGGAAGGGAATTGATGACGTCATATTGTTATCATGGTTTTATTATAGGGATTTAATTTTCTAGATTGATATAAGGTGGAGTATGACAGGACTTTGTCATGTTTGACATTTCCAATACTTTACTTGCAATAATTTTGTTGTTCGCTAATATATACCTACCGTGTGAATATTATTATTCATCAAAATCCAAAGTGACATATTTCGCAATTGAATAATTATGATACTGTGTAATAAATAGTTATTTAGAAATAATAAACCAATTGAATAAATGCAATATAAATATAATGGATGAAATATACCTCTTTTTATTGTCCAAAAGCAAGGTACGTTCAATAAGCCAAGCAAAACAAGCAACCGGAAGTAAAATTTGTTGAACGACTTTGCTAGCCTAGCATTTGCTTGATTTGCTCGCAAGCAATCCAAGCCACAATTTTCTCGCTTGTCTTGCTAAGTGTCAAATATAATGGCGGGAAATACAAATTTTACATACATGAAGTTAACTTGAACTGTTTCTATTTCTTTATATGGTGTGTGTGTATCAACCACATGTAAAAAAGGCTTTGAGAGTTTTATGATGGATGTTTATAACATTATTAAATTTGAAATATTTTGTTATAGTCAATATAGCTTCTTCCAAATTAATCCCACTATCTGAAAATAAATATATAAATTCATTTTCCATATGTTCGCAGACCAAGATGAGAAATACAACAGGTACACAATTACACAATGTTATATTTGACATCTATATACGTTTCTCGATGACAGTTGTGGATGACAGTTTGACATATAGCTAGCAAATCGTTCAGCGCACTAAGCAACAAGTCTCGTTTGCTTACCTAGCATTTGCTAGATTTGCTTACTTCATTGAACGCACCTACTAACTTGCAATAATTGTCAGGCATCTTAGAAACACCGTCTTTGCAATAGAAAAATGCACAATATGTATAATCACAAGAATTAACAAAATTACCAACACACAACGAAAACGAAGTACAAATTATTATCGACGCTAAATCGTCTTAATCACATGAATGACAGAATGACATGAATATTTAAATAATTCAAATATTTGAAAATGACACTAATTACCGCGGTTACAATACAATTTCTATTTCATTTTTTGCCGTTGGTTAGACGGAAATAACTTATACCTCTCCTAAACACGGACGACAGTGAGATAGCGAATAAAAGTCTCATATATGCAATGTTTGTACTAGAGGTGGGCGCAGGCTGTGATTTTGTCGGGTCACGATGAGTCACGACGTGACCCGCGTGATCGTGAATATAATTTAAATTTTGCGTCGTGATTGGACGTGAGCATGAGGCACTAAGAAATTATCGTGCGTGATCAGGCGTGATTGAAATTTAATCGGGCGTGAGTACAAGTTTTCTTCTATTTTTTATTTAAAAAATTGTTAATTTCCGTCTTTTACTTTACATTCTTGTTATTATTATTATTATGTCCAAATATGTCAACATCAGTGTTATTGTTGTACCCAAAATTGTATTCACAGTTGCTCCGATTTCACTAAAGATATACAAGTCTTTAAGCCCGTTTGACACGATCATAATTTTGTTAACAAATTTGTTACCAAATTTGTAATGATATTTGTGATGGAACAGAACAACCTATTTGTCCATAAACATTCGTTTCCATAGTTTCCAATGCAACCAATCTGTTACCTAACTTATTACCAATTTCTTAACAAATTTGATAACAACTTATGACTGTGTTAAACAAATTTAAATGTACATAGAAACAATTACGTGACACGAACGTGACCCGCCGGGCGTGATCGGGCGTGAGTGCCAAAATAAAATTGTGAGCGTGAGTGATCGTGAATCGAACATAGAAAGTCGTGCGTGATTGGTCGTGATTACATTTTTAGTTACGTGAGCGTGCGTGATCGTGAACAAAAAGTTACTCACGCGCCCACCTCTAGTTTGTACGACAAAGATGCTAGATAAAAGTTTTTGTAGTTCTAGCATCAGAAATTGAAGACAGGAGGATCAACTGGGAGATATAGAGTATATATATTAATAAAACCCATTAATTAATAATTGACCAACGGAAAATATTTTTTGCACGATCGGCCTTTTTTTAAATGTGTACCGATAGGGTTTTCTAGGCAGTAGGTAAGTGATGTGAATCACTTACCGATCATGAGACGAAGTCGATAAGTAAAAAGAACACCCTCGAATCTTATTTTTTTTAATTTTTTGCGCCGAGCATGCAACAAACGTTATAAGGTTTTCGGTCAGTAAGTGCTCTTCTACCAGTATCGGATGTATTGGATATCCCGACTTCGTCTTGATCTCCAAAATCATCCTCATCCGGTAGGAAGCACTTACTGCTCTTAATACTTAAATAACTATTTTGTTTGTTTCTGACAACCCGTAATAAACAGTTCTAGTTTCGACTGTGCGTCTCTCCAAAGCAGGGATGCTCAAACTTTTACTATCGGAAATCGACCATAAAACTTTTTGGCAGTGAGCGATCGACTAGTTAGGAAAAAAATATACAAAATTAATATACAGGGTCGCAAAAAAACCGCCCTCGAGCACTATAACAGATACGAAGTCGATTAAATAAGACAAAAGGTACCGTATTAGGGGACGATGTTAGTGGTGTTTCTATGATTTGTTATTTGAGAAAAAATGAGGTACTAGATATAGGCGAAAATATAAATTTTGCAGTTTTTTACCTCCCGCTACCCTTGTTAAGGGAGGTATAGGGATCGTGCTAAAAATCGCATATCGTGATTTTTGTAAATAACCACGTTTTAAGGCCCTTAGAATCCAATTTTAACATTTTCACGAGAAGGTTGTACATGTGTGTATTTGTGTACGTGTGTGTGTGTGTGTGTGTGTGTGTGTGTGTGTGTGTGTGTGTGTGTGTGTGTGCGTGTGTGCATGTGTGCGTGTGTGCGTGTGTGCGTGTGTGCGTGTGTGCGTGTGTGCGTGTGTGCGTGTGTGCGTGTGTGCGTGTGTGCGTGTGTGCGTGTGTGCGTGTGTGTGTGTGAGTGTGTGTGTGTGTGTGTGTACAGTGTCCCATTTAAGGTACGAATGCATTGGGATCTCGAGAACCGTGAAGGCTACGAGGTTGGTTAAATTAGACAAAAGTTGCCCCATTAGAAGACCATTTTAATGGTTTTTTGTTATTTGCGAAAAAATGCATAGATCACTAGATATAGGCGAGAATGTAAATTTTGCAAATAACTTCGAAGTGTGAAATTATACTGAATTGTGGTTTGCACATCTTTAGGGCACTTTTTTATGTTCTTTCGACTGGTGATGCTCAATTTTTTTTATCAATGTTGGTTTTCGAGGATTGATGTCAAAGTTTTAATTTTTATATGGACGCCATATTGGAAAGTTACACCATTGAAAAGAGAATTTTTTTTAGCTTTACAATGATATAAAATAGTAATAATTTATTTTTATAATTAACAGAGAAATTAACAAAAAATGTTATTAATACTAAAATTTACAGTACAATATTTAAATATTAGATTTGGAGGACAATGGATAGGGACCAACAGCGAAATCAAGTGGCCTGCTAGATCTCCAGATTTAACACCTTTAGATTTTTTATGGGGATACTTAAAAAATAAACTTTTTATTCGGGAATATTAGAATGAAAATGAATTAAGAAATGCCACAGTAGGCCAAGAATGCTGAGAAAAGTTATAGAAGGAACAGAATGAAGGGCGCAAAAGTGCGTAGAACGAAATAGAAAATTTATTGTAAAGTTTTTGTAAATTATTTTTGTATTTTTAACATTATTTGTTTATTAAATAGTTATTTTCTTAAACAGCAGCCTGCGATTTACTTTTTTCAATTAAATTTTAGTATTAATAACATTTTTTGTTAATTTCTCTGTTAATTATAAAAATAAATTATTACTATTTTATATCATTGTAAAGCTAAAAAAAATCTCTTTTCAATGGCGTAACTTTCCAAAATGACGTCCATATAAAAATTAAAACTTTGACATCAATCCTCGAAAACCAACATTGATAAAAAAAATTGAGCATAGCCAGTCGAAAGAACATAAAAAAGTGCCCTAAAGATGTGCAAACCAAAATCCAGTATAATTTCACACTTCGAAGTTATTTGCAAAAATAAAAAACTGCAAAATTTACATTTTCGCCTATATCTAGTGACTTGTGCATTTTTTCGCAAATAACAAAAAACCATTAAAATGGTCTCCTAATGGGGCAACTTTTGTCTAATTTAACTAACCTCGTAGCTCTTACGGTTCTCGAGATCCCAATGCATTCGTACCTTCAATAGGACACTGTATAGATCCTCCACTCTAACTCAAATACTAGTATTCAGAAAATTTTGAAACCTTGTATTTCTACCTTATTCTAATATGGAAATAAGCCATTAGATTTTTATGTCAATCAGAAAACCGGAAAATGCACTTTACTTGAAGCTCAAAATAGTTTTTCTTCGAAAAATACCTTTAAATGTTATCTTTTCGCAATTTATATTATTATGAAAATTAAAGATTATAAAATTTTCTACAGGTTTGCTTTAATACTTTTTCTATATATTTTATGGATAAATTTATAAAATAATATATAATTTAAATCAGATCAGATCATGTAACTTTCAGATAACTGTCACTATCAAAATACTAATCATTTTAAATTAATGTATTAAAAAGAAATAGTAAATTGAACAATAGTTATATGGAAAAGAACTAAATAGTTTCCAGCATGAGTAAATATATAAGTACCTATGTATTTAAATCATACGCTCCGTCAAATGAGTATGAACTGATGCTCAACTTTTTCCCCTTTCCGCACTCTGTCCCTTGCCCGTGGTGTTTCTGCTTCTTCATAACTTAGCATTTTCAACATTGCCCATATGAATTGGCAACAGTGAAGAAATTTCCACTTCATACTTATTTGACGGCAAGTATAATAAAAATTAAATGGTGGGAAATATTGTGTTGGCCACATCAATTTTTTTATTGTTGTGAATAACTTGCAATTGTGAAATAATACTGGATTTTCATTTTGGTTTAAACTTCTTTAGGGCATTTTTTATTTTCTTTCAAATGGCGACGCTAATTTTTTTTATTACTATTGAATATGCAGCGGTTTATAGTTTGTCAATATTAATTTGTTTCAAACAGTTAAACTGCAACAATTATCAAATTTATAGAAACAGACCATGTTTGAGCACCCCTGCTCTAGAAGCTATGACAAAATAAATTTGCAATTTAAATAACAAAATTATTATTTCTAATTTCTAATTGTTTGAACTATAATCTCTTAATAATTTGAAAGCATTTGTAATTTATATCCTAACCAACTGAAGCTAATTTTAAATTAATGAGTTTCTTTACACTTTTACAACATTTATTTCGCTCTAATTCATATTGAAAGTCTAATGTTATTAAAAATAACGAAACTACAAATTCAGTTTTATAACGAAATATATTATAATTCTAACTCTACAAAAATTTAAATACTTTAATTAAAAATAAAGTTTAAAATTGCTTGAATTCTAATATTTTTATCCACATGCATAAGCGGCGACTTTTGTATTTTCGTGTGGGGGCTAAAAAGGGGCAACAGAAAATTTACCAAATAAAAACTTTATTTGTTAAAATTGGTACATAAATAAATAAAATTGTATAAAAACGCGATTTTGTCGTATGACTTAAATATGTACCTAATTTTTTAAAAAATTGACTTTTTTTAAATTTACGGAGAAACTCAATAAGGCAGAAAAAAATTTGACATTTGCCGCTTGGCATGACAGCATTACTATTTCCACTGGCGTATCTTTCGAGTTTGGAAGCAGTCATAAGAATAATCTCAAGAACTGTCTTCTTTATGTTCACACGAATGAAAGTATGCTACAAGAAGAAATCTGTCAAGCTCTTTAATAAAAGCACAATGAAATGAAATTAAAGATTCAGGAAGGTATCCGAAAAAAATATAGTTTGCATGAATATGGAATATTGGAATATAATTATGACATTATTTTAGAACAAAAGTGATTACGTGACCTTCAACCATTTTGGATCACTCTTTATAAAATTTATTTTACAGCAGTCTGCAAAATCTACCGTAATTTTCTCTTGATAATTTTATTATTAATTTCAGATAATACTGCATTTTAAATCTGGCAACACTGGTGGCAGTACTATTTGCTAGTCCGCATGCGTTACTTACACAGTACTTTAGTTAATAGAATATGACAAGTTGAAAATTTTATAAAATAAATAATAGAATAGGTATGTTACTTTGTATAAGTAATTTATGTATTAAAAATATTTCAAAATGAGTGTACTTTTTGTTCGTATTAAAAATAATTTGTGTGTGGGGCAGAACCCCTTCAGATTTTTCCGTGTGGGGGCTCAAGCGCCGAAGCCCCCACTTATGTCCACATGCACATGTTCCCAGCTTAAAGTGGTCATTTTGCCTCTTTTTATACATTCCTGTAGTGCGACAAAATTTAATGCCTGTTAGGTTTTGCGGAAACTGTAATTTCTATAATTTCTTTGGAAATTAATAGTGAAGATAGCATTTTGAATCTTATTAAAATTCACATTGTTTGGCGTTTAGTCCCTCAACAGATATTACGAAAATTATAAATCATACGTGTAGTAAGAGGCTATAAAAACCCTTAAAACCAATTGAAAATGATTTATTATCACAAAATTAGTTTGAAATCCGTAGAAGTGTTAAACTATAAAAACTAGATACATTAAAACATTATATCTAATGTGCGGGTAGTAACCTGGTCTTTTGGCGACGCTAATTAAGATCTAAACATGTAATCGAACATTAAACAGTTTCTAACATACCAATCCTCAATCCTTCAAACCATTCCTGCAAACAATATACATACCGTTAGATGGAAATATTTAGGGACAAAATAATCCTCACCGCAGAATTGGATTTGACATATTAGGATCCAGGGGCGTAAACTACGTGAGTGCACGGACGCACATGCACCCACAGAAAGTAAAAGTGTGGGTGCGCAGCACCCTCAATAATTTCGCTCTAACATTTTAGTTATATTTCATACATTGTAAAAATGAGTTGTCAATCTTTTTAAGTTGTTTAAGAGTAAGCTGACATTATTTAATCGTGTCATGATAATGGCAGTAAAATACTACTATTAAGCCGAATAAACGGATATGTTAATAATTATAGCATACTGCGAAGAAAATTATTGGCAACCTATAAAAAAATGTTACTGTCATAAAAAAATTGTTGTTTGACATTTGGATAGATTGCTAGACGAAATTTATTTTAAACATTGCACTGTGCAGTGTCACTCATATTTAATTTTTTCTGCTTAAATCGTTACAGATATCACAACTTACGCAGAGACAGAAAAGTTTACCATTGAATGTATCATTGTCGTGACATCTAAGTTTCATTCAAACCGAACAAAGCGTGCTGTTATTATAAACAAAAAAATTTTTTACTAAACGATACACTTTCGGTTTTTCGGATATTGGTAAATTAGGTTAATTCGTGTTATTTTGGGCCCAGGAATTTATGTCTAAGCCATGTCTACGTGTTTTAGAGATATCCTGTACATTAATATTAGGAGTATTATTATTTTATTTTTTTGTAATAGATATTAATTTTATTTGTGTTAAATGTATACATAATTTAATATATGTATAATAAAATAAGTTTGTTATTTTTATTGTATTATTTGCATTTTTAAAAACATATAGGTACCCATATTTAAAATAAAAATAGTGCACCCACAGCCAAAATAAAAAGTTTACGCCTCTGTTAGGATCTAATTGTATTAAATGCACTATGGGAAAAATTCCTCCGCAGTGAACGTGTGAAAGACAATTTTAGATCCTCAACAACTATCAAGAGGGAGTTATGATCGTGTAAAACAGAAATACAAATTTAAAATGTTGACATTAAGTCCGAATAAAATTATATTCGTCTAAAGAAAGCTTTAGAGCGGACGATTACATACCAAACAACAAATACGGAACTAAGCCATTGATATAGTTTGGTTAAAATTATTTGGCGATTGACTTGACTCCCTAATGGGGGAGGTTTTTGTTAATAATGAGGTTCTTTTGTCAACAAATGTTTTGTATTGTAAACATATCAAAATAAAATATTTCTTTTCCTGCAAAATTTCTTCTCTTTTTAATATTCTTTGTTTCCCTTTATGAAAAACTCAAGATAAAAATATAGATATCAAATATTACCCTAAAACTAACAAAACCCTAAAATTAATTTCAATAAAAACTAAATACGTATTTCGAGAAATAAGTTGTCATCATCAGTAGTACAATAAGGGAAAGTTAAACAGAGTACTCAACATGTCAACCATGCCAGAGGTCCTAACAACTCTGACAAACAAAGGAGTAAAACTAGGATTATATAGGGACGGGAGTCAAAGTCGAATGATTATCTATATACTAAGATTTCGTCCAATAATAATGTGTCATTAAATTTTAAATCGTCCAATAAAATTTAACTTTGTATTAATTCGAAAAATTTTGAGTTTGGTATGGAACCGAGATCTGCGTTCATCAAATTATTTTTATATTTATTTATTATTAAACTCTCGCTTGCATCTAAATATCTATCATTATTAATATGTTATAAAAGTTTAATATTAGAATTGTTAACTTTGTGATTATTAATGAACATTTATATTGAGCTACGCTAGATTTTTTCTGGATTACCAGTTTTTATATGATAAAAATGTTCTTTAAATCGAGTGTCAATTTGTCTTTTACTTTAACCGATGTAAACTTTATAACAATCATTACAATTAATTTTATAAATACCGGATATTTGTTAGTATCTATTTTATCTTTAGGGTTACCTAATAACGATTTAATGGTATTTGATTTGTAAGTTACGGTTAAATTTTGATTTAAAAAAATTCTGTTTAAACTTTTGGAAGCTTTATCGTACGATAGCGTTATGTATTTATTGTTATTATTTTTATTATTAGATAGTGTTAACGTTGTAAAATTAGAAATGGATTGGTGATTTTTAAATTTATGAACTAATTTATCGATAGTTTTGTTGTACTACTTATAATGAGAAATAAGTTCTCGAAGTACGTATTTAGTTTTTATTGTAACACGAGGGTGTGCGAGAGAAGATGATGATACTAATACTTCTTACTGTTTACTCCCAACGATGATACACTGACTCTTACTGACTGGTGATAAGGAAGAGCACACACACTTTTACACTTTATAAACACTACGGACATGGACACAACTTGGGTTTTAATAACTAACTAAACTTTATTTACATGATTATTAATTAACACTAAGCCTAACATACACAACTAAGCAAGTACTAATAAGTTACATTCCGTAAACCAACGGCGGGCGTCGCCCCAAAACTAAAAGACACTACATGTCTCGTCAAAACAAAACACATCTTCACGACTTGACGAATTAATCTCGACCCTTCCATGTTTATCCCAGGGCTAACTAAAACCGACTATCTAAAACAACGCTATCTTCAGGACAGGATTATCTTAGGGGTACGGGGTGCATAGGGCATTCAAAGTCACGCACGTATACATAATAATTTCCAGACTGAATTATCAACAAATAAATGTCGTGACTATCATAATACGAAAAGAATTTCTAAACCGAATTTTGACATTTATAACTTAAACAGATAAACAGAGTTAAAATATGATTATCGAAACTATAATTTAGAAGAATTTATAAAAAGTTATGTATCTGTTATTGCGCTTACCTTCGTCTTATTACATTATTAAAATTAATTTTAAGGTTAAGGGGTAATTTTGTGAGTTTTAATTATATTTAACCTTAGACTCTATTTATTATTAATTTGTAAATACTACCCTGGTAAATATGACCGCATAAATTCCTTTAATCCACTTGTGGAATACCTGCGGAGAAGTCAATCGCCAAATAATGCTAACCAAACTATACTTTGCATACTTGTTTTATACATCACAGGACACCATGCAATTTAGAATCACAATCTTCAGACAAATATTGTGTTGGAAAATTTACGACTTTTGCAAATTTAGCATGGACTCTTCGCAGTATCGGTTTTGTAATTTGCAGAAATTTTAATCTTCAGTGTAAAGAAATAAAGAAAATGGGTCAAACTGCAGATGTGCAGCGTTCACTTCACAATAGCGGGATTTGAGCTTCGAGTAATTTTCTTTACCTGACGCTATTTGTCAGAGATAAACGTGAATATTTACTTACTTCTGTTTACCTGGATTGAAATGCAAGCAATTTTAGGATTTGCAATAGTAGAAACTTGTTTGAATACACGTTTTTCCTTGAATATTCCTTGCAGTTCTTAGCCTGTATCTATTGTTCTGGTTTGCAAAGTATAAGAATAGTTTTCCAGTTTCTAATCTTTTTACAACTCCTGTTGTTAATTTTCCATACAAAATTACGAATATGCAAAATGAATGTGAAGAAAGAGTATAGTTTAGTCTCCAAAACCAAAACCGTTCAGCTGGTGAAGTACAAAAACAGTCACAATGCGTTGTCGATTTACCTAAACTTACCAAGACCGAAATTTATTTATTTTTCTAAACACATCTTAACATAAAACATAACAATCTAACGCACAATTACATATTATGTGAATTGAGCCTTCATTCGTTTTAAATTAACCCACAATGCTCTCAGGCCGAGCAGCTACTTCACGCACTAAGCGATTTCACTAAAAATAATAAATGAGACGTTATAAGAGAAATTTTCATTAAATTTATACCACAAACTTACAAAGCAACCACGACCTATTTCTTGACAAACATAACTAACAAATACCAGAATACAACATATAAATCTAACGTTTATCCTGTAGGGTGGGTTGCAAAATTTTTGTAAAAAATTTAATGTTCTGTACATTCCTGGAAATAATACCATGAATGATATGAGAAATATTCGTTTTCCGGGAATGGACTGTATCATATTTTGAGTCAGAGCTCAACGTTTCGCCCGTCTGCGGGCGAAACGTTGAGCTCTGACTCCAAATATGTCACAGTCCATTCCCGGAAAACGAATATTTCTCATGACTCAGACTGTGGAAGCCTACGCAATTATTCCATGAATGATATGTTTTGTAATAAAAAAAAAACTTTAAACATCAAAAATGGAATATTTTAAAATCACAATATATATATATATATATATATATATATATATATATATATATATATATATATATATATATATATATATATATATATATATATATATTTATAAATATAAAATTATTTACTGAGGTAAAATAAATGTAAATGTAAAACATTTGCTTATTTCAGATTGTTTTAAGATAGTTGCTACCCAAATACAATTAACATTGACTTTTTAATGAAACTTAGAATACAAGTTTTGTAGCTATTAAATACAACGTATGTAAATTTTTAAATCACTTCAACGCCTATAACCAGAGGTATTTGCGAAAATGAAACGAGACAATTAGTAAAAATGTAAATGTATCCTTACGAGAAAAATGTACACTTCTGTGCAATAAAATTAATCACACAAAATATTTTATTGTTTAAAGTAATTCTAAAATTAAAATTATAACTAAAATAGATTATGGTTTCTCCATAAGACAATCGCTAGAATCATGAACATCAGTAAAGACATCGTCTTCCTAATTAAGAAACGCTAGGAGTAGGAAGAAAGTGTTAAATGAAAAGCAGGATCTGCGCGCCCCAGAGTTTCTTGTAATGACAAGGACGCAGCTGTTCTAGAATATTTAAGACAAAACCCTTTGAGTCTGCAAGAATGGCTAAAGATGCGACAGATTTTCCTGGTTCTAGGTCCACAGTCTGTAGGAGAATTAAATCGTCAGATTTGCGAAATAGAGTAGCAGCTAAGAAACCAATACTAACGGAAGAAAATAAACAGGCTCGTGTCATATTTTCATTAAATTACGTTCACAGAGATTTAGCATTTGAGAACGGGTAATATTTACAGACGAAAAGGTATTCAAATCTATCAATGATGGTCATATTCGTCTTTATAGACCGCAAAATTCAAGGTTCGATTAAAGATATATGAGCGCAGTTCGAAAAGTCAGGGAGATTCGGTATTAATGTGTTGGCATGGATTAGCTATAACGGAATGGGCGTTTGTTGGAAGCTGCTGGACGATTTAATGCAGACAATTACATAAAATTTTTAGAAAATGTGATGATGCCTTTTGTAGAACATTTATATCACAACAATAATTTCATCTACCAGCAGGACAACTGCCCGGTCCATACTGTTAATATCGTCAGAAACTGGTTTCAAAATAACAATGTTGAAACATTACCATGGGTTTCAAATAGTCCAGATATCAATCCAATAGAAAATATATTGGGCAGAATAACAAAAATTTTATATAAAAGAAATTTTCATCCTCAAAACTCAGAAGAATTATAGGAAGCAGTACAACATACCTGGGAAGAAACGGCGGATGATCTGCATTATATAAGGCAATTGATTCATTCAGCTCCTCGGCGATTAAATGAAGTAATAGCTCAAAATCTCTTTTCAGTTTTCTTGTATTTATAATAGCTCTTTTTACCTTCCATCACCTTTAGGTAAGGAAGGTATTGTCTTTGGTCAAAAAATTCGGTGGTGAGTTTTTGATGAATAAGCACGTTTTAGGGTCCCTACAATACGATTTTACTATTTTTACGATGATGTCTGTGTGTGTGTGTGTGTGTGTGTGTGTGTGTGTGTGTGTGTGTGTGTGTGTGTGTGTGTGTGTGTGTGTGTGTGTGTATGTGTGTGTGTGTGTGTGTGTGTGTGTGTGTGTGTGTGTGTGTGTCTGTGTGTGACAAAATTTTCTAATACGATAACTCTAATACTACAATTTCAAAAATTATAATTCTTTCGTATTCCTCTTCGTTACATCCATGTGAAGAGCTGATTAGATTTTGGTTATAATTGGTCAACCGGAAGTACCCTCATTTGAAGATTTTAACAGTTTTTCTTGAAAAAACGATGTTAAATATCATTTTTTCACATTTAATGTTATTATAAATATTAAAGAATATTTTATTCTCTATACGATTTGAATGCATTTTATACTTCATATTAAATGGATATAGAGTTAAAAAATTATAAAGCAATTAAATATCATATATTAGTCAGCTATGCCATAACTCTGGAAACGGCTGCTATATAAAGATAATTCTGATTGAAAGGTGTCAGTGTCAAGTGCAGTTGACAGTATGTTTATGTTATAATTTTACTGGAAATATAGGATCTTTTGTTAGAAACTTTCTGTATGGAATTTATATAAAATACATACAACTGCCTTAAGGTAATGTACATGAAATAGAATCTTTTGCAAAGAACTTTCTGTATGACATTTATACAAAATACATAAAACTGACGGAAGGTAATGTGCTGGCCACATCAGATTTTTTCAAAATGTTTCTATTTTGTTCATTTAATATAGGCGTTATATTTATATGTACATTTACCAAATGATATTTTTACACTAAGTGCTAATAAGTAAATTAAAAATTGATAAACTGGAAGCGATACTTTATTTGAAGCTCTGAACATATTTTCGTGAAAAATATATTGATACAATCCAAAACTTTTCAAATTTGCTATTTAAGACTCTTATATTAATGAGAACGACATATTAGATTTTTTTCTAAGATTGATAAACCGGAAGTAGTACTTTACAGAATGCTGTAAACAGATTTTCTTGAAAAAATATATTAAAACATGATCCAAAACTTATCAAATTTGGTATTTAAAACTCGTGTATAATTTGAAATAACATATTAGATTTTAACTATACTTATATGATAAACTGGAAGTGGTACTTAACTTGGAGCTCTTAATAGATTTTCTAGGAAAAACAAAATAAAATATTCAAAATTTCGTATTACAGATTTTTCTATTTATTGGAACAACAAATTAGATTTTGTTTACAAACGATTAATTGGAAGTGATACTTTACTTAAAGCTCATTATGCTATCTTAAACATGGAATTGACGGGAGGTTATGTGCTTGCCACATCAGATTTTTTTATTTTGCTATTGTACGCTTGTAAGATTATATTTTTTTTTATATTTATTGCATCTTTAATAATATAGAAATTATTTGAGGTAGCACGTTTAGCTGTTAACTTTGTAGACTCGTACACATAGATTCTAAGTTGAAATTTTCTGATTTATGATAGGTATTTATTTTTTATTTACGTACTTAGTAAATCGTATATATGTACCACTTAATTGGTGACGTGGTGCGCGTGGTGTTATTTGGGATCCCACCAAATTAAAACTTTCGAGTGTCACATCACATTTTCATTCAGCAACAAAAAAAAAAAAAAGCAAATGACTTTTATCAGGTCACCAGTTGCCTAAGCGATTTTTAGCATGATTTTTCTTACCTGATGGTGGCAGGAATTAAATATATTTAATAAAACATGATTAGCATGCATTCGTTTTTTGTGCATAATGATGTCATCCGGTCTCACGGTTTTCGGATAGTTTTATAACCAAGTTCTTGTCAGCCGGATTATTCACAGTGTTTTTATATATTTTCAGATATACCATATTAAAACTGTATTCTTGGTAAAGTTAAGCAAGGTGTTGTTCCAAGTAGCCCCATTTAAATGAAAATAACGTGAAGGTATTTGTCTTGATTTACTGCACCTTGAGTCAATTCGTCCGCGCAACTGACTGTGTGTTCCAAGAAATAGAATAATAACCTATCTAGAACAAAAAGAACTGCAATATAAATAATGAAATAAGAAACTGGAAACATTTATATCTACTACAGACAACTACATTTATACATACAATTATAATATAATTAATTAGGTACTTTGTTTTTGAATTAATAATAATATTACTATTATAATGTCAATGGCCTTTTTTATCATAGATTATGACTTATGGATCTATAGATTCTTGCAAGAATGAGAATGATTAGTATTTTCGATAGAGAACAGTCTGGAAATTCTATTGTACTATAATGTGTAAAAGACATTCCTGAAAAACCCGAACATCGGGATTTAACATGAGAAATCAGCTTTTTAACCTGCATTACTGTAAAATGGGGTGGAATTGATCAAAATAAACTTATTTCTTTGTATAATTTTTTTTTTCAATTATAATATAATATTTTTAATAACATTGTCTTATGCAAGTATATATGGTTTACCATTACCACTTCAAAGGTATAAATATCTGAACCCACTTCTTCAAAATTTAGAAAAAAGTAGGGGAGACCGGTGTCAATTTAACAGGTGTCAATTGTAACAAGGGTAAGTAACAGGGCCATCTTTTTGAAGTAGAACGCGCTTACTGAGTGAAGCAGAGTCATAGCTCTTTCGTATTTAGTGCAAGTACATACGCGTAAATATGGCGTCTGTTTCTGACGAATGTCTGTAAATCGACAAAAAAATAAATACAGGTAGTGACACACATTGTTTCTAAAACACTATAAGTGCTATACTCGGAAATATTTCAAGTTAAGGATCAGTTTGTGAGTTATATCTGCTTTTATTTGTCATTAAGAACATTTCGAATTATTACCTAATAAATACAAAAAAGCAAATAATATCTTTATAAGTTAAGCGGTGTCAGTTGTAACACATACCACGGTGTCGATTGTAACGTGTTTAATAAATTAAGTACAGTATTGATCATGATACAAATTACAAGAAAAAACCACTGCTATCGAAAACATAAAAGAAGGAGAGCAAAGAAAAGAAAAACAGTCCCGAAAGTAACAGTCGCAAATTAGTCTTCAGATGACTCCGATGAGGAAACTCTCTGATATGTATTGGCCCATATTTTTTGAGCACAAGGAGATTGGTTGCAGTGGCGAAGATGTAAAATCTGGACACTGGGCACATTAAATTGTACGAACTACATAAACTGCAATTCCGTTAGCGACTAAAGGCATTGGTCAAAATGGCCCATATCACCAGCCGAATATGTATTTATCATTGTTAAAATTTGTTACAATTAACACTGGCCCTGTTACTATTGACACCAGTTAGGTGGCAATTGTAGCATTCGTAATGCCTGACTAAAAATCCTTATACTTTTATATTTGGCACATTTTCAAAAGTTTAAAATTCAAAATATTATTCACTAAGGTGGGTAGGTTCTCATATAGGTAATTTCAAAATTTCGAAATGTAACGTAAACTCGTGAAAATTTTTTTAACAATTGACTCCGGTCTCCCCTATTGCATGTAAATAGGAAACATGATAATGATCAAACCATGATATATGCAGTAGTAAAAAAAAATTGAAATTTTAAAGTTTCGAGGTGAGTTTGATCACTGTTATTATATGTTTATAAGACTGAAATTGTCATACAAATATAGTTTTATTTAGAAACAAATTACATACTAACGAACACGAACTAATATTTAAAATTTACCCGTGCTCTGGTGCTCTTTTTAGACTTGCGCAGCTAGTTTTTCAGTAATGTCACCCTTACGTCTGTCAAGCAAAGAGGTAATCCAATCCTGGCCAAGCCAGGTAAATTATTTTGAAACTTATGGACATTCGACCTTGGCCATCTAAATATTTTTTAGCTAATGCCGAAAGGAATTTAGAAGAAATCCCGTCACCGCAAAGACACGCGGGCCATACAATAGCCTACTTTTCATTAAAAGTAAACACTGATTGTACCCCATTATTATGAATATGATAACCGTGAAATTTATTATTCAAAGTGCCGTATGGTATTTTATATTGCCGATTAACTCTTCGCAATGTTCAACCATCCTCTGTAACTTGTTTCAGAGCAAATTTAATGGCTTCATCAGGATAATCTTCGTAATATCTTGCACCTAATTACTTTTTATATTTGTTAAGTTGATTCGAGAAGGATCAGCTGGGAATTCGTTGAAAAAATGAACAAGGACTCGGTGATCCAGAATTTGTTTTTTTTATTAAAAAAACGGACGTTTCGAACACTAGTGCGGTTCATCATCAGCATATTACAAAATATAATGTAAAAAGTAGTCACTGTTTAATAACAATTTGTCAAAAAAAATTCATTTAAAAATATAAAAATATTTAATCTGCAATGCAACTTGATGAAAACCCATCCTAAACTTATAGGTGTACCTGAAAATAATATTTTTAACTGAATTTTTTTTTGACAAATTGTTATTAAACAATGACTACTTTTTACATTATAATTTGTTATATGCTGATGATGAACCACTAGTGTTCGAAACGTCCGTTTTTTTTAATTAAAAAAAACAAATTCTGGATCAGCAAGGCCTTGTTCATTTTTTCAACGTATTTTTTATATTGTTAGAGCATTTTACCATCTGTAAAATATACGAGCTAATACTAATATAGGAATGAAATATGATTGATCAAATTCACCCTTGGTATGATCAATCTGTCCCCACCCCAGATTTAAAGCCACTATATGCACAGAGGTTAGCAAGGATATACAATTACGTACAAACATTACAGATAATTCAAACTAAATTCAGTTTTTACATATCTGACAAATTTGTAGAACTAGAAAATATCACCCAATTACACAGTATAATTTACGATGTGTTTAAAACAGCAAACAAGTGAGTAGCATGGTTGCGATACTAACCAAGCTGAGCCTTCACATCTATTTAATAAGTGGCGGCGCACATATATTGTTTTGTTAACAGGTATTGGCACTAAATTTGAAAGTGTCAAAATTGGATATGGTTATCAAAGTCGCCTCCGAAGGTCAATTACACCCCATTTTGCGGTACTTTCCATGTCATTTTATAGAACAGTTTTTTAGATAGAGCATAAAATCCTACGTTTTTTGACAAAATTTAAGCTTTTGTTGTGCTTTTGTGATTGAATTTAATTTAATAAAGACTTGGTAGGAAATCATGTCAAAAACTAAATAATAGAATTGCTGTCAAATAAGAAATAATATACGAGTGGAATATGTGCGTTAGGTGACCGATTATGATTCGGACAGGGTTCGATTCCAACTGAAACTTGAAAATTATATCCAATTTTCAAATAGCGTAAAAGTGTTGCTTTGGGAGACCTTGAATTGACGCTTAGTAAACAGTAGGCAGTAGGTACAGTAGGTACAGATATCATTAATATTATTGTCGAAATATGTTAATAGAAGCAGGTTGACATCAGTTGATGGACCCATAAATAATAAATAAGCCTAGATTTATATATTTATCTCAGTTCTTGGACTGATCACATATATATAGTTTTGCTCATTATGTTTCGGTCACCAAAAGTGCAAATTGACAAATTTTGGTATTCAAAAATGTAGAATTCTTATGTTCGGGATTTAAATAAACCTTCTGTATCTCGTATTACTTCAAATATGAGCTACAATGTAATATAAACTACAAGAAAGTGTCTACAGTCCCGACCGATTTCTTTAAATACATTTTAACATTTTCTAACCAAGCACTCAAAATTCATGCTTGGAAAAGTAAGGCCGAGTTTTATACTGTAGGTATACGTATATAGATTCTTGTTGTTATTTTTAAAGAAATATACCAAGCTAAGTAACGTGTTCAACAACGGACCACGCCTCATCGTGATTTAATTGGACTGCCACGCCTCTTCGGGATTTTAGTTTTTTGAATACGGTCCCGCAGTCGGGATCCAAACTACAAACATGCAGGGCAGGGATATTATTTCCAAATTTTTAAAAATCAACTTTTTTATTTCCCCTCTTATTGGGATCATGAATTTTTGTAAATAATTATTCACAGTTTTATGATATCTGTCTATACCTAAGTATCTTATGTACTTCAAATCAGTTTCTCTTAATTTGAAAATTTAACATGGTAATAAACCATTTTTTGGTGCCAATCAGAAAACCAAAAGTGGTTGTATCTATATTTTTTCGCAATTTATGATATTATAAAACTAAAAGAATTTTTTAATTCCTACTAGTTTCTTTCATACATTTTGTATACATTTTGAAGATTTATGTCCGTAATGAAGGCTATGCTCCGTAATATTGAAAATGCCCGTAAAATCATATTTTTTTTAAATAAAAATTCGTTATCCAGCCATATATCTATCGTAATTTATGTATAATGATCCATAAATCCTATATTAACGCGTATTATATGTATGTAGTATGAATGTACTTATATATTTATATGCCTTTACCTTTAACAAATGTAATGAATCAATTTCGTGTATTATAATGACAATATAAAATTAAATATTCGTATAATTTACACATTACAAAATTACTTTATTTTATTTTGTAATAAAATTATTACTGTCCATTCTGTAAAGACTGTAATAGAAGCCCATTAACACACCCAGAAATAGTTTATAAGCTGTGATGATATAATTATGTATTTATATTTAACCTGTATTGATTTTGATTGAAAGAAAATATTATTCTTTATAAAATGTTTTCGGTTCTTGAAATTGAAACTACTAATATTGATATAAGTAATTTCCATAATAAAAAGGATTGTCAGAATGTCAACGTAACTATTGTCTGTTTCAAGTAAAGTACCTTTAATTTAAAAATAAAAAATATTTTACTTATACTGTGAAAAGCATTTTAATTATTTGGTATTCTAAAATTAAAATTAGAACACATGTTACATACGCACCTATATATTTTATTGCGTCAATATGCACATTAATTTATTTTGTCTCGCTAAAGTATTATGAACTGTTTATTGCGGTGTATATAAACATATCTATAACAACCGGGGCATTATATGAGGGCATAAAAATTATGGACTTTAAATTAGAAATAATATGAACGGTATGTTTCATAATATATGCGCAGGACTTCAAGATGTGATAGCTCGTCCAAAAATATGAAAAAAAGTTTCTCATAATAAGCTATGTTTTGTGCGGATTTTTTTTTTAATTCAATTGGTGAAGATTTTGAAGGGGTAGTGGGTGTTTTTCTCCCCAACTTCTACGCCACTGGAAAAAGTACAGTTTTGAGCCGCCCATTTGAACCGCCAATGTTTTCTACACAAAAAAGGTACTCTTGGTCATAAGCTCTAAAGTTCACCGTTTTCGAGAAAAATCAACTTTTATGTTGAAAAACATGGTCAATTGTTTGAAATATTTTTTTTTACTAATTAAACAAAATTTATTCAAACGTTAGAACAAGTATGTTTTTCAACATAAAAGTTGATTTTTCTCGAAAACGGTCAACTTTAGAGCTTATGCCCAAGAGTACCTTTTTTGTGTAGAAAACATTGGCGGTTCAAATGGGCGGCTCAAAACTGTACTTTTTCGAGTGGCGTAGAAGTTGGGGAGAAAAACACCCACTACACCTTCAAAATCTTCACCATAGCTTATTATGAGAAACTTTTTTTCATATTTTTGGACGAGCTATCACATCCTGAAGTCCTGCGCATATATTATGAAACACCCTGTATAATGAAAATTATTTTCTTTTTAATTATAATTCATTCCAATAATAATAAGGATTGATTACAACAATCAATACATTAATTGATTACAACAATTAACATAATAAAACAGCTTTAAAAGCAGAACACAGAAATCATTTTTCATTTAATTATAATACTTAAAACTGATTATGAAAAGGGTCTTAAAAAGCCATTTACTTTCAACACATATGTAAATAGTAAGTACACTATTATTCACGAAAGATGACTATTCAAGGTCATTCTTTCGAAGAAAGAATACACGTCACTTTACAGCAGTAGCTTAGCAACATTTTGTATTAGAAAGAGAAACATTATTTGACCTATGCCTATTTAATTTATATGGTGTGACAGATATATATACACGTAAATAGTGGCATTACGTTCTAACACACTATAAATAATAATGACATATGTCGTAGAATTACAGATACCTAATTATTTACTACACTGCCCTCTGTGCTAATATTTACCCAGTGACGTTGACGTTTAAATCAAATTATTATTCCTTGGTTTATAAGTTGTCTATGTTTTTGTATTTTGTAAAAACATAAGTGAAAAACATAAATCTTTCAGAAAGGCATTATTTAGAAAGAAACATAATTTTCAAATTAATTACTCTTATTTTTTCTGTTAAAATGTGTCCATAAATATTTCATGTTGCACGCCTATGCATACGAAATGTAGTGAAGTTATCTGCAAGTAATATTATATCAGACGGCTCTCAAATGACCTTGAATAGTCATCTTTCGTGAATAATAGTTTACGTCGAATTGCAGACTGCAATGTTTCGTACTGATTTTTGACGGATGACGGATCACTAATTTTTTTGGGAACGATATGTATCCACTTTTGATATTATTTACCGTCACATGTGACACATCCAAAGCAGTGCAAATCTCTAAAATGTAATAATATTCAGAAATAAGTGCCTAAGAAATAAAGAACAGATCTGTCATGTGAAAACGAACCTCAAAATATAATACTTACATCTTCTAAAGACAAGAATGGAATAATTAGGGGAACATTTACGCGTTTCTCTTCCTCAAAGTCAAAGTATGCAGAAGCATTCAAAATAATTTCTTTACACCGTTTCGATAAAATATGTTCCGAAACCAGGGACCCGAACCGTAACGAAACCGTAACCGAAAACCGCACCGATATTTGACTTTTTATGAAACCGCAACCGAAAACCGAAACCTATATTTTATTTCTTCAAATATGGAAACCGAAAACCGATACGAAAAATAAATTCGTTCTATAACCGAAAACATAACCGAACCGAAATAATATCGGTACTATTTAAAAAAGGCATTTTTTATTAACCCACATCTTTTTCGTAGAAATACTTTGTATACCTTCGAGTTTATAAAAAAGTAGTTTCTTATTTTAAAAACACAGGCATTTTACTTCATTTTTCAATTATTTTTTGCAATTATAATAAAAAAATTACTCTATTGTTGACATTTTTCATTCAATCACCCATTTAGTTTACGTATAACTATTGGAATAGAATTATTATTATAGCTTAAAATTAAAATATTACTAATTTACGAAACGTATTTAATTTTTGTTGCAAAACTTAAGAACTTTAATGTGAAAACTTTAACTTATAGTTACTTTTTGAACCGCAATTTTTATTTTTAGATCATACCTTAAAATAATTACTTACAGATTCTTTTCGAATTTTGAATTCCGAACAAGCCGAATATATATATATATATATATATATATATATATATATATATATATATATATATATATATATATATATATATATATATATATATATATTAATTTAGTAAAACGTGGAATTAAAATGTTATTATATTACGAAATAGGTACTAAATGTATTTCATGTTGAAAAAAATAAAAACTAAGCTAATTTTCATTTGAACCGAAACCGAAAAGAACCGAAACCGTAACGAAAACGAAATTTATTTTTTTTTAACCGAAACGAAAACCGATATAGTATTTTCAGAAAAACCGTAACCGATAACCGAAACCGAATTTTTATTAATGTAAAACCGTTAACCGTATCCGAACCCCAAAACTTTTCGGTTCGAGTCCTTGTCCGAAACATCAAATTCACCCATTCCATCATCTTCAATGATGTAAAACGTTGATGTTTTAAAAATAAATAAATGTTGATATTAAACAAAAAACAAAACAATTAAACAACATCCTTAGCAACTCCAAAGCTTAAGTATTATTGTAATCAAAATTATTATAAACGAAAACTTATTTCATATATTCTAGTGAGAGATAAAATCTTGTATGCACCATAGGCGTTACTAGATGATAATTAGGGTACCTTTATAACCAGGGTATGGCCATGACGTGGCTCACGTTTCGTCCGCCATTACCGGACCCTCTGTTATATGTGTTGTTCTTGCGCAAATTATTATGTATTTTCATGGCTATTTGTTTTATTTTAATGAAAAACACATTTAATTATCATTTTAATATGCATTTAAAGTGTAACTAATATATTTTATTATATTTACTTGTGTAATTTGTTAAGAGGCTGCTGTTACTTTCACGGCGTGGTAAGCTTGCCCGCGACGTGGGAGACGAAGAAGGCTATGGGTTGGGCCGGCAAGTACCCCCACTTCTACAGAGTATACACCCCTATTTACGAAATATTGAAGGGCGAGACAGGTTACAGGCTAGCACTTTCACTGTCCAAGCCTTATGACTCCTCAACAACGGTTTAAAAATCAGAATTACCATTCCGGCTATACATTTCAGAGGCTAAAAGAAAGAAATCATATACGTTTTTCTCTAAAACAGAATAACCATAATGTTTTTTTATTAAAATTTAAATAAAAAGCTGCCTGTAGCTTATAGCAGGAAATGTTTTTTGATCATTATACCATGCAGTATACCACCACAAGACTGAATCTGATTTTTTTTTACTACAATTACCATTTTCTAATAAAGATTAAATGCGTCAAGTATATTATTCTCAGAATTTATAGTACCTATGTGTACATAATGATTGAAGGTGACATATATCATTGTAACTCTGCCACTAACACAATGAAATTTCTTTCGAGGAATCAAGTCCCTTCGTTCTCTTTCTCATAGTAGCTAAGAATACCGATCTGCCGATAATATTCTCGGTGACGTGGGAGTTTTCCAGTGCATTGATTGCTTCTTGGTTTCCGGATGGTACTGGAAAATCTATGTTTTATCTAATTATCTTTTTCGGCAAGTTAGGTTCTGTAGAGGCAACCTCACTGCAAATCTGTTTCCGGATATATTTCTGTCCCTGGCTGAGGTTTTCTGGTACCATTTTGGCACGAACTTCGTCCATGCCTAATTGGTCTTGCAATATCTATCGTACTTGTACACCAGGACAATGTTCCTGCCCACAAAGCACTAGCTGTAAAGCAGTTTCGTGCTGAGGAGAAAATTATTGCATAGGAATATCCACCTTACTTGCCGGATTTGGCACCATGTAACTTCTATCGGTTTTCATCGTTCTCTTGTCCGTACACATCCGTCAACAGTTTCAAACACTTACTCGGAGATTTTTTCAATTTTATAAAGAATTTCAGATTAATGCGCTGTTCATTTTTAAAATTAGACATGATTCCGGCAAAAAGATCAAATACTTGTACTTGTATCTTTAATTATTACTGATAACTGACTGACTACTACAAGGGAAATAGGCTTATTCTCATCTGGCTCATGCCGATAAATTGACATATTTTAATAACATATTACTAATTTATTTTACACTTTTTCACAAAAAATTAGTCGGAAAAAATTTAATTTCGAGCAGCAGCCTCTTTACAGTTCAAATAAAATCAAGTTACCTTATAGCCTCAGAAAATAGAACATAAAGAAATAAGAACAAAATCTGTTTATAAGTACTGTTTTTTATCTTATTGATAAATTTCTCTATTGATTAACAAAAAACTGAAAAAGTTTCGTGCTGGTGAAAATGCAGATTTGGTGTTTCGTTATGAATATTTGCAACGGTAATGGTATAGTTGTGCGTTGAAGAATGAATTTAATCAGTAACTAGTTTTTACCTATTTTTTATTTTATTACACTGATTTTTTAAAAATTTAAATAACTAAAAAACTACTGCTTTTATCAAGTTGTAGCAAGAGTAACTTTTTTGTGTATTTTTGCAATGTTTGTAATATTTTATTTAGTAAAAACCTGGCCAACACATAACCTCTCGCCAGATATTTTACCTGGTTGTACGCATAAAATACAAATACATATATTCTCACTACAAAATAATTCTCACATATATTTGCAAAATCTATGGGATAATTTAATATAAATTATGTACAATACATACATTTTTTTTATATTCAATATCCTGTAATTTTCTTTTTCTACTTTCCTGTTCTTTTTTTATATTCGTCATTTTTTCGCAAATTCCTTTTGTATTCTTTTTTACGTATATTCTTTTGCGTTGTTGCCTTTTTACTTCCTTGTACGAAGTAAAGGAAGTATTGTAATCGCGAAAAATTTCGGTTTTGAGATTTCAACGGAAATATCCATTTTGACCATCCCTGAATCCATTCTGACTAATTTCGTCGTGACGTCTGTACGTACGTACGTACGTACGTACGTACGTACGTACGTTCGTACGTGCGTATGTATCTCGCATAACTCAAAAACGGTAAGCCGTAGAAAGTTGAAATTTTGTATTTAGGACTTCTATAACATCTAGTTGTGCACCTCCCTTTTTGGTCATTACATAATTTCCAGAAATGGTACTTTATTTGAAGCCTATAATAGATTTTAATGAAGAACTATATTAAAATATAATCCAAAACTTTTCAAATTTGGTAAATAAGACTTTTATATCAATTAGAATAACATAGCAGATTTTGGTTAAAACAGGCTAACCGGAAGTGATATATTATCTGAAGTTGTTAACAGTTTTTCTTGAATAAAATGGTTTCATTTTGATTTTAGAAATAAATGCTTCTAATAAGAGTTTTAGAGAATTAAATTCTGCGTCTAGCACATCAAGTATTATTAAATTAGCCCTTTGTATAAGCGAGATATGTAAATTAAAACTTATATACTTTTTGGTTTTTGTAATGAAGCTTGCTATGGAGTAGGACAAAAAATAAGAAAAAATAAAAAATAGATGTTAATGTCAAATTACGTCAAACCCGTGCAATTTTATAATTGGGTCTATACTTCATCTTCATATTGGTCTTGCGTACAAGGAAGTCGTGTGGTGTCCACATCAGATTTTTTTATTTTTATAATCTTCATAATGATGTTCAAATTTTTTTGATAGTGGCATACAAATATTTTTGACAGTGACATTTATGTGTCAATTACAAACATTTGAATTTCTTGCCTTGAAGTAGTTCGATCTGAGAATTTTTACATCAAATTATTTTATATGCATTTCTTTATCTCTAAATCTATAGAACATATAATAATAAATTTATATTTACCGAATAAAGAATTTAACGTTCTTTAATATAAGTATTTACATAAATTGTAGATAAATAATGTTTAGATGATTTTTTTGTTGTAACTACTACTTCCGGTTGTCCAATTGTTACCAAAACTTAATTAACTCTTCCCATTATTGTTAGATTGAGGAATCCGTAGTTAAAAATGTCTTAAGTTTTATAGTATTTGAGAAATCGTGGATCCAACATCCACACATATCCACACACACATACGGACATCATCGAAAAAATGTTATAATCGGATTCTAGGGACCTTAAAACGTGCTTATTCACTAAAATCTGGATATGCGATTTTTAGCATGAATCCAATACCTCTCTTAGCGCGAGGTAAAAATGAAAAATAACAATGTAAAACTTGATATACAGAAACAGAAGAATGTATAAACATGTACCTAAATAAGTAGTATCCTCATACCAAGTTTCAAAATTTTAGTGCGACTAGTACCAAAATTATTTAAAAAAGTGTCTGTTAAGGTGCACCTTCAAAGGGCTGTAACTCGATAACGCAACGTTTCCATACATGTGTTTTAACGTTTTTCGCTTTCTTTTGATCTGTAGTATCATCCATTAAAAAATAAAAAAACCGTAAACACTTGTATATTTTGGAAAATATTTCAAATTGAAATAAATGCAGGATCTAAAACGTTTGCTACTTTCTGTGACGGAAGCATGGGAAGAAGTAAGAGGGGATGGAAGCATGAGAAGAAGTAAGAGGGGATGCTAAACCAATCACAAAATAGACGTTAAAACTGGGACGTACCCGTCCGTGAATTGTCTGCGAGAGACATCTAGTAAGGAAACTACACACTAAAATTTAATTAATTTTAAATTGTAATAACATTATATCACATTAATAAATTATCATTTTCTAAATTGAAATCTTATTTAAACAGCATATATTAATAACTTATTAAGTCACATTTCAAAATTTCGTAATCCAAACCATAAAAAAATATACTTGAAAATTAAGAATTTGAAACTTAATTTATTTTGTTATAATTAACAATAATACAAATTTGGCTCAGTAGCGAACTTTTTACAGGTTTGCTTACATTGTGTGCAAAAGTAGAATGAAATTGGTACAATAATACAGTCTCCACATTGTTACGAAATTAGTAAATATCGTCAAATTGACCTACTTTAATACCATATTACTAATTTATTTTAAAATATTTTTTTAAAAAGCCTCTGTAGCGAACTAAAGTCAACCTTCATTATTCATCATGCCAAATTTCAATAATTTATTATTTATAATAAAGTCACAGGACTATGGAGAAAAAGACACATTTCGAGCAGCAGCCTCTTAAGATACCCACCACGATTACTGACATATTGAAAACGACTATAAATTACCAATATTAAGCACAATCATTTAAATTTTTAAAAGGTAAGTTTAGAATATACAATTATTATGTAAATAAGAACTACAGATATTAAATTAGATGTGATAATAACAACCCATATCATATATTCTACATAACCTCTAAATGTATGTCTTAATAATAATTGTGTATCTGTTAAATTAATTAATTTTTATTACCTTTATAAATTCACAGTGTGATAATTTAATATTTTTTTATAATATAATATCACATTTATTACAAATAAATAGGGAAATGAATTACCGACAATGGCGGTGATCTTTGACCATGGCCATACCCTGGTTATAAAGGTACCGTAATGATAATGCCCATCGGACGACATCTATCCCTCGAGCCAAAGGGCCTCAGGCTAGATCCTCGTCGCCCTCCTGGCATTATCATCATCGTAACGCCCTTGGTACATAAAATACTCTTATGTACTTAATCATTTTTAAATAATACTGAACAATTAAATCAAAAGTAGGTACAGATAATGTGAATGTGCCTATATAATCTTTGATTTGTATTTATTGTAATTCTGTTTTTTTTCTTATACATACCTAACTTTCCTTATTTATGACTTATTCGAATATTTTCTTAGTTCTAAGAAGTAAATTCGTAAATATTTTTTGATTATCCCATTTTATTTTTTATTTTTTTATTTTTTGTAAGGAAACTAAAATTATTTTATGGTGGTTGAGCTATGAAAGTGTCATATAAAATGATAGATGGGATATACATATACTGTAAGATGTATGACATAGTTGTGTTTGTGTAGATATAATATTATTGTTGGTGCAAATCAAGCATTACGAATTTGCTTTTACAAATATCTCCAAGTGGATCTCTGTGAGAGTGGTTGTTTTTTCTCAAAGCATGTCATTCTCAGACAGCAACAAAGCGCCATATCCTCAAACAATTTCGTTAGTCGTTCCGGCGTGACGTTGAACATTTAACTCTCGCGACATGATAGTCCAGGTCCAGATATGAAGAACGATACTGTCAATCGGTTTCCACTTTATCACTTTATCTCCCACCACGTTGACCATTGACAGTACTCAAATGAAAAAACCGTTTCCTGGATTTAGATTCAGACATGTCTTGCGCGTAATAATAGAAATAGAGAATCATCTGCAGATACCTACTAGTATATCACGCCTAGGAACTTTATCTTGTTTGTGTCTTACTACAAAAAATTGGAATAATTTAAATGAGCACCAAAATAATATTTGAGCATCAACATTCTTTAGGCAGTTTTACGTATTGTTTCTTAAATGAATCGATAAGCAAAATTAATTTTGCGTGCTTTGTAACGGCAGAAATTTATTATGAAAATGTCGAAAATCACCTGAAAAATAGCGATAGTCATGGAATTCAGACAAAGTAATTAACAAATTTCTAACGGTTTATCTGTCAAATTAGATTAATTTATTTTTATTAGATATTATCTCTAATTTCTGTTTCAGTGAACAATTTTCTATTAATTTAAATTGATAATTATTCATTTGAACAGAAATTACAAATAATATTAAAAATAAACTAACCCAACTTGACAAATAAACCGTTAGACATTTGTTAATTTTTGTCTCAATTCCATGGCTATTGCTATTTTGCAGGTGATTTTCGACATTTTCATAACTAATTTCTGACAATACGAAGCAAATAAAATTAATTTTGCTTATTGATTCAGATGTAGAATTTTATTCTCTACAACTTTTATTTAAAGTTTATTTTACCTATAACAATGAGGGAAACATGTTAAATCCCTATGTTCGGATGTTCGAGTTACCATCCTGTATGCCTGAAAATATTTACTAAACCTATTTAATGGCGAATAAATTATTTTTTAATGGTGTAATATGATATTCTCCATTAATTAAAATTATAATAATGACGTATTATTTCTGTGATATTTTCTTTTTCTTGGAATTATTTTAAAATTATAATAGGAGAAAATTGTTTAATTAAAAACTGAATGTAATTAGCAATTAATCTAGTAAATAATTATGATAATTTATTAATAATACTTGGATTTTACTGGCTCTTCGTAAATTAAAACAACTCATTTTTATAAAGGACATCAAAATAATGATGCAGTTTTTACAAATATGTCAAGGTTTTGAATGGAAACTAATGTACTTTTATATCGTGCTAAATGATCTGGAAATTTTTCAATTTAACTAAATAAATGAAAAACATTTTGCACATGATCAAATTTTACAATGATATTGATCCATTTAGTAAGTAGTACAAGTATGTGACTCGTAAATTCAAATAAATTGTAGTTTCATGGGAAAGAAGGTTAAATGTAGTAAAAAAATTCTAAAAATGTAAAGTTGCGCTCATTGTTCGTATTGTGAAAGCAGTGTTCTTTTTCATTTTAGTTTCTTATGAGAACAACGAATTCCGTTAAAATGAAATATGTACTTAGCTTCGATAACCGAAATTTATGTATTTTTTTATTCAATAAAAGCGTGAAAAAATATTGATCCTTTTCTAACGTAAACGGGTGAAAAAAAATGAAACGCCATGGCACTTTTTTCCAGAGCCGTAACTAGGGTTTTGAGCGCCTGTGGCAAAAATTTTATTTGCTGCCCTACATATCAAGAAAACAAAAACAAAATAAAATACTGATGAGCGTTTCGGGAGTTACTTACAACTTAAACTTACATGAACATTTTCTAAAATTTAAAACATCTGCAAGTCGGCTTAGTTATCATATTTTTATCTAAAGTTAATAAAACATTTTATGTAGGTATTTAATACTTGTCGAAATTTCGATCAAATGAGATCTAAACCGATTTGCAGATGTATAAAATTTTAGAGGAATTTCATATAACTTTAAGTTGTTAGTAACTCGCGAACCGCTCAACGGCAAAAATCGTCTATACTCTGTCCCATTTAAGTCATTCAGTAAATGGCGCACTCATAAGCGCCAGTTTTAATTATGCGAAATTACACTGGGTATACATGTTTCTTGTCTTCAATTTCAGCCAATCAGAAAGGTCAAAACTATTCCCTAGTCTATAAAATACTGAATTTGTAGGAAAGAGCTGAACCTAATATTCTTAATATTTTTGAGCAATTTAAATTTAATTTAAATTTATATCATAAGGTGTTATTCTAGTTATTTTACATAACTCTTTGAGAGATCATTCTAGGCAAAAAAAATGTAGGAACCCTTTTATGTACAGGAAATTTCGAGCTTTAATTTTGTTTTCTTGTAAAATTTTGACCCAAGATGACGGCAAAATCCGGGACCGCTAAAGGGTGCAAAATTAGTATGTCTTTTCGGAGGCCCCAATAAAGAGAATAAAATTCATGCCAGCTTGTCACCAATTATTTCTACAGTAAACACCTTGCAGACTGGCATAGTTGTAGATAATTATTTGTTAAATTTAGAAAATATATTTTAGATATATTCGATCCATATATAAATGTTTAAAATTTTGCGCCCGTGGCGTATGCCACCTTTGCCACGCCCTAGTTACGGCACTGCTTTTTTCCATATACGTATTAGAAATATATCGCTAATGCTCGTATTCTGACAATGAGCGGTGGGCATGGTCAACAACGAGAGACAGCAGTATCGATAGCTCTATCTCGTTTTGCACTCTTTTTAAATGTGCGCATACTCGGACATCTTACTTCTATTGGTTGTGTGTATGTCTGGCGGTAATTTGAAGAAAATCAGATTTACTTTGAAGGTATTTTCGTATTTTTTGTATTTAAATGTTTAATTGGAACATTTATTTCTGTTAGACTGATTGTTTAATAAATAAAAAAAGGTGGTGTGGCCAACACAATACCTCCCGCCATTGACAGCCCGAGTCACAAAAAAGATTAAGTTAATCCTTATTTTTGGATTAGCGAATTTTACTCTAATTTTGACAGTTTATTTCTTAAAATATAGTCTAATCTAATCCAAGTAACTACCTTTTTTTAAACCCCTCAACCGCATTAAATTCCATTTACAGAGTAGGTTCACATTCACACACATCCATGCCTTAGTGGGATTCGAACCCAGAGCCCCGAGGGCACTCATGACATGAGGCGTTGCTCTAACCATTGAGCCATCGGAGCTATAATAAAATGAAGATTAAATTTTAAATACCAGGATAGAACAGAATTCACTAATCAAAAAACGAGGATTAGCTTAAACATTTTTGTGAAGCGTTAATTTTTATTAATCTAAATACATACCTACATATTTACTTATGCTGGAAACTGTATTGAATTCCTTTTCTATTGTCTATTTACTTTTTTCTTTTTAAAACCTTACTAATATTACTTTGAAATGATTAGTTCTTTGAAAATGACATTTATCTGTCAGTTACATACATTTGAATAACTGCGTTTTGTTTGTTTAAAGCTTAGGCTCTGGGATTTAAATTATAGATAGTTTTATAAATTTATCCATAAAATATATAGAAAAAGTATTAATGCAAATCCATAGAAAATTTAATAATCTTTAATTTTTATAATAACATTAGTCTCGAAAAAATAACATTTAAAGGTATTTTTCGAAGAAAAACTATTTTGCGCTTCTAGTAAAGTGCCATTTCCGGTTATCCGATTTTAACCAAAATCTAATGGGCTCTTTCCATTACAAAAAAAGTTCGAAATACAAGGTTTCAAAATTTTATGAATTATAGTATTTGAGTTAGAGTGGAGGATCCGCACATACACACATACACACATACACACATACACACATACACACATACGCACATACACACATACACACATATACACATACACACATACACGCATACACACATACACATATACACAAATACACACATACACACATACACACATACACACATACACACATACACACATACACACATACACACATACACACATACACACATACACACATACACACTACACCCATACACACATACACACATACACACATACACACATACACACATACACACATACACACATACACACATACACACATACACACATACACACATACACACATACACACATACACACATACACACATACACACATACACACATACACACATACACACATACACACATACCCACATACACACATACACACATACACACATACACACATACACACATACACACATACACACATACACACATACACACATACACACATACACACATACACACATACACACATACACACATACACACATACACACATACACACATACACACATACACACATACACACATACACACATACACACACATACACACATACACACATACACACATACACACATACACACATACACACATACACACATACACACATACACACATACACACATACACACATACACACATACACACATACACACATACACACATACACACATACACACATACACACATACACACATACACACATACACACATACACACATACACACATACACACATACACACATACACACATACACACATACACACATACACACATACACACATACACACATACACACATACACACATACACACATACACACATACACACATACACACATACACACATACACACATACACACATACACACATACACACATACACACATACACACATACACACATACACACATACACACATACACACATACACACATACACACATACACACATACACACATACACACATACACACATACACACATACACACATACACACATACACACATACACACATACACACATACACACATACACACATACACACATACACACATACACACATACACACATACACACATACACACATACACACATACACACATACACACATACAAACATACACACAGACATCATCGTGAAAATGTTAAAATTGGATTCTAGGGACCTTAAAACGTGGTCATTTACCAAAATTTCGATCTGCGATATTTAGCAAGATCCCTATACCTCGCTTACCAAGGGCAGCGGGACGTAAAAATCAAATAAAAATTATTGTTATTCTTAGTTGTTGATGAAATGTTAAATTGAATATATAAATAAACAAACGATGGCAGTTTTAATGTATAAAAATATACTCGTATAGCATCATCATTGAGAATTCGCCCGTTATAATAATGTAAGGGACTGGTTTTATTAATTATATATTTCCTTAAATTTAAATTAATTTCACTTTCGCACTTAAATATATTTTGTAAATTCTAATTTAAATTTTACTGAAAATATTGTATTTTAATTAACGAAATAGATAATTTATAAAATTAAAATGTTTTACGAATATAATTTCAAATATAATATTGAAAACAAAATTACGTTCAAACATTCGAGGTTTATCAGTAGAATTCAAAGTTTTGTTGTAACCAATAGAATATTCAGACTTCAAGCCTGCGCAAATTGAAAAAGGGGCAAGCTTCTGATTGGTCGGCATTAGCACTATGACTTAAGAATTTAAAATTTGGCGTATTCGAGGGTTACGACATAATGCTAAGGTTAATGAGACAACTACATATACCGCAGCACGCATTTGTCTATACTCGAATTAAAGCTGCTACTTGTTATGTATCATTGAAAAGCTTATAAAATAAGCAAAAAGGCGAGACTATTTTCAACATAGGTTCCCATTTAAAACATCATAAGTTTGTGTTATATCTCGAGAATTATTAAGTTTTCAAAAATCTAATTACTCCATTTTATTCTATTTAAAAAACGGTAAAATTTTTATAAAAACAATTTTTCTCTAACTATCATAATAAATAAGATATGATATATTTTCAAAATGAACGAAAAACGAGTTTTTGCCTGTAGCTCAGAAACAAAAGAAGATCGAAAATTCCTGTGGTGACTATAAAACTTTTCTCGAAAAGTTGACCCTGGAATCGGCAAACGGTTTTGCTCGATCATTAATATTACCCGAGATACCTTATAAAAACATCGAAAATGAGACACTCTGTGCATAGCTGTAACCTTAGCTTTATGCCGTAACCCTAGAATATGCCAATTTTCTAAATTCTTAAGTCATAAAGCTAATGCCGACCAATCAGAAGCTTGCCGCTGGCGATATTCATGACTTTGTATTTGACGTTTGATGTTTTAAAAAATTCTGTCACATAGGTCGGACTCCCCAACACCTTTTCTTTCTTTTCTTGTCTTTTATGTCAACATGAATGACGTGTCGCTGTTAGAAAAAATGACATTACCGGCCTACTGTGATTGGTTTGCCCTAAGATGTACATGTTCCAGGCAACGTTATGTAAAATTTAATGCAAAGTCATAATGCTAATACTAAGGTAAAGTCTCAAGTTTACAGCTTACATGAACCAGCCTTTATTAATGAAACGTCATAATGCTAATGCTAAGGTAGTTTTAAGTTTACAACTTACATGAACCAGCCTAAACAAGGTTGCATCAGAGGTATATTTCTAATACGTATTTGCTTATTTCACGCTTTAATTGTAGTATGATGGATTTATAAAGTATGTCTTTTAAACACATTAAAAGTGTGAAAAAAGTGCACTTGTTTTTTTCACACTTTTATTGTAAAAAGTGTTTCATTTCACTTATAGGATTTGACGAACTGGCCTACGGCTCGTTCGGTCAAACTTTCCTATTCGTGAAATAAGATTATACTTTTTACTCATGTTGCATAAATGACTAATTCTAATATATTTATTACTGTATAAATGAATAATCGAAATACAAATTGGCAAGTGTGCACATTCAATATACATTAGCCTATGGAAATTAGGAAAAAGTACATTATACTCACTTTGAACGTAGCTGGTTGACGAATGTGCGAACGCAACCTTAAATATCTATTATTTTCGCTTGCAATTTTTCTAAATATAACAAAAATAACCTCACCTAACGCACAAAAGTCAGTCTTGCTCTTGGAAAACTCGGGGCGATAATTAAAAAAAAACTATGAACCAATAAATAGGTTATAAAATGCTTCTGTATCAGTTGCATACACTATGTTTTCTACGACGATTCATAATAATTTAAAAAATAAACTATAAACCAATAAATTGATTATAAAATTCATCTATATCATAATGATAATCTATATCAAAATGAAAAGAAAAGCTGTATTATAATGAAAATCTGCATCATAATGATAATCTGTACCGAAATGAAAATCTGTATCTTAATGAGTATCATTCAAGTACAGATGACACATGCATAATAGGTATATTAAAGTATAGGAGTAGAAAAAATATATTTTTTACGTCTGTAAAAACTGTCCGACTTCCCTCACAGAACTCCGTTCGTCAGCTCACTTCCACTGATTCAATTCTATACTCAACTGACTTCCACAGCTTCTATATACTCAATTGACTTCCACAGCTTCTCTATACTCAGCTGATTTCACAGCCTCTTTATACGCACCTGAACTGACTGTGATAACAGAACTGCCTGCCTTCCACTAACTAACTCACTCTGGGGTAGAGCTGCGTCACTTATATAGTTGCCCTAATACTTTCCGGAACAATCCAGCAACGTCCCGAACGATAGAACAATGCCCGTACCTATAGTCGATGCTCAATCTCGTACTTGAGTATTACTTCGCCAAGCATTACTCCGGTCGTTCTCGACCTCAAGCACATCATATGTTTCATAGTCGATACTTCGTGAATTTTCGGTTAGGTACTAATCGCAAGGTAGGGATTTGGAGAATTTGTTTTAGTTGCGTTGGTATATTTGTAAATTTTAATATTTTACTGTCAAATTATAATTTTGACACCTACATATACGTCAGGTCATAGATATGAGTGTAATGGGAAATAAAATAATTGCATATACCACCAAAGAAAAATTGCTTTTGGCTAATATAGTAGACAAATATAAGTTAGTTGGAAGCAAGAAAACGGACGCTGCGACAATTCAGAAGAAAAATGGAGAATGGGAAAAAATTAAAGACGAGTACAATACCAGAGGTGACATCATCTCACATCTCACAAATACCATTCATTTAAAGAAATTATGGAATAATTTGAAGCAACGGTAAAATGAAATCTCAATAATTTCTTAAAATGAATTTTAACTTTAAAATTACATAGGAAAAGCAGCGACAGAATTAAAATATCAAAGATTAGTTACGGGAGGTGGTCCTGAGCCACAAATAGGAATTGATCGAATATTCGAAGCGGTGGATATAGCTGCACCACATGCAGATGTGACATTAGAATATCCATGGAACAGTACTGCTGGAATGGAAAGTCAAAATCAAAATTCTTGTGATAATATTTCAGAAATAATAGTTAGGCCTTCAAATACATATAATGTAGATACAATTCATTCAAACATTTCAAATAATAATACTACTTCTAGTGTTAATATTAGTGCTGGTAATAACACCAGTGCTAGTAGTAACACTACTTCTAGTGCCAACAAAAAGAACAAACTGGCCAATTTAAATACGGAATCTAATTTAATAATTAAAAAAATTAAAGAAGCCATTAAACAACAAGAAGAAATATATAAAATACGGATGAAAATAGAAGAAGAACAATTAAAAACAGCTATAGTAGCAAAAAAAAGACTGGAGGCCAAAAGACATTTGGCCATACTGCAATTAAAAAGATTTATAACACAAAATAACAAATAATTAAGAGAAATTAAAAATATTTTTCATTTTATTTAAATTAAATGTTGTTAATTATTATTATTATTCCTAAAATGTTGGTTAAATAAATTCATTTCTAAATAATAACCCTAACTGATTATTTTCATTATTTATAACTGGAATATTTTCATTGGCATTACCTACTTCTTCCACAATGTTATTTTCATTTGAAGCAATTGCTATATTTTGCAATGTTGTAGCAGCACATATAATAGCTATAGAGGTATTTAATTTTGTTGATAGTCCCCTTCTCAAACACGGAAATCTTCTCTTCCAAACACCAAAGAGATGTTCAACAATATTTCTTGTTCTGATGTGTGCATAATTATATCTCATTTCACCATTGGTTTCTGGATTAATTACTGGTGTCAATAAATAATTTCTACACGGATACCCATTATCCCCTAAAAGTAAACCCTCCACATGATTTTGCTCAAATAATACGCGAAACGCGCTTCTATTAAATATTAGACTATCATGTCCAGACCCGGGATGCCTCACGACAATGTCTAGAATTTCTAATTGAGGTCCAGCTACGAACTGAACATTCAGTGAGAAGTATCATTTCCGGTTCCGAAATACTTCCGCATTATCGCCCCCAGGATTTGATATGGGAATATGTGTACAATCTATACATCCGCTTACTCCAGGAAAATTTGCAATACTCCAAAATTTATTTATGTTTTCATTTTGATTTTCAGGAAATTTTATGTACTCCGGCAAATGACCTGCTATTATTTCAGAAACATTTTTTATAATCCGACTTACAGATGCCTGACCAATTCCTCGTAAGTCTCCATTTACATGTATTATTAAGGGTAAAATAGTCTGCAAAACTGTGTTCTTTGTAAATCTATATCTACTACGAAATTCATCTTCGCTATAAAATTATAGTGGATTTTCCATATCACAAATGTAGCGTTTTGGCCTTCTTTCTTGATGAACACCTTCCACAATGTCCATAAATTCGAAAAACTATAAATTATCTTCTCTATCAGGATCCATTATTTCTTTAAAAATTCAAACTGTCAAAAATTTACAGAAACAAATACTTAAGCACGTCTCAAGGTTGCTCTCATGCTCTCTCGAGTAAAGTCGTTGTCAAGTTTGCGCGAAGTCTTACTTCATAACCGAGTAGGGACTATAATAGCTGATTCAATACTTAAGTATTACTCAAGTTTGAGATTGAGCGAAGTTATGACTATAAGTACGGGCATAAGAACAATGCGCGGGTAATTACGCTTTTTGTCCCCTCTGTACCCACTGCGCACATAATTTGTATGGATGTTAGTTTTACTCTGTTACATTGATAAAATATCAATTAATCTATATCGTGTACTGTCATGAAACCACCCACATATTGCTACAGAACAATTTAAGAACATTTATTCCAAATTTGGTTAAATAAAACTTGGTCATTACGGTCTAATGTACTTTCTAACATCTAACCTGCGTATACTTACAGATTCATAAACGCCAACGTAATGTTATTTATATAGATGGAGCTATGAAAAGAGAAACTTATAACAATAAACAAATAGCAAAGAGAGACAGCAACAATATTGTAAGTAAATCATAATTCTTTTAGCAAGGATCATAGCGGTCTCATGAATCATTAATTTTGATTTGTAGGTGTACTTTCAACTAGTTGTAATTGCCGTGTAAGTCCAGCGGGTATTAGAGACTATTTTTTTCGATATTGATATTACTTGCTCCACTTAATCAATGGGCTGTACCGTTAGTACGTCGGTTTACGAGATTAACACACTTATTTGTTATTAGAATGCCGGAAAAATGACACCGGTACTGACCACACTAAGAACCCCATTAGCAGGATACTATCTGTTCTTGAGTACTTGAAATATATCTTACAACTTATCACTGAATATTTCAATAATGCTTTTGCGTCGCTTGATTATTGATACGTTACGTAACACAATCACGCTTTATAAATGATATACCTTGTAGAATGTCAGATAATGCTGATTTTTCTATTTGTTATCAATTTTCATTTTTTCCTCAACATTAAATTTAACATAGTTATCAGTTAGGAGTTATTTATGGTACAAGTCAAGTGAGCAAAGACATAAAAATTTAATCCGTAAGTGGAAAGTTGCTAATTTCCCCGAGTAGATGAATAGACCATTTACATTGAGAATGAGACATCTATTGCAAATTTTTGAAACTTTCAATTGTATTCTCATATATAATATCATAAGTGGTAAATTTTTCCCGGGAAAATTTTCAGAATGTTACGAGAGCCGGTTGCCTAGCAATTTATTGAGTGTCATTGACAAAAAAATCACGAGTAGTCAAACGAGTGATTTTTGATCAATGTCACGAGATAAATTGGCAATAGGCTCGAGTAAAGCAATCGGAAAATTTTTCCAGGATAAAATTTAACCACGAATGGTATTCGGATGACTATTTCCAAAATAAAAATCAGGTAATCATTTATATATTTTTTTCTTCACAAAAATTTTCTAATTTTTATTGTGTTTGGAGGTGTTTTATTTAAGTTTGCTTTTTCAACGTTTTAAATAGATTCCTGTCTGAATCGACTCGTTTTTAATAAAAACTGATAACATTGAAAATATACACACTTTCACAGGTATGTAAACAATATGTTTCTAAAACGTCAAAAAAATTTCGCTTATCAAAACTCACTTGTAAAAATACGACATCTTATTGGCTTAAAGGGTGCGATAAAATTTTTGTGTCGATGTTTTGTCGAAATGAAACTTGGTAACTAGGAAAAATCCGGAATTCGGATTGGTTTACAAATTTATGAGTGAAATAGTCTACATAAAAGCGACCTCAACATGACCTCTACTGATCTCTCAACAGTGTCTGCTGTTCCCATCCGAAGGAAACAAATACCAAGACACATTTTTGTTTTCATTTGATTTGTCTTTGCACTCCGGGACATAACAATGTATTCCAACTATGATTTTAGTATAGTCAAACATTTCTTATTTGGCAATGAGAGATGACAGTTTGACATAAACAACTATGAAATTAAAATAAAATAAATAAATAAATAAATATATCATCACGGCATATTACCCATTGCTGGGTAACTGACCATATCATCAACGACATGTAAATAATAATTATGTTGTTGAGTTATCGTGAAGGAATTATCAGATGATGAATGAAACTTGTCCGTTTCTTCACAAAAAGTTTTATTAACCCAAAATGTACATTTTGTGAAGAAAAGGACAAGTTTCATTCCCAGTGCCGGCCCGAAACTTTTGAGCGTCCCAGGCGAAAATTGTAAATTGCGCCCCTCATTTAGTAAAATTTTGTTTAGATTATGTAGGTACAAAAATTAGAAGAGGCGATTTGTGTCCATAACTCGCGAACAATTATAAATCTTAATCTGAATGAAATTTTTTTGAAAATATTTTGGATATTTAAAATACAGAGATTTTTTTTTCTTTTGGGTTCTAGAGAGTCGTATTATTTTTGACTAATACCATATACAGGATTAGTCACGGGAGAGTTATTTTCAAACTCCGTTTGTGTGCACCCCGAAATATAATTTACAACATCGTTTAGTTTCCTCTCTTAAATAAAATAGAATATTTAATTCACGATTGCTTTGCCTGTCTAGTGATGATTCTGTCATTTTGACATTAAACAATTAAATATGGTCTGTTGTCATTAGTATTTTGGGTTGCAAACAAACGGACTTTCAAAATAACTCTTCCGTGACTAACCCTGTATACAGGTTATCTCACAACTCGCGCCCCAGAGCGAATGAGGAAACACGAGCTTGCATTCGGATGTGTAATTTCAAAGAAAAAAATCTAGCTTAAAAGATATTCGAGAAAAGACGTCTTAAAATTGACCAATCAGAGACCTAGACCTTTAACATGTGTTTGCCTTAATTTTACGTTACTATGGTTTTATACAAATCAAATCTTCTTTAAAATATGTGGGCGACTGTAGTCTTCGAAAAGTGTCAGTGTCAAATTAAATTTGACAAGATGAATAAAAAAAGGCAAATTCTTACCATGTATTCAGCTGCTGATTACTTAGAAATGATTATAATGGAGAATGTGGACGTAACGCCAGAAAGGCAGCACGAGTGTATTCAGAACATTTTCCGGATAGAAATCTTGTGGATCATAAAGTGATAATGAGAGCCATGACAAGGACGCATGAGACCGGTCAAGTTATGCCAGATCAAAAATGACAATAATATTTTCGTTTAACACATTTTACACAGCTGCTACAATACGTTGCACTGTACGATATAAATGATGATCTCAGATGACACCTTCGCTAACCTAAATTTGTTGACAGTGAAAAGTCAACTCTGAAGCGTCAAAATTACAATAAGTCAAACAAATTTTGTAACTCACTAGTAGTATTTTTAAAACCTAGCAACCAGTTTTATTTTGTAATAATATCATCACACCTCAAGATATCCTTCCGGGATTGGTGGATTAAAAAGTCTTGTAACTCCGTTATGCAAGCAGCCGCAAATTATTTTTTTCTATTTGTTGGCAACCTATTGTCGTTGGCAAGCGTCAGTTTCGTCTGAGGCGCGAGTTGCGAGACACCCTGTATAGGGAAAGAAAAAATATTTCTCAGTGTAGGTGTAAGTCTCGGTATAAATACTTTTCGTTATTTTGCAATTGGGAAAATCTAATTTAACTCTTTAACGGTTCATCTTAAGTAAAAATATAAGAATCTTGTTTTGTATACATTTCGATACGGATCACCGTTTTCAAGAAAAATGTAAAAAACTAAAATATGTCGCCTTTTTCCAAATTGGAGAAGGGTGGTTGCATCAGTGTATTTTTCTGTAAAGAATTCAGTATAAAAGCTTTTGTTGCAATTTTTTTAATGTTGAGGGTATTTTTCAGTAGATATCGTGAACAACAATTACTTCTTCAGTATTTGACATGACAATGTTTTTAATTAATATAATCGCCAACGAATTTAACCATTCTTCTTTCTTAGTATAACGTAAAAAATTATAAATAGGATTTAATTAATATAAGTTTGCTGCAACTGGAATTGTCAGCATTATGATTAAATCTACACACTGGACGAGTCAATAAACTTATAATTTGATTTTTAATTTATTTTGCAAAAAAATAGTCTCAAAAAATGTCGCTTTAAAACCAATTTCGCCCCAGGCGGTCGCCTGGCTTGCCTGTAGCTTGGGCCGACCCTGTTCATTCCTCATCGAACATGTAAATAATTTCACAAGGCAGTTCGGACCTCTCACTCTAATCAGGCGCACAACACAAGTGTAAATGGTCTATTACATTATGCCTCATCTACACGTTGGCCGAGGTTAGGCGAATGAAAGCCAACGCCCAATTTACACCAACGTGTGGAAAGGCTTTTTGTCTAACTTCGCAGCGACTCGCATTGGCCACTCGCCTTTTGCCGACGCTCGCCTCAGTGTCGGTTTTTGGAGCACGAGTCAAAGAAATGAGAAACGTCTGACACTGGTCTAATGGTCTGCGCCAAATACTCGCCAACGTGTAGACGCAAAATAGTTGCGCCGACTAGCCTTACTTTGCCTCGTCAGTAATTGTTTATATTGGTTTATTGGCGTTGGTTGGCCCAACGTGTAGATGAGGCTTTACACTTTTTCCGGCTAAATTCGATACTAGATTTTAGAAACTTTTTCGACTAGAAAGCAAACTAGATTTGAGTCCAAATATGGCGTCGTTTAAACCGAACAGGTGATGCATGAAAACAATTAAGCCAACTATTTTCACACTGCTTGACATAAAGTTTTTGACACTTGTGGAAAAAAATTAACAAGAAGCGAACATTTATTAATTTTTAAGCGACGTTATTACATCGAGTATATCACAAGCATAATATACTTCGTTACATTTTTAAACTAAACATTTTGACATTTATACCTACGTTGGCATTTCTTTGCTGTGCGTTCACTGCGCAGGTGTAGTCTGAAACTTGGATGAAATTAGGGTCAGATCTAGTTTAAGAAAATGTCAGAAAATATTTCTAGTATGAAACTTGGATGCGTTAAATTCTGATTTACATTAAACTATATTTTCCAGGCTAAGTCTAGTTCCAATTTAGAAACTAAATTTTTGCCAGAAAAAGTGTAACGTAATTTTTAACACTTCCCTTTCAGACCTTCTTTGATTAAAGTTAAAGACGCCATTTTACATATATATTTCATTTTAAAATTATCAACAAATTGATTAGATCAATTCCTTTTCATCCTCATCATCAAAGTATACTTTTAAAATCGAGGTTTCAATACATAAAGTGTCACTTTAAACGTAGGTGTTTCAAAAATAAAATAAATACTGTAGCGCACATTTTACTATTTTGTATAGTCAGTCTATTTTTATATTTCAGTAAGATATAGTAGTAGATTGGCTTTAGTTGACTTTCACAGAAAGCGATTGTATAAGGGTTAAAAAACATAACCGCAAACCACACTTGAATAATTATAAATAAATAAAAGTACCACAACAACTTATTATTACCCATTGTTGGGTGTGTCAGTTTGCTTTTATTCAGATCTATGTAATAGGAAATACAATGGAAATATGTTCACGTGGTGATATTTCCCGATTAATTCTAGAGAAAAAGTGTAAATAAAAAATCTGGTGTGGCTAACACAATACCTCCCACCATTAACCGCCCGAGTCACAAAAAATATTAAGCTAATCCTAATTTTTGGATTAGCGAATTTTACTCTAATTTTGACAGTTTATTTCTTAAAATATAGTCTAATCTAATCCAAGTAACTACCATTTTTGATAATAAAATGAAGATTATATTTTAAATATCAGGATAGAATAGAATTCGCTAATCCAAAAATGAGGATTAGTTTAAACTTTTTTGCGAATCCCTAATTTTTATTAATCTAAATACATACCTACATATTTAGTTTTACTGGAAACTGTATTGAATTCATTTCCTATTCTATTTACTTTTTTCTTTTAAATACGTTACTATTATTAATTTGAAATAATTAGTTCTTTGACAGTGACATTTATCTGTCAGTTACATAGGTACATTTGAATAACTATGCGTAAGGAGTTTTGTTTGTTTAAAGCGGAGGCTCTGGGATTTAAATTATAAATAATTTTATAACTTTATCCATAATATATGTAAAAAAATTATTAATGCAAATCTGTAGAAAATTTAATAATCTTTAATTTTTATAATAACGTTAATCTCGAAAAATAACGTTTAAAGGTATTTTTCGATGAAAAACTATTTTGAGCTTCCAGTAAAGTGCCATTTCCTGTCATCCGATTTACACCAAATTCTAATGGGCTATTTCCATTATAGAAAAAGTTCGAAATACAATGTTTCAAAATTTTCTGAATAATAGTATTTGAGTTAGAGTGGAGGATCCACACATACATACACACATACACACAGACATCATCGTGAAAATGTTAAAATTGGATTCTAGGGACCTTAAAATGTGGTCATTTACCAAAATCTTGATATGCAATTTTTAGCACGATCCCTGTACCTCCCTTACCAAGGGTAGCTGGAGGTAAAAAGTTGTTCTGTTCAGTATTAAAAAGTGCATCTAATGAACCCAAATTTATTTATTTAACATATCCCTGCTACAAGATAGGCGTAAATTAAAATTATCATCTTCTAGCTGTTTACAAAATATGAAAAATAAAACAAAAATAATAATATTCCTGCTTCACCTATAATTTACCCTATTAGGAGGAAAAGTTACCCCTGTACTAAAATATGAAGCGAAATTTCAAATAAATTATTCCTGTACTAGAACTATTAATATTTTAAAAAATTAAACACTATACAAACATCACGTTGGTTAATATTGGAATTATGTTTGTGTAGTGTTGAATTTTTACCTTCTGTCACCTTTAGGTAAGGAAGGTATTGTCTTTAGTCAAAAAATTCGGTGGTGAGTTTTTGAAGAATAAGCACGTTTTAGGGTCCCTAAAATACGATTTTACTATTTTTACGATGATGTCTGTATGTGTGTGACTGTTTGTGTAACAAAAATTTCATCTACGATAACTCTAATACTACAATTCCAAAAATTATAATTCGTTCGTATTCTTCTTCATCATCCATATTAAGAGATGATTAGATTTTAGTTATAATTGGTCAACCGGAAGTACACTCATTTGAAGATTTTAACAGTATTCTTGCAAAAACGATGTTAAGTATCATTTTTTCATATTTAATATTATTATAAATATTAAAGAATATTTTAGTCTTTGCAAGATTTTACTGCATTTTATACTTCATATTAAATAAATATAGAGTTAAAAAATCTGATGCGGCCAGCACATTACCTTCTGTTATGTATTTTATACAAATTATATACAGAAAGTTTCCAGCAAAAGATCCTATATTTCCAGTAGAATTATAAGACAAACATACTATGTCAATTGCACTTAACACTGACCTCTTTCAATCAAAATTTTCTTAATATAGTAGCTGTTTCCATAGCTTGCTACTTTATGAAATTTAATTTCTTTATAATCTTTTAACTGTATAACCATCTAATATGAAGTATAAAATGTATAGAGAGAGAATAAAATATGTATAATAACATTAAATGTGAAAAAATGATATTCAACATAGTTATTTAATGAAAAACTGCTAAAAATCTTCAAATGAGGTACTTCCGGTTGACCATTTGTAACCAAAATCTAATCAGCTCTTCACATGGATGTAACGAAGAAACGCACATACTCACACACACACACACACACACACACACACACACACACACACACACACACACACACACGCACGCACGCACGTACACGCACACACACACACACGAATAATTCTAAAAATCATAAATTAGCTAGCTATGCTATAACTATGGAAACAGCTACTATATTAAGAAAATTCTGATTGAAAGATGTTAGTGGCAAGTGCAATAGAGGGTTATACAGAGGTATATTTTCGAGCTGCCATCTTCTGGTATTTTCCTTGTACTACACTTGTGACTCATTTCACTCCGTTGCTAGATTACAAACAATAACAAATCGCTGTCATGGTGACAGTTTGCAAGATGGTGCCAAATATCAAGCGAGTGTATGGTCTTTGCAACAGTGACTCCCGCTATAATTATAAAGAATACATGACAAATGTGAAATTCTTTAAATTTCCACAGCCATCCGAAGACATTGAATCACATGTAAAACTCAAATGTCAAAACACAAGTGAAAGAAGACAGAACTTTAAAAATGGCGTAGTTTGTTTGTAATCCGATCTTCCATCTCAACTTCTACATCGTCGCATTCTTTCTTGCGTGTGACGTCAAAATCATAACCCTCTATTGACATACTCGTACTATATTTGTCTTATAATTTTACTGGAAATATAGGATCTTTTGCTAGAAACTTTCTGTACAGAATTTGTATAAAATACATACAACTGCCGGAAGGTAATTTACAAGAAATATAGAATCTTTTGCAAGGAACTTTCTGTATGGAATTTGTAGAAAATTCATAGAACTGGCAGAAGGTAATGTGCTGGCCACATCAGATTTTAAAAATATTAATAGTTCTAATACAGGAATAATTTATTTGAATTTTCACTTCATATTTTGCAGGGATGACGATTCTTCTAAAGGCCCGCTCCTACAGTTCGGGCCACCTTGCCTGCGTTTTTAAATAATAGTAGGTAACAGTATGAAATAATTAATACAAGTTACATTACGGAACATGTCCTTATAATTTCATTTAAATTTATAACGGGCCCGGAAATTCGTGTTAATAAAAATCCTGTTTTGCTTATTGGAGATGCAGCAGTGTTGCTAATATCCACAATCGGCAGGAAATAATGCATCAGCCATCTGTCGCCGAATCTCCCGGGGCGTCCGAGCTACAACTCACTGTCATGTCTTGTGAAAAACGCCGGAATTATCTCGAGTCCCAGGTGGCGGACTGAATGCAAATAATACCCATTACCAATTACCAAAAATGTACGCCGAAGCGATAACGGCTTTTTAATTTACACAAAACTCCGAAATTTACTTTGCATATATAATATTACACGTTTAATAATGATATCGTTAATTTATATAGAGTGTTATTATCGTTTTCATCATATAGAAAATTATCATATTATGCATTCTACGAAAATTAATGAAGTTTTCATGAGTCAAATGTATCGTATTCGTATCGTAAACAGGATGGAGCATTGGAGGACACACCGTAGCTATTGGTAATGTTCAAATATTGTCTCTCCGAATTAGTTGTCATCAAAACAGTTATAAATAGTTTTTCTTCAATATTCATATTATGCTACTGCATACATACACTATAGAATATATTCATTTTCTTACTAGTACAAAAATGTTGTTATTATTGTACTAGTAAAAAATGTTAGTCTTAGTTCACCGCTGGCGGCGGCAGTCGCCACAGCAACACAGATCATATTTGAAATTGTTATTTGACAGTTGTATCGTTTTTTTTTTTATATTGTACAAAGCCAGCTTTGGCTGAAATTGAAAACTCTACAATTAAAATTTTTTTAAAAAATGTCAAAAAATTCTTTGAAACACTTGCAGAAAAAATAGTATGTCATTCAGAGTAGAACGCCCTTTTTGTGTTTTACCCAGCTTGTCTGGCCTCGGCTAGCGCCTCGGCCGCAATAGACCGCTTTCTACTCCGAATAAGATAATATACTATTTTCCACTCCTATGCTTTAATATAGGTACCTATTATGTATGTGTCATCTGAACTTGAATGACTCTCATTAGGATACATATTATCATACGTAATATAACAAGTGATATGATTATCATCGATGATATTCTCGAGTGAAACCGAGTTGCAGATTTCACGAGTCCGAAGGACGAGTGAAATGTGCTGCTTCGGTTTCACGAGCAATATCTTCGATTATTAATCATATCACGAGCTTATATTTAATGAGAGAATATAATGAATTTTTGTGACACATTGTGAGTGCTGCTAACCTAACTTTTAATATATTGTATTACAACATGGTTAATTTGACAATTGTCTTATTATTTTCATCGTTGTTGATATTAACTCAACGATTATCGCACATTTTTATACTCAAAATTAATTGTCAATGTCAAATAAAGAAAACAAATCCCTTAGTAAATAAGGTGATAATTTCTTTGTTTTTTATCATCGCTGTGATAGATATGTAACTAGGGAGATTCTGAATATTGATTGGCGGAAAACATGTCACGTGACTCATGAATTATATTCTCATTATGATACAGATTTTTTTTTCATTTCGATACAGATTATCATTATGGTACAGATTTTCTTTTCATTTCATACAGATAAATTTTATAATTTATTAGTTTGTAGTTTATTTTTTTAATTAATTATTAATACACTCGTTGCTTATTATACTACAGGGTGTCCGGATTTCGAAGGCTACCATTGGAATCTCGAAAATTATAAGTGATAAGACTTCGGTTAAATGGGACAAGTGATGCGTCTTTGGGGAGCCATCTTATGTGCATTGTGTTTTCGTTTTGACAAAAATTCTCATAGGTTACTAAAAAATGGCGGAAACTGAATTTAGTCGATATTTTCATTTTGAAATTACTTCTAAACTATCAGTAATCGAAAAAAAAATTCAAATAAAAAAGTAAGATATTTTTATTGTCTATGCAGTGGCGTATGAAAATAATTTTTCTATCGGTAAATTTTCGAGATATAAGACAAATTTACATTTTCTTAAATGGAACCCATATTTGATTATTGCTTAAAAAATGCTTATTTTTTCTCTTTCTCTAATTAACGGGTTTTCTGAATAATAATTAATTATGGAAATAATATTCCTCATTTCAAAATTAACAATAAATGCATTGTGTCTTCCGATTCATTTATTTTCAAACTAACAAAAACAAAAGTTTACACATTCCATATTTTTACTATGGACAATGTTTTTACCTTCCGTCACTTTTAGGTAAGGAAGGTATCAATAAACACGTTTTCGGATCCCTAGAATACGATTTTACTATTTTACGATGATGTCTGTATGTATGTATGTATGTATTTGTGTATATATATATATATATATATATATATATATATATATATATATATATATATATGTATATGTGTGTGTGTGTGTGTGTGTGTGTGTGTGTGTGTGTAACAAAAATTTCGTCTGCGATAACTCTTAATACTACAATTTCAAAAATTATAATTCTTTCGTATTCTTCTTCGTCGCATCCATATGAAGAGCTGATTAGTTTTTGATTATAATTGGTCTATCGCAAGTAGGTACCCTCATTTGAAGATTTCAACAGTTTTTTTTAAAAAACCTATATTAAATATCATTTTTTCACATTTAATGTTATTATAAATATTGGCACACCCAGCAATGGGTAATATGCCGTGATGATATATTTATTTATTTTTATTTATAAATATTAAGGAATATTTTATTCTCTATAAGATTTGATTATATTTTATACTTAATATCAAAGGGATATAGAGTTAAAAAATCCGTGTACGCAAGACCAATATGAAGTATAGACCCAAATATAAAATTGCACGTATTTGACGTAGTTTGACATTAACATCTATTTTTATATTTTTTTGTTATTTTTTATCCTAATCCATAGCAAGGTTCATTACAAAAACCAAACAGTATATCAGTTTTAAATATACATATCTCGCTTATACAAACGGCTAATTTGACTTGATGTGCTAGACGCATAATTTAATTCTCTAAAACTCTTACTTGAAGCATTTATTTTTAAAATCAAAATAAAACCGTTTTATTCAAGAAAAACTGTTAACAACTTCTGGTAATATATCACTTCCGGTTAGCCTGTTTTATCCAAAATCTACTATGTTATTCCAATTGACATTAAAGTCTTGTATACCAAATTTGAAAAGTTTTGGATTATATTTTAAAATAGTTTTTCATTAAAATCTATTATAGGCTGCAAATAAAGTACCATTTCTGGAAATTATGTAATGACCAAAAAGAGAGGTGCACAACTAGATGTTATAGCAGTCTTAAATACATAATTTCAACTTTTTACGGCTTACCGTTTTTGAGTTATGCAAGATATGGGATTCTGGGATGGTCAAAATGGATATTTCCGTTGAAATCTGAAAACCGAAATTTTTCGCGATCACAATACTTCCTTTACTTTGTACAAGGAAGTAAAAATTATAAAGATATTAAATTTCATAAAGTAGACAGCTATAGAAACAGCTACTATATTAAGAAAATTCTGATTGAAAGATGTCAATGTCAAGTGCAATTGACATAAGTGTGTTTGTCTTATAATTTTACTCGAAATATAGGATCTTTTGTTAGAAATTTTCTGTATGGAATTTGTAAAAAATATATACAACAGCCTGAAAGTATTGTACAAGGAATATAATCTTTTGCAAGGAATTATCTGTATGAAATTTATACAAAATAAATAAAACTGACGGAAGGTAATGTGCTGGCCACATCAGATTTTTTATGTTTGTGTACTGAACTTTAACCGCTAATGTAATTTAATATACTAATCCTATAACAATTTTTTTTCAAAATTTGTGAAAATACTCCTTAGTGGCATATTTGAAGTGCCACACTGGATTCAGTTCTCTAGAACATAGTTAATAAATTTTTAAAAGTATCGTTGTATATAGATAGAATTAATTTGACAGAATGACAGTTTTTAAGTCATCCCGAAATTAATTTGACAGTTTTCATGTCCTCATGTAATTAGTTTTATCGGTTTCAGGATAGTAAGCCTTTGTTTACATATAAAAAAGTAAGCTAACTAAATAATAACTATTCGTACGGCGGGAATATTATAACCATACTGACATGTCACAGTCGGTAAAATGAAAATAAAATAAAAGTATAATGCTCTCTTCATTAATACATAGGTACAGATAACTTTAGTGTGTCGTTCTTAACAAATAAATAAATATAATATCACGGCTTATTACCCATTGCTGGGTGTGCCAATCTGCTTTTGTACACAGATATCGGTAATGATTAAATATTTGCACCGTGCGGGCGCTTACCAGGCGTCACCTCACGGGCACTCAATGCTGGCATGGAGAATGCACAACAGGGGTCAATTTTATGCCATTTAAAATTCGAAAATATTTGGCGCCGGTCGGGATCAAACCCGGTTCTCCAGATTTGCGACCTGACACTCAGGCACGCGGCCGGCTACGAGACAAGGTTTAGTTTATTCTAAAATAATAAATATAAGGAATAATAAAGCACATAATTTGAATATTTGTCATATTGATATATGTCAAAATAATTATTTTGTTTACAATAGCATTCTGAAAGTACAGTGTTCAAAAAAATTCCTAACTCGGAGTAGGCTTTGAACAAAGAAACCTATGTCAATTTAAAATATTTAATTATACCTTGTTCCATTTAAGCCATTCAGTATTGCGGAGCATAGGGAATAGTTTTGACCTCTCTGATTGGCTGAAATTAGAGACAAGAGACAAATTTACCCAATGTAATTTCGGTTACTTCAGATTTGTGCTGTTGCCAGTGCCATCTACTGAATGGCTTAAATGGAACAGAGCATAATTCTTCTTGAATCTTATTTCAGAAATGGAAAGAAATTAGAAAACTGCGAATGTCAATATACTGTATCCTTTTTTATTGTCTTTTTTGCTTAAAATTACATTTTAATATCAATTTTGACAATTTTACTTTTGAATTAAACAATGATCAGACATCGTTTCAGTGTTCATAGCTTACTCCGAGTTAGGAATTTTTTTGAACACACTTGTAGTATTAAATGAAAGAATTTCTAAAATAATATATTTATAAACAATATCTTCAATTTCTGAAACAGATAAACTACTGAACAAACCTTGGATGATATGAATCATAACAAGCCTTAGATGTCCTAAAATCCTCGCTCTACGAAATCGGATTTCAAACCTACAGTTGCGGCAATTATTATACTGATAACAATTCTAGGTATGTTAATAGCTATAACAGATTCTTATTAAATTTATATTTGCCCAGTCATTTAGCAGTAAAAACAATAAAAAAAAGTATTCGCAGATAATATTCTTGCGACATACGTATTTATAAGTATATACTTAAATAAAATGCAAATGTTTTTATTTACTTAGATAATTTGTTGTTACAAACAAAAATAGAAAGCGTTAAATTTAGTGTAATTTTGGCAACAGCGCAAAATAAAATGGTTTGAAACTAATGTCTGTGGAATAGTGACAGGTGATATAGGATCTACCTGAAAGCAAGGGGCAACCGCTGCCGTTAACGAATAGAGCCGCAAAAACAAGTCTGGCCCCCAAAATGTTGCCCCTTGCCGGATCGCTATTGCACCAACGCTTCACACTACAGGATCGTAACATTTAAGTTCCCTACTATAGCTTTTCTTCATTCATCGTTTAACAAATTACTTTATATGAATATAATTACGAGTATTCTTCCAGTTAAACGGGGCCGTCTGTCTTTTGTAACATGCTATGAATTATTTAGAACACTACAACCTAATTACATAAAATATTGTCAATTGATCACTTAGTTTAGTTTACTACACATTGTAGCCAAACCTACGTATCGAAAATACATTGAAATCCAAGCGTTGTCAAAGTCAACAAAGTGATTAGTATTAATTAAGATGTACACAACTGCGTCTAAGTATTATAAATCAACAAAGGTAAATAAATGTTATATGGTTCTGATAACCTAACATTTTTATACGACTGAATTCAAAATACATATACTTATCTCAATTTAAAAATACTGCAAAATAACAACATAATGTTCTTATACTTATTAGACTGACACTTAGCAATATATAAAAATTCTTGTTGATTTGTATATTTATTTTCATTACATTATTATATTACAAATTAGAAAAAGTATTAATGCAAATCTGTAGAATATTTAATAATCTTTAATATTTATGATAACATAAATCTCGAAAAATAACAATTAAAGGTATTGAAGAAAAACTATTTTGAGCTTCAAGTAAAGTACCATTTCCGGTTATCTGATGTACACCAAAATTTAATGGCTTCTTTCCATATTAGAATAAGATCGAAATACAAAATTTCAAAATTTTCTGAATGATGGTATTTGAGTTAGAGCGGAGGATCCTTACACATATACACAGACATCATCGTGAAAATCTTAAAATTGGATTCTAAGGGTCTTAAAACGTGGTCATTTACCAAAATCTCGTTCTGCGATTTTTAGCACGATCCCTATACCTCCCTTACCGAGGGTAGCGGGAGGTAAAAAATTGTTACAAAAGGCTAGAAGCTATTCAACCACTCATTCGTTTGCTCCATTCGCTGATACGCTAGTGTCCGAATTTCCAACTCGTACTAGAATAGATTGCCTTGAAAATTATGTTTTAAATATATTCTATACCTACTCCCTAGTGAACAATTATAAACCAAGTTTTATTTTATAACAGTGTGAAAATTATAAACCTCTGATTTACACCAATATTTTATTTAAATAAATAATGGAAAACTGTCTTAGTGCTGAAGCAAGCTTAAAATATTAAAATTCATAATATTTTTAACATTAAAATTAAACTATAAATATATTAAATTTAACAATGGTCAAACATATCTAAATATTATTTTCATATTTCATGTTATTGTATTCTGTATTTTGTTTTAATAAACAATTTAGTAGACCAACTGTGACATAGTTAGTTATTTATTATGAATATTTCACTGAGTTACTAAAAGCACGTGCAGTTTATTTCTAGGTTGTGATGTTGTGAAAAAAACTTTATTCTTCAAGGACTTTTAAACTAACCTAACCTAACTGAACGTAACGTGGCATACATATTTATGTATGTAATAATTTAATATTTTAAAATATATTATAAACTTATTAATCTGCAGTTGTAATTTGTAATTTATTTCAATCATTTAAAATATATCATTTTCGTTGTAACATTTATATGGAATAAATATATATAATAATAATATACCAAGAAATTTTTGGTATAAACTTGTAGGAGATTAGCAAAGATTTCATAAACAACCCGGGCCTGGTTGGTCCTTCCGCGAATTCCGGCGTTTCAGAATTTGACCTTTACTGCGTCTCTCACCCCGCATACTTCAAATGCACATTTTGTTTATCTTTGTCCGTCATGCTGTTCTGGAGACGATAGATTTTGTGTTTCAAAAGGAAATATTTGTTCACTCTCATACCTCGTGTATCCGTTTTTAAATAAATTAGTTAAATAAAATGGTTGTTTAATTATGAACATAAATGACATATAGTATTCATTATGTAATGTAATGCACTTTTTTCCAACTGTACAGTTTTTGTAAAATATTTTTTCTTGATTTTTGTATTATGTATAAAAAATATATTCCAGATCATTGATGATGATTTATTCGGAATAGAAACGTAGGAAAGTTAATTAAATGACTATTTAATAAACACTCAGTGGCGGATTTAAACTGATCTAGTCCCCCGGCGGAAGCAGAAAATGAGGCCCCTTTGCCCATTAGGTTTGGGTACTAATTTCTTGTATCAACTACTATTTCAAAAAATCTGATGTGGCCAGCACAGTATCTTCCGTCAGTTCTATGTGTTTTGTATAAATGTCATACAGAAAGTTCCTTTACAAAATATTCTATTTCTTATACATTACCTTAAGGCAGTTGTATGTATTTTATACAAATTCCATACAGAAAGTTTCTAGCAAAAAATCCTATATTTCCAGTAAAATTATAAAACAAACATACTGTCAACTGCACTTGACACCTTTCAATCAGAATTTTCCTAATTTAGCAGCTGTTATAGCATAGCTGGCTAATATATGATATTTAATTTCAGAAAGTTTCATGTACCTAAGAGATTCTATATTTCCAGTAAAATTATAACACAAACATGTCAATTGCACTTGACACTAACATCTGTCAATCAGCATTTTCTTAATATAATAGCGGTTTCCATGGATATAGCATAGCTAGCTGCTTTATGAAATTTAATTTCTTTATAATTTTTTAACTCTATATTCATTTAATATGAAGTATAAAAAATATTCAAATCGTATAGAGAATAAAATATTCTCTAATATTTATAATAACATTAAATGTGAAAAAATGATATTTAACATCGTTTTTTCAAGAAAAACTGTTAAAATCTTCAAATGAAGGTACTTCCGGTTGACCAATTATAACCAAAATCTAATCAGCTCTTCACATGGATATAACGAAGAGGAATACGAAAGAATTATAATTTTTGGAATTGTAGTATTAGAGTTATCGCATTAGAAAATTTTTGACCAAAGACAATACCTTCCTTACCCAACTGTAGCCAGTATCCCACTGTAATTTTTTTATAAAAATGGACGTAAATATTTTTATAAAAACCGTTTTGACATAATTTTTATGAAAACTGTATTTACATGACGTCACGTAAAAATTTTGATGTGACGTCACATAAATACAGTAGTCTATATTCATTTTGTTGAAAGCTGCGTTATGATTGGATGTTGATGCGGGTGTGCGCAATGCGGTTGCTTGAACCATGTGTAAAATCATTTTCTAAAAAGACATTATTTGAACAGCGGTGAGCGTGTGTTTATATTGAAATATAAAAAATAATATAAAGCAAAATAATCAAAATGTGTAGTGTGGTTCCCTGAACAGACAGCGTTTTAATTGATTTGTATAGAAATGAAGAAGTTTATACCACACAAAATTGCCTGAATATTAAAATACGCCAGGCAAAATGCGATTTTCAACTGCTAAATGTTATTATCTTATAATAATCAGGCAATACAACATAAAAAATAAGTATTAAAGTTAATTAATATTTACATGCGTTATTCTATGCATTTCTTTTTTCTCCTTTTAAATTTCCGTCAGAATCCTATTAGAATACTCATTAATCGTAACCAACAAAGTTGTCAACCAATAATTTTACTTAGAATTAGTATAAATATATTGATCTATAATTTTATAGAAAGTGTATTTTGAATTACCTATACAAATTTGCGAAAATAAAATATGAAGTAAATGAGAAGTCCATAACAAATCCGCCTCGTTCAAGCATTTTAAGATGGACTTTATTCAACTATATGCTCGCGTCGTACGTAGTGACGATAAAAGGATTAATTTTTCATAATTTATGTGTACAGTAGATAGAACAATGCCCATATTTCATGTGCCGAAATACACTGCCTTAGATGAGTGTCACGTTTCTCACTTTAATTTCGAACCATGTCCATGGTTTTTAAGAAATGGTCATTCATTCGAAGAAAAAATCTGTAATTTATTTCATCTTCTATTCGTAATTCGTTGCATGTGTGCGATAACTAAAACACTGCGATTTTTATTTCTTCTCTCCAGCCATAGACTAGTCCACCAGCGAAGTTCTGATTTTTTTATTTTTTGTATAACTGTATAATCCATTACTCCAACAATTATTGCAGCTAACAATTTTTTATTTGAATTGACGTTATTCATAATGAAATTACAAAACGCAACTACCTCTGCAGAACAACGGCCACAAAATGAAGTTTAGTAGTATCTTTGGCGCCTATTCTCTTTCATGAGTTATGCAGCACTCTATAAAAACGCGTAATTTTTTTTACAGTGGGATGCAGTACTTTCATGGAACGTTTTTATAAAAAAAATTATAAATTTTTTTACAGTGGGATACCGGCTTAAAGGTGACGGAAGGTAAAAAGATTAAGTTAAAAAAACAAAAACTCGTAATACAGGGTTGGGCCTAGAAATTTCTTTTTTTTTTTTTGGCAAATAAAATAAAAAGTATTGCTGATAAACAAAATTTATTTTTGGATAATAAAAGAACATAATTTCTAGTTTTAAATCATGCAGTTTTAAAGAAAACAACTTGAAGGTGGTGATCACCGTTCTTTATGCAGCACTGATGCATCCGATTTCTGAAACCCCTCTCTACGCGTTCCAACATTGTGGCTATTTCCTGCCGAATATTATTCTTCAGCTGAAGCAGAGTTGTAGTGTGGTTTTTAAAGCTCTGCCTTTAGATATTCCTTTGAAAAATCACATGGCGATGAGCAGTCAGGGGAACATTGTCCCCATAACTCTAAAGCAATGTGATTTTTTATAGGGATATTTAAAGGCAGAAGTTTACAAACAGGACCCTACTACCCTGCTTTAGCTGAAGAATATTATTCGGCAGAAAATAGCCCGAATGTTGGACATTGTAGAGAGGAGCTACAGAAATCGGTTGCATCGGTACATAGAGAACGATGGCCAGCATCTTCAAGATATTTTATTTAAAATTGCAAGATTAAAACTTGAAATTATATTCTTTCATTAGCTAGTGGCTACAATCTCAAGGATTTTTTTTTTGTTTCCATATAAATGCGTTAGGAGTCTATAAAGTGAGATTAGTCTATGATGGTATGTACAAAGGTACGAAATATTATTAATTCAATTTTGAAAATAGCAGTATTTATGTTTTCGTGGCCCCTCTAAACCCGAGGCCCCTGGCTTCCGCCAGGTGCGACACCCCTGAAATCCGTCACTGTAAACCAACTCTTCTGTCACTGACAGATAACCGCAAACTAATGTTTTGTTGTTGTGATTCTTTTGTAAAGTGCGAAATATATATTTTTAATTATGCCTGTTTACTATTGTTGCTTCCAGGATTGTGATTTGAATCCATTAATTAAAAAGAAATATATTTTCCTTTTTTTCATAAGAATAGTAAAGAGAAAAAAAGTTAGTATTGCCAACTTAATTGGAAAAATTAAAAAATAGTTTGTCACCCTGGCACGCTTTTTTCATTTCATAAATCTGCCGGCAGAGACGCCATAGTTAATAATATGGTCTATTATTTCTCATTATCCCTAACATCATACTAACAGTCAAGTAATACCAATACATTTAATATTCATTTTAATAATTTCATTGAAATTAAAATTTATTTAATAATGTACAGGAGGAAACGAATGTAAACTTTTCAAGGTAGTATTATTCTGCATAATAAGATTATTTAAGCCTTTATAAATATTTAAAATGTTCATATAATTAGCAACGTAGTTCTCATATAATTATAAGAAATTTAGAACGTTTTCCCGTAAAGCAACATATACTTACTTAGTTTAAATTTCAATTTATAAACTTTACGAGCGATTAATGTCTATAACATAAAGAAACTTTTTATAATAAACATGTATAGCAAGTATTTTAGAAGTTTCTATTAGTTTCATAATGTATATTTATGCTTCATAATAATAATAGTTAAACGCTAAACAGTAATAAACATTTGAACTTTATACCATAATTACAGAAATGTGTACAGTTATTACTAATACATAAAATATTTCAAGTAATTATTGTAAGAGAAATTTTAGCTTTAGAAGCATGCTTATCATTTACTTTAGTAAATGAGTATACTAACAGTAACCGTTTTAATATTAGATATCACTCCATCTAAAACATATTATGATTCATTGTCTTTGTCGGCTCCAGATCCACGTGCACGTAGGTATATGAGTATGACTAATACTCTCTGTACATACTGCACTTGCACACGTACTTATAATGTAAAAACAACATACCGTTATGCATCACTAATATTGTTAAACAAACTTTTCAAAGACAAAACGGTTACCAATGTTTTCAAAACTAATACTGACAGCTTAACAAAGAATGTAAACAAAGTCGAATTGTTTATTTCACACGTGCACGAACTATTGAAAATGATCCTTGAAGAGTTCAAATTATTTTTGCGTTATTATCTGTCTTTAATGAATGTAAAGTTTTATAAATATAAAATCATATAAACATTATAATTATCATTTGGAAGCTAAAGGTAATACTAAATTAGTCATATCAGCGTAGCCTAAACAAAATGGAGATTAAAAATAAAAACAGATAACAAATTTATACATACAGTGTGTCCCACTTAGAGCTGCCACCATTGGGATCTCGAGAAGTATAAGAGAGTTAATTGGTGTCAATGTGTATCAAGATCATAAAAGTGATCTTAAAAAAATACTTTTAAAGCGATGTGTATACAACATTTTTTAGGCGACTATCAGAAATAAATTTATATTTAAAAATAAATCTCATTTGATTGACTCATCTCTTGCTATCATCTGCTTACTGTCAAAATATTTTATAATACAAAAATGAAAATAAAATAACTATATTAATTAATATGTAGACAAGTAAATGAGCAGTAGCAATAGGGACAGCAATTAGTGATGGGTCAAATCCCGAAATTGAATGTTGTGGAAAAATTCCCGAGAATTCCTAGGAAAATTCCCAAGAATTTTTTTTGAAAAGTAATTTCAAATATTTCGTACCACCAGAATATTTGTTGACGGAGTAGGTAACAGGCAGGCATTAGTCACAAACATGCAAAGCAAATAATTATCTGAAATAAAATTTCAAAAAAAAATTCAGGAAAAAAAATCAAGATATTTTTCCCTGCAAATCGTAGTTGCAGAAATTCCCGAGAATTTTCCCGGGAAAAAACTAAATTTCCTTGCGGGAATTTTTTAGTAGCACATCACTAACAGCAATACACCGCCTGAAATCACGCTGGAAGCCTGTAAGTAATACAAAACTAATTTTATTTGCTGCGTAAACAAACGACTGGCTATAGCGGCTGTAAATTAAAAACCACGATACCGTGAAATTGAAGTAAAAGTGGCTGTGAAGTAAATGCAGCCGTGAAATAAAAGCAGCCGTGAAGTAAATGCAGCCGTGAAGTAAAAGCGGCCGTAAAGTAGTATTTGAAAGTGATACTTTACGGTTGTCAAAGGATACGTAAAATACCTATTTATGTATTAGCCGCAAAAAATAATTATTATGGAAAAGGACAAGAATTATATTCTCTACTGTAATAACTTATGAGAAATTTAAAAAAAAATGAAAATTCAAGAGATGACAATACGCACTTAGAAATAATAAATTTTGACGTTTATTCACATGCATGCTCAATGAGAAATCAATAACTGCAAAGGCTGTAGATGTAGAATTACATTGATAACAGTAGGAGCCATAAACGCGGTAACGCGTCGTAGTCACTTGGATAATGTCACATCGTGACGCGCCAGTGCGTTAAACGGAGTCGAATTATATCTATATTTACCTGCTTCATAGAAACTATTCATTTTAAGCGAAAAATGTATTACATACATAAATTTTAGAGTATTTAATTATCGTTCTTTTCATAATTACTACTACTTTTGTAATAGGATGAATTGAAAACAATAAAAAAAATCTGGCGTGGCCAACACAATACCTCCCGCCATTTACAGCCCGAGTCACAAAAAAGATTAAGCTAATCCTTATTTTTGGATTAGCGAGTTTTACTCTGATTTTGACAGTTTATTTCTTAAAATATAGTCTAATCAATCCAAAAAAACTACCTTTTCTTTAAACTCCTCAACAGGATTAAATCCCAATTACAGAGTGGGTTCACATTCACACACATCCATGCCTTAGTGGGATTCGAACCCAGAGCCCCGAGGGCACTCATGACATGAGGCGTTGCTCTAACCATTGAGCAACCGGAGCTATAATAAAATGAAGATTAAATTTTAAATACCGGGATAGAATAGAATTCACTAATACAAAAATGAGGATTAGCTTAAACATTTTTGTGAATCGTTAATTTTTATTAATCTAAATACATACCTATATACTTACTTATACTGGAAACCGTATTGAATTTTTTTCTATTGTTCTATTTACGTTACTAATATTATTTTGAAATGATTAGTTCTTTGATAGTGACATTTATCTGTCAGTTACATACATTTGAATAACTGCGTTTTGTTTGTTTATAGCGGAGGCTCTGGGATTTAAATTATAAATAATTTTATAAATTTACCCATAAAATATATAGAAAAATTATTAATGCAAATCTATAGAAAATTTAATAATCTTTATATATCAACATTAATCTCGAAAAAATAACATTTAAAGGTATTTTTTCGAAGAAAAACTATTTTGAGCTTCTAATACAGTGCCATTTCCGGTTATCCGATTTTCACCAAAATCTAATGGGCTCTTTCCATTACAGAAAAATTTCGAAGTACAAGGTTTCAAAATTTTCTGAATGATAGTATTTGAGTTAGAGTGGAGGATCCACACATTCTAGGGACCTTAAAACGTGGTCATTTACCTAAATCTCGATATGCGATTTTTAGCACAATCACTATACCTCCCTTACCAAAGGTAGCAGGAGGTAAAAACTGATTTTTGATGCTATCTTGTCAATTTGGCGGCGCCGATAGCAAAGTTATGAGGTTGAAACACCAGCATGTTTTCTGGGACATCTAAATTTACAAAATTGCCAAGTTTCAAAAGTTCCGGACTTATACGGAAGGAAATATACCATGCGTCTCGGCTATAATCAATATATGTATCCACAAATATCCTACTATGCAGTTAGTTCGATATTTAAGTTGACAGTGAACAGCATCGTAAAAAGTCTCAATTTCAATTATATTGTATAATTCATAGAAAATTGGACATGGAAAAAGCCTTCCGGAAAGTTTATACATTTTGGCGTCCCCTGGGAAACAGTACTTGACTAGACTGGCTAATTTTTCTATACTACTGCACTACAGAACTCGTGACAGGGTCTTTTGTCGTTTTTTTTTACTTCATAAAAGTCTCACTTGATCTCAACTCAGTTCATGTCAAACTCATCTCATTTTGAGATGAGTTGAGATGCGGCAAATGATAGAAAGAATGTGACTTATGAAACTATATATGTAACGGACAGACCTCCGTCGCTTTTATATAGCTGCCCATTACCTTCTGGAGAAATCTCCAACATTCCATCGAATACAAAAGATTCAGGCAACCGGAAGTAATTAAACACGTCGAGACTCGTTTGTTTACGTCGTCGGACTACTTGCGCGATTACGTCATCGCTAAACTTAGATGCTTGCTCAGCGCAGCGGCGATTCTCAGACGTTACAATATTTTAAATCGTTACATATATTTTAGTAATTCATAATCAACATTTTTTTTATTGCTCTATCTAAGCTAATTTCTTAACCTTACTAAAATTAATATAATGTTTAGACAAATAATCAATTATTATGAAATACGAGTACTATATTTGAAAATGTACTTACTTATAATATAGAAAACTACACGACTTAATATTTATTTTACTACATCAAATGGGTGTTAAATCTTCTGTTGTTATACCTTAATTTCGCAATGTTTAAATGGAAGTTTTAAAACGAAGTGATGAAGGCCACTGTAATTATGTCATGTGTAAAATTTGTCTGAAACCTATTTCTACGGTAGACTTCCTACCCTCTAAATTTCCTACGTGGAAACGCTGAAACAAGCAAGGTAAAACCAATATTTTGTACGAGTCACTGATTTGAAATTAAGAACGATAGAACTGTTAACTAAGAATGCACAAAGTAAAAATACGAGTATGATTTGAAAAATATAGTATTAATTAACATGTAATATTGAATTGAAAATAATATAAATAAATGTATTACCATTGTAATATATAGATAATAGTAATTATTATTATTAATTAATTATTATTATTTACTAAATTACAAAAGTATATGAACCAAGAAAACTATCAATCTTCGACTTTCTTCCATATAGTTTGTTTCTGTAAGAAAAAGTACTATACATTATACATATTATAGTCCGAAATTTTCACTAATCCGAAAACCTCTGTGTGATGTATTTCTCATAGTTGGGATATCGAGGCTACATATTTGAAGTCTAAAATTTTATATACGCTTAATATAGTAAGTAAACTTAATTCACAAAATTTTTTGGTATTACTTAACTGTCAGTATGATTGTAGGGATGATGACAATAATTGGAAATGCAGTCGTGGTAAACAGTGTTTATTAAATAGTTATAGTTAAAGTACAGTTGGAAAATAAGACCATTACATTATAAAATCAAAAATTTAAGGATGAAAATGTCGTCAAAAAACATCGAAAGTAATAAAATGCGTGCATACATCAGAAACAACTATAGATAACTCAGTGCTGAAAGTATTTCTTTGTCGAACAGAAACGAAAGTTGCAACTTGAGAGAAGCGAAGGCTGCAATCATTTGTGTTCGACAAAGGACTTTCAATACGGGTTATACACAGTATTTTTTCTACTCCTGCAATATAAAAAGAAAAGAAAAATAAGGATATAAATATTTTTTTTTATAATTTGACATTTATTATCCATTTTTATCTCTCGCTAAGAGAGGTATTGAATTCATGCTAAAAATCGCATATCCAGATTTTAGTGAATAAGCACGTTTTAAGGTCCCTAGAATCCGATTATAACATTTTTATGATGATGTCCATATTATGTGTGTGTGGATGTTGGATTCACGATTTCTCAAATACTATAAGACTTAAGACATTTTTAACTACGGATTCCTCACTCTAACAATAATGGGAAGAGTTGATTAAGTTTTGGTAACAATTGGACAACCGGAAGTAGTAGTTACAAGAAAAAATCATCCAAATATTATTTATCGAAAATTTATGTAAATACTTATATTAAAGAACGTTAAATTCTTTATTCGATAAATATAAATTCATTATTATATCTTCTATAGATTTAGAGATAAAGAAATGCATATAAAATAATTTGATGTAAAAATTCTCAGATCAAACTACTTCAAGGCAAGAAATTCAAATGTTTGTAACTGACACATAAATGTCACTGTCAAAAATATTTGTATGCCACTGTTAAAAATATTTGTACATTATTATGAAGATTATGAAAATAAAAAAAAGTCAACAACGCAAAAGAATATACGTAAAAAAGAATATGAAAGGAATTTGCGAAAATATGACGAATATAAAGAAAAAGAAAAGGAAAGTAGAAAAAGAAAATTTCAGGATAATGAATATAAAGAAAATGTATGTATTGTACATAATTTATATTAAAATATCCCATAGATTTTGCAAATATATGTGAGAATTATTTTGTAGTGAGACATGAATATATGTATTTAAAAATATTTTTCGTTTTATGCGTACAACCAAGTAAAATATCTGGCGAGAGGTTATGTGCTGGCCACATCAGATTTTTGTATTTGTGATGCTTATATATGACAACAAATATTGTGTACAACATTTATAAGTAAAATTCATTGCTAAGATACCGAAGCGTATTGCAAAAAGTCACTTTCAGCATGAAAAACAAACCAGAAAATTGTATTTTCAGAGCAGTAGAAAAACAAATCTTTTGGCACCCTTACCATAAATTATTTTGAGTATGTAAAATTTGTACAAAGACCCAGCGTTGGATTCCGTGAAAAATTTTCTTAAAATATACTTATTATTTACCTACTAATATTATATTATGTCACTAAAGTTATCCTACGAATAATTTTTATTAAATATACTCGATATTATTATTTGCTGCGACTAAAATCAAAACTTCAACTTGTGAAGCCATTGACCATATTTATATTTTAAAAATATAGCTATTATTTTGGGTTTCTTTGTATACGTAATTATGAGGGTAGGTATATAAGAAATAGTGCTATAGTGTTTATTTATTTAAAATATTTCTCTTATAGTTAAGAATGAGTAAACGAAAACACAATTCCGGAAATGATTATTTGCCAATGGAAAACACATTTTAATCTTATCATTTCAGGGAATATTTTATCTTTTACTTTTATCTTTACAGCACTGTTTTCTCAAGATTCCTATCGAAATAAAATATAGTTTAGAAAATTGCTCAATTTGGTTAATCTATTATAAAGTTTGTTTAGAAGCTAAATAATTTAAAAATTATAGGAGTATTCAAAATACATTTTGTTTATCAACAATGTCATCCTGTTATTAGAATATTAGCTATAATTATATATAGATATTAAAGAAAACATAGTTTGTTCCTTATCAATTTCAATAAAATGTATTCATAGACAATTAAATAAGAGATTTATTTATAACTTAAAAGATATAAATTGTTGAAATGAAGTATGCAAGGCCAAGAAATTTTATGGTTCGAATTGATGTGCATTTGTTCGTCGCGACGTTTGCACCATAAAATAGCAGATGAGCCGAGGTCATTTTCTGCAATAAAATAAGAAGTGCTCAAGTTGATTGCACGAGTCGAGTAAGCAATGAGGCAAGCGCCCCCACATATCGCACTTCGAGGACACTTCACTTCATACCTCGTCGAGTATTTGCCATGACACCACACTTGCACTCGGATTCATTCTCTATACGTGGTACCATTCAATCATCTGCCATTGCCCTCTGACTTCCAATATTTCAATAAATAATTTCTCAATTATTAATTGTTGAATGGCCGATACTGTGGTTTAAGGAAAGTATATTGAATCTGCTTATTACTACAACAATTCACATACCTTTACACATTTTAAAAAAAAGTATCTTTAAAGTTTATGCAATGTTTTTATAGTAATAATTCTTATTTTAATAATTTGTTGTTATTTTCGTAAATAGTTAAATAAAAAGATTGGCGCTAAAAATAGTCATAAAAAAAACAACCCCCCACTTCCGTGACGTCATAGCACTTACTATAGCTACTAGATAAATTACAGCTGACTCGTCCACCATTGTGGAGCCACTTAAATCATTCAATATCAATTTTACAGTATTATTCATCATAGAAATTATTCATAACAACGGGTTGTTCTGCTCCAAATTGTGCAAATCATTTGAGAAATGGTTATAATTTTTACAGGTACTTATGTTATTCATGCATTTTTCTCGAACCTCAAAAATCTTAACAAACCGTGTTTTATTTTTTATTTTATTATTTTAAATAAGTATAAAACGGTAAATATGGAAGTTATATTTAATTATGAAAAATAGTTAGTACATAAACTTATAAGAAATGCACTTTTTTAAATATATAAAAGTTGGCGATGTATGTACTTTGACGTCACATCAGATCAGGTGACTTGCAAAATTTCAAAAATTAATTGTAAAATATCTAATGGAAATTTCGTGATATTTTCAAATATTAGGTTATTTAAAGAATGATATATTTTTAAATGTAATACTTAGAAGACATATAAATTTTTTTGCAACAGCGCTATCGTTTTCATTTCTAGGCTCCTACACATTGTTTTTAATATTCTTCTAACTCCAAAAAAGTTTCAATATGTCTCGCCTAAGTACATTAGGGGAATTATTTCGTATATTACAATATTAATTAACGTATCAAGGGTGATAAGGAGAATAAGGTAAAGGTCACACTGCATCGATCAACATCCATCGATCCACGCGCATCAACAACCATCAACCGTTTTTTCATGTAAGTGGTCACACTGCTCCATCGAGTGGTAAGAAGTGAAATGTCACTTTTAAAATTACAGCGGCTTCTTCAAATAACTGCTGGCATTTGTCGTCTGTTGTTAAATGATTAATAGAAAACAAACAAGTAACATAAATTTATTTATAACAGTTTGTCAATAATATTGACACTGCTGCACCCTGCTCTGGTCATAGAGATCTTCATAGGTGCTAAATTTATTAATTGATCAATTACGTTGATAGTCCATTGTTCTGCATTTTTTTTTTTTTTTTTTGATAATGAAAACACAACACAAAACGTTAGAATCTGTCAGAATTAATTCCCTCCGCTAGCACTGCGCAAGTACACATGCAATTGCGCATGTCTGTTTCCACCGAGCAGCATCGAGTGCGGTACGAAAATCAAACAAGTTTGATATATCAAACAAATCGACGGTACACGATCTTATGCGATTGTCATCGATGCACGCATTGTGACCATGTGCACTGTTAAACTCAGGTTTGTTTTTTACTCGATCGTGCTCGATCGATATTGATTGTTCAGTGTGACCACGGCCTAACGCCTGAGGTTAACAGTGTACTTTCCGAGGGCCTCTGGCATTGACTGAAGACATTATTGTCCGTTTAACTCCCCCTGACCAGTCGGACGTTAATGTTATCCTTTGCCTCCAAGCACTGCGTTGTTGTTTGGGCATAGTTTCTTAGTGCTGGTTCTAACCATAACTTAATCCTTCGTTTACATGATGTAAATGAAGAAATCAAGTAATTTCTGCTGGCAATTTTGTGTATTGTGATTATCAAGAGATGGCGGTGACAACAAATATCAAACTCATGGCCTAAGGTACATTTTTGGTACACTTTTCGCTGGCTTCCGTAAGAGTAGTATTGTCAAGTAAATTTATGATTTCTTGAGTTATTTTGTCTTTTAGTTTAGAGTTTTTTAAATTATTTCGGTAGAGTTTAGTTTAAAGTTTCCCGTAGTTGTAGTTGTTTTAGTGATAGTTTTATTAATAATTTCATTTAATAAGGCTAACTAGTAAGTAGTTGTAGGTTAACAGTATCTTAGTTTAGTTCATATTAGTTTTTTACCTTCCGTCACCTTTAGGTAAGGAAGGTATTGTCTTTGGTCAACAAATTCGGTGGTGAGTTTTTGATGAATAAGCACGTTTTAGGGTCCCTAGAATACGATTTTACTATTTTTACGATTGTGTCTGTATGTGTGCGTGCGTGTGCGCGTGTGTGTATGTGTGTGTAATAAAATTTTCGCCTGCGATAACTCTAATACTACAATTCCAAAAATTATAATTCTTTCGTATTCTTCTTCGTTACATCCATATGAAGAGCTGATTAGATTTTGATGATAATTGGTCAACCGGAAGTACACTCATTTGAAGATTTTTAACAGTTTTTCTTGTAAAAATGAAATTAAATATAATTTTTTCACATTTAATGTAAAATAAATAATAAAAAAAAATATATCATCACGGCATATTACCCATTGCTGGTTGTGCCAATCTGCTTTGTACACAGAATTCGGTAATGATGATGACATATTATTTGTACCGTGCGGGCGTTTACCAGGCGTCACCTCACGGGCACTCATTGCTGGCGTGACATTTAATCTCATTATAAATATAAAAGAATATTTTATTCTCTACGCGATTTGACTGCATTTTATACTTCATATTAAATGGATAATGAGTAAAAAAATTATAAAGAAATAAAAAATTATAAATTAGCCAGCTATACTATAACTGTGGAAACAGCTGCTATATTAAGAAAATTCTGATTGAAAGGTGTCAGTGTCAAGAGCAATTGACATGTATGTTTGTGTTATAATTTTACTGGAAATATAGGATCTTTTGCTAGAAACTTTCTGTTTGGAATTTGTATAAAATACATATAACTGCCTTAAGATAATGTACAAGAATTAGAATCTTTTCAAGGAACTTTCTGTATTACATTTGTACAAAATACATAGAACTGACGGAAGGTAATGTGCTGGCCACATCAGATTTTTTAATATTAATTTTAGGGAGAAGTTGAAATCTTAATTTCCTATTTTTGAGTGCCGTAGATTTACAACCATAAATTTTCCTATTTTTAATAGTTTTTGGGTGAAAACTCCATGACATTAACCTCTAATAAAATATATTTCTCTTAAATTATTGTTTATTAATTTTAATTCAACAGAAACTTACCTTTTATATTAGCGGTTATTTGTATATTCTATTTAAAATTAAACAGTTATTTTCACTTTTAGTAGTTTTTGCAATGAAAATGTCATGGCATGGAATTTCTTCTAATTTTAACAGTATATATTTTTATTAAAATAAAACAATTATAGCGCTGTGAAAACCTTATTCAATGTTCAATCCATAAATGTAAATGTTACAAATGTAAACAATTATGTACCTTACGTTTAGTTCAGAATTCTGCCGCTAGTAGCGTATTCTTATTTTGAAAGCCCAATAAACCTCTAAAGGCGGACAGGCGCAGTTACACGGCGCTTGGTTTGTCGAACCAGGGTACTGGAGGGCAGTTCCCGATGGCTCACGTTCTGACGAAACAGGGCTGACAAAACGACGCGTGGTTCGTTCAGATTTATGACGTAATTGCTAGCCGAACCAATGTGGATACTTTCGTGCTTTCGCCTACCTTCCTTCCTTAAAGGTGACGGAAGGTAAAAAGTGCATATCGAAACTTTGACAGTAATATTTAACAATCCCATTTAACATTTTGTTTCGATATGATATTGACATACGTAATATAACAAGTGATATGATTATCATCGATGATATTGTCGAGTGAAACCTAGTTGCAGATTTCACGAGTCCGAAGGACGAGTGAAATGTGCTGCTTCGGTTTCACGAGCAATGTCGTCGATTATTAATCATATCACGATCTTATATTTAATGAGAGAATATAATGAATTTTCATGACACATTGTGCGTGCTGGTAACCTAACTTTTCATATATTGCTTTACAACATGGTTAATTTTACACTTGTCTTATTATTTTCATCGTTGCTGATATCAAAAACGATTACCGCACATTTTTATACTCAAAATTACCTGTTAATGTTGTAAATAAAGAAAACAAATCCCGTAGTAACGAATATAAATAAGGTGATAATTTCTTTGTTCTTATCATCGCTGCGATAGACATGTAACTAGGGAGATTCTGAATGTTGATTGGCGGAAAACATGACACGTGACTAAAGAATTATATTCTCAATTTAATAGAGTACAAGCGGTGTAACTGAGCATTAATATTAAGTAGCCGCTTATTTATTATGTATAATGTAGTTGTTAATAAACTATATTCGAGAAAACATACTTCACAAATGAGGGCACTGTTTAAAGCACGAAAAAAAAGAGTGCTTGTAATTGTTTTGTCGGTGATAATTTGAATTTGAGGATTAGGGTTATATTTTATTTTGATAGTTGATGACAAACAGATGGCAATGAATGACGTACACAAATTTATTTTGAAAATATTGGCGATTATCGGTGGTTTTGTGGGTTACGATACGAGAAAATCGCAAAAATACCACATTACATAATAAGCTTTGTTATTGTTAATATTATTTTCTTGAAGAATGATGAATGCCCGGGAAAACCTGCAGTTTTTGCAAATTTTCTCGGTAGACTACACTGAGAAATTGACATATAGGGTTTTCAATAGTGTGCGTAATATGTAACTTGCAAGGGGAAGACATATTTCCACATGAGCCCATGAAAGCTGCTGGGATGACGTCTTCAGCTTCAGGCAAAATAAATTATTTGTGTCATACTAGTTGAATTAACTACTTTAAAAACTGACTATCATTAACTTACGAGAAAAATTTAGGATTTACGGACAAGATTAAATAATTTAATAACCCAAAAAAGTACAATAAGAATTTTATTATCTCTTTACTCGTGTATTCCTCTAACTATAATAATTCTATTACAAACAAATATCAGCTACTAATGCTGACTTATTAAAAAATTATCTAACTACGTATGCAATAAAACTGTCTAGACTTTATCTGGAGTCTAGAGTCTAAACATTAAAATCTGGTAAACAATATAGTTTAATAAATAATATTTCATGAGCCAATCAGTATTTAGCAAACTCGTTTTGGGTGACTAGCATTAAATTGATTATTATTTTAATTAATTTCAGTTAGAATAGGTTAGTTGAATCCTTTAGGATCAAAACCTCTTAAATCCGCTTTAGTATAAATTTCAGAACCGGAATTGCTAGCAACATCCACATATTTGATGAGTCCTGATTTTATAGATTTTTAACAATTCCCTAGGACTCGATTTTGTAAATTTAAATTTTACTAAATTTCGACTAGAATCTAGAATTGTGTTTTTTCTTCAATCTTTTTAGAGTAGATTTTAAATTTAATCTGGAGCAATAGAATTCGTTTGTTTCGTTTATGCTTGACATTTCTTTATTTACGTCTAGTTTGAAAAATTGAGTTATATTTGTATTAATAATTCTAGTAAAATACGGATTTGTTTATTATAAACCCAGAAATAAAAACAAAGTTAATGGTATTTGCAAGGAAGGGTAGAATGTAATGGAATATGAAATGAATACAATGGATGTAAAGCTTTTGACAGAACACGAGTTATATACAAGGCCAGAAAAAACATCGCAAAAAAATATTTAATAAAGAAAAATATTTATATTTAAAAAAGAGAGACTATATTTTTCATTAAATATATACTGGAAAACCTGCAGTCACTTTTTCATTTTACAACGGATTTAGGATTTAGTGGGTTTTGCCAGTTTTTAAATGGTCGTAAGAACATTCACATGTATTTAACTCATTATTCACTGAAAGTGGATTAAGGCATTTTGATCCTCGAGGATTCAGTTGTCGTTAGATTATTTTCAATTACGAACTGGCTGTATATTGTATATTATGTATTTATACTGAAACGAAAATAACGACCCTAGTGTTGCAGACTTGAATTTTGTGCGTTAGGTTAGTTAGGTACTACTATAATATACTAATATAATATATAATATAAATTTAGTAAATATACAGGTTGTTCATTTTATTTTGTTCAGAACTGGATTATTTTAATAAGCGGTTTTCAAACTGTGGGAACCAACTTTGTAATTTTAAACGGGATTATATTTTTTTATTTTCCTGTTAGATACATAATTTTATTCTGAATTCAGTGATATAATATTTGCATACCCTTACATAACGATTTTTTAAAAGAAATATACACATAAAGTTTTATTAAAATGTGATTATAATGAGAGTGCCATGGATGGAAAAAATTAGTACATGTTAATTTTTTACCTCCCGCTACCCTGTGTGGATCCGTCACTCTAACTCAAATACTATCATTCAGAAAATTTTGAAATCTTGTATTTCGAACATTTTCTGTATTGAAAGAGCCCATTAGATTTTGGTGAAAATCGGATAACCGGAAATGGCACTTTGCTAGAAGCTCAAAATAGTTTTTCTTCGAAAAATACCATTAAATGTTATTTTTTCGAGATTAATGTTATTATAAAAATTAAAGGTTATTAAATTTTCTATAGATTTGCATTAATATTTTTTCTATATACTTTATGGATAAATTTATAAAATTATCTTAAATTTAAATCCCAGAGCGTACGCTTTAAACAAACAAAACGCAGTTATTCAAATGTATGTAACTGACAGATAAATGTCACTATCAAAGAACTAATCATTTCAAAATAATATTAGTAACGTTTAAAAAAGAAGAAAGTAAATAGAACAATAGAAAAGGAATTCAATACAGTTTCCAGCATAAGTAAATATGTAGGTATGTATTTAGATTAATAAAAATTAAAGATTCACAAAAATGTTTAAGCTAATCTTCATTTTTGGATTAGTGAATTCTATTCTATCCCGGTATTTAAAATTTAATCTTCATTTTATAATCCGGTGGCTTAATGGTTAGAGCAACGCCTCTTGTCGTGAATGCTCTCGGGGCTCTGGGTTCGAATCCCACTAAGGCATGGATGTTTGGAATGTGAACCCACTCTGTAATTGGGATTTAATCCTGTTCAGGGATTTAAAAAAAAGGTAGTTACTTGGATTAGATTAGACTATATTTTAAGAAATAAACTGTCAAAATTAAAGTAAAATTCGCTAATCCAAAAATAAGGATTAAATTAATCTGTTTTGTGACTCGGGCTGTAAATGGCGGGAGGTATTGTGTTGGCCATTTTTTTTACATATAATTAGAGTGCCCTGGCAGAAAGGAGTGATTTTTTCTGTCAATTGATCATAAATGTCAACCGAGATGTCAACGCCTTACTTGAAATATTCACATATTTCTTTGATAGCATTCTAATTCTATAGGTATATAAGAAAAATAATATGTATTCATTTTTTCCGTTCGTGTCACTCTTATTATAGTCATATTTTAACCATATTAATATAAAACTTTATATGTATATTTCTCAAAAAAATCGTTATGTGAGAGTATAAAAATATCACTGAATTCAGAATAAACTTCCTCATAATTTGAAAACCGACCCCGTAGCTCTTATAGTTCTCGAGAGAGCAATAGTGGACAAAATAAAATGAACATCTTGTATTTAGGTATATACTGGAAGGCACTCAAAATCCGTGACATAATATTAAAATTATTGTAGAAAAAATACACTTCAAATAAAAGTTGTCGATCATGAAATTCTGCATTTGAATCAATAAACAAATGCTTTGTAACGGCAGAAATTTGATATGAAAATGTCGAAAATCACGTCAAAAAAAATATAGGTATGGAATTAAAACAAAAAACGTAACAAATGCAAGCTTTTGTGTCATAAAAAATAATTTAATTTTTTAATAAAATTATCATTTGACAGTTAAAACATCAAACATTTGTTTTTCTATTTCGGTGTTCTTATGTTTCTATAAAAGCACTGTTGGCACTGTTTATCACTGAAAACACGACGTTTAGAAGATCTATAAACGTACTGTTTTTGCATACTTGTCGTCAAATGAGTATAAGCTGATGTTCTTCTTCATAACTTAGCTGCTTAGCATTTTCAACATTGCTTATATGAATTGACAACAGTGTGGAAAATTTCAGTTCATACTTATTTGACGGCAAATATAATTTCTAAAATTTCTAAACATACGGAATGAATTTTGTTTACTAATTTTATAAGTAAAATTTTATGCTCTACAATATTTATTTGAAGATTTTTTTTCTATAATAATTTGGGGGGGGGGGGGCAACGCGCAAGGACAAACTGTACCATGTTATATGCCTATTGCCTATGTAACGGATTTCCAGCGCCACCCGGTGTATTTTTTTCTCCCTAAAAATAAGCGTAAGATAAATATTATACTTCTATATATTTCTGTTTGGATGCGTGAACGGGTCATGGTTTAGTTCGTGGTTCTAACCAATCCAATCCGAAAATTTAAAAGACAATAATTCTATAAATTATAAGAAAACTATTAATTTCAAAAAACTAGTCCATATACAGTTCTACACTCAATGAAGAAAATCTTAAAGCAGACATAAAATTAACACATTCTACAAATTCTTAGAGTATATTAATATTATTTACAAAGACTGTTATTGCTAAGTATATAAATTCTGTTATGAGTAGGACATGATAGTACACATATTCCGTGCTGCAGACAACAGCTGACGCAAATCTGGTGGCATTCTTTGTTTCGCCTACGAAAGTTTGGCAACGCTGTGTGCACACGTCATCTTTTGAATTCGATTCCATTCAACTGCATTCCAGTGCAAATTTTGTTCGACAAATTCGAGTTCCACGAAAAATGATGCCTCAAGCCTCTCTGAAATGTTTACATGAGTCGTCGTTACTAAGCTTTTACTTAGTAATGGTTGACACAAGTAAACTTTCAAAATGCTACTGACTGACTGAAACACTCATATATCTGGTATTTTATGGGTTCAACGAACAGCCTACTTTTTATAAAAGCTTACACTGAAATTTTTAATTGCGTTGTTTAGGATACACTACAAGTGTTATTTAAATGCAAGTTGAATATAATGTTCATTTTACGAGTACCGAGTACTGTATTAACCTTATAATTCAGCAATAGAGAAAATAATAAAGAATTAATACATTTGATTTGGTTGTATGTGATTACGTCATACACTGTCAAGATTCTAAACTTAATAATCGAGGAATTCATCAAAATTATTATGTCCGAAATTACCAGGATTTCTGAGAATACTAATAAGATTCTGAGTAACATCATTATTTCAGAAATTACGTGCGATATCTAATACTATCGAAACCAGACATACTTTTTATCTATAATTTTTGGTAAATGTAAGTACTATATTAAATTAGAAATACCATATAACAAACAATGTAGAATATTATCCTTGTTTTTGTTTCTATTGTAGGTTAGTGAAATTGTCTTTGGTTTTAAGTAAAACAACTTAGATGGTGAGTTTTAATGAATAAGCACGTTTTATGGTCCGTTGAATAAAAAGAAGCTCTCATGTTATAGTTTTATAATTTCATTTGAAACGTATGAAAAATAAGCGAATTACCTAAAAAAGATTAACATCATTTACATAAAAAAGTGATGTGTTAAAAGATCTACGAGTACAACAAAAATTCAGGAAATATTCCACAATTTTTTGCAAAAACAAAAAAATTGATCAACTGAATGTATAAGAAATTTAAACACATCGCAAAACTCTAACGTGATAAATAAATATGTCTGCTATTTACATTTCACAAAGAATGTAATATATGAATACGTAATGACGTGTAGTACGATTTTTTCTTTGCTTTAATCGAAAGAATAATAAAATAGCTATTTGTGTATTAAGAGCGCAAAATGGGACATTGTCGATTGAGAGGTGGTTGCGCTTGAAACACACACAAGATTTTTTTCTACAGTCACTACAATGGGGTCCTCCACCATAACAAAAAATAATAAAATGTACATTTTGTACTTACTACTACTTATTCAATAGTTTTGCAGTGAAGATAGGAACATATTCAAATATGACTTCAAGATATTGTTTTGGCTTTCGTTTTTTCAATAAATTAATGCCAATTTTGTAATGAAAGTTTGTTTTGTATAATTTATTTATTTCAAGTAAAATTATTAAATTTTGTCTTTCCAGTTCTGTCATTGGCTAATATCTTTCGGACGTCACAGGCAGAGTAATTTGGCGCCAATTCAAAAAGTATACTTTTAAATTGCTACTGCGTTTAATATATACAGAAATTTGAACAGAATATTATATTTAATAATATTGTTGAACGTACTTATTCGAATTTCAGAAGAAAAAAGATATGTTATTTTTTGCAATACCTTATTGCGCAGCAACTAGAGTTATGCAATAAATTATGACAGTAGTATCAAATAAATTTATTATTTCATTGATTTTACTATTGCTCCTTTTAATATTGCTCAGAGTTGAAATGTGTAAAACAGGCTGCAGTTCCAAATCAGAATCATAATAAGTTCAGTTCACCACAAACCATAAATAATAATTAATCCAAAATTTATGACATTCTTTTCAGTTCCAACAATGATTTTTGTCGAAGAATTTGGCTGAGCAAACTTAGAAATTATGTAAAGTTAATTGTTAACATTTTCTGTGTAAGAAACTATTTAGTCCCAGTAAACCAATCTAAGAGGTCCTATTAGGTGTAATACTCGAGAATTAACATCGGTGTCAGAGACCGCAATTTTAAATTGACAAAAAATGTATAATTTGTTAAATAAATTGGAAAAAATATCGTAACTGGAGACTTAGGTAATGAATAAAAGAGCTAACACATGTTTTGCTTAATATATTTTTATAAATGCCTAATAATATTATTACGTTTAAAATGTGCAATTTTTAAACATCCATTAATTGTAAAAAAATCAGTAAAAAAATACTAAAACAAATTTTAAAAAATCTGATGTGGCCAGCACATTACCTTCCGTCAGTTCTATGTATTTTGTACAAATTTCATACGGAAAGTTCCTTGCTAAATTAAATATTCTATTTCTTGTACATTATCTTCCGGCAGTTGCATGTATTTTATGCAAATTTCATACAGAAAATTATTATTTTGTGACGTTTTCTATATACAGTCTGCAGAAATAAAAGATTTATTATTATTATTTCTTGTACATTACCTTAAAGCAGTTGTATGTATTTTATACAAATTCCATACAGAGAGCAAAAGATCCTATACCTATTTCCAGTAAAATTATAGACAAACACACTATGTCAATTTCACTTGACACTGACATCTTTCAATCAGAATTTTCTTAATATAGTAGCTGTTTCCACAGCTATGGCTACTTTATGAAATTTAATTTCTTTATAATTTTTTAACTCTATATCCATTTAATATTAGGTATAAAATGCAATCAAATCGTATAGAAAATAAAATATTCTTTAATATTTATAATAACATTAAATGTGAAAAAATGATATTTAACATAGTTTTTTCAAGAAAAACTGTTAAAATCTTCAAATGAGGGTACTTCCGGTTGTCCAATTCTAACAAAAACCTAATCAGCTCTTCGCATGGTTGTAACGATGAGAAATACGAAAGAATTATAATTTTTAGACTTGTAGTATGGAAGTTATCGTAGATGAAAATTTTGTTACACACACACACACACACACACACGGACACACATACATACACACACACACACATACAGACATCATCGTAAAAATAGTAAAATCGTATTCTAGGGACCCTAAAAAGTGCTTATTCATCAAAAACTCACCACCGAATTTTTTGACCAAAGACAATACCTTCCTTACCTAAAGGTGACGGAAGGTAAAAATCTGTTGTGGCCAGCACATTACCTTCCGTCAGTTCCATATATTTTGCACAAAAAAATCATCTAAATCTAAATATTATTTATCGACAATTTATGTAAATACTTTTATTAAAAAACGTTAAATTCTTTATTCGATAAATATAAATTCATTATTATATCTTCTATAGATTTAGAGATAAAGAAATGCATATAAAATAGTTTGATGTAAAAATTCTCAGATCAAACTACTTCAAGGCAAGAAATTCAAATGTTTGTAATTGACACATAAATGTCACTGTCAAAAATATTTGTATGCCACTGTCAAAAATATTTGTACATTATTATGAAGATTATGAAAATAAAAAAAATTAACAACGCAAAAGAATATACGTAAAAAAGAATATAAAAGGAATTTGCGAAAAAATGACGAACATAAAGAAAAATAAAAGGAAAGCAGAAAAAGAAAATTTCAGGATATTGAATATAAAGAAAATGTATGTATTGTATATAATTTATATTAAAATATCCCATAGATTTTGCAAATATATGTGAGAATTATGTTGTAGTGAGACATGTATTTAAAAATATTTTTCGTTTTATGCGTACAACCAGGTAAAATATCTGGCGAGAGGTTATGTGCTGGCCACATTAGATTTTTTAACTCTATATCCATTGAATATCAAGTATAAAATGTAATCAAATCGTATACAGAATAAAATATTCTTTAATATTTATAATAACAGTAAATATGGACAAATGATATTTAACAGTGTTTTTTTCAAGAAAAACTGTTAAAATCTTAAATGTAGGTACTTCCGGTTGACCAATTATAATCTAATCAGCTCTTCCTATGGATGTAACGAAGAGAAATACGAAAGAATTATAATTTTTGGAGTTGTAGTTTTAGTATTATCGCAGAGCAAACTTTTGTCACACACACACACATGTACGCACGCACGCACGCGCACTCACACACACACGCACGCACGCACATGCACGCACACACACACACACACACGCACACACACACACACACACACACACACACACACACACACTCACACTCACACACACACACACACACACACACACACACGCACACGCACACGCACACGCACACGCA